>CAMRHE010000130.1:622500-1822500 GCA_947044405.1 Leptodactylus fallax | reverse complement strand
TATCATGATGATCTTTCTCATGATTCTCATCTTTAAATTGAATCCAAGCTCATATTCATAGCCCTAACGGATCCTGAGATATGGGACTCTAAAGTGTCCTCCCCCCTCCTTCCTAAGGCAGCATCTTATAACTGGGTGAAGGAGGAAGAGGAGGAGGAAGGAGCAGAGCTGCAGACTGCAGAGACAATGAGAAATCATTGTCTGTGCATAACCTGTATTTAACCCCAGGGAGGGTAGCTTTTGCTCTCTGATTGTCACATAGAGGGATAATGTAATACTCTTCTGAGCCTAATCAGAAGGGTATTTTTATGTAATACCCCTCTGAATATACCCCTCTGAATATAACCAGGAAGTTTATTAGCGCTGTGACCAGGACATTTACCATCGTCAAGGTCGCAGCACCAAAAGAGTTGCACCAAACACTTACACAACGCATACACAAAGTCATCAATAAAGTTTACATTTGACCCTGTCCCTATCCTGTTCATACCTGAGTTCTGTAGAGTAAAATACGCCGATCGCCTCTCTAGCAATATCTGTTACACGCTAATAGCAATAATGATTATCACTAGAGATTAAATGTATAAAACACTTCTGAGAGGTGGAAAAGTTCCATCAGTCAGATAACACATTGTCACCCATTGAAGGTCACCATATAAAATACCAGTTTTTGGCAGCTTTCAGATGGATATAATAGCAGGTGTTTGTTTTTGGGTTTTTTTGCACCCACAGTACAAACGAAACACCTTGACTTCCATCAGACTCTCTAACACCAGTAATTATGAACCACAGGAACTTCAGATGTTGCGTTCATAATATGAGAGCAAGAAGGCGACCGTGTTCCGCCAATCTGAAACTGTCCCTAGTTATCACATTTGTTAGGTATAGGGATTATAATTATTCATTAGAGTTACAATTTTTATAGGGGGATAGAAAATTCTATTCTTATGTAAGCCCCTATTTAACTTGCATGCACAAAATTGGTTGGCACATTTCTGCGATGTTGGCGTTTCTTTAACATCTGTAAATATATATATGTGTGGTATGTATGAATTCCTCACATATTGCAGTTTTGGAAAGGAATTGCTTGAGCATGCACTTTAGAGGCAAATTTGAATTTTTGTGCAATTTTTGCTTGTAATCTCTGTTTGCTGCAAAGTTGCATGAAGGTGGTTGTACAGTATATATGAAACATTAAGTTGTATTTTTAAACGGTATGCTGTACAATCTCAAAAAAGTTAGATTTTGGTATCACAGTCACAGCTTGCTATGTGCAATACAGATTTTTAACATAGTGAATAACAGCAAAATATTGCTTGTCTTCTGTATCAGTGTTTTTGAGAATACGAGCGCTTGTTGTACTTGATGTTTGCAGTATATTTAAATTGTGTACACCTTGATCTATTATTTTATATGGGTTTTGTTTGTGAATGTACGATGTAATAGGAGTTTTAGGTGCAAATATATGTTTTAGTGTATTTTTCCAAAAGATTTTTTGTGTTTGTCACAAAGTTACATGAAGGTGGACATGACTATTGATAACCCATTGAGAAACATGTAATCTTCAGGTTTAGGGGTGCACTTGATTTTCACGGTGTGTAATCCCTACATTTTATAGGATGATACGTTTTGTTACATTTCCAGCTTCAAAGCAGATTCTTGTTCCTTTCAGTTCTGGTGATTTTATGCAGACATGTGCATGCAGGTTTAGGCCTTAGTGATATGACTGAACTCTGCACATGTTGATCTCTTATTTTTAGGAGGTTTGGTGCATATCTTTTTGTTTGGTTTCCACTTTTAGCATCTAATATGAATGTATTTGCATTTTTTTTTTAATAAAACATACACTTTAAATCAAAATTGTATGAACGTGACTGTTCGTATACAGTTCCAAGTGGCATTTTAACAATGATGCAGGTGTCTACTTTCAAAAAATATATAGGTATGGAGGGTTAGTGTGATTTTTGTAACGTTGCAATTTAGGTTTTATTTGTCAATCTCAAAACTGTGAAAATTGCCTTGGCTACCGGAGGTGCAAAATATCCGGAAACCCTTGGCAACAAAAGGGTTAATGGTATGGGATAAGGTAACACAAGCTGTCTTAGATGTGCAATGTTTATTATGGATTGTACCATTTTATTAATAAAACAAAAACTTTAGTATTTTTTGTGGACGTAGCTATTTAGCTACCTTTAACTATCCATATTTGGTGATAGTTTCTAAATATCACTAGTAATGTACAGCTGTGTTACAATCAAAAAGGCAGCGAGCGCATTTTGATACTTAGCAGGTCTTTTTCTTAGATTTTGCTTGGTTTTTAGTGCCATGTGAGCAGAGTACACAGGGAGGGGAGGCTGCTACTCCATGAGATGGATGTCTGACACTGCGTCACTAGCTCAAGGTGACTGTTCCCATTAATGTGCAGATAATAGATGAGGAGGAGGGAGACTGAGGTAGAAGAAAGACGTCACTGATCGCTATGCTGCAGAGGTTCAAAGAAAGTAATGTGTGAATAACAGACAGTAATAGAACGGATGGATAATTTGGGTTCATTTTAGAGTCAACATCTGTCTGTGGCAATGTCAGGCTTTACGTGTGTGAGATGCAGTTCTGGATGTCTGTGCTGATCATTATAGTTAAGCTACATGTCAGGGAAAACACTTATCATAGACATAGTTATACCTACTGTGTAAGTGTTCCTGTGCTAGAACATGCCTTTCCTGATATACCTTCCCTGCCTACAGTAGTTAGAAGTATTGTATTAAAAAAATATATATATATATATATCCTCCCTCAATGTTACTTCATATTGATAGCTATGATTCCTCCGCATATAATATTGCACAGAAACCTTTAAAAATGTACATATCTGGTCTACATTCAAAATATGGTATGGCCATGAGGTGTAGGTAATGTTCTTCGCTGACTGTGGGTGCAAAATTTTGACAGTCGGACACTATATTCTGTGCTACAGTATCTTAGCAAGACCACACAGGCATCATTTTCTTGTGCCGAACTCTCCTGACAAATGCAGAATGGTAGCTTGGAACAGATAAATATAGGATGCTATATGGAGACTACAGTGGGTCTGACCATGTAAAGCTGAGACTCTTGGAACTATAGTGATTTCAGTTATAAGAGCATCATAGCAAGTCATCATAGTGGTCTGGGCTGGATGGAGAAGATAAGAAAGGAAAAAAAGACTCCAATTAGAGAAGTCTGAGTCACTGGATTTATAGAGGACCTTCTGTTCTAGTAAATGTTTCTATCCCCCATTAGCAAACATTTCTGGAAATTTTTTTTTTCTAAACATTTTGCAATGTGTCGTTCCTCTGTTATTACTCATGGAAGTGTACGAATAAGGCCTGGGCTATCTGGAGATGATTTTAACTACGGTGCCACAACTACTGCTTAGTCAAGTACAACTGCAAAAAGTGCCCTATTCTAATTGAATGTTCTCATTTCCCTTGTCAGTGTGCTATGTCCCTGCACCGTCTGATACTGTTAGTGCTGTTTGGACATTGATATGACAAAAAGAATGATAACACCTAGCTAACAATTTACATGTCTCCACACTTAAATAGGCATTGTCGATTCAACAAACTTTGCATAAATGAATAGCACAGGCTGTTTTAAGAAGCTTTGTAGCATATCTTATCAAGGAAAATGCTTCTTGCTTCACTTATTAAGCTTCTTTCCTCTTATCCCGTCTGCTAAAATGTTTGTCACTCTAAAAATCCCTGCTCTGTCTCAAGACGGATTTCAGGTCACATGACTTAGGTTTATATATGAATTTAGAAGTCTATAGAGAGAATAGGTGAAGGCGTGAGATTGAATGCATGCGATAAGAGAAGAAAGACAGACTTAGTCTGAACCTGGAGCTAAATAAAAGTTTTCTATCACAACCAAAGTTCTTTATTAACATGAGTGCATGACAGTATAGGCCATCAATATTAAGAACGTGGATAGGGGGGGGGGGGGAGGGGGGGGGGGGGGGGGGAGGGGGGGGACCCTTTTAAGTTAGGGACAAGAATCTCTCACATTGAGGAGAGAACCAGTAAAGGTGTGTAGAGATTTTAATTGCCTTTTGCCCTCTACTTAGCATCTACATATCACAAGGCATTATGGGAAAGGAGCTGGGGAGCTCATGCGCCCTCTATTGGATGTAACAAATCCTCAATTTGCTTCTGACTCACTGAGCCTTGAGACAGCAAAAGGGATTTTAGCCAAGCCAATTTCACTTATCTGCATACAGCGCTGTTTCCGGATTGTTGTTCTTCATCAGTACAGAGCAAAGTGAATTGGCTGGCTTAGGGGGAGGCAATGAGTGGGTTAGGGACAAGAATCTCTCACATTGAGGAGAGCACCAGTAAAGGTGTGTAGAGATTTTAATTGCCTTTTGCCCTCTACTTAGCATCTACATATCACAAGGCATTATGGGAAAGGAGCTGGGGAGCTCATGCGTCCTCTATTGGATGTAACAAATCCTCAATTTGCTTTTGACTCACTGAGCCTTGAGACAGCAAAAGGGATTTTAGCCAAGCCAATTTCACTTATCTGCATACAGCGCTGTTTCCGGATTGTTGTCCTTCATCAGTACAGAGCAAAGTGAATTGGTTGGCTTAGTGGGAGGCAATGAGTGGGTTAGGGACAAGAATCTCTCAAATTGAGGATTTGTTAAATCCAATAGAGGGCGCATGAGCTCCCCAGCTCCTTTCCCATAATGCCTTGTGATATGTAGATGCTAAGTAGAGGGCAAAAGGCAATTAAAATCTCTACACACCTTTACTGGTGCTCTCCTCAATGTGAGAGATTCTTGTTCCTAACCCACTCATTGTCTCCCACTAAGCCAGCCAATTCACTTTGCTCTGTACTGATGAAGGACAACAATCCGGAAACAGCGCTGTATGCAGATAAGTGAAATTGGCTTGGTTAAAATCCCTTTTGCTGTCTCAAGGCTCAGTGAGTCAAAAGCAAATTGAGGATTTGTTACATCCAATAGAGGGCGCATGAGCTCCCCAGCTCCTTTCCCATAATACCTTTTAAGTTAGGACATTCTATGCATATACAGGATTCTGTAGAAGGGGTTAATATAAAAACGACATATTCCCGCACATGGACAGACTTACCTAGGATACTTTTAGCACAACTAATAATGCAGCCTTCACACACTGTGCTATTGAAAAGAAAGAATCAGTTTGCAATAAACTAAGAACAGCAGTACGCTACATATTACCTTGTCACCACTGGAGGATGACAGATATTACCAAGTATCTGTAAGCTGCAAATGAAAAAAGAATTAACACTACTGAGGAAGGCAATTCTGTGACCTGTTGTTGCTAAGTAACCTGGTGGACGGATGTCACCGGGGACAGGAACAGAATGGCATGTTTGTATTGGGGCGAGAAATAAGTGTTGGGTGTAAATTGTACTCATGCTAAGCCAGGATAGTTAACAATACCATACAAGATATTAACAAAACACAATGGGGGGATTTTATTACGCTTGGCGTTTCCTACACCAGTCTTAATCAATTTCCCTGCTGGCATCAGATGAGCCAGATTAAAGAGGCTCCGGCCTTTTAATAATTCGGGAGCATCTTTAGAGGTCCCATGCACCAGAATTAAGAAGCTAGTGGGGATTCTTGCTATAACTCGTACCAGTTTTCTGGTCCACCTTGATCCCTGCCCTCTCTGCTCACTGTCTTTAAAGTGGTAAGTGGGGCAGAAAAGCGACAAAGTGGAGCATCTTTGGCCCAAATTGGGGCCTTATGCAAAAGATGTACCAATCTTTTGCAGGTGAAATAGTGTAATAATATTGTATGTCAGGTTGTTACAGACGCACCAATACCAAATATGTGTTTTAATAAATTTTTATTTTTATTTTTTAAAACATGCAAAACATTTTAATGGAGAAATGGGGTTTCTTTGTGTTTTTTGTTTCTTTTTTTTTTTCATTTTATTTTTACTTTTTTTTTCAAGTCCCCTCTAGGGTACTTTACCACTAGGGGGCTCGATCAACTGGTTCAATACACTACAATACATATGTGAATTGTAACAGGCATTTTATTAGGAAAGTCTAATAGAAAGTCTATGATGGCAGTCACATGGGCTTTTGTTAGGCCCCCGATTGCCATAGCAACCCATCGGCACCCCACGATCGCACTGCGGGAGGGCACTAACAAACACCTAAGATGCAGAGGCCGCTATGTACTGCAACATCTTAATGGTTAAATAACCAGGATCTGTGTGAGTTATACCTAGGCTCCTGCAGTGATCGCACAGGCTCTGCTTCTGAGCCCGCACATTCACCATCAGGTACATATACTTGGGGATGTGGTAATTACCCGTATTCTCTGACGTACAAGGTCGGAGGAGACCCCAGAGTATAATAATAGCACTGAAGCGGAGCGGAGGGGGCTATTGGACGCATATAATACTGGGTGGGGGCCACTATGGAGCTTATAATACTGGGTGGGGGCCACTGTGGAGCTTATAATACTGGGGGGGAGGGGCCACTGTGGAACTTATAATACTGGGTGGGGGCCACTGTGGAGCTTATAATACTGGGTGGGGGCCACTGTGGAGCTTATATACTGGGTGGGGGCCACTGTGGAGCTTATACTCCATACAGTGGCTCCTTCATTTTTTTTTAATTACGCCGGGGCAGGTGAAAAAAACAAAACAAAAAAACCCCCCACAAACTTTCTTTCCTGTCCCCAGTGTCTCTCAGAGCAGTTTGGTCCTGCAGCTCTGTTGTTTTTTTCCAGCGCAAGTTCCCTCTGCACGTGACTACCTGTGACGTCACGTGACCTCTGAGGCCAATCAGTGGCCTAAGGGAAGGGACCTGGGACGTCAGAGCTAGTGAGGAATTCCGGCAAAAAGAAGACAGCAGAGCTGCAGGACCGGACCGTGCTGGGAGACAGGTGAGTATGTTTAGCATGTTTTTTTTGGGGTGGGCAGGTAGGGGGGATTCTCCTCCCCCAGACTAATTATAAAAAAGAAAAAAAATTATACTGGATAATCTCTTTAAAGTGTGGTGCATTAGGGGTGTATATTAAAGGGGTTGTCCAGGCATAATTTGTTATGGTTTATCCTCAGGACAGGCCACAGATACCTGATCTGTAGGGGGCTGACCCCGGACCGATCAACTGTTCGGAGCCACTTCTGATGCCTGTACTGTACACAATACAGGGCCAGAAGCAGAAAGCTCTGTCCAATGTAAAGGGGCTGGGCACCTTCACTGTATCTTAGCACTTATTGAAGTCAGTAGGAGCTGAGCTGCAGTGAAGGCGCCGGGCTGCTATACAGCGGATGGAGCTTTCTGTTTCTGGCCCTGTGTTGTGTACAAACAGGTGCCGGAAGTGGCTCCGAACAGCTGATGGGGCCGTGTGTCAGCCCTCTACCGATCAGGTATTTATGGCCTATCCTGAGCATAGGCCATAAAAAAGATTAACCCTGGACAACCCCTTTAATATGCCCCACACAGTTTAATGTCCCCCCCACAGGATGTTAGCCCCCATCACTGCTCCCACACAATATAATGACCCCATCACTATTCCCCATACAGTATGGGGGACCAGTGAAGAGGCCACTATGTGGGGGGACCAGTGAAGTGACCATAGAAAAATTTGGCCCAGACAACCCCTTAAAAGAGGTTGTCCATAAACTGGAGCGACCACTGTGTTGGCCGCCAGGGAGGTGTAAAAAAAAAGAAAATTTTTAAAAAAGCATACTCACCTGTCCCCAGCACCCCGTTGTCCCCTGCCTGTGTCTGTTCGGTCTCATGGCGGCGCCTCATTTCTGGAAATCCTGTACCTAATTGGTCTTAGCGATCACATGAGGTGCAGGACTCCCAGCAAGGAGTCGCCGGCATGAGACTGAATGGACACTGGCAGCGGACAACGGAGCGCCGGGGACAGGTGAGTATGCTTTTTAATTTACTTATTTTTTACTTTACACCTCCCGCCAGCTACATGGGTTGCTCCAATTCCTTCGACAACCTCTTTAAAGGATTTATCCATCTTCCTAAAATTGATGGCCTGTCCTTAGGATAGGCCATCAATATTACATCTACGATGATACAACAGCCAGGACCTCTGCAGATCAGCTTTTCCAGGACAATGCGGCTACAGGTAAAGGTAACAATTCTAGGAGCCACGCTGTTCACTTGCCATACAAGGTGTAGCAGTAGGTTTAGGTAGTGCAGTGGTGCACATGGTATAGTGGGTGAGCAGCATGGCTCCCGGCATGTTATTACCTTTAGCCGCCCTGTCTCGGTACCTCTGATCTGCAGGGGTTCTAATGGTGGGCCCCTAGAAACAATTCCACTGGTGGGCCCTAGACATCCCAGTCCGACACTGCTGATGTACATGTATGTGAAAATGCGGGAAGGGGTTAAAGTTACTATGCCCACCAGCCAAGCTCTGGCTGGTACTGCTCAGCCAGTCAGAGGATTTTGATGCAGATCCAATCAGGGCTCTAGTTCTGGATACAATCAAGAGCTTAAAGGGATTTTAACCTGACACATTTCTTGTTGCCTGTGATTGAGCCTTGCATCTAGGCTCTCTGTGTTCTTACCTACGACAAGGCAGAGGCTTTGGCCGCTTCATAAATCAGTCACACATCTGTGCACTAGTATGGAGATCTACAGTAGTTAGGAACTGGTATAGAGTTAGAATTATAATAGATATGTCAGACTGAGACATCCCCACTCCGGCCCGTACCATCCCGCTCTCTGGATTCCGCCTCAAAAGCAACTCCAAACACTTACAGTGCTGGCCAAAAGTATTGGCACCCCTGCAATTCTGTTAGATAATACTCAATTTCTTCCAGAAAATGATTGCAATCACAAATGCTTTGGTAATAATATCTTCATTTAATTTGTCGTCAATGGAAAACCACAAAAAGAATTGTCAAAAAGCCAAATTGGATATAATTCCACACCAAACATAAAAAAGGGGGTAGACAAAAGTATTGGCACCCTTTGAAAAATCATGTGATGCTTCTCTAATTTGTGTAATTAACAGCACCTGTTACTTACCTGTGGCACATAACAGGTGGTGGCAATAACTAAATCACACTTGCAGCCAGTTGAAATGGATTAAAGTTGACTCAACCTCTGTCCTGTGTCCTTGTGTGTACCACATTGAGCATGGAGAAAAGAAAGAAGACCAAAGAACTGTCTGAGGACTTGAGAAGCAAAATTGTGAGGAAGCATGAGCAATCTCAAGGCTACAAGTCCATCTCCAAAGACCTGAATGTTCCTGTGTCTACCGTGCGCAGTGTCATCAAGAAGTTTAAAGCCCATGGCACTGTGGCTAACCTCCCTAGATGTGGACGGAAAAGAAAAATTGACGAGAGATTTCAACGAAAGATTGTGCGGATGGTGGCTAAAGAACCTCGACTAACATCCAAACAAGTTCTAGCTGCCCTGCAGTCCGAGGGTACAACAGTGTCAACCCGTACTATCCGTCGGTGTCTGAATGAAAAGGGACTCTATGGTAGGATACCCAGGAAGACCCCACTTCTGACCCAGAGACATAAAAAAGCCAGCCTGGAGTTTGCCAAAACTTACCTGAGAAAGCCAAAAACTTTGTGGAAGAATGTTCTCTGGTCAGATGAGACAAAAGTAGAGCTTTTTGGGAAAAGGCATCAACATAGAGTTTACAGGAAAAAAAAAAAAGAGGCCTTCAAAGAAAAAAACACAGTCCCTACAGTCAAACATGGCGGAGGTTCCCTGATGTTTTGGGGTTGCTTTGCTGCCTCTGGCACTGGACTGCTGACCGTGTGCATGGCATTATGAAGTCTGAAGACTACCAACAAATTTTGCAGCATAATGTAGGGCCCAGTGTGAGAAAGCTGGGTCTCCCTCAGAGGTCATGGGTCTTCCAGCAGGACAATGACCCAAAACACACTTCAAAAAGCACTAGAAAATGGTTTGAGAGAAAGCACTGGAGACTTCTAAAGTGGCCAGCAATGAGTCCAGACCTGAATCCCATAGAACACCTGTGGAGAGATCTCAAAATGGCAGTTTGGAGAAGGCACCCTTCAAATCTCAGGGACCTGGAGAAATTGGCCAAAGAAGAATGGTCTAAAATTCCAGCAGAGCATTGTAAGAAACTCATTGATGGTTACCGGAAGCGGTTGTTCGCAGTTATTTTGTCTAAAGGTTGTGCTACCAAGTATTAGGCTGAGGGTGCCAATACTTTTGTCCGGCCCATTTTTGGAGTTTTGTGTAAAATGATCAATGATTTGACTTTTTTTTTCATTCTCTTTTGTGTTTTTTCATTGCAAGCAAAATAAATGAAGATATTATTACCAAAGCATTTGTGATTGCAATCATTTTCTGGAAGAAATTGAGTATTATCTGACAGAATTGCAGGGGTGCCAATACTTTTGGCCAGCACTGTACCTCCTGAGACCCTGTGCAGCTGCATAGATTGCAGATAAGGTATGTCTTCCCCTGTCTTTCTCCTTTAAAGGGAATCTGTCAGGGCAATTTGGGACACTAAACCACCCACACGTCCATATGGACCAGGGGTTTAGTGTCCCAAATCACCCTGTCATAACGCAATCTGCAGCCACATTAAAAATAAAAAAGTTTTATACGCACCCTGCCACTGTACTCCCCACGCCCACGCAGTTCTTCAATGAAGCCAGAGGAGAACACCTTGGCTTCAGTGCATATGCGCCGTACCTCCAGCAATTGCACAGTGAAGCCAGGAGCACCAGAGATGGGTCCGATGAGACTCATCAGACCCTTCTCTAGGTAAGTATAAGGGTTTTTTATTTTTAATGCGCCGGTGGATTGCATTGCAACAGGGCGTTTTGGGACACTAAACGCCAGGTCTATAAGGACCTGTGAGTAGTTTAGTGTCCCAAATCGACCTGACAGGTTCCCTTTAAAGGTAATATTTGATACTTTGTCCCAACCTTTTGTACAATCCTGACATACTGTAGCATTTTTTCAACTTTTGTTTTCATGGGTAATCTTTTTTGAGGGATTTCAGTTTTGCAAAGTTAATAATAATAATAATAATAATAATAGTCCTTTAATAGTCCCACAATGGGGAAATTCAGTGTGTTACAGCAGCAAAGATAAGCAGATACAAATACAAATACAACATGTACAGGAATATTCCAAGGTGAGAGGCATTACATTGATAGCAGACAGACAGATAGGGCGTAGCAGGGGGGGGGGGGGGGATTTAACAGGCAGAGAGATATTTTCAGTTCTCTGTGTGTAATGATCTCCGCTTAGGTCGGTGTTGGTTGTACAGCCTAACCGCGGTGGGGAGGAAAGACTTCCGATAGCGCTCCTTCTCACACCTAGGGTGGAGCAGTCGGTCACTGACAGTACTGCTCAGCGCGATCACAGTCTCATGCATGGGATGGGACTTCTTCTTCTGCATGGAGCTCACCACGGACAGTATCCTTCTGTCACCCACCACCTGCACTGGGTCCAGTGGGCTCCCCAGGACAGAGCTGGCCCTTCTAATCAGCTTGTCAAGTTTATTTCTGTCCCTGGTTGATATACTGCTCCCCCAGCAGGCCACTCCAAAGAAGATGGCTGATGCCACTACCGAGTTGAAGAAAGTTCTAAGAAGTGCCCCCCGGATTCCAAAGGCTCTCAGCTTCCTAAGCAGGTAGAGCCTGCTGTGGCCCTTCCTGTACAGGGCCTCCATATGATCTGCCCAGTCCAGCTTATTATTAAGGAGCAAACCCAGGTACTTATAGGTGTTCACAATCTCGATGCCCGTCCCCAGGATGTCCACTGGTTTAGGAGGGCTTCTGCCTTTGCGGAAGTCCACCACCATCTCCTTGGTCTTCCCCGCGTTAATCTTCAGGTGGTTCCGGTGGCACCAGTCCACAAAATCCCGGTTCAGTTCTCTGTACTCCCTGTCATCATCATCTGTGATGAGACCCACTATTGCAGA
Organism: Leptodactylus fallax; assembly: GCA_947044405.1. NCBI lineage: Eukaryota > Metazoa > Chordata > Amphibia > Anura > Leptodactylidae > Leptodactylus > Leptodactylus fallax. The sequence goes on along the minus strand of CAMRHE010000130.1, from coordinate 1,810,562 downwards.
GTCGTCAGAATACTTCTGTAGGTAGCAGCTGGATGAGTTGCACCTAAAATCTGCAGTGTACAGTGTGAAGAGGAAAGGGGCGAGAACCGTACCCTGAGGTGCCCCCGTATTACAGATCACTGTACCTGACACACAGTCTCGGGCTCTCACGTATTGAGGTCGATTTGTGAGGTAGTCTAGGATCCAGTTGGAGAGGTGGTGGTCCACTCCAGCAAGGCCCAGCTTGTCCCTCAATAACCTGGGCTGTATGGTGTTAAAAGCACTGGAGAAGTCAAAGAACATTATTCTCACTGTGTTCCCTGGTTTCTCCAGGTGAGACAGAGCCCTGTGCAGAAGATGGATGATGGCATCATCTACCCCAATGCCCGGCCGATAAGCAAACTGGAGTGGGTCCATAGCGGGGCTCACTAGAGGGCGGAGATGTGTGAGAACCAATCTCTCCAAGATCTTCATCAGGTGGGATGTCAGTGCTACAGGTCTGTAGTCGTTGAGGTCCATAGGGTGGGGTTTCTTTGGAACTGGTACCACACAAGAAGATTTCCATAATTCAGGGACTATTTCCTGCCTCAGGCTCATATTATACATATATGTAATTATACCACACAGCTGGTCCCCACAAGTCTTAATTAGCCTTGCACTGATGTCATCTGGCCCTCCGGCTTTCCTCGCCTTGATCTTTTTCATCTCCTTCCTCACCTGGGCCCGTGTGAAGGTCAGACTGTGGCCAGATAAAGATGGATTTCTGGATTTACTGGTCTGTTGGGAAGTGGCCGCATGGGGAGAAGTCATTGTGGTGGGGGGAGCTGAAGGACATACTGGGGTGGGAGGAGCTGGTGTGTGATCAAATCTGTTGAAGAATAGGTTTAGTTCATTAAGCCAGTTAACATCTGCCTCAATCTGGCAGACAGACTGTTTATGACCCGAAATTGACTTAAGCCCCTCCCAGACCCCCCCTTATGTCTTTTCTTTCCATTTGCTTTTCCATTTTTTCTTTATAACTGGATTTTCCCTGCCTGATTTGATGCCTCAGCTCCTTTTGTACTTCCCTCAACCCCTCCTTATCTCTTGTCCTGAATGCCATCTTTTTCTCCTTAAGTAGTGTTTTTATATCAGAGTTAATCCATGGTTTGTTATTGGAGAAGCACCTCACCACTTTTGTGGGTACTGTGTTGTCCACACAAAAATTAATGTAGTCCGTTATGCAGTGTGTGAGTCCTTCTATATCTTCCCCATAAGAATCCTGCAGAACTTCCCATGCGGTTACCAATTATCATCCAATTATCAAAAATTGCTTTGAGTTTAAAATTTAGGAAATGAGGACTTTTTTTTTTTATATAAGCCCTCTCCTCAATTACTGACCACATCTTCATAATGAGAGCTAGAGATCCTAATTAATAGTGCCAGAGTACCCCATAAGCTATGCCAGCCAGAACGCTTTCAGTCAGTGGCACCCCTGGGCTCCAATGCAAAATCTGTAACAGAGCTATTCCATCTATTACATTTGCTTCAGGAAATTGGTGTCTTTGAGGATCCTTCTAAAGAACCAGGGTTGGTCAAGTCATTGCTTTATTTAAGAAGTAAAAAAAAAAAATCTCCAAGGCTCCAAAAATCCCAATCATATTAATCTCTGGCTCAACTACCCTACAACTAATGTAATGTAGAGACCCTATACTAAGGACTATTATCCTGGATCAAAAGGTTCCACAGTCTCACTGGTTCCATAGTTGAAATATATCACTATACTGTTGGTGAAACCTTTCCCCTACAAGTGGATGCCATCTTGCCACAGCCAAGTCATTGGATAACTTTACGTAATTTTTTGGCACCCTGAACCAAAAATAAGTCCTTACTGTATGGTCAATATTCTATAGTTTGGTTTACTGATAAATAAAATACTGATAGAGATGTCAAAAAGCATTTGACTGTGTTCATACCCAAGATTACAGTATTAAACTTTTTCTTTAAAATCAACATATTTCAATGTTTAACTATATGGAGACATTATATAGCCTGGAGATAATGCAAATGTAAGAGTGATTTAGACAGGTTTATTGTATATCCCATGTTTTTGGTCCACCCCCAGAATTAACAGACTGGCATGGCTTCTTACAGGCCATGAATTATACTGTTGGCTTTCCTCCCATTATTACCCTTCTGATCTGCTTGTTTAGGCCTTTGAATGACATAGTTCAGACTCATTATTATAAATAATTTTACAGCTTCCTTTTGTTTTTTTGCCAGAGACTTTTCTCTGAAGTGGATAAAATTCTCATATCCTCAGTTGGCAACCAAGACTAGTAAATAATTGCCTACAAACGTCAAATGGACATACAGAAGCAGAAACGGCTCCTCCAAACCAGTTTAACATTATAAACTCCATTAAAGTTACCCTGTAGGCTTTCCCTTAACTAGACTCAGTTGCCTCAATTCATGTGTTGTAGTTAGCTGATAATCTTTCTTGCTGGGTACTAGTTTGTACTTTATAGTCATTTCCATAATAGAAATCAGTTCTCCATGTCCTGACCTCCTAGTGAGCCTATGGTTTACTTGTGTTTATACACTGTAGCCAATCTGTGGAGGATGAGCTACAGGTAGGGGGTGGGTAGCAGCAGGCTAAACCAATGAGGAAACAGGAGGTGTGTCTTAGACTACCTCAGACTCGCTGTAGGCAGTATAGCTAAGTTCCCACCACAGATCACATCTCTGTCTTATTGGAGCTAAACTAAAAAGCATCCAAGGAGCAAGATATGGGGAAAATTGTATTCTGTAGGTACTGATATGCATAGCATTTTTGAGCTCCTGACTGGACAGTCACTTTAATCCTGTAATTTAATAGTGTATGATTAAATTGTGTCTTATTTCTCCGAAAGGACCTATAAAAGCTGCTTTATAAGAAATTAGCAGCTTACATGCTGAGCTTGCCTTAATAAGATAACTATAATGCCTATTCCCAGAGATTTTAACAAAAGTGCCATGTTACATCGGTGGCATAGCTTGAAGTTCCTGAGCTCCCGATTCAACATTTTTGACAGAACACTTTAATTATCACTTTAAGTATTTACCATAGCTTTTGGGCTCACTCAGACTTTAGGACTCGAGTGCATCATTAACATCCTCTATAGTTACATCCCTGTTTCTTAACCCCTTCCCACCACAGGCACTTTTCGATTTTTGTTTTTCATTTTTGGCTTCTTGCCTTCCAAACGCCATAACATTTTTATTTTTCAGTTTACAGAGCCATATGAGGGCTTAATGTTTTCAGGAGAATTTGTACTTTAATAATTTACCATTTAATATTCCATATGATGTACTGGGAAGCTGGAAAAAAATTCAGAATGGGTTGGAGAAAAACTGCATTTGTGCGACTTTTACAGGCCTTGTTTTTACGGCATTTACCATGCACCCAAAATGACATATCACCTATATTCTATGAGTCGGTATGATTGTGTGGATACCAAATTTATATAGTTTTATTTAAGTGTTAACCCTTTAGTAAAATCCAAAACTTTGCAAAAAAAAAAATTCTTGGAGTCGCCATATTATTCTGACACCTGTAACTTTTTCTGTGTACGGGGATGCATAAAGCGTCTTTTTTTGTGGAGTCAAATATACTTTTTAGTTACACTATTTTGGTGAATGTCTATTGCTTTGATAATTTTTTATTCCAATTTTTAAGAGAGGGGAAACAGTGATAAAACAGCAGTTCAGTCCTTTTGATTTTTTTTTCGGCTACGGTGTTCATTATCTGGGAAAAATATTTTTATAAGTTTGTAGACTGGGCATTTTTAGACACAGGGATGCCTAATGTGTATGTGTTTTACTTTATTTTTTTTACTTTTATTTGTGTTCTAGAGAAAGGGGGCATGATTCAAATTTTTAATTCTTTTTCTTTATTTTTTATTGTATTTATTAGACCTAGGAGTTAAAGGGTACTTTTCACCACCTCCACCAACTCTTTTCAGTTTTCAACAGGAGCCACTCTACTGATTCCCATTCAGATGGAATTCTTTCTGTATCCCCCACCATTCCTGAGCAATCATTTCTGTTAATTTCAGAACCCATTATGCTAATTAGTCTCTGTAGTGACAGGTGGGTGGTCCCAGATTCTTTGCTCCAGCCTAGACATACTACCTGCCAGTAGAGATCCTGACTAGCATATTGGGTGCTGAAACTAACAGCACTGATTGCTCAGGAATGGTGGGGGGTAAAGAAAATAATTCCGACTGCAATAAAATCAGTAAAGTAGTACCTATTTAAGACTGTACAAAGCTGGAGTTAGTGGCTGTGGTGAAAGAACCTCTTTAACTTTTTATTTATACAGGTACAGTCAGGTTCAGAAGTACTTGATCAGTAAAATAATTTCAGGATTTAGTGTCTGTACACTACCACAATGGATATGAAACAAAGCAATCAAGTGATTGAAATGTAGGCTTTCTGCTTTGATTACTACAAAACTATTGTAGTAATCTTTTAGGAATTACAGACATTTTTACATAGTCTTGCCATTTCATAGGCTCGGAAGTAATTTTTATAAATATTTTTATTACATGGATGAAAATCTACATTAAAAAACTGCATTAAATGTGGAACCCACGGATATCACTAATGCTGAGTTAAAAGCATGCTCAATCAGGTTGAGGTCAGGTGACTGACTAGGCTGTTAAGAGAATACCAATTCTTTTGCTTAAGAAGCCATTAGGTTTCCATGGTATGCTTTGGTCGTTACTGATCTTACTTTGAAGCAACATGAATTTTGCAGCATTTGGCTAAATTTGAACAGAATTTATAGCTCTGTAGACATCAGTTCCATTGGCAGACATACATGCCTATATCATAACAATGCTTCCACTATTCTTGACAGATAGGGGATGCTTTGGATCATTAGCCCTTCCTTTCCTAGTATTTTCTTCCTATTATTATGGTTCAAGTTCATCTTGGTTTTATCTGTCCAAAGAATCTTGTTCCAGAACTGAGCAGCTTTATTAGATGTTTTCTAGCAAAGTCTAATCTGTCTTTTCTATTCTTGAGTGTTACCAGTTGTTTTCAGTTTGAGCTAAACCCCTCCCTATTGGATTTACATTCATGAAGGTGTCTCTTGGTTGCAAACTTTGAATAATGATATGCCTAACTCTATGAGAGTGTTCTTCGCTAGATTTTGTGCTACTATTTTGGTGCTGTAGAGTCTGTGCATCTCATGTACGTAGCTGGCTGTCCTACTACCTCTGATATACAATGGGAAGTTTATTGCTCCTGCTTGTTTCAGCTCTCTGATGCCCCCCTTCCATTCTCTTAGTTTTGGAGATAGCAGAAGGGAGGGTTGGACGTTGTACACACAGATCAGTGTAAAGAGGGAGCCTTTAGTGATAGCAAACAACCCTAGCTGAGGGATATAGCTAAAGGCTCTCAAACCTGGTGCTAAAGCTCAGCATTGTCCTCTCTGCACAACTTCTCATAACCATCTGCCACATCCCAGTCATACATTTTAGCAGCATTTACATTTCCCTTCTCTATCTGGACCCAGACCGCTATGAAGACTTGTTCAAAACATGTCTGTGTACACAAGCTTCCTATAGTTCACATCCACTGTCAGTGCTCCACATAGAGAAATTGTGCCCCCTTTTGTGTCACATCCGCCTTCATAGAATTCTTCTTTGACTTATATGTTGCTGACAAACTGCTACTCTTCCCATTAAAGGGTTCATTTTCTTTTCCAACAGTGATCCTACCTGCAGCCATCATACTTTTCATTGCAGCACTGCTCACAGCCTTTGCTTTATGGTTGGTATGTCTTCAAACTCTTCTTGAGGCTATTCAGGTGCCTGCTATTGATTGTAGAAAGGTATGTAATCTTCGAGGTTACCTGCTAATACCCTGGTTTCTGATTTTGGCTTGTTTTCTTGGTTATCCATTTTCTTACTAACTTGACTTTATCTGTGAACTCCTGGACTTGACCCTGGCTTGAACATGATTATTCTTCTGCTACTGGATTGGAAACTCCTGTGCTCTCCTGGTTTTGACCCTGCTTGTATTTTTACTCTGTGCTGTAGGTTTGCTGGTCTGGTCTTTGCCTGCAATTGTATCTATCCTCTTGCACTAGCTTTGGTGGGGTAACGTAAGACCCTGTTTGGTAAAGTCCAATCTGCCATGCAGTGGGCTCTGGTGAAGTCCTCAGAAATAGCCTTAGACTCTACCAGTAGGATTTTAGATAGCTTGTTTTACTTTTAATCTGAATTGCCTGGTCCTGCAGTGTATTTAGAAACTGTTTTACATCAATTTCATTACAGGAAGGCCGGTTATCATAAATTTTCATGTGTATCAATCCAGTGCACCAGAGGGCAGGGGTAAAAGTTTAAGATGCACAAACTATTAGCCATCAAATAAAATGAGGAGGAGATCAAATAAGTTTAATCAGCCTTAACAGTGGGGATGACCTATGGAAACCCCAACTTCTGGGCCTAGTTGCAGTGACCACTGTTACCCCTATAATTACACCAGTGCCCAGGCTGTAATGCTAGACAGACAATATGGCAGTCTGCAGTGAGGCTGAGAATCATATAGGCTGTGTACCAACATAAAGATGAAGAAGAACACTCATAGAAGACTTTTTTAGTATTATAACCTATACATTGGAGTGTTTGCTTTGGACTATGTGACAAATTTATGATTGGCACTTGCATTATATGAAATATGCGTGGCTGTCTCTGCAGTCAAATGTCTCTGCACTGTAAAAGAGCCAGGAAGAACTAACAGAGGGAAAGGTTAGCAACAAAAATAGTTCATAGAAATTTAGACTGACCAACCAGTTTAATAATGACACAAAATCAGAACTTATTCATACAGTTGATAGTTTTTTTTCTGCACTGAGAAGACAAAAAATACAGTTAGAAACTTTTATATATTATATGGATACACTGGATAGAAGCGGCAGCAAACGAACCCAAAATAAGGTGAGAGAAATGTTTTTGACCTTTTTATTTGATAGTGATTGATGGCTCTATCTAATATCAACTAACTGTATAAGCCAGTGATTTGTTTCCATTGTGCTTCTATACAATTTCTTTTAAGCTGAAGGCTCACATTATGAAAACGCTGCATTTTACAGTACCTGCAAATGGATGGGACTCTGGGTAATCCTATCCACACATTGCAGAAAAAAATCTGCAAAGGAAAAAACTGCATTTTCAAAAAAGTGACTGTTTTTGAACATTGCAGCATGTCAATTATACTTGTGGAAATGCTGGCATTTTCTGTATAGGTATAATAGGGGCAGAAAGTCAGCAGAGGAAAAATCTGTGTAACAGCACTATGGATGTGATGTCAAACTACCTACCCATATTTAATAACTCTAGAAATATAGGAACTAGGGTCAGATTAACGCTACCATGGGCCCTGGGATGTATGACTATTTTTGGGCCCCAAAACAAGTTTTAATTATCTGACATTCAGATTTATGCATGGATACAGCACAAGAAGCAAGCTTACTGTGTTCAGATATAGCAGAGCTTAAATTGACACTTCACTTAATAGAATAAAGTTACTGCATATATACAGTAACTTTATATATACATATATATACTATATATATATATATATATATATATATATATATATATATAGTAAAAGCTCTGCATATATCTGTCATAGGATGAGAACAACGGACATTAATGCCCCTTCTGGTGTCCATTTGCATTCACTGTAAGGTAAGAAATGTGATGGAAGAAAATGTTGTGCATACAAGAATGCTTCTTTTGTTACAGAAGCAAACAACATGATGGAAGAAAGTTTCCATCATATTTTTCACATTAAAGTGACTGGGAACAGTCATAGACGAAGGGGGTTCTGTCTGCATTTGTCACTCTATTGCCATTAATGTCCGTTGCTCTCATAGATGAATGCAGTGAACATTTTTAATGCGAGCATCCCCTAACAGAACCAAGCTTTATAGATACGGTAACAGAACAAAGCTTGCTACATACAGTAGATATGAGACAAATTGTACTTCTTGATTTCAACTTTTAATACTGAGATATACTAGGAAGCTAGAAAAAAAATCAGAATGGGGTGCAACTGTAAAAAAAAATGTTCTTGTACAATTTTCTTTCAGGTTTTGTTTTTATGGTGTTTACTGTGCAGTACATATAACACATAACCTTTATTCTGTGGGTCACCATGATAAATGCAATACCTACATTTATATAGTTTGTATTATGTTTTAATACCTTTTAAAAAATTACCAACTTTGAAAAAAAAATTCTATCAAACTATTCTATCCCACACTTTACTTAAATTCCATTAATGGGACTGGGCAAGATTTTTTTGTTTTGTTTTTTTATAGTTTTTTTTTTGGGGGGGGGGAATATATGATGTTTTGATTGCTTTTATTTTTATTTTTTTTTGGAGGCAAAGCACTGAAAAAATGTCAGTTTGGACATTTTACTTTATTTCCATTATGGCGTTTACCATACAGGATAAATATTTTTATATTTTAATAGCTCAGGCATTTTTAGATACCCCAATACCTAATATGTTTATTTAGTTATTTATTTTTATTTTTAAAATTGAGAAAGGAGTGATTTGAATTTTTGAAAAAGAACGGAGTGCTTTCAGGTGCTGCGGTATAAAAGCAGATAACCATGCAGTATACAACAAAAGGCATAGTCAGGAGGTAAAAGGTATGACAATAGTATGCATGGATATGTCAAACTTGTTTCAAGGACTTGAGAAGTCAGTCAGCCTAAAATAACATAACAATCATACAGTAATGTAAGAGATAAAGGTGATATGAGGCTGGGTGAGCGTTGCAATCCATCAGTGAAAGCATAAATTTGTTATAAATGTTATAAATAAGAGTTATTAATGTGCAGTTGCAGAGGTGATATTGTGTGGCATATAGACTGTAAGAGGAGACTACCGCCATTGGTTAAACAACTTTTTAAACTTTATAGGACAAATATATAGTTTCTATGCCGAAATATCATTTTTTCATAGAAAATAGCAGCGTTAAACTTCCCCGTGGTCATTCCAGGCAGTCTCGAATCCATCCATCTAAAAAGGATTGACTTCCTGCGTAGAAAAGGGCCTCCCTCAGAAAAATCTGCTGATGGTGAGGCTATATTTCTTCATCAATGATACCAAATAAACAGATCTCCGGGTGACAGGGCAGTGGTCTCTCCACCAGAGTGCCAAGAAGAGCAATGACGTTGAGTCAAAAAGAATGTAAGATTGGGCCATATACAGTGGGGAAAAAAAGTTATTTAGTCAGCCACCAATTGTGCAAGTTCTCCCACTTAAAAAGATGAGGTAGACCTCAACTATGAGAGACAAAATGAGAAAACATATCTAGAAAATCACATTGTCTGATTTTTTAAGAATTTATTTGCAAATTATGGTGGAAAATAAGTATTTGGTCACCTACTGTACAAACAAGCAAGATTTCTGACTCTCACAGACCTGTAACTTTTTCTTTAAGAGGCTCCTCTGTCCTCCACTCATTACCTGTAGTAATGGCTCCTGTTTGACATTGTTATCAGTATAAAAGACACCTGTCCACAACCTCAAACAGTCACACTCCAAACTCCACTATGGTGAAGACCAAAGAGCTGTGGAAGTACACCAGAAACAAAATTGTAGACCTGCACCAGGCTGGGAAGACTGAATCTGCAATAGGCAAGCAGCTTGGTGTGAAGAAATCAACTGTGGGAGCAATAATTAGAAAATGGAAGACATACAAGACCACTGATAATCTTCCTCGATCAGGGGCTCCACGCAAGATCTCACCCCGTGGGGCCAAAATGATCACAAGAACGGTGAGCAAAAATCCCAGAACCACACAGGGGGACCTAGTGAATGACCTGCAGAAAGCTAGGACTAACGTAACAAAGGCTACCGTCAGTAGCACACTACACCGCCAGGTACTCAGATCCTGCAGTGCCAGATGTGTCCCCTTGCTTAAGCCAGTACATATCCGGACCCGTCTGAAGTTTGCTAGAGAGCATTTGGATGTTCCAGAAAAGTACTGGGAGAATGTCATATGGTCAGATGAAACCAAAGTAGAACTGTTTGGTAGAAACACAACTCATCGTGTTTGGAGGAGAGTGAATGCTGAGTTGCATCCAAAGAACACCATACCTACTGTGAAGCATGGTGGTGGCAACATCATGCTTTGGGGCTGTTTCTCTGCAAAGGGACCAGGACGACTGATCCATGTACATGAAAGAATGAATGGGGCCATGTATCGTGAGATTTTGAGTGCAAACCTCCTTCCATCAGCAAGGGCATTGAAGATGAAATGTGGCTGGGTCTTTCAGCATGACAATGATCCCAAGCACACCGCCAGGACAACGAAGGAGTGGCTTCGTAAGAAGCATTTCAAGGTCCTGGAGTGGCCTAGCCAGTCTCCAAATCTCAACCCCATAGAGGGAGTTGAAAGTCCGTGTTGCCCAGCGACAGCCCCAAAACATCACTGCTCTAGAGGAGATCTGCATGGAGGAATGGGCCAACATACCAGCAACAGTGTGTGCCAACCTTGTGAAGACTTACAGAAAATGTTTGACCTCTGTCATTGCCAACAAAGGATATATAACAAAGTATTGAGATGAACTTTTGTTATTGACCAAATACTTATTTTCCACCATAATTTGCAAATAAATTCTTTAAAAATCAGACAATGTGATTTTCTGGATTTGTTTTTCTCATTTTGTCTCTCATAGTTGAGGTCTACCTATGATGACAATTACAGGCCTCTCTCATCTTATTAAGTGCGAGAACTTGCACAATTGGTGGCTGACTAAATACTTTTTTTTCCCCACTGTACCATACTCATACCATATACTCAAGTAATTCCTCGTAGGTTTCAGGTGTCAATGCCGGAATTTTATCGCTTCACCATTAGCAACAGGGTACTCGGAGCTCTGATGAGGTAGGAGTAAATAGTAGAAATAGGTGGGAATAGAGTGGTGGCCACCCCGGAAACTGAGTGTTGAGTGTGTGCCATAGTTGTAGATATTTGAAGAAGTGGATTCCAGGAATCTGATAGTTCTGCTCCATATTCTCAGAGATGTAGAGGATGATGTCATTGTAGGTCTCTTGAAGGGTAAGTTCTTCCTTAACAGTCCAGAAATACACATCCAGGTGATGGTAAAGATGGTCAAGGTCCACGTTTCTCCACAAAGGTGTCTCAAAAGGTGTGTCACTGTAATTTCTACATGACTGCTATACTTTGGCTATGTCAGACAATTCCATGGAAATGAATGCAGTGGCAGTTTGCTTGTGTGATCACTGCAGCATTCTAACAGGGTTGCTAGGCACCCCCAATCTTATGCATTGTGGGGGGCTAAATGAGCAGTCCTTTACAATTTGCAACTTATCCCCTGTCCAATGGATAGGGGATAAGTTGTTCTCATGGGCAAACCCCTTTAATTACTATTGAATGACTGCAAAACAGTCAATGACTGCAAGCAAGCCCCTACTGAATGACTGCAAGCAGAGATCTTGAAGTCTATAAGAAATGAATATAGAAAGTATATTAAAAAAATAATATAACTTTTCATTGCACAAAGTCTAACATTTATATACTGAAACTGGAATGATCCTTGTACATGGTACACTGAAGGGACAATGGTAAAATACTGGGGGATAAACTGGTTTGCACTGAGCAATCTTATAACATATGTATCTAACTGAACATTATGCATTTCATGGTTCATGTGTGCATATAACATTTATGAAATACAAACATATTTTACGACACATCTACAAATGCCACTCTGTATCCATCAGAAGGACCGCAGAAGTGACAATGACTTCAATTACTACAGTAGTTAAGAGTCGTCTAGATATACTGATGTCATATCTATGTCACACAGGTCTATAAAATGTTGGGAGATAAAAAATAATAATTGGGTCATTTCTGCATGCTGGCGCACAGGCAATGCTTTATCGGTCGTAAAACCTACAAAACTGTCTTGGGAGTTTAGCTTCTTGGTATCTACTAAACAAGTGAATAAATAAAAGTTATTTTTACAGTGATCCTGTACTCTTATCTGCAAAATGTTATTGAAACTGTTACTTGGAATCTATGCAGGTGGTCAAGTGTGTTGTCCAAAGTGTATATGCTGACTCTTACTGACAAGACCGGTGGTGATATCTGTACCTGACCTCTCTTACAGAAGCAGATAATCCCCTTGGTCAAGGCTGACAGTTATAGATATACAATTTGTCATGGTGCTCTCTCCAACTACCTACTGCTTATCTATCATTAGAATGAACCATACGGTAAATTGTTTAACTCTAAGCACTCTGAACCTTCATTTTCTTTTATCAAGCTGGGCACCAACGGCTAGATTTACTGCTCATCAGGCGATGGAAGCTTTATTAATAGAGTTTATGGTCTCCTACTACCAAAGTGGGGATATGGCATTTCCAACCACAATTTCAATATTATGCCTAAAATCCACATTAAAAATAATATTTTTTTACCCTGTAGTATAAGTACAAATATCATTTATATCATGCTATTAGAATTAAAAACTCAAGAAGTCCAAAAATTTAAGAAAGAGTCAACCAAGCCTAAACATCTATACTTCCGAGATTCTAGGTCTTTAATGAGTTTTGTAGGAGTGCACATTTTAATATAAAAAAAAAACTAAGTAAATGCCACAAGAGGCTTATATTATACCACACTTAAAGATAAAAGTGTAGTGTGTGGTTAATAATATATAATACCATTAAATAAATATGTTCCAGATGAGCAGACGGAGGCCGGCCAATTAGAGAAGTAAGATGTAAGCTACAGTAGCTACGTAATGTCTTACCATCTCAGAAAAAAAAGGCTTCGGTCAACATAAGAGTTAAACTTTAGGAAATGAAGAAATGAGAAATGTCTATTGGACTTGGCAGCAAAGATTATCTTGCTGAATTGCGCCAATGCTCTCTTTAAGATTAATGAATAGTGACCAAAGTCAATTTGGAAGACATCCAGACGAAAGTTGGTAAAAGGACCTATGTTAGGGTTTTCTTCAACTCACTTATAAGAAATACTTAAATGGGAAGGGGAATAATATAATATAGGACGCAGGAAAACTATAGGTAGACACTGTATTTTAAAGGTTATAGTATAATATCAATGTGACAAGTACAGTATGCTGTAAATGTTTTAGGCAGGGGTGGAAAAAAAGTTGCAAAGTAAGAATGCTTTCTGAAATAGAAGGGTTAATAGTTTATTTTTGACAAATACCAAAATGAAGTGAATGAATAAAAGAGTAATCTAAATCCCATCAATATTTGGTGTGACCACCCTTTGGAGGAGGAGTCCTGGAAGTGATGATATGGCCCCCACAGAGCCCTGATCTCATCATCATCCAGTCCTTCTGGGATTACATGAAGGTACAGAAGGATTGGAGCAAGCCTATATCCACAGAAGATTTGGGCTTAGTTCTCCAAGATGTCTGGAACAACTTTCCTGCCGAGTTCCTTCAAAAACTGTCTGCAAGTGTACAGAGAAGAATTGATGGAAGGCAAAGAGGGGTCACATCAAGTATTGATGTGATTTAGATTTGTCTTTGTTCACTTTGCATTTTGTTAATTGACAAAAATAAACTATCAACATCTATTTTTGAAAACATTTTGTGTATCATTTTTTTTCCTGTGTCTGCCTAAAACTTTTGCACAGTACTGTGAGCTTAATAATAATTATGTAATGCAAACAAATGTTAACAATAGTGACAGTTTTTGTTTTCTGTCCTAAACTACAATATTGGCTGTTTTACCTCTTACATGTCCCAGTTAACAGTCCCTTGCTCTGTCGGCTTATCAACCCCACCACCATACAATATTATAGCAGTGATCACAATAACTCCTGGGGACTTGATAATATTCAATTCACTAGTTGTACTTAAAAAGAGATGTAAAAAAACTAAATACATTTTGAAACATCTACAAAAAAGTTATGATGCTTTCTTATGTTAAAGAACAGAAATAAAATGTGCCCATAATTTGTATTGCCACATTTGTAACTATTATTAATGTCATGTATTCTATACTGAATGTCATAAAACATAAAAACAATGTCAGAATCCCTGTTTTTGTTCACCTTGCATCCCCAAAAAAGAATAAAAAGCAATCTAAAGTAGTACTGTATGTACACGAACATGGTGCAAATTAAAATGTCAATGTGGACACAGTTCTATTGACAAAAAAATAAAAAAAAGTTATGGTTCTAATAATATGGAAACAAAGGATTTTTTTCTATTATTCTATAAAAGTAGTAAAACACAAAAGTACATAAATTTGATATGACTGTAATTGTAGTGACTGGTATCATTTATACCACATAGTGAGCTCTACAAAAACTAAACACAAAACACCCAAAAGTTAAATAATTAAATGTTTTTTCATGCCTTGAAAAATAATTAATACTAATAATTAATAATGAAGTTTTTTAATACATTATACATACCTCAAAATGGTGCCATTAAAAATACAACTCATCCTGCAAAAACATGCCCTTATCCTGCTACCATGATAGAAATATAAAAGTTTTTGCCCTCTGAAGATGAGGATAACAACATTGCTGTTAGTAGGTTGTGTCGTTAAGGGGTTAACTGTGTATAGAATTACTGTCTCACCTTACCTAGTCCTCCTGCAGTACAATAGTCCTGTCATTATGTCATCCACCCTCTGCTGATAATGAGATGACTTTGTTTATTCCCACCCAATCTATAAAGCAGAGACTGACAAATGAGTTTCAGAAAACAAGAAGCCTATTGTGGCTCTAGTGGTTAATAGGAAAACTAGCATATCTCAAGATATCTTTAATTGTGATGAATAACCTTTAACATTTAACCAGATTTGTCAGGGCAGTTGTGTTGCATTTTCCAACCTCAGCACTACATATACAAGTGAGTGTATCTTAAAGGGAATGCTTTGAAACAAGATGACCTATTGCCGTTGCCACTTATGTCTTTGGACAACGGTAATGCCGTAAATGCTCCAAAGAGCTCATTTGCATATAGACACAATCAGTGATGCACCAAGTCACAGGGGGAGAACACTGTTTGATTAACCCTCCCTAATCTATCTTTGAGGTTGGGTTGATATGCTGGATTCTGGTGACAGACTCCCTTTTCTATCATGTTTCTATGCAAAATATATTTCTAAAGAATTTTTGGTGATGTTGTATTAAATTTTCCATGTTATTATCTATATGATTAAAAATATCCTAAAAATCCTGCAAATTGCAACTCTTGCCACTAAGCCTAAAATAATTTGTCACTTGCTATTTCCTAGAGATGGACTATGATACATGGACACAATGGTCCCGACATGCATGTTTCTCTTACAATAAGAAAGTTCGTCAGGGGATCCAAAACATATGGACTGGGATATAACTATATACGTATAGTGGCTTGCAAAAGTATTCATACCCTTTGAACTTTTTCACATTTTGTCACCTTACAACCACAAACTTAAATGTATTTTATTCAGATTAACACAAAGTAGCAGATAATTGTGAAGTGGAATGAAAATGATACATGGTTTTCAAAATTTTAATCAAATAAAGAACTTAAAAGTGTGATGTGCAAAAGTATTCAGCCCTCTGTACTCTGGTACCCCTAAATAAAATCCAGTGCAATCAATTACCTTCAGAAGTCACTTAATTAGTTAATAGAGTCCAGCTGTGTGTAATTTAGTCTCAGTATAAATACACCTGTTCTGTGAAGGCCTCAGTGGTTTGTTAGAGAACACTAGTGAATAAACAGTATCATGAAGACCAAGGAACTCACCAGACAAGTCAGAGATAAAGTTGTGGAGAAGTTTAAAGCAGGGTTAGGTTATAAAAACATATCCCAAGCTTTGAGTATCCCAAGGAGCACTGTTCAATCCATCATCCAAAAATGGAAAAAATATCCTGCAACTGCAAACCTACCAAGACTTGGCTGTCCACCTAAACTAACAGATCGAACAGAAGAGCACTGGTCAGAAAAGCAGCTAAGAGGCCCATGGACACTCTGGAGGAGCTACAGAAATCCACAGCTCAGGTGGGAGAATCTGTCCACAAATCTGACCTTTATAGAAGAGTGGCAAGAAATAAACCATTGTTGAAAGAAAGAAATAAGAAGTGCCGTTTGCAGTTTGTCACAAGCCATATAGGGGACACAGCAAACATGTGGAAGAAGGCGCTCTTGTCAGATGAGACCAAAGTTGAACTTTTTGGCCTAAATGCAAAGTGCTATGTGTGACGGAAAAGCAACACTGCTCATCACCCTAAACACACCATCCCCACTGTGATACATGGTGGTGGCAGAATCATGCTGGGGGAGAGGCTTTTCTTCAGCAGGGACAGGGAAACTGGTCAGAGTTGATGTGAAGATGGATGGAGCTAAATACAGGACAATCCTGGAAGAAAACCTTTTAGAGGCTGCAAAAGACTTGAGACTGGGAAGGAGATTCACCTTCTAGCAAGACAATGACCCTAAACATACAGCCAGAGCTACAGTGCGATGGTTTACATCAAAGAATATTCCTGTGTTAGAATGGCCCAGTCAAAGTCAAGACATGAAAATTGCTGTTCACAGACGCTCTACATCCAATGTGGCTGAGCTTGAGCTATTTTGCGAAGAAGAAAGGACAAAAATCTCAGTCTCTAGATGTGCAAATCTGGTAGAGACATACCCCAAAAGACTTGCAGCTGTAATTAGTGAAAGGTGTCTCTACAAAGTATTGATATAGGGGGGCTGAATACTTTTGCATGTCACACTTTTTAGATTTTTATTTGATGAAAATTTTGAAAACCATGTATCATTTTCCTACTGCTTCACAATTATCTGCTACTTTGTGTTGGTCTATCACTTAAAATCTCAATAAAATACTTTTAAGTTTGTGGTTGTAAGGTGACAAAATGTGGAAAAATTCAAGGGGTATGAATACTTTTACAAGGCACTGTACATATCCAAAACAAAAACCTTATGGTGTGCAAAAGGTCATAGTATTCAAAAGAACAAAGGCTCCCTGTTATCCAAATGATCCAATAATCAATCCAAGTTATCCAATAATCAATAGTCTCCAATGAAACATATTGACCTTGGTAAGCAGTGGAACAAATAAACTACCCACTAACCCACAGTAATAGCAAGTAATAATATACATGGAGGGACAATCAACTGTTGTGGCTCTGTAGGCAGATCTGTAATAGTGTTCTTATCTACATATACATCATAGCTGTGATCATCAGTGTGCTGGTAAGTCCGGATGTTGATGTATAGAAATCTTCTACATAAAACAAGAAAACTCAGCATATTATATGGCTTTGTGGCCAGAGTCTGAACTGCAAGATTTTTAGAATTAAAAAAAAAAATGCATGGAAATTAATAAAAAAAATGGATGGAAAAAATGTAATAACTAACCAAAAATTCTTAAAAATATTTTTAACATAAAACTGTATTTAAAAAATAGGCCCCTTGTTGGTGACACATTCCCTTTAACAGCATGAGATTTTTTGTTATACTAACTGCCAAACAAAATGTGAACCTACTGTTGTGTCCAACCTTAACTTAGCTCTAGTTTGGTTAAGGACTACAATTTCTCATAAAGCCAATAACAAAACTCTTGAGAGACTGCAATTCCCAACACAGCCATAGGGTGGCTGCACATAAATACATGTAGGATAGATACCATATCATTTTGTGATATATCGAGGAAATGCTGCTTATCTTATCAGACACATAT
Organism: Leptodactylus fallax; assembly: GCA_947044405.1. Classification (NCBI taxonomy): domain Eukaryota; kingdom Metazoa; phylum Chordata; class Amphibia; order Anura; family Leptodactylidae; genus Leptodactylus; species Leptodactylus fallax. Next base: position 1,792,838 of record CAMRHE010000130.1, on the reverse strand, counting down.
TAGCTGAGCGGAAAGGTTAGAAAAGACACATCTAAATACATTTTGTCTCTTGTTATCCAATCATTTAAGTAAAGCAGTTGCATTGATGAGGACATGTGAGCATTGCTAAACACTTATGTTCTTCATGAAACAACAATTCTCAAGCATCATTCATACAGTTCTGCACTGTGCTGTTGCTCTGTAATTCCTCAGTGACCTTATTTATATCACAAACAAGACAGTATTACAATAGAAGTTCACACCTCTACAGATAACACCCATAGTGACCCATCATTGCATCACTGCATCTACTACTGACAGTAGATGATGTCATTGCTTATCTACTCCCTCTTCCTGTACAGAGCATGTCTAGAAAACTCTCCAATAGATCTCAATGAGTCAGCTCCAGACTATTGCTGCCTATAGTTATGACTATCCTGTAAAGCAGGGGTAGGCAACCATGGGAGTTGTAGTTTCACAGCAGCTGTAGTGTCGGAGATTGCAGACCCCTGCTATAATGAATATCACTAAATGTTGTTAACACAGTGGAGGAGAAGCACATGCAAGGTGGTCGCCCCCATAATCATGTACAGAAATTTAAATAAAAAATGCTACAACTAGAGATGAGCGAATCGATTCTGCAGAAGTGGAATTTGATTCGAATTTCAGGAAATCTTCGATTCGCCACGATTCTGGATTTCCTCACGCTTCGAAGCATCGAATCGCATTTTTTTATAAAATGGCCGCTGCACATGTTAGGACAAGGGGGAAGGGACTCTGGGAACGCGGGATCACCCACAATGCCAAGCGTGCAGCTAATCAGCAGCCAGCAGGACCTGTGATGTCACAGCCCTATAAAAACCCTTGGCCATTTTAGGTACAGTCATTTCACATCGCTCTTACTCTAGGGACAGACATTGGCAGGAGAATATATAAGTTCAGGGAAAGAGGCTGAGCCTTAGAACTGTAGGGAAATCATAGGAATTGAGAGAAGAATTTGAAGTGGTTGCAGGCTCATTTACAGCAAGAATTTGCAGCATAATTCACATTGCAGCACTCACTGCCATTATACTGCTGCTCATTAATCATATCTGTGTCTTCAAGGTGGAACACAACAAGCCTTTTGAAGTGCAGTACAGCGAAAAAAAGTGAAATATCATACACTAATATCTGCACGTATCTGTAAAAAAAAAAGCCTTTTTAAAGGCTTTTATTATAAGGGGCTTATTCACTGTTCTTCCAAGGCATAACATTATTCATTACTATTGTGTCAGCCATATCTGCAAGCATCTGTAAAAAAAGCCTTTTTAAAGGCGTTTATTATAAGGGGCTTATTCACTGTTCTTCCAAGGCATAACATTATTCAACACTATTGTTCCAAAGAAAACTGAATTATCATCCAATAATATCTGCACTTATCTGTAATAAACGCCTTTAACGTGGGGCAAGACATAACAACCATACTCACCATTTTGTTACCAGTATAAAGTTGCAGGCCATTTTTCAATACAGTATTGTCAATAATAATTCAATAATTCTTAGTGGTTATCATTTCTTTAAAGGTGTTTATTAGTGTCAAAACACATAAAAAGGACCATATGCGCCATTTTGTTACCAGTATAAAGTTGCAGGCCATTTTTCAATACAGTATTGTCAATAATAATTCAATAATTCTTAGCGGTTATTATCACTTATTTAAAGGTGTTCATTAGTGTCTAAACCCATAAAAAGGACTATATTCGCCATTTTGATACCAGTATAAAGTTGCAGGCCATTTTTAAAAAAGTATTGTCAATAATAATTCAATAATTCTTAGCAGTTATTATTGTTGCAGAGTGCGATTGCTGGATGTGGCAGAGTCAAAACCAGATAGACAGTTGTATATAACAGGAACAAACTTTTAGTGAAACATGAGTGCAGTAAGAGAAGATCACCTCACATGGTGAATAACAGATCTAGTTCAGCACACACACTAACAAAACAGGATGTGTATATCAACCAGCATCAAAACAACAAACGTACAGAGTGTCTACAGATAAACATTTAGTAACAGCTACATCTAGTGTCATAAATGTGAACTGCAGTCAATCCAGCAAATATAGAGACAAAGTTGGCTGTTGCATATCTCCAACAATTATCACTTATTTAAAGGTGTTTATTAGTGTCTAAACCCATAAGGAGGACCATATTCTCATTTTGTTCCCATTGTGCTGATGGAACCGATACTGCTCCACCCCCACCCCCCTCCCACAGCTTCCATTCCAGTGCAAATTGAGCTCTCAGGGCCCCCACGGTCAGACATGCGAGAGGATGGACGATGGTGCAGATAGGCAGCAGCCAATTTACTACATAAGATTTCTCTATAGTAGTTCAGTTTGTCCTCCCTCTCAGCGGGTGTAAAAAAGGCCCCCATTTTCCCCGGTAGCGAGGGTCTAACATGGTGGAGAGCCAGTAGTCATCCCTTTGCCGAATGGTGACAATCTGGCTATCACTGCGCAAGGAAGTCAGCATGCTTCGGGCCATTTGTGCAAGTGACTCCGAGGGACTCCCTGCATCCATCTCCACTGCATACTGCCACGGTGTGTCTGGGTCATCTGCCTCATCCTCCTCATTTCCCTCTGGCTGTTCTTGTTGCTCCTGCTCCTCCTCTCCACCCATTTGGCTATACATTGTTTGTGAGCCAATGTCCTCCTCATCCTCCTCCTCCAGTTCAGCCCCCACAGGGCTCATGTGGCCTTGAGATGTAGACGCCACATCTCCAGTCCCCTGACCAGCCAGATTGAAAAGCATCTTTTCCAGGATGTGAATCAGTGGAATGACGTTGTTCATCCCGTAGTCCTGGCAACTGACTAACAAAGTGGCCTCCTCAAAGGGAACGAGCAAACGGCAGGTGTCGCGCATGAGCTGCCACTGGCTAACGTTAGTTACAGGCACGGGAAACTTGGTCAAAGTTAAAGAAAAGATGAATGCAGCACGTTATCAGCAAATACTGGAGGCAAATTTGCACTCATCAGCCAGGAAGCTGCACATGGGACATACTTGGACGTTCCAACATGACAACGATCTAAAACACAAGGCCAAGTCGACCTGTCATTAGCTACAGCAGAAGAAAGTGAAGGTTCTGGAGTGGCCATCTCAGTCTCCTGACCTCAATATCATTGAGCCACTCTGGGGAGATCTCAAGCGCGCAGAACATGTAAGACAGCCCAGGAATTTACAGGAACTGGAGACTCTTGGCCAAGAAGAATGGGCAGTTTTACCATCTGAGAAAATAAAGAGCCTGATCCACAACTACCACAAAAGACTTCAAGCTGTCATTGATGTTAGAGGGGGCAATACACGGTATTAAGAACTGGGGTATGTGAACTTTTGAACAGGGTCATTTTGATGTTTTTGGTTGTCATTATGATTTAAAAAGAGAAAACACAGAAGTTTGACAATAAATGGCTTCAACCAACCACTAACCATGAGTGGAGAAAAAGTTTTTGTGTTATCATTCATATTCTCTGAAAAAAGGCCAAAAAAACAAAAAATCTGCAGGGGTATGTAAACTTTTTAGCACAACTGTACACAGGGAAGTACCTCTGTCCGCTTGGATCATAAAGAAATCATTTATGGCTTTTCTCTGTTCATATAGTCGATCCAACATATGGAGGGTGGAATTCCAACGGGTGGAAACAGCCTATGTTGTGGGAGGCCGTTCTGCCGCTGCAGCTCAAGGAGGGTGTGCGTCTACGAGTGGCTGAAGTGCATGCAAAATTTCCTTGACATTTTTAGGATGTCTTGCAGATGGGTAGAACACTTAAGAAAACACTTGACAACCAGACTGAACACGTGCGCCATGCAGGGCGCATGGCTTAGCCCTCCTTGATGCAGCGTCGACACCATGTTCTTCCCATTGTCGTTCACCATGGTTCCAATTTTGAGGTGTCGCGGAGAAAGCCAGTATTTGATTTCTTGAGGAAGGACACAGAGCAGTTCCTCCCCTGTGTGACTTCGTTCGCACAGGCAAACGTGTAGAACAGCGTGACACCGCTGTGTCCTGCACGTGTGGTATACTGGAGGAGCACTGTGAATTGTCCCTGCAGTGGAGGATGAGGCTGACATTGTTGCAGGACCAACGGCGTGAGAACATGGAGGCTGAAGCTCTTTCACCTGTTCAAGTTGCTGATGTGTCTGGGCAGGCACCACATTAACCTTGACCGTAGTTACAGCTCCACATGTCGGCGCTGCCGTGCACTTTGGCAGACACCGACAGGCTCAAGGACTGGCCCATCTTCTCTTCTACATATTTGTGCAGGGCTGGTACTGCCTTTTTGGCAAAGAAATTACATCTTGGGTCTCTCCACCTTGGCTTGGCAAAAGCCATGAGTTCTCTGAAAGGTGCAGAGACCACCACTTGGAAAGGGTGGGACTGCAGCACCAGCAACTTTGACAGGAGCACGTTCAGCTTCTGCATTCTTGGATGAGTGCACGCATACTGTTGTCTCTTCGAAATCGCTTCTGTGATGGATTGCTGATGCAATGACTGACTAGGAGAAGGAGGGGGAGCATGAGCATCACGATCAGCAGATGATGGGAAGGACACACAGCTTCCTTCGGCTGAAATTGCGTGTGTATCTCTGGGTGCTGCAGCGGTTGCTGCGCAGGCTGGACCACCACATTAGAGCCACAGCTCTTCCAGGCCACTTTATGGTGACGCTGCATATGTTGACGCAGGTCTGTAGTGCCAACATTGGCACCCTGGCCACGCTTCACCTTCTGCCCACAGATTGAACATATGGCCATGTTGACCTCTGCCGGCGGCTTTACAAAAAATTGCCACAAAGCTGAGTAGGTGATTTACCCCCAACACTCCGCACTAACTGACTGCTACCGCCACTGCCTCCGTGAACCCCAGCACCACTGCTTTCCGAGCAGGTAGGTTGCTGAGAAGCAGGTGGTCTACCACAGGCACGTTTATCTCCCGACTTCCCACTGCTGCCATCCTGCTGACTCCCCCGCTGCCTCATGCACAAGCGGCAACCCTCTTCTCCTGATGACGATGAAGCCCCTCCCAATTATGATCGGCTACATTGTCATCCACTACAGTCTGCAGTTCACTGATGTCCTCCTCAACACCAGCAACCATGCCACTCTCCTCATCACTACTTGCCCGCCTACCGGAGGGAAACGGCGGATGTCTCCTCCAGATCTTGGCTGAGCAGTAGCTGCTGACTGTCCCGTGGGTCCGCTGCCATGGGATAACCTTTGACTCTGACCTATCCTTCAAGCCGCACATCTAAACCCTCAACACCTCCTGCCGCCTCCAACTCAAGAACATCCATTGAATCTGCTCCTTCCTCACTCCAGAAACTACAAAGATGCTAGTCCATGCATTCATAATCTTCTGCTTATACTACTGTAACACCCTTCTCCATGGCCTCCCAGCAAATACTCTTGCCCCCCTCCAGTCCACCTTAAATTGCGCCGACCGCTTAATATACCTCTCCCCCCGTTCTTCATCGGCCGCTCCCCTCTGCCAATCCCTTCACTGGCTACCCGTTGTCCAGTGAATACAGTTCAAATTACTAATGCTGACATACAAAGCCATCCACAACCTGTCCCCTGCATATATCTCCGACCTAATTTCCCGCTACCTGCCCACATGCAACCTCCGATCCTCCAAAGACCTCCAAAGACTTCTCCCAGGCATCCCCCATACTCTGGAACTCATTACCAAGACACATAAGACTGACCCCCACACTCACAAGCTTCAAGAAGGCCCTGAAGACTCACCTATTCGGAAAGGCCTACAACCCCCAATAACAATACTGTCTCCATACCACCACCTGAACAGCCTCTACCCCCACCTTCTGTCTCTATCCCTCTTCCCTCATAGATTGTAAGCCCTTGCGGGTAGGGCCCTCTATCCCACTGTGCCAGTTGGTCACTGTTAGTATTATCTGTTTTGTATATTTTGTGTACCGTATGTTAACCCTCAAATATAAAGCACCATGGAATTAATGGTGCTATATAAATAAACAATAATAATAAATAATAATAATACCTCCTTCGCACTGTACATTGGATCTGAGCCCACGGCATAGAGTACTTCTCTAGCTGAGGGAACTGAAAAGGACAGGTGAGGGCACAGGGCCTGCCAACTAAGGGTTGTGTCTGACCAACCCACCGACTCTTGGCTGGGGGTGTCTGTTGTGACTTGGCATGAATTGGATGACCGAGTCAACCAGTCTACAACCATTGGGTTGCTGGTCAAGACACAACCGCTACTTGACACTGGGAGCTCAGGCCTCTGTAACTGACTCCTACTGCCACCCCCCTTTACTCTGCTGCGACCTGTGCCTGTGTCAGAAACATTTAGGCCTGCGTCCCTCCAGTATGCATGGCCTCTCACTTCACTGTCTGACATACTGTTCGATGAAAAAACGTCATTGCAAAGGGCAAAAAGGCCTGTTATTTTCTACGTTGAAGAGAACGGCAAATATGCCCCTTATTTCTTTCCCCACTAATGAACACCTATAACAAAAGTGTGACAAAGGCAGAGATTTGTGGCTCCGAATTATTGAATTATTGACAATACTGTATTGATAAATGGCCTGCAACTTTATACTGGGAACAAAATGGCGAATATGGTCCTCCTTATGGGTTTCCACACTAATAAACACCTTTAAATAAGGTGTATGCTCCTCCAGCATACCACATGTGCAGGGCACAGCAGTGTCACGCTGTTCTACACCTCGTTTGCCTGGGCGGACAAAGTCACACAGGGGAGGAACTGGGTCACTGTATGTCCTCCTCATGCTGCTTCCCACTGGGTCACTCTGTGTACTCCTCAGGCTGCTGCCACTGGGTCACTGTATGCCCTCCTCATGCTACTTCCGACTGGGTCACTCTGTGTACTCCTCAGGCTGCTGCCACTGGGTCACTGTATGCCCTCCTCATGCCGCAGCCACTGGGTCACAGTATGCCCTCCTAAGGCTGCTACTACTTCCACCTCTGCCACTGGGTCACTGTATGTCCTCCTCATGCCGCTTCCACTGGGTCACTGTATGGCATCCTCATGCTGCTGCCAACTCCACATTATGTTGCCTTGCCACTCTGTAGACATCTATGTGGAATCTGCAAACGAGGGTATTAAAGGAGTGCGCTCTTTCACTCTACAGTAGGATGTTGGGCCTCTGCACGGTTCTTTCTACCTGGCACTAACATGGACCTATAAGGCTGGGTTCACACTTGAGTTAGTTGGACAGTTTTGGCCCCATAACTGTCCAAATAAGTGAAGTGTGCATCAATTCTAAGAGTGACGCCTGTCATGTGCGTGTCATTCGGACTCACAGTATTGTTTGACTACCACAGTAGGCTCCCTATGCGTGTTACTGCAAGGCACAGTGTTCTACACCACTATACAGGCTCTCTGAAGCTAGGAAATAGCTGTTTTTTAGCGATATTTGCCGCAAAGTAATTTGGATCGAAGCAAATTTTTTTGGAACTTTGAATCGAACTGGCAAATCTGTAGCTACAACCAGAAAATTGAAACAGATTAGCAAAAAAAGTTATATATTTCTATTTCAGCTTTTAATAATTAAATAAAAAAAATGGAGATATGTTCCTTTAAATTTTTTGTAGATACCATTATATGTTCTAGTTCTTATTTTGCTTGTCATATTGTTTGTCACTTTTGCTTAGCAAAGATTTTTCTTTTATGTTACACCTGTGTCCTTGTCTGTTTTACAGCAGTTATAGAAATTAATAGTGCTTCTGAGCATTGCGGGCATACAGTTTACCTGGCTGTATAATGCTTCTGTGCATATAATCAGCTCTGACCAATTACTACATATTAACATTTATAAGGGGACGATTTACAACTCACAAGAGTAATAAAATACAACACTATATTACTCACTATGAAATGGCTGCTGAATTTTATTACAAAAAGTTACTTTTTAAATAGTTTTGCTCAGGGAATATTGAATTATTATACTAAAATATTACCTCTATATTCTACTATAAACTAATTGCTATATAGAGTCCAGATAGGGATGATTAGTGGTGTGCATAGAAATCCTACATAAGTGCTGTAACTATTACTTAAAGGCGTTGGCCACTTTCAGACCAATATTCAGAGACCAATGTTATTGTTTTCATACTAGAAAGTTACTGTATATAATTTTCCAATATACTTTCTGTAGCAATCAGTTTTCTAGATCTTTGGATAAAAATCAGTCCATGGTCATGTGATGAACACAGGTGCTCGTTATAGTCACAGCACAGTAATCAGACATCTGCCGGGTAACAAGCTGTGCACCTGTGTGTCCATCACATGACCATGGACCATATATCACATGACCATGGATTGTATATCACATGACCATGGACTGATTTTTATCCACTAGGAGTAAGCAAAATGAATGACAGCAAGCAGAGATCTAGAAAACCATGAGGAATTGATATTATACAAACAATAACATTGGTCTCTTAATATTGTTCTGAAAGTAGCCAAGAGTTTGCAGCTTCTCACAGTGAATGTAAGGAGAGTCTATCAACTTCTGACTAGTTGTTTATGTTATTGTTGATGGGGTATTAGTCATCTAGCAAGCAACTTTCCTTATTGTGCTCAGATTTCTCTTTTTCTGTGTGAGGGATCTTTTTAGCTGCATCATAACCTGGATTTGAAGGCCTGTGTCCCTGGATCTCCTATATTATGGTCACTTGGACATTTTCTCAGCTATTTGCTTGCTATTTTACAGTTACTTCTGGCAGAATTACATGTAAAGGAACTAGTCTTAGTAACAATGGATGGAAGGTCCACGGCTCTATATTGTACACACCTCTTCCCTCAGAGAGAAATACAAAATGTGTGGCATTAATATTGGGGGTATTAGCAGCAGAAAAAAACTATAGACAACCAAATATGAAAACTTACACAGTCAGAGAACAGATTGCCCAGCAAAACCCTACAGATATTTTAACTTTTGATGAGAACTCTGGTACCCTTTAAATTAGGTAGCCTGTTCAACATGAATTTAGGTGAAACTTGACTGTTAGGCTATGTTGGAGCCTTTATAATGAGCCCTTGTAGATTCCATCAAAAATACAGGCAAAATTATTGTAGAATATCTGGTAATATTTTTTACTTTTTTTCTTCTTTCCAATGCAGGAAAGTTGTAGAAGCAACTTACATGAAAATCAAAGTCTATCTGCAGATATCTGCATTCAGAGGCCAGGAGAGGCCTGAAGAGGACACTGGGTGATCGCTGGACATCCAGGAAAGTTGAATATAACTGTTGAGGTCAAGCTCGAAACTTTTGGAAAATTCGGGTTGACTCTGGTTTGATCCAAATCAGTTTGCTCATTCCTAGCAGTGTCTACCTAGCTTCAACTTAAAGAGGACCTTTCACGTGGATGTGTGGCATTACATACCTCCAGAAAGCCGACAGGGCTCAGTACCCTGTCAGCTTTTTCAGTATGCGCCCTGGTGATGGAGATATCAACACCGATATCTCTTCACTGTCAGAAGGGCGGGCCTTACAGCCTAGCGTCGTCACTGCGTTGTGAGGAATGGCCCCCTCTTCCATAGACTTGTACTGTTAGGTGGGGCATTCCTAACAGCCCAGCAATGATGCTATATTGTAAGGCCTGCCTTTCTGACAGTGGGGAGATACTGGTGCCAAAACTAATGGCACCGATATCTCCAGCATCGGGGCGCATACCGGGAATGCTGAATTTAGTGCACTGTTGGCTTTCTAGCGGTATATAATACCAAACAATTATGAGGATGTCAAAGGTCCTCTTTAAAACACATGTATACCATACTTGCCAACTGTCCCGAATTTGACAGCAAAATCCTAGATTTTCAGAAACAAAGGTCAACCTTTTGTAAGAATTTAAACAGCAGCATTTTGTTAAAACTGAAACATCTGTTATATGCGTTTTTGTTGTTTTGTAAATTATCTGCATTTTTTTAGTTTTTTGGGACATTTCTGCTGGGTCCTAACAAAGTCTACAGCAATAAAAGTACACAATTTCACCATATAAGTCAAGTAACGTGATACTCAGATCGATGACATCATTGCTAATGGATCAATAAATTGTTAGTCCCTGCAGGAATTGGTGACACTATACTATACTATAACACGATACTGTAAGAACAAAGGCTTGGGTCTCCATTGGTAGTTTTCTAACAGGTAAGATGGCTGCCTTTGTCACAAAGGACAAGAAACACAGTTGGCTGTAATACGTTGAGACTTTGCGCTTAGGTAGCAGCGTCTGCTAGAGAGGGAGCAGAATCTCATTTTCATGTGAAATAAGAGGACATTTATCACCGTGACAGGGGAAGCAGGCGAGCCGGACACAGTTCTTAATAGCAAGAAAATATGAACTCTGTACATGAGCTGAGATTGCTGGTTCGTCTAGCGCTGTGTCGCATTGTAAAAGGTTAATGCAAACCTGACAATTTTCACAGCCATGTAATTGAAATAAAAGCGGTTTCCTAGGGTATCAAGTAAAACATGAGTCACCATACTACCAAGAAATGAAAATCTGCCTGCAATATGTTGCTGGTAACAGTTAGGTCATTGAGACATAAAGCCGCTTTAGATGCATGAGAAATGCTTGAAAAACCTAACACGTAGGACATGGAAGTCATGTCATCCTGTATGTAACCTAACTGCGGCATACATTGATTGTCATGCCTCCCAAGGGTGATTGGTGAGGCTATGGCTCCCTCCTGTGGTATGTCTGTAAATTGCAGACAGAAAAGAAAATCGAAAAAATGTTTTGTGAGGGCGCAAACTGCATTGTATTTGCCTTGTTGCTTTGACTTGTAGAGTTTCAGATGCTCAGAACTCCATGTTTTTTTACATTTTATGCTGAAGTTCATAAAGATACATTCATGCAAAGCATTGCTTCTAGGGGAGAATACACGTGTAATTCTAAAATGACCAGGAATCAGGGGTGTAGCTCGAAAGGGTACAAAGATGGCAGTCATACCTGAGCCCAATAGCCTGAGGGGACTTAAAAGTCCCTCTGCTACATAACACTTCCATAAGTTATCATAATAACAGTGGCAAGCAAGCAGTGCCAAATAGTTATTCTCTATGGGGAGAACAGGGGCCCATGACCCACTCTGATTATGCCAACTGATGGCCACTCTAGCTTGGCTACCTTCCTCCTGCTTTTACCCACCCAAGGACAAGGAAGCTGGACTTCCCAGTAGCAGTATATAGTCATGTCACAGACAAAAAAAATACTCTCTATTCATAAAGACACTTTGTCACCAGGTTTTACTGAGATAGATATTTGGCATAACACAGGTTAACATCAGATGCACAGCAGTAGGAAACATCCAGGATCAACATCAGCAGAATACATGGCAGGAACAGAACACGCTTGCCGCATGAGACTGAAGGCCCATGGTGTACACAGCGATTGTCCAGTTCTCACAGGGGTCAACACTCACAATGACCAGTTCTCAGGCTCTCAACCTTTGGAACAACATTTGTACTGCACTGACAGAATGCCAGACTGGATGAGGTCCAGCCTGAAGACCCAAAGTCACAGGAAAAACCTTTCATAGAAGAGCTTTCCCACTCAATGTGAGTACAAGTCAAGTGGTGCCAAAGAGACAACACCCGCTGTGCAATCAGGTAGGGAGAGATGTGGCGCTACCTTCTTTCCAGAAAACACTAGACCAAGATAGACACGGTGACTCAGCAGCATGAAAACTTCTGCACAGACGAATCTTCTGATCGGAGGAATGGCGTATAGTGATCCTTTCTATACTGCAAATGACATCGGATGTCCCATCCCAAGCCTAGGGTGGTAAACATTGTTAACACAAACCATCAGAAGGCATTTGCATGACAACTAATACAGCAATAAAGTGCTAAAATTAATCTGAAACTTTAACCAACATAATACCATCATATACAGCCCAAATCATACTCTACCGTATAGTGACTAGAGGCAATATAAATGACATTATCATCAGCAATCAAATGACATTTACAACTACCTTATTGCAGCAATTCCCCCTCCAACAGTACATTTATTCCCCCTATTCTTTGGCGGGACAAAATTCCTTCTACCCTTGAGCAGTACACTTCAAAGCAAAACCCTTTTTATACCAAACTAGTTTTCAAACTAATAACAGTACCTTGTAGTGCGGCTGCTACACTTTCCAAAGATGCCTTTCTTATTCTGCATTGCAGCTCCATTTTCATGAAAATCTGAGATTTATTCTTATTCAAATTAGCTGAAAAGGGGCTTTAGGGCATGTCTTCTCCTGCCAGAACTTAGCTCTCTGCCCCTAACTGCCAACCACCACCGCTTGCCATTGTTTTAATGGAAAGGAGATCAGTTTTAAAAAACTGGAAAACCCCTTTAACCCTCGTCAGGCTGCATAATTTTACAACATTACAGGCTGCATAGGAATAGGTACAATTGTACCTACTCAGCCGGACGAGGGTTAACAGGTAAATGCTGTTTTTCAAAAATAATATTTGTTGCTAATTATTTTATGTGAGGGTTTTCTAGAGCCAAAAAAGATCACCCACACCTATAAACACATTCCCTACTTACAAATCATTTTACAATCTAAATTTAGTTTAAAGTTTACTCCTGTTATGAGGCAACTCCCCTTACTTTCTACTCTACTAATAATTCCTCATCCACTTCTCTGCGCATGCGCTAAGCTGAGAGAGCTAAGACCAAGATTGGAGAAGACTTAAGTATTGAAGAAATTAAAAGCAACAGAAGGCGAAAGAAAGATGACATGACATAAGACAATGTTAAAAATCAAAAATAAATCAGAAAATCAACTAGAAGGCAGAGGTCTTCCAAAGAGGCCAGTTGGTTAAATGTTGACTTGCAGCATATATATACCAGTAGATGCCCACTGCGAGATAGTAACTTCACTATAGTTCGTCATGAACCCCTAACAGATTGAAGGGAATTATATGGATCATTACAGCAAAATCAGAGGTCCAGGAATGAGTGGGATCAGATAAGGGTAGTTAACAGAGATAGGTCAAGTAGCAGGTAACAACCTAGGGCCCAATAGGGAACTCACAAGCTAGAAACCTATTTTACTCAGACACCTTCCTGAGGAAAGACCTTAATTTAGCTTGTGAGTAATCCACTAGCCATGACCACCAGGAATTACAGAAGATCAGTGGTCACAGAGTATCAGCTTTACAATTGTATTCCTGGGAGGCTTTGATAGGGATCAATATGAAGTTCAACTCAGTCTCAGGACATGAGGAATGACAACCATACTTGTCAGTACCGGCAATGAAAGCAGCAAACCAGGATTACACAGAACATACAGCTTATTGCGAGACACCAAATACAGGAAACCCCAAACAAACTGCATTCCTGCGCACACTATTATGCTCCATAGTGGTCCCTGCACACAGTATTATGCCCCATAGTGGCCCCTATACACAGTATTATGCCTTATAGTGGCACCTGCATACAGTATTATGCCCCATAGTGGCCCCTGCACACAGTATTATGCCCCATAGTGGCCCCTGCACACAGTATTATGTCCCATAGTGGCCCCTGCACACAGTATTATGCCCCATAGTGGACCACCCATGAACGATTATTATACTCTGGGGTCTTTTCAGAGTATAATAATCGGAGACCCAGGGGAGGATACAAACATAAAAAACAATACTACTTACCTCTCCCTGGCTCCGATGCACTCCGGTGCGCTACTTCAGCCATCTTCAAATTTGGACCAGATCTCACGTGAGCTAGGCCGGCGTCACGACGCATAATGAAAAGAACCCGGAGTATAATAATAACAGTGTTTGTGAAGTTTGCGGTTTCGGCTGACACAGGGTTCTGGGCCACTTAATGTCCCAGGCCCTGTGGCAGCCGCTACCACTGCTACCCCGGTATTTACTCCCCTGGGAAACACTTTTATTTACATTGAGCTGGTAGCTCAATTCATTTCAGAGGTACTGAAAGTGCCCCCTTCACCAGGAGCAAATAACAATGCCTCAATTGCCACCTCCTTTTATACTAGACAAGACCACAGCTTTCCTACATATTGATATTCCCATAAGCAGTCTGATACTCAGGAAACCAAAAGCAGGATACAGTAATTTTAACTAAGCCTTTTTGAGAAATTGCTTCATTTTTTTTTAAATTTTATAAGCAAAGAGACCGATTAAACAAATCGTGGCAAAAATGCACATAAGCAAAAGGTAATGGTATGGTATGAAAAATATAATATTACATTATAATATGAAGAAATGTCTTGAGACATGTTCCTGCTGTGCATGTAAAATTAAGAAGACTGCATGGCAGAAATACCACTACAGCAAAACCAGTGATAATTTTATTAAGATCTACCAGACATTACCCCATAACATGTTGGTGCTATAAAAACAATAGTAAGAAAACAAATGAAAAGAGGTTTCCATGATGACCTAGTAACTCGTGTGTATAATCCAAGGTCTCTTACTAATTTGCTTTTTACGTTCCTATATTTGTCACGCAGTTCATAAATGTTTGATGGAACAAACAGTGAAGTTTATTTGCTTATTAAATATTAAAATAAAATATAGACTTCTGTTTCGAGTATGAATTTCTTCTATTTTTCATGACAAAAATCTTCTGTCTGTGCAACAGGTATTACTCTACATCCATATGGCACAGTTCAGCAGTAGTCATACATATTACCCTTACTGCTGTGACCACGGATTGGCTGCCATTAGGGGAATTATAGGGGAAGATTTGCACCAAGAAAAATTAGGTCCCCTAGGCCATGTTCCTTTATGGGAACCTCCTCCCCATTTGCTGGTTCTCCTTTATTGACTCCCAAACAGTGCAACAACCCTTTTACTAGCCCCACAGTATATTACTCCTTCTATTGGCTTCCACACAGTATATTGCCCTGTTTTTTGGCCCTCACACAAAATATTTTTCCTTTTTTTGGCCCCAATGCAGTGACACATTAAGCTGCTATTGATTTTACTTACCAATCCCTGACCCTGTCCAAGTCTGCCACCACTTTAGCCTCCAGGGGGGCACCATACACTACGCTTGGACACTAAGTAACACTGCATTTTCACAACGTAGGGCTTTAGCCGAAAACACGGCCGGTACCTGCCACATATGGACTGCTCATCTCCTGTCATATTGCCTCAGAACATATCCATGGCAAACTTGACATTGCACGCAAATACCAACACCATACTGTGACTACAGTAATACCACCAAACCATGATACAGTGTGCCCAGTGTGGATCCTTCTCCAATATACGGTCAGCAGAGTGTACAAATATACATAACAAACAATGCTATATGATTGGAGTGGATGGACCTACAGTAGGTGTAGGTGCCGTTCTGGTACCCGTCTGAAAACAGGACTTTTTCGTCCAGTGGCCACTGCTAGTATGTGAAAAGTTAGTTGCTTCCTCCATTACGGAAGCTAGGATTTGCTCCACCACTGTGGGCTTTTCGTATTATTTTGTTTTGTTTTCTGTTTTTTGTACCTGGTAACTATTCTTTGATATAGTAAGCAAGAGAAGGTCCCCTGATGATTGGCGCATCACATGCCATGAAACGCGTAGGAACTTACAGGGTCATTTGAAGGTACAGTTTGGTACTGCCTTTGTTAGGACGGGAGTCAATACACAGGGGTTAGGGAGAGAGTATAAGGGTCATTGTAGGGACTGTTGTCTATCTTCCTTGGTTGCTCATCCCTGATGCTGGGACCCTCGTGATTCACAGTTTGGGTAAGAGCCATCCATTTTTTACCTGTTTATTTATTGCTGTTGGTCTGAAGTGACTATGCTTATGCCTTGTTAGAGGTAAGTGTTTATATAAGATAAAATCAAGCAAAGGCTGCACAAGGGAACAGTGAGTATTTAGCACTCCTGTGGATGTATTTGCAGATTCTTTTTAGAAGCTGGATAACCCCTTTAAATTCTCCACCTTAGCTCTTAATTGGAAGATAAGGCAGCTCTCTGATTGGGTCTGTCCTGTTCTGACCTGCTTTGCAGACACAAACAGAGTTTGTTTGGTGGTCATGGAAACCTTACCGAGCTAGAATGCTAGCATTCTTGACATTAAGTTTGTGTAAGGTTATTATCTTATTTTCTATATTGCCAAACAAAGGAATGTTCTGTATTATTGTTTGTCTCGCTACATTTATTCACAGTTTATTAGTTGGCTTGACATACCATTTAATAATTCTGTGAGGTGTACTGTATTTCTTCGGAATCTAGTAGGTAATTTTCTCCTTTTCTTTTTGTGTAATGAGAGTTTGGTATATAACTTTGAAACCTTTAGATTTCCATTTCACACATTAGGTTAAGGGACCATCCCCCATACTGTGATAATTGTAATGTTTCATAGAGAAAACAGAATGTAAAACAAAGTTGCATATTTTGATTCTAAAGTTTGCTATGCGGGTACTTGTTGCTTTAAAACAATGTACAGTAATTTGTTCAAGTCAGGCTGGATTCACACTAGCGTTGGAGTCTGCCACTGAATCTACCTAAAATCAGCGGCGAGAAAAGTCTTCAGCATATAATCAGCGGAAACTGGGCGGAAAGTCGGCAGACCCCATTATAGTCTATGGGGTCCGTGGGTTTCTGCATGTAATTGATTTTTAACCCTTTGCTGACATCTGCCATAATACTACGGTTGATATTGGGTTTCATACAGCAGACACCTGACGCTTATGCCTACGATCAGTGCCCGCATTGACATTAACATTAACCACAACCCACCCCCCCCCGGCACCTCAGGCAAAGCTGACTAAGGTGCCATTTTGCCTGGGATCGCTGGCACCTGGAGTGAGATCCGGGTCCAGCGTCCCATTGGCATGACAACCAGGAGCCTATTGAAGGCTTCCAGGCTTGTCTGTCATTCATTTGTATGGCAGGCTGTTTTTTACAGTCTGCCATACAAATGCCGATATTTTGCAATGCATTAGTATTGTAATGCATTGCATTAGTGATCAGACTCCCTGGGGTTTAAGACCCCTAGGGGGTCTAATAAATGCAAAACAAAAAGTAAAAAAAAAATATAAAGAAAAATAAAAAATTTTAAAAATTCAAATCACCCTCCTTTCCCTAGAACACATATAAAAGTACTTAAATACTATAAAACACATACTTATTAGGTATCCCTGTGTCCAATCTGCATCTCCAAAACTGTAAGGGATATCATGATCTTGGTATAATTTCAAAGATGATATTCTCATGTTTAAAATTAATCCAAGGTCATCGTCATAGCCCTAATGGATTCTGAGATTTAGTGCTCTAAAGCGTCCCCCTCCTGCCTCAGGCAGCATCTTGGAGGAGGGGGAGTAAGAGGAGGGGGAAGGAGCAGAGCTGCAGACTGCACAGATGATAAATCATCATTATCTGTGCATAAACTTGTATGTGACCTCAAGATTTGGCTGTGAGGGTTCGACAGCAGTAGAAATGGCACCTCAAGTTCCATTTGCATCTCCTGTTCCCAAGGAACCCAAAATAAATCTTCCCAACAGTTTTTGTGGTAGTCGGGAATCTTTTGCCTCCTTCCAAGATAGATGCAAATTTTATTTACATCTGTGACCCCATTCTTTGGGTGATGAGTAACAACAGGTAGGCATTATTATTTCTGTCCTACAGGGAGTCCTGAACTTATTCTGTGGACCGTTTTTACGCTGCTCTTGGTCCACTCTATGACGAACCTGATCTTACAACCATGGCTGAATCCAATCTGCTTTCCCTCCGACAACACCACCATTCTTCAGAGTTCAGAAGGTGGTCGGTTCATTCTCAGTGGAAAGATCAAGCTCTCTGCTGTCAGTTTCGTCAAGGCCTATCAGATGCTATAAAAGACTTGTTAATCAACTATCTGCAACCCTCATCTTTGGACGAAACCATGACACTTGCTATTTGTTTAAGTGAACTCAATAAAGAACAATCTTTGGTCTCCACTTCTCTACCTCCAATCGAGTCTACTCCAGAGTCATATCCAGGACTTATGCAGTTAGGATTCACAATGTTGATTTGTGACAGAAGGTTAATCCAGAGACAGCAGGGTCTGTGTTTCTACTGCGAAGATGCTGGTCATGTTCTTAATAACTGTCCCAAGCGTCTGGTTTTGGTAAACTCCAGTTCTTGGTATAACTCCAGTTCTAAGTATTTCCCATCATCTCCAAAAAGAAAATGACTACCAGTTAAAAATGATTACCAGTTAAGATTCTTCTCCATGATAATATCTTTTCTGGTAATGCTTTTGTTGAATGTGGTTCAGTGGCCAACTTTCTGGACTTCTTTCCCAGCATACAGTTAAGTTTACTACACCTCTGATGACTATTGTTGTAGGTACTATTAGATAAGATAATCCTTTAATAGTCCCACCATGGGCAAATTCAGTGTGTTACAGCAGAATAGATAATACAAATACAAAAAAGCTCCAAGGTAGAGGCATTACAGGGACAGTAGGTACAGATAAAAAAAGGCAAAAGTAAAAAAAAAAGTAGTAGAAGGAATATCACAACTTAAGATCTTTCAGTTCTCTGTATGGCATGATCTCCGCTTATGTCGGTGTTGGTTGTACAGCCTAACTGCAGAGGGTAGGAAAGACTTTCGATAGCGCTCCTTCTCACACTTAGGGTGAAGCATTCGGTCACTGACAGTACTGCCCAGTGCTATCACGGTCTCATGCATGGGATGGGAGTTATTCTCCAGCATGGAGCTCACCACAGACAGTATCCTTCTGTCACCCACCACCTGCTCAGGGTTCAGGGGACTCCCCAGGACAGAGATGGCCCTTCTAATCAGCTTGTCGAGTCTATTCCTGTCCTTGGTTAATATGCTACTCCCCCAGCAGGCCACTCCAAAGAAGATGGATGATGCCACTACAGAGTTGAAAAAGGCCCTAAGAAGTGCCCCCTGGACTCCAAAGACTCACAGCCTCCTAAGCAGGTAGAGCCTGCTGTGGCCCTTTCTGTTCTGTGCATCCAAGTGATCTGCCCAGTCCAGCTTATTACTGAGGAGTACACCCAGGTACTTATAGGTGTTTACTATCTCAATGCCCGTCCCCTGGATGTCCACTGGTATTGGAGAATATCTGCGCTTGCGAAAGTCCACCACCATTTCCTTGGTCTTCTAAGCATTAATCCAAAGGTTGTTCCGCTGGCACCAATCCACAAAATCCTGGTTCAATTCTCTATACTCCCTGTCATCTTCGTCTGTGATGAGGTCTACTATTGCAGAGTCATCAAAATACTTCTGTAAGTAGCAGCTAGTTGAGTTGCACCTAAAATCTGCAGTGTACAGTGTGAAGAGGAAAGGGGCAAGAACTGTACCTTGAGGTGCCCCTGTATTACAGATCACGGTGTCTGACACACAGTCCCAGACTCTCACATACTGAGGTCAGTTTGTGAGGTAGTCTAAGATCCAGTTGGAGAGGCGGTGGTCCACTCCAACAAGGGCCAGCTTGTCTCTCAGTAGCCCAGGCTGTATGGTGTTAAAAGCACTGGAGAAATCAAAGAACATTATTCTCACTGTTCCCTGGTTTCTCCAGGTGAGAAAGAGCCCTGTGTAGAAGGTGGATGATAGCATCATCCACCCCAATGCCCAGCCGATAGGCAAACTGGAGAGGGTCCATAGCCGAGCTCACTAGAGGGTGGAGATGTGTGAGTACCAATCTCTGTAAGACCTTCATCAAGTGGGATGTCAATGCTACAGGTCTGTAGCCATGAAGGTCCATCAGATGAGGTGTCTTTGGAACTGGTACCACGCAAGATGATTTCCACAGTTGTGGTAACATTCCCAGCTTCAGGCTCATATTGAACATATATGTAATAATACCACACAGCTGGTCCCGCAGGTCTTAATTAGCCTTGCACTGATGCCATCTGGCCCTGCACTTTTCCCAGCCTTGATCCTTTTCAGTTCCTTTCTAACCTGGGCACGTGTGAAGATCAGACTGTAGCCAGATGACTGATTGCTAGATTCACTGATCTGGAGGTGAGAACTAACAGCAGGAGGTGAGGTCAGTGTGGGAGAGAGGATTGAATGCTGGGGTGGGAGGAGCTGGTGTATGATCAAATCTATTGAAGAATAGATTTAGTTTGTTAAGCCACTTTGTATCTCTTTCTACCTTGGAGATTGTAGAAGGAGATACAGTCTTAAGTCAATATCTTAAGACTGTTCCAGACCTCACTAATCTTTTTGTGTGCCATTTGCATTTCCATCTTTCCCTTATAATTGGATTTCCCTTCCCGGATTTGACGCCTCAGCTCCTTTTGCACATCTCTCAACCTCTCCTTCTCTCCTGATTTAAATACCATCTTCTTCTCTTTCAGAAGAGCCTTTATATTAGGCTTAATCCATGGTTTGTTATTAGAGAAGCACCTCACCACTTTTGTGGGTACCGTGTTGTCCACACAAAAATTAATGTAGTCCGTTATGCAGTGTGTGAAACCTTCCATGTCCTCCCCATAGGAATCCTGCAGCTGTTCCCATGCAGTTGTGTCAAAACAATCCCTTAGAGCCTCCTCACTCTCCTCGGACCATATCCTCACTGTGTGGGAGACAGCTGGTTTTCTACGTACAAGTGGCTTGTACACAGGTCAAAGATGCACCAGGTTGTGATCCGATCTTCCCAGGGGCAGTAGGGCCTCCCTCACATTGGCAAAGAACAAGTCCAATGTTTTGTTGTCTCTTGTGTGGCAGGTTACATACTGTGGGAAACTGGGCAGTGTGGATGATGAAGAGACATGGTTGAAATCTCCAGACACCAGAAGGAGGGCCTTGGGGTGTAATGACTGCAACTGGCTCACCATGGCTTGTATGACCTCACAGGCAGCCTCAGCTTTCGCAGAGGGGGGGACATATGCAGCTATCACGACGACATGCGATAGTTCCCTCGGTAGATAAAAAGGTCTCATACTCACAGCTAATAGTTCAATGTCCTTACAGCAAGTTTGCTCCTTAATCACAATGTGCCTAGAGTTACAGCCCTCCTTCTTTTCTCTTACCACTCTCCCTTGTCCTGTCCACCCGAAGGCGTTTAAAGCCATCCAAGGAGACAAGAGTGGCTGGAGTAACTTCGATAAGCCAAGTCTCTGTAAACAGCATCATGCTGCACTCCCGAAATTCCTGATGATGCCTGGTCAGCACCGCCAGTTCGTCCATCTTAGAGATCTCACATTGCCCATAATGATGGAGGGGAGAACAGGTGTTATGTCTCTGCCTGTTCGGGTCTCTGCACTACCCTCTGCTCGCACACTGTGGCGTAGGAGGCGTCCTCAGTTTGATTCTTTGCTTAGGATTCAGGATTCCTTGTTGTGTAAATGATTCCCAGCCCCACCCGTGTTCTGAGCATTGTTTCTCTCTGGACCACATAGAGTTAATCTTTTACCTTGCCTGTGCGATTGACTGCCTGTGTACCTATCAGGTCTGGGGCTGGGCCCAGACTTTCTATATACGGGATGTCACTTTCACAGCAAGTTGCCGGTTATTGCACTGTCTTTGCCTGCTTTCTTTGTACCTTTGATTTTGACCTTGCTATTATCTCTGACCTTTGGCTTGCCTTGTGACTACTCTCTTGGATTTCGATTTGGTACCACTATTGCTTCTCTGGTTGTGACCCCTGGCTTGTTTACCATTCTTCTCTGTGGTTTGTCTTGTTTTGTGTGTCACTTACTCAGTATAGGGCTTGTCTTCAAGTTGTCCTTTTACCATTTAGGGTAAACTGAGGCAATAGGAATTGACAGTGGCTGGGGTGAGAATAGGGCTCACTTGTCTCTGTCCTTCCTCCCTGACCCCTGCAGTAGTGTGAGGGTATTGCTACGTCTGGCAAGACCCTAACAACAGGTCTATAGAATTTCCTCCTAGCCATCCGAAGGGCTCAAGCTCTGCAGCCTCTTCTTTTTTTCTTCCTTAACTCCTGAGGTATGTCTGGTCTAGTAGCATGCAGTCCAGCTGTGTCCCTAAGCTGCAGAATTTCTTCCCTGGAGTAGACAATAGAATCCTGCTTAAATACAGGATCTCCAGACACAATAGTTCCCAGCGAAAACACAATTACTTTGCACAAGTACTGCAAAGGTCCAAATCCAAGTCCTCATATGGTTATTCATAGTGTAATGTTCCTTAAGTAGAGTAATAAGACAAAAAAAAAAAAGAAAAATAAGAGAAAGCTGAATGTGAGCAGGAGCTGCTGTAACAGGCTGCCACTCCAGTGGCACCATGACGGCGCCATGCACTCAGAGTCGATTTTCTTTCTTTTGTACTTGAGAATTTACTTAAGAATTTACCTACAGATTTAGTTTTGGGGTTTCTTTGGTTACAAACTCATAATCCTATCAGTGATTAGAAACAGGGGGATGTGATTTAATGGAATTCAGAATTCAGTATTATATTAAAGATAGCCTTCACAAAAGTCATATCTGTCCTTCTACATCTCATTTGAGGGCTGGGTTTTTCTATGTTAAGAAAAAATACGAAGGATTGAGACCAAGTATTGACTACAGTAGGCTAAACAGAATTACATTTTAAAAAACAGTACCCTCTTCCTCCCATCCCCAACATGGAACTCTGGAGCAAGGTGGTTCTCCAAGCTCGATCTACGGGGAGCTTATAACCTTGTACGTATTCATAAGGAGGATGAGTGGAAGACATCCTTTAATACCCCAAAGGGTCACTATGAATATTTGGTCATGCTGCTTGGTTGTAAATGCTCCAGATGTTTTTCAAAATTTGGTTAATGATATTTTTTGGAATTTTATTGGACGTTTTGTAATTGTGCATCTTGTGTTTTCCCGTTTGGGCCTCTCAAACATTTAAAGTCAGTTCTCTAAGTACTCGGAGAAAGCCACTTATATCCTAAAATGGAAAAATGCGTTGTACGTGAGCTTACTTTTTGGGTTATATTCTGTCTCCTGCAACTTGCATGGATCCAGCCAAGGTACAGGTTATTGTAGATTGTAGATGGTTCTACTACTTTTAACCCTTTAAGGACACATGGTAGTTTGTACGTTATTGCTCGGTGACTTTTTTCATATTTTCCTTCCCCACCTTTCAAAATTCATAACTTTTTATTTCTCTGTTGACATAGCTATGTGAGGGCTTATTCTTTGCATGACGAGTTGTACTTTCATTTGGCACCATTTTGGGGTAAATATATTTTGATTAGCTTTTCATAACGTTTTTTGGGGGTCCATTGGAAAAAAAAACACAATTCTATCATAATTTTTTGCATTTTGATTTTATGGCGTTCACTCTGCATTAAAAATGACATGGCATCTTTGTCTGGTGGGTCAATACAATTATGGCTATACCATATTCATATTGGTTTTATTATATTTTACCACTTTTACAAATAAAATATCACTTTTTGAAAATGAACTATTTTCCTGGGGTCACGGAATTCTGACGCCTATAACTTTTTTACTGTACTGTTGACGGAGATATTTCAGGGTGCTTTATTTGCGGGACAAGTTGTACTTTTTGTTTATACCAATGTTTGGCATGTATGACTTTTTGATCACTTTTTATTGGTATTTTTTGCGGAAAGCAAAGTGACCAAAATATGTCATTCTGCACATTGTGGTATTTTTTTTTTACAGCGTTCACCATACGGGATAAATAACACTATTTTTGGATAGTGGGGGCTTATATACACATGGCGATACCTAACATGTTTGTTTATTTTTTTGTTTACGTTATGTGTTTTTTAAATGTAAAGGTGGAGTTTTTGTCCTTTTTATTATTTGTTTATTTTAAATTTTTTACATTTCTTTTTTCAACTATTCCCAGTCCAACAAGAGGACTTTAACTTGGTATCTCCAATCCCCTGCGCAGGCAGGCTCCCTATGTGTAATGTCCATAGGCAATCAGAAGGCCTTTGCTCAGCCTCTTGGCTGCCATGGCAATCCCTTGGACCCCGGGGGAGAGAAGGGTAGCTGGGGGGGGGGGAGGCAATCTTGCTATTGATCACGGAATCCAGGGGGAGTATCTTCTGACTCCAGCTGATCCTGTACCCTCAGCATTACAATGCCATACTATGTGTTAGCTACACACTCAGCACAACATAATAGTACAGCACAGAGTGGGAAGGGGTTAAAGCCTTGCAGAGATTTTTGGGTTGTACTAGTTACTATAGAGAAATGTATTCATACTTTTTCTTCCACATCAAAACCTTTAACTGACCTCACCAAAAAGGGAGCTAACTTAGTTCATTGAAATTCAGATGTTATCTTGTTGTTTGAGTTACTTAAGTGTAGTTTTATGGAAGATCCAGTCCTGGTTCAACCTGACCTTTCAAATCCCTTTGTTGTTGAAGTTGATGCCTCAGAAGTTGTGCCGTTGCAAATTCTCTCCTTCAGAAAAGACTTACGATATAGGCAATTGTGAACTATTAGCTATTAAATGGGCTTTTGATGTCTTTTCTCAAAGTTTTTGTTCCCTGATCCTGAGCCGTTTCTTCTGACATCGCTTTCGAGATCAGAGACAATCAGCAATTAGCCCCTCAAAATACCCTGGTTGGAAAAATTTTTTGTATCTCCTCAATTTAGACTGAGATTGTTGAATGGATTACATGATTATATTTTGTGTGGTTATCCAGGGATTTCTGGTACTAAAAGACTAGTTTCTCGTCTTTATTGGTGGCCAACAGTGCCTCGTGATATCATAGCCAATGTCTCCGCCTATGAAACTTGTGCCCGGATCAAGACCCCTTGGGTCCATCCGGTGGGTGAAACATCTGCCATCTTCTGAGGGGAAATCTGTCATTTGGGTAGTTGTAGATAGTTTCCGTAAAATGAATCATTTTATTCCATTATCTCAACTCCCAAATGCCAAAATTCTCTCCAAATTGTTTATTGATCATATTGTTTGTTTATATGGTATTCCAGAAAATATAGTTTTTGGAAAGCTTTTTGTTCCAAATTGGAAATGCATTTATCCTTTACCTATCCTGAGACCGATGGTCAAGCAGAATGTTTTAATCTGTCTGAGTGGGTAACCTATTTATCTTTAGCAGAATTTGCCATCATGTCTCTCTGAATACTTCACTATTTTTCTGTAATTATGGGTTTCGTCCTATTCTTTGTCCTCCACTACTGAAAGTCCAGAAGTAAATGTGGAATCAGATAAACTGTGCACAGTTTGGGCTCAGGTTCAGACGCCCAGCAGGTCCTGTTTTTGCTGTGGAGGAAAAGGTGTGGCTCTCTACTAAAAATCTGCATCTTAAGATTCCATCTCATAAGCTGGTTCCTAGGTTTATTGGTCCTTACAAAATTCTTGCTAAAGTTGTTAATTATTTTCGTTTACATGTTCCTCCATCCTTCAAGATACATAATGTTTTTTATAAATCTATCCTTAAAAAATATTTGCCGCGGGTTATCCCGCCCAATAAACCCCCTGTGCAAATGGTACCTAGAATTTGATGTTCATTCAAAGAATCATTGACTCGCGTACAGTTAGAGGTGCAATTCACTACTTAGTACATTGGAAGGGGTATGGACCAGAAGAACGTACTTAAGTGCCAGCTCGTTCTGTTCATGCAGATTTACTAGTTAGGAATTTTTACAGGAATTTTCCAACAAAATCTGGTCTGGGGATTAAGGGTCCAGAGACCCCTCATAAAAGGAGGAGTACTGTCAGGAATCTTATTGTAGCTGCTGTTGCTTTAAGGTTACTGTGCCAAGCTGTGAAGTTTCTGCAGTCTTCAGGCTTGTCCTATGCTGATCCATTTAGCAGCTGAGGAGGGATATTTAAACCCTGTTCCTGCTCACCCAGGTGGCTGCTATTTGCTTGTACTTTAATGAGGCTTCCATTTCCTGATTGTTTGTGCTGGACTGCTCTGTATTGACCTTTGGCATGTTACTGGAAATCCACTTCTAATTCTGACTTTGACATTACCTCTCAGATTGATTTCTGGCTTGGACATGTTCACGCTCCTGATTCATCCTCCTGGTATTGCCTGCCTTGTAAGTTTATCGTGGGTTTTGGCTTGACTTCAGATTGTGGAGCGTTTATTGCTTTTACCAGTTTCTGTGTTTATAACTTGGGACCCAAATTCAACACAAGTCCATCTGACTATGTGACTGGCACTGGTAAAGGCATTTCAGCACTGTAAAAGATTTAAACAGCTAGATCTACCACTCTGTATTGTCAGTCAGTTCCTGCAATTTCTGAAATTATTTGCAGAGACACTATCATAACATATGCTCACCTTTCCCCATCTCTCGTAGGGTCCTTTGAGGCCTCTCCAATTACAAGCCTCAATGGCCCCCCAGAGTGTGTGACATCAGTTAGGAGGCTGAAAGAAACTGAAAATGACCCCGAGGGAACATTGGACACAGCAAGGGGGAGACCCCACAGTATTATAGTGATTTGTGGGTGATGAACCCCAAAGGTTTTAGATCAAAAATTCTGCTCAAATCTGTTTCGATCCGAACCAGATAACTCTTCTCTAATAGCTATGATAGCAACATTTATCAAAACTATTGATAGGTCTAAATTTTTGGTTGCCCATAAGGGTCAAACAAGAATTATTGTACTTCTTTAGACAAAATGTTTTCAGATTCTGAAATCCTTGAGTTTCCTAGTACTATTCTTCTTTAGGCAATACATTGTACAGTCACTAGGTGTCGCCTTTTTCGTTTCAAACAATGATAGTCTGAATGATCATTATTTCTATTGCATTTAGTCTGGGAGGTGTCAGAGCTGTATATTGTACAAGTGGTATACTAGTCTCGTTTTTAAGATTTTATAGACTGTAGGTGGAATACAATATATGGAATAATGGTAATAGTATTGGAATCATCTAGATGGTGATAGGAAAAGGGTATACAATATATACGACGGAACCCAGATGGAGGAGACTGGAGGATGGGAGTAGTTGTGGCGGATGCTGTGCCACCTAGCAGGCTGCGCACACTCAGCAACCACTCCAGTCCCACTCCTAGGCCGGACAAAGTCGAGGGGGGTCCTGCAGCACTACCGGATGGTGGTGGTAGAAGTTCTTTCCCCCGGGGGACTTCCAGTTGGAGAGTGGACCTCTTCTCTCTGAGCCGGTGTGGTATTGTTCGGAGGGGCCCTGATGGTGAAGCAGGCACGACTCAGGAGTCAGCGGTGCAGGTAAACAAGAGAACAGCCTTTATTTGGCAACCAGAACAATAAGTAAACGGCAGCTTCCAAGTGTGGGTAGTAGTCCTACAGTGGCCAACCCCCAGCCTTGGTTCTAGGAGGGTGCCCAGGGATGTTATAGGCTCCACTGTATGGTTTTCTACTACTCCTCCTCTCTGCCTCTCCCAGAAAGGTGCACTGGGGATGGAGTTACAGGGAGTCCTGACAGGGATCTGGTTACCTGGAGTCTAGGCCCGAATATAGTGATCCTGTCAGAGTCCTATCCTGCTCCTCCTGGCACGGCACCGAAAGTGGTCAAAAGTCCGGCAGCACTTCTCCCTTGCTCAGGGCTGTCTTTAGATGAGCCTGGGGCTGGTGATATCCCTCCTGGAGCTGTAGAGGCGACAGTTAACCCTCAGTCCTGGGGCTGGTGGCAGGTGGGCTCTGCACACCTTCTTTTGTTGACTGCACACCCAGTACTGAAGATCAACCGTCGCCGGGGAGATGAGACCTCCCTACAACCCCGCCCAGTGGCCTGTGATAGGCCAGGGTTGAACCAAGGCAAGGTTTGGAACACTGCAAGGGGAAAAATGCTGAGGGAAAAGCTGCATAACAAATGAATTAGAACACTTAACATAGAACGGGATGTACTAACATAAACCCAGAGGCACAGGAAACAAACACATAAAAGCAGTAGCACTCTGGGATGTTGCATATACACCATGTTCAGGAGTCTCCTCTTCAAATAAGACCCACGTTTATCAAACATGCAGTGCAACCTTTGAGTTCTACAACCTGGATTAGAGAGAAACTGTGTTTGTAACGTCTCTGCCGTTTCGGGTCTCGGCGCCGCCCTCCGCTCGCACGCTGTGGCGAAGGAGGCGTCTTCAGTTTGGTTCTTTGTGTAAGCTTCTTGATGCTCAGTCTGAACATGGTCCTAGTTCTCTTGCTGTGTAAAGCCACACCCGTGTAATTAGGAACATTTCTCTCTGGACTGCATAGAGTTAATCTCTTCCTGGCCTGTGTGATTGACAGCCTGTGTACCTATCAGCTCTGGGGCTGGTCCCAGACTTTCTATAAACAGGTTGTCAGCCCTCACATGGTCGCCGGTTATTGCTCTGTCTTTGCCTGCTCTCCTTGTGATATACCTTACTACTTTGTTACCTGATTTTCTGACCACTGGCTTTGACTTTGACTATTCTCTTGGATTTTGACTTTGTACTGCTTTGCTCGTTTGTTACTGACCCCTTGGCTTCCTGACCTCTCTTTTGTCGTTTGTTTGTCTTGTCCTGTTCTGTGTGTCACTTACCCAGTATAGGGCTTGTCTTCAGGTTGTCCTTTTACCATTTAGGGTAACTGAGGCAATAGGAAGGGACAGTGGCTGGGGTGAGATTAGGGCTCACTTGTCTCTGTCCTTCCTCCCAGCCGCTGCAGTAGTGTCAGGGTATTGCTTCGTTTGGCAAGACCCTTACAGTGTTTGTGCGATTTTCTTATAGGCATTCACTGTGCAGCCAAAATTACATATCACCTGTATTCTTTGGGTCAGGAATACCAAATTTATTTAGTTTTTTTTTTTACATTTTAACTTTTTTTATATTGCCAGGTATGAGGATGTATAAGGCGTTTTTTTGTGAGGCCAGATGTACTCTTAAATTTGGGGAATGTCCGTCGCTTTGATTTTAATTTTTTATGAGAAATTAAATGGCGAAAAATTGGCTTTTTGGCCATTTTAGTTTTTTTTTCCACTACGGTCTTCTCCATATAGGAAAAATATTTTTATATGTTAATAGACCAGGCATTTTTGGATGTGGGATTGCATAATTTGTTTATGTTTATTTTGGCTTAGTTATTTTTATTTGAGATCTAAGGAAAGGCGGGGTGATTTGAATTTTTTATTTTTTTGTAATATTTTTAAAACCGTTAAATCATTTCTTTTTTTTCACCCTTTTTATACAACTCCCCCCCAGGGGGCTTGAGAATCTTTAGATTGATTGGTTCATAGCCTGCAGTACTACCACAGACAAGCTTCAATAGGCATACTGTACAGTTAAGACAGTCCACGATAAAGGGATTAATACCTGTGATTGGAGAAGGCTCCAATCGCGAGTATTACCAAAGGGTCTCCGCTGCATATTTAAGCACCCGACTTCTGGCGTAATAGTATGGTTCTTTTTTGATAATTAATATCTTCATGTTCTTTTCATTAAGATTTCTTGGCTGAGACTGATAACTCTTGTGCATGCTCCAGATACAGTTTTTCTTGGATATCCATCTTCTTCAAACAGGTTATCAAAATTTTGCTTATTTTGCCCTAGGTATAGTTTTTTTCTACTTCTTTTATATTATCCATAAGGTAAATTTTATGGACACTTTTTATGGTGTATAATTCAATTAGCTGTTTGCATCTACCCCCTTTAAAGGGGCTATCCAGGGAATGAGACTGACAAGATTCAGGCCCAAATTCTGCATGTTCAGACCTCAGGTTTCCAGACTGATTCTGACCTTGGGTCACATATCCAACACCCGGCCCCCGAGTCCCCTCTCCTCCTCACTCCTCTCCATGCTCCTTGGTATGATATACATTGTGGTATCTGACAGACTCACTTATTGTAATAGAAAAGCAGCCCTCTTCTCAGTTGTACATCGGCTGTGAGAAGGAAGCCACCTGGCTTAACAAAGTTCAAGAGGTTTTCGGGCAAATTATATTAAAGACTGATGCATAGAATATCCAGGACACCCCCACCAATCGGCCGTTCTCAGCAGCCACTAAACAGAGAGCAGAGGCAGAAGTAGATAGCTCCGGTCTCAATGTAGCAACTGTGCTGATTTATTGCAGCTGAACTCCTATGGAAGTGAATGGAAATTGAGCTGCAGTAACTCAGCACAATCACTACACAGAGGACACAGCTATCTGCTTCCTGCTCTGTTCTCCGTACAGTAGCTGCTGAGCACAGCTGATCTTTGGGTGTTAGACTTACAATGATCTGGTATTGATGACCAATCCTGGGGATAGATCATGAATAACATTTGCCCAGAAAACCCCTTTAACCCCTTGCTGACATCTGCCGTAATAGTATGGCACTTTAAGGCTAAGGCCCCATGTGCCATCCCGCAGCAAAAAAGCGCTGCAGGAAAAACTGTGGAGGCAACGCATTACGTTTTTTTCCCGTAGCAATTTCTGTTTCCATTATACCTATAGGGAAATCGCCATGCGTCAGCAGTGCGTATTTTACTTGACTGTGGGGATGGGATTTCCTAGAATCCCATCCATTACACAGTGACTGTAAAACGCCAAGATTTTTTCCACAGCGTTTACGCCATGGGCAAACCACAGGGTTTACGCCACGTGGGGCCCCCGGCCTAAATATGACTCCTGCTCAGAAGCAGAGCGGGCGCCATAGCTACCAGGTCTCTCCTTTTGTATGCATTAACACTTGCCTACAGCCCTGATTCCAGAAAAAAAAATGCTGACCCCGCAAAAGAAAGACTCCAAAAAAAATTTTTTTTCTAAGTTTTGGATTTTTATTACAGTGTTAAAACATAACAAAAACTATACAAATTTGGTATTGGCATAATTGTAATGACCCACAGAATATAGGTAGCACATCATTTTAGCTGCACAGTGAGCACCATAAAAGAAAAATGAAAAAAAGGCTTGTTTCGGGAAAGGGTTAAAAGTGTTCTAAAGGGGTTAAAAGTTCACAGCTTCCCTACTGTAGTCTTTATAATTTTGTATAACGGTACCTACTCCATCATCTGCTGATCTGAAAACTAAGTCTATGGATGTTTACAATGCAACTTCATTTTTTTTGTTCAGATTATGGAACACCTTTGTATTTATGGTGTTTGTGAATTATGTGGCTATTTGGGTGGTTTTCAATGAAGTAAAGCATTAAAAGGGTTGCCCAGGCAAAAATGGACAATCCCTTTAACTTTTAAATCAGCCAGGGGCAGTGATTCAGCGGCCTCAGCAGGCCTCAGGAAGAGACTCGTGGTGTCACAGGTAGTGACATTGCATGCTGTTGGGTGACCGCTGAGGCCAATCAGCGGCGTCAGCGGAACTCCGGAAGAGACCCGTTGAGCAGAAGAACAGGAACATGCAGGGAGGACAATGGAGCATCGGGACAGGTGAGTATGAATTTTTTAAAATTTTTTCACTGCCCCCGGCTGATTTAAAAGTTAAAGGGATTGTCCATTTTTGCCTCGATAACCCCTTTAATTCTTATTTTCTTAGTATCAAGTATGTTGTCTTGTGACTTCAATACATTTGTAAGGTCTGTTTCTTCCACTTGGATGGGGAAGTGTTTATGTAATGTAAACTTACAAATAAATTGGTGTAAAATTTAAAAATGGTCAAAGCTGTTCATTGCGTTTGATGGGCAAAAGCGTCATTTTTTTTATTTTATCTCCCATTATCTCATTCTATACATTTTTCCTTGGTGTGAAAAATGTTGTTATTGGTTACACTGTAGATTTTCTAGAATCCTGAATGCTGTGATATATTTGGTAATGGCAAAACACACATGTAGCATTTTAATCCAAGCAGTAACAAACACTAAATAGGAGGAGTAATACAATTTTCAGGAATAAGCAACTCAGATATGTTGTTACTGAGGAGATCTGTGTTATGTCTGATCCCATAACTTGAAGGGACTCATTATATTGTCTGAAAGACCATCCCCTCAATAGTAATAACTGTCTATTCGCAGTGTCTTTCCTTGCATTTTTATTCTTCAATAAGTCAATCGCAGTATGACTTGGTTTTCTAGCATGGATTGCTGTGCAAACAGTAGTTCTCTCTCTGCTGCCAGCAGATAGTATTGAGAGCTACCATTTGACCTCAGATTCATCAAAATTCAGCCCCCTGTCCTTCTGCTCTTCCTCTTCTGTCTTTTCTGCTTCTCCACTGCTCCCTATAGTCCCCTTCTCTCGCATATTGCCCATAATCCCCCCTCTCTCAGAGTCAGGTCACATTCCCCCATTACCTTCCCCAATATTATCAGCAGTGCTTGGTACAGCTTCCAGGGCCTTCAGTGATATTATTCTTACAGCCTAAGGTGCTGGAAGGTCCATTTTAGTATTAGTTTTTCAGAAACAGCAACTAGACGTAGGTACTAGACATGAGAGACAGCATCAGTATATCACATTAGTATATAACATCATACTATATTTTGAATCTACTTCATAAACTCGCGTAGCTAAAAAGACACTGTTGGAGGGTCACTTTAATCTAAATAAGGTATGTTACAGAATTGAAAAATAGAAGAAAAGTTAATTTCTATAGACAAAAATAATAGTGCCCCATAGCAAAAATTGGCAGCATCCTTCAAAGGGGAACAAGTAAAAGAAAAAATGTGCTATAGCAATCCAAGTTTCATGCACACAGATTATAAAGCCATAATAGAGCTCCCATGGAGGTAGATATTAGATAAGTCTCCTACTGTACCATTTGTCTCCAATTTTATGCCACTAAAGTAAGAATTCAACAGAATACCCGATGGCCTCCATATAGTCTGTACCGCAGCGCACAGAGACCCTATCTACCAACTCCTTTTCATTTTTAAGTCATAAAATCTATTTTACTTTCGAATATGTCCATAGACAAAATTCTATGGCCTTTCGCTAGGTTCACACTAGTGTTCAGGTTTCCGTCGTTCAGGTCCAAATGGGGACCCGAAAGATGGAGACCCTGTCTGCTTAAAAGCAGTTACCTGCGGAAACCCGCAGACCGTATAGACTATGATGGGGTCCGCCAGGTTTCCGCCGGTTTTATACTGAAACCAGAGAGAAAAGTCCTCCTGGCAGTAATTTTCTCTCTGCCAATTTTAGACAGATTCTGCGGCGGAGTCTACAACGCAAGTGTGAATCCAACCATAATCACACAACAGTGAAAAATGTCTGTTTTTGCAATGTCCGTCACATGGCTGTTTTGAGAACACATTGATTTCAGTGTGTCTACTCACCTGTCCATTTTTTTGACTGACCATTTTTAACATTCCTCAAAACACGGACCCAATAGAAATCGATGGATCTGTTTTTAATGGATAAAAAACGGATTGACGGCCGTTTTACATCCGTTAAAAATGGATCAGTGGGTTGATCCACTGCTACTGTTTCTACAATGAAAGAATAAAAGTGACCCTGAAAATGCTACATTTTTTTCCCCAATGATAAGGAAATCGCCAAGTTACACCTACGTGGCTCTTATCATTCTTTGGATCCATGGCTATATGATGAAGTCCCAAGCAGTGATTGCTATGAATAGTTATTATTTATACAGATTTCCAGGCAGCTCATGAAAATCACTACATGGGAGCTGAAGGTTCAACTGTGGTGCCCATATGATCCAAATATCCAAAGGAATGTCCTGGGAGGTATCATTTTTGGATTGGTTATGTGCACTTTACCTCTTGCAAAAACTACATTTTCTCCTTTAGGTCCAGGCCCCACGTGGCGTAAACGCCACAGAAAAAACGCAGCGCTTTACAGTCACAGCAAAGTGGATGGGATTCTAGCAAATCCCGTCCCCACTTTGCAGTAAAATACGCGCAGTGGACCGCCAAACCATTGTGGTTTTGGAAATCACAGCGTGTCAATTATACCTACGGAAATGCTGGTGGTTTCCCTATATCTTCTTCTATACTTCTTCTTATGAAATATAAATTGTGGAGTATCTTTTCTCAAAACTCTGTGTTATACTGTTCCTTAGTTATTCCTACTAGAAATGTATAACTAGGGTGACAGCTGGGTGTTACCAGTTGGGGTAGTGTCTCTACATCAGAGGGACAGTACAAAGACAGCACATGTCGGGAGTAGTGACAGGTTCTCTTTAAAGGAATGTTGACATGGTTAATATCTACTTGACATACAGATCTCTGCTGTGGATGTGCAGCAAATGTACAGGCAGATCTGTACGAGGATGAACCCCATTGACTCATTCACTATGCGGGCACTGTAAAACCCAGCCAAAAACTCAGCATTTCTGCAACATGGGGCTTTAGCCTAAGGCTACATTCACAGGACATCACATGGCAGCATTAAATTCAGTAGCAGTGAATGGGGGCTATTCACATGACCGTTATTTTGATGGTACATTGTAACGGACTGTCAAAACTCTGGTCATGTCCTATTTTTGTCAGTTTTCACAGATTCCTCCATACACGCAAACATATGGGGCATCCATGAAAACAGGTGCTCCTCGGGCGCAGGACGGCCATGAAAAATGGAGGTTTTTCACACCCCTTTTACACCTCAGTTATCTGAATCCTACTTAAGAGTTTCATCATGACTGATTCCATTTCAGTCCAGGATGTAAAGTAATAAAGTTAAACCAAGGCCTCTTTTGAGAATCTATAGAAGATACTGTATCTCAGTCTGGAAGTAGGAAGGAGTTAAATCTTGGCACAGAATTTCTTAACTTGAGCCAGCCAGAATTGTTAATGTGCTTTCTCCAGCTCTTGCAGCGGATGCGGAGTCAGGAACATGACACAGAGATGGCAGCAATGTGTCACAGTGAATGACATTGGACTGTGACTGCTCTCTGTACTTACCACCTCATATCCAAGCCAATGTGCAGCTGGAACTGGGTGACTTTATCGGGCGGTCTGGGAAACATAATGACTGTGTGAACTGAGGTTAATTCTCTTGTGTAAAGGGGAAGGTATAGGATCAGCCGGGTACATGAGCATCACAACTGTCCCCTCTCCTTTTCATCACAGGCAGCATGGCAGACACTGGATTTGCCTCTATAGTGTGTATATATATATATATATATATATATATATATATATATAACTAGGAGAAGGACCCGGTTTCGGTATACGAGTATATTTCATTTTTTGTTTGTGTAGTGGCCCCATAAGAATTGGCCAGTTTTGCACTTCACATCCAGTATGGCAGTCCAGTATAGGTACAGTCTATTTATGGCTGTGTTGCTATGGAAACCTGGTAAATGAAATGTGAACTTATATTGGCTGATGCATGTCATATGACTGAATATTTAAGGACCTGCGAACTGCTATTGACTCATACAGGTCATAAATAACTTGGTTGCTATGGAAACCTGGTGTAAAGCTGTGTGTATGTCAAGACTAAAGAACCTGCGATCTTCCATTGGTCCATAAGCATCATGTGATCATGTGTATCTCAGTTTGGATATCAGTGAAAAACCTGCGATCGGTTGTTATGGAAAACCTGGAATAAAGCTGTGTCTATGTGACCTTGTGTAACAGTGTCATCCACAGCGCCCTGCCCCCTTAAACTTGACCTACAGCAGTGAAGAAAAATGGCTGGGTTGTTATGGAAACATGGAGTGCAGCTGTGTGCATGTGGCTGACAATATCTTGTCAGATTGGAGACGGGCTTGGGTCTGCTGAGAGTTTTCATTAGCTCAAGCAGCAGCCATGCGTTTTGCTGCAGGAGGCATGAGTAGTTTAAATACCTTTCAATTTATAAGAATGCTAACATCCAGCATGGCAGTCCAGTCAGTGGCGTAAATACCGGTGTAGCTGCGGTAGCAGCTGCCACAGGTTCCGAGACATTAGGGGTCTCGGCGGGCACCTGATGTTTTTTTTAATAGGCCGTTACCTGCTGGTGTAACCACCGATCCCCGCCCCGGCTCACGGCCGCCTGCACTTCACCTTCTGCAGAGGCGGCTGTGAGCAGGAGCAGGGATCAGTAAGTAAGGCTGCGGGCCATGAACCCCACAAACACAGCTATCATTATACTCTGGAGTCTTTTCAGACCCCAGAATATAATGATCGGAGGCCCGGAGGAGGTGAGGGAACATAAAAAACACTATTACTTACCTCTCCTGCTCTCCAGCAGGCTTCAGGCCTCCTTGGTGACATCCCAGACATCGGTCAGCCAGTCCGACGTCATTGTGCGTCACGACGCACGCCTGGCTCATGTGACATCTGGTCCAATATTGAAGAGGTAGTGGGGAGTGCGCATAATACTATATGGAGGGGCCACTATGGGGCATAATACTGTGTGCAGGAGCCACTATGGGGCATAATACTGTGTGCAGGGGCCACTATGGGGCATAATGCTGTGTGCAGGGGCCACTATGGGGCATAATGCTTTGTGCAGGGGCCACTATGGGGCATAATACTGTGTGCAGGGGCCACTATGGGCCATAATAGTGTGTGTAGGGGTAACTATGGAGCATAATAGTGTGTGCAGGAATGCAGTTTGTGCGGGGGGGGTCGGTTGCCGGAGGGGGACATGTCAAATGTTCGCCTTGGGGCCCAGCCATTCCTAGTTACACCACTGAGTCTAGTTTAGGTACAGTCTATTTATGGCTGTGTTGTTATGAAAACCTGGTAAATTAAATGTGAACTTATATTGGCTGATACACGTGATATGACTGAATATTTAAGGACCTGCAAACTGCTATTGACTAATACAGGTCATAAATAGCTTGGTTGCTATGGAAACCTGGTCTAAAGCAGTGTGCCTGAGAAGACTAAGTGCCTGCGAGTTTCTATTGGCTAATAAGGGACATGTGACTATGTGTATGGCAGTTGGAATATGAGTGAAAGACTTGCAGGCTTGCATTAGCTAATGCTGGTCATTTTTTGGGACTACTGTATCTCAGGAACGGTACGTCCTAGAGAGCTGAGACCCAGTCTAAAATCTTCCCGGATACCTGATGTACCTGTGTACCAAATTTGGTGAGGCTTAGCCCAGTCGTTTGGTCATGCATAAAGAACAGACAGACAGACAGAAAGTAGACAGACAGACAGACAGAAACTCATTTTTATATATTATATATATATATATATATATATATATATATATAATACACACACGTGGACAAAATTGTTGGTACCCCTCGTTTAATGAAAGAAAAACCCACAATGGTCACAGAAATAACTTGAATCTGACAAAAGTAATAATATATAAAAATTCTATGAAAATGAACAAATGAAAGTCAGACATTGCTTTTCAACCATGCTTCAACAGAATTTTAAAAAAAAAGAAAACTCATGAAACAGGCCTGGGCAGAAATGATGGTACCCTTAACTTAATATTTTGTTGCACAACCTTTTGAGGTAATCACTGCAATCAAACGATTCCTGTAACTGTCAATGAGACTTCTGCACCTCTCAACAGGTATTGTGGCCACTCCTCATGAGCAAACTGCTCCAGTTGTCTTGGGTTTGAAGGGTGCCTTTTCCAGACGGCATGTTTCAGTTCCTTCCAAAGATGCTCAATAGGATTTAGGTCAGGGCTCATAGAAGGCCACTTCAGAATAGTCCAATGTTTTCCTCTTAACAATTCTTGGGTGTTTTTAGCTGTGTGTTTTGGGTCATTATCCTGTTGCAAGACCCATGACCTGCGAATGAGACCAAGCTTTCTGACACTGGGCAGCACATTTCTCTCTAGAATCCCTTGATAGTCTTGACATTTCATTGTACCCTGCACAGATTCAAGACACCCTGTGCCAGATGCAGCAAAGCAGCCCCAGAACATAAGAGAGCCTCCTCCATGTTTCACAATAGGGACAGTGTTCTTTTCAAGATATGCTTCATTTTTCCGTCTGTGAACATAGAGCTGATGTGCTTTGCCAAAAATTTCGATTTTTTTTTTTTTGTCTCATCTGTCCATAGGACATTCTCCCAGAAGCTTTGTGGCTTGTCAACATGTAGTTTGGCAAATTCCAGTCTGGCTTTTTTATGATTTGTTTTCAACAATGGTGTCCTCCTTGGTCGTCTCCCATGAAGTCCACTTTGGCTCAAACAACGACGGATGGTGCGATCTGACACTGATGTTCCTTGACCTTGAAGTTCACCTTTAATCTCTTTAGAAGTTTTTTTGGGCTCTTTTGTTACCATTTGTATTATCCTTCTCTTTGCTTTGTCATCAATTTTCCTCCTGCGGCCACATCCAGGGAGGTTGGCTACAGTCCCATGGATCTTACATTTCTGAATAATATGTGCAAATGTAGTCACAGGAACATAAAGCTGCTTGGAGATGGTCTTATAACCTTTACCTTTAACATGCCGTGACATCACCCCTGCACTAATACAGAACACCAGTGACTGCCTCTCTGCTGTCTCAAATATCA
This sequence comes from Leptodactylus fallax, assembly GCA_947044405.1. Classification (NCBI taxonomy): domain Eukaryota; kingdom Metazoa; phylum Chordata; class Amphibia; order Anura; family Leptodactylidae; genus Leptodactylus; species Leptodactylus fallax. The sequence continues at coordinate 1,754,690 of CAMRHE010000130.1, read as the reverse complement.
TGTCTTCGCTTTATCTAAAACTGAATCTCTCAAAGACTGAACTACTGCTGTTTCCACCATCTAATAGATCTGTCCCTGATATCTCCATTGCAGTCTCTGGCCTTACCATAACTCCTAGGCAATATGCCCGCTGCCTCGGGGTTTTGTTTGACTCAGACCTTTCCTTCACCCCCCATATCCAATCACTCACACGCTCATGTCATCTCCACCTCAAAAGTATCTCCAGAATCCGCCCTTTCCTTACCACAAATACACTAAAGACACTTATTGTTGCCCTGATTCACTCTCGCCTTGACTACTGTAAATCCTTACTAATCGGTCTTCCCCTTACTAAACTCTCCCCTCTACAATCTATTCTGAATGCAGCGGCCAGGCTCATCTATCAGTCTAGACGCTACAGCGATGCCTCCGGTCTGTGCCGGTCACTGCATTGGCTGCCTATTCAATACAGAATACAATATAAACTTATCACCCTCATTCACAAGGCTCTCCATAATGCTGCACCTCTCTACATTTCCTCCCTCATCTCTGTCTATCGCCCAACCAGTGCTCTCCGTTCACTCAATGACCTAAGACTAACATCCTCTATTATCAGAACCTCCCACGCTTGTATACAAGACTTCTCTCGAGTTGCACCACTTCTCTGGAATGCTCTATCCCGGATTATTAGATTAACCCCCAATTTCCACAGCTTCAAGCGTAAACTAAAGACATATCTTTTCAGACAGGCCTATCACAACTCCTAATGTAAACCCTTCCGTAGTTAGAAGCCCTAAAACGTACCCTCCTCTGTTCACGCTCCCGCATTACCTCACAGGATATGATGCCGTATCAGACTAACTTTACATGTCCAGGCACCATCTGCACGTTAAAGGACACAACTGGTGACGGCTCATACAGCTTTATATATGTGTAATGACAGTAACCTCTATTACAGAATTGTCTGACCATTGTACAAGCAATGCTACGTCTGTTGCCGCCCCTCTCTACCTCTTGTGTCACCCCCTCTACCTCATAGATTGTAAGCTCTTGCGATCAGAGCCCTCTGTCCCAGTGTGTGAATTGACTATTTCTTTGTAATGTATCTTTTTTGTCAGTACTTGAACCCTACAAATTGTACAGTGCAGCAGAATATGTTGGCGCTATATAAATAAAATTTATTATTATTATTACATGCTTGTCTATAATTTTCTTTCTAAGCTCCTGAGACAACTCTTTCCTTTGCTTCCTCTGGTCTGTGTTGAGTGTGGTACTCACCATGTCACCGAACAGCACAGTGAGTATCTGTAGCCCTATATACAGGCCCACTGACTGATTACAGGATTGTAGACACCTGTGATGCTAATTAGTGGACACACCTTGATTTAACATGTCCCTTTAGTCACATTATTTTCAGGGGAACCATCATTTCTGTCCAGGCCTGTTTCATGAGTTTTCTTTTTTTTTTAAATTCTATTGAAGCATGGTTGAAAAGCAATGTCTGACTTTCATTTGTTCATTTTCATAGAATTTTTATATATTATTACTTTTGTCAGATTCAAGTTATTTCTGTGACCATTGTGGGTTTTTGTTTCATTAAACGAGGGGTACCAACAATTTTGTCCACGTGTGTATAGTAATATGTAAAAATGTTAGGCAGGTCTGGAAAAATCCTGCAAAGTAAGAATGCTTTCAGAAATGGAAGTGTTAATTTTTTTTGTCATTTAAGAACATGATGTGAATTACAAAAAGACAAATCTAAATCCCATCAATATCTGGGGTTTTGCATAGTACTGTATCCCATTATGTTATACTGTGTTAGAAGGCGCTGTTTTCACAATATCTGCAATTTAATATTATTATTCCCCAATTGATTAGAGGTTATTTCTTAACAACCTCTTTCAATCCATTAAAAGGGTATTCTGACTGCTAGTATTTCCATTATTCTGTTCTATTCTCTTCCATTCTATTATTCTAATTGACTACAATAGAGAACATCAGTTCAGGTCTCAGCCAAAATATTATACATCTTTTGCTTACCACTTTTACCCAAGATGCCATAAATCTTTTTAGTTGATTTCACCTTTTAAGGTGTTGTTAACCATTAAAGGGAACCTGTCAGGTCGATTTGGGACACTGATGCACCCACAGGTCCTCATAGACCAGGGGTTTAGTGTCAAAAATTTCCCTGTTGTGAACCGAGAGCAAGGCAGGTGGTTTGGACTCCGCAACCAGAAATGAACGCACACGCGGTAGTTCAAGAAAAAAAATAATATATTTACTATAAGTTAATAAAGGCTAGTTAAAGGTAAAATGACAGGGCTAAAGACAAGCAAAATATACAATATAGCATGAACAATTTCAAGGCAAATTCTGCAATGGTTTCTACTTTTACTCTGTCCACTTCTGCAGTATGGACACTGAATGAACAATATACTCAAAACTATCCCTAACTGACCCTGACTTCACATTTGGGTGCACCCCCTTTTCCCCAGTGGTCCAGGTGGACCGCTTACAGTCCGTAGAAGCGCGCGGTGGGGCCCAAAGTCGGTCCTTTCTTTTATAGTGAAGCGTCCTCTCCTCACGGTTATCAGGATCTTGGGAGAAATGAAGTCCTCTTTAACAGACAGGGAAACCAACTGAATGCAATGTAATCCAACAGCAGATTCCACTCAGCACACTGACAGTCCTGCCGAATCCATACACTGAGCTGGGATGTAAGCCGGGATTTAGCAGGTGCTGTCCAGTACATCAACAGCACTGCGAGTCTCTATCTGTGGTATCCATATACACAGTCACAATGTCAGTCTCACTGATCAGCCACTGAGCACAGTTCCTTTCACGTGGACTCACTAGTCCTGTTGTCTCTTTACACTCTGTTTGTCTCTGGACCAAGATACAGCTTAGCTGTACAGAAAAATCTCCACACCAGTTCAATACAACACTTGCCAAGATGGCTGCTGCTCTCTGTCTCGTCACTTCCTGCTTCTCTGCTCACATTCTGTCTGCAGAACAGGCAAGCTGACATAAAAGGGGGGGGGTCTCACTCCAGCATCATGTCACAATTACAATGGCTGCTGTCTTAAAGGAACAGAATCACAGAAATACATTCAACATTAACAGTTTATACAGACAAATGAAGCTTAAGACAACATTGGCTGTCTCTTACACTGTATTAAAAAAAAAAAAAAAAAAGAACTTTTATACTTACCTAGAGATGAGCCTGACTCATATCTGGTATTCCCAGCACCTGCGCACTTCTTCAGTGAAGCTAGGGGTGTAAACCCGCTGCACAAGCGCCAGATGTCTGAGCTGCGGGGAGTTCAGCAGCAGGGTGAGTATAAAGATTTTTTATTTTTTATTGCAGGCACACATGATTTACAAGGACCTGTAGGTGGTTTAGTATCCCAAATTGCCCTGATAGGTTCCCTTTAAATATCCTTTACATTGCATGGCTCATAAACAAATAACAATATTTGATATTCACATGTGAAAAACCAATCCAGTTTTTATAACATTTACTTATACAGCATATCGCCACCTGGTGTTTAAAGTGTATAGCAATGCAGATATCTACCTAAGGGTGGGTTCACACTTGCGCTTGAGTCCATCCGCTGCCAATCCGCCTGAAAATCTCGGGAAACTGGATAGGCACCGGATAGCGACAGGTTAGCGATGCATTGCTTAAAAACCCATTCATTTGAATGGGTTTTTAAAGCAATGCGCGGGTGTGCGCTTACACCCTCTGCGCCGCGAATCCAGTTTTTTTAGCTGGAAACGAAGTCCTGCATGTCTGACTTTGTTTCCGCCGAAAAAACTGAATTCGTGGCGCAGAGGGTGTAAGCGCACACCCACGCATTGCTTTAAAAACCCATTCAAATGAATGGGTTTTTAAGCAATGCATCGCTAACCTGTCGCTATCCGGTGCCTATCCAGTTACCCGAGATTTTCAGGCGGATTGGCAGCGGACGGACTCAAGCGCAAGTGTGAACCCACCCTAATCTGAGTGCTGGTGGTCACACATGCTCAATCACTGTCCCCATAGCCAGGTCACTACATACAGATCCTCAGCTCATTGCAGAGCAGTCAATGGAAATTGTTTTCTTCCCTTCTCATACAGTGTATACTTTTACTACTCTACTATACAATATACACCTGCACTGAACTACTAAAATACCTGTCTGCAATGGAAAGTAAAAAGATATTATATTATCAAGTCCCGGAGGAGAAGGAAAGCTTAGAGCTTATTCACACAATAGGATGTCACAGCCATGTATTGAGGATTCCTCAGTAGACTCAAGTCTATGATGTACACTCTGAGTACTTTTTCACAATTCGTAGAAACACAGGGTAGTTTCAGGTGCTGCTAACATTATAAACTACTTTCAGTCATCTATTTTCCTCATCTTTATTCTTTATTTTGGAATGAAAACGATTCATAGGAAACTCTTTTGGCTGAGACCCCACGTTGCGGAAATGCAGCTTTTTTTGTTGCAGATTTTGTTGCGTTTTCTGAGCTAAATCCTAGAATAGCTACAAAAGAAATGAAAAATATATAGGAAGTTCCTATACTTCTACCTTCTGCGCAATCCACTCCTGGCTTTGTCTCAAAAATCTACAACAATATCTGCAACAAAAAAAAGCTGCATTTCCACAACGTGGGGTCTCAGCCTTTGATGGTGATATTCCATTAGGAAATCCTTTTAGGAGTTCACATGTGTACAGTATATTTGAGAATATCACTTTTTATGTGGACTATTAGGCAATATCACAAGTCTGTATGGGGTAAACAGGCATGACAAACAGATGAAATGCTCCATTATGATCTCTCATAGACATAGGGCAAATTTTATTTTTTGACACCCATTAGAACGGACCATCAAAAAAAAACACATGTGAAATCAATGGGAGGCTTAATCAAGACTGGCGGATTTTACACTGATCCTGATCTCCCCTGCGCCAGGACGCTCTTAGTTCATGATGAGGCTGTGACATCTACATTTTGAGTGGTATAAGTATTGATGAGTTAGGCCCACTCCCCACCTCTGTCACTGCCCACTTTCAGAAACGTGGCAAGGCCAACATAAAAACATGACCTATATTAGTTGCAAATCACTGGTTTGCAATGATTTTAGCCTTAAACGGATCTGTCACCGGGGTGAAGCATATTAAATCAGCAGCACAGTTAGATAGGTCATACTTACTTGAGTATAACACCTTTTTTCCATATTTGTGCCTGTTGCAGAGATATTCATTTATTTCACAACATACAGATGAGCAGTCTGGCGCACTGAGGGCGACTCTGTTGCTCCAAACTGTTCTGCTCCACACTGCTCAAACATGCTGGTGCAAATGCAAGAAAACAGGGCCAGGTGAGATTTTACCTTAGCTCTCTGGCCCTGTCACTCAAAGAAGGGATGGGGGAAGGAGGGCATATTAGAGCAGTGTGGAGTGTAGCAGTTTGGAGCAACAGAGCCACCCTCAGTGCTCCAGCGTGCTTATTTGCATACTGTGAAATAAATGAAAATCTCTGCAATGGAGGCATGACTTTTCATAGGGAAAAACGCCAAACCTGACCTATCTAAGGCTGGGTCTGCGTCGGAATTTCAGCTTCTGGGCCCTGGTGCAATAACACCCTCTGCAGCCCTAACCCCTAGCAATGTAAAGAGATACTTGCTACTTTGTAGCTACAGTAGAATATTTACTGTAGCACTATCATGACAATTCCTATTAGTACCACTAGATGGCAGAAGATTAAAGCACAAGAGCTTACACTGCTGGGGCACAGCCAGAGCATCATTCAATGAAAACATCACATTAATTCTTACTTTTTTAGAATTTTATTACAGCCATAAGTCATTTGCCTTGGACATGACAAAGATGAGCAGGGCAAGGTTATCTGAGGACTCTTATTTCCTGAGGAAGTGGCAGATAAATAAACAAGCACAATATGTGTTATATACTTGCTTGGGATATAAGATTAAATAACTTGATGTCATTAAATGAACGTTTTAGTCACTAATGTGTCAAGTGTCCTGATTTTACTACAGTACCACAGCTGACAGGTGCCTGCTTGACCTGATGTCCAGCTTTAAATTTTTATGCTAAGTATATTATATTTTTATTTTCTTAACAGGGACCTCGGTATGCCTAGGCAGTTGAAGGTTTAATGTCTGCTAACCTGTTGCTCTAGGATAGTGGAAGAGTTAATGCTGCTTTCTGCTGGTCTAAGTTACTGGATGAGTTAAAGTGATTGTCCAAGCCAGGATATTAATGACTAGAGATGGGCGAACCTATCAAGATTCGTTTCATGGTTGGGATCAGCGGCTTGGGTCCCTGATTTGTTTCAGGTGGAACAAGTTCAGTATGAACCACATCTTAAATTGATTTAAAATATAGTGTAAAACACTCTCAGGGCTCCTAGGAACCTATCTATAAAACATAGTGTATAACACTCTTAGGGCTCCTAGGAACTTATCTATAAAACAGTGTAGAATACTCTTAGGGCTCCTAGGAACGTATCCATAAAACATAGTGTATAACACTGTCAGGGCTCCTAGGAACCTATCTATAAAACATAGTGTATAACACTGTCAGGGCTCCTAAGAACCTGTCTATAAAACATAGTGTAGAACACTGTCAGGGCTCCTAGGAACCTATCTATAAAACAGTGTAGAATACTCTTAGGGCTCCTAGGAACGTATCCATAAAACATAGTGTATAACACTGTCAGCCCAACCTTAAACTGGCGGGCTCCTAGGAACCTATCTATAAAACATAGTGTATAACACTGTTAGGGCTCCTAGGAACCTATCTATAAAACATAGTGTATAACACTGTCAGGGCTCCTAGGAACCTGTCTATAAAACATAGTGTACAACACTGTCAGGGCTCCTAGGAACGTATCCATAAAACATAGTGTATAGCACTGTCAGGGCTCCTAGGTACCTGTCAGAGAATTACCAGTTGAGCAATTCCCTAGTGCTGCTGCTGAAACAAATGAAGAAGGGAATGACAGAGACAGTGAGCCCTAAACTCGACCCAGCCCCTGTCCCTGCCTACTTGCCTGACTGTCCTAGGTGACAGCTGACAACTTGAAGGCGATCCCTACTCTGAATAAGTGACACACAGAACAAGACAACACAACACTGAAGAGGAGTCAGCAAGCCAAGGGTCAAAGCCAGAGAGACAAAGCAGTACCAAATCGCAATCCAAAAGAGTAGTCACAAGCAAAGCCAAAGGTCAGAAGTCAGAATACAATAATAACAGAAAGAGGAGCTAGCAGGGACAAAGCCTCAGGACAGAATCACAATAGCCAGCCAGCCAACCTGTGTGGGCTGATGACCTGTTGCTAGGAAGTCCAGAACAGCCCCAGACTTGATTGGCTGAGAGGCTGTCAACCACACGGGTAAGCTAAGATTAACTGTTAAAGGAGCGGAGGGAAGCAAAGGTGCAGGAGACGGTTGTGGTTGAAATTGAATTACAGAGAAGAGGTACTAGGACAGTGTTCAGACTGAGCAACAAGAACCCTAAGTAAGGAATCACTAAACACGCCTCCTTCGCCGCAGCATGCGAGCAGAGGGTGGTGCAGAGACCCGAACAGGCAGAGATACTACAGTACCTATCTGTAAAACATAGTGTAGAATACTGTCAGGGCTCCTAGGAACCTATCTATAAAATATAGTGTATAACACTGTCAGGGCTCCTAGGAACCTATCTATAAAACATAGTGTACAACACTGTCAGGGCTCCTAGGAAACTATCTATAAAATATAATATAGAACACTCAAGGCTCCTAGGAACCTATCTTTTTAAGGCAAACACAGCCAAAGTTATGTCAATGTGAAAGTGACATTATTATACTCTGGGGTCTTTGCAGACCCTGGAGTATAATAGAAGGAGGTCCAAGGGAGGTGTAAAAAACTAAAAAAAAAAAAGGTCAAGATGCCCATGTGACTGCTGGTGGCCCAATCACAGACCTCAGCGGTGACCCTGAGTCCATGACATAATTACATAGTTACATAGTAGATGAGATTTGATGAAGACACAGGTCCATCAAGTCCAACCTAGAACTCTACAGTGTTGATCCAGAGGAAGGCAAAAAACCCCATGAGGCTTATGCCAATTGACCCATGTCAGGGAAAAAAAGTCCTTTGCAACTCCAATCTGACAATCAGTTTAAGACCCTTGATCAACTTGTCCTTAACAAAATTTAGAACCCATAGCTTGTAATATTTCTTCAGTTTGTACAATGTATCCACCATCACCACATTGTGTGGCAGTGGTCTCCATAGTCTCACTGCTCTTACAGTAAAGAATCCCTATCTATAATGCTGATGAAATGTTCTTTCCTCTAGGTGTAGAAGATGTTCCCTTGTCACTGTCACTGGCCTAGGAGTAAAAAGATTAGAAAGTTCTTTGTGCTGTCCTTTCATGTATTTTTTTACATTATTATTAGGTCTCCCCATAGATGTCTTTATTCTAAACTGAACAACCCCAAGTTTATTAATCTATTGTACTCCCATTCCCCTAATAATCTTGGTCTCACTTCTCTGCACTTCTCTAGTTCAATGACATCACAGAAGAGAACCAGACGTCATCAGGAGAGTGCCGGACGCTGCAAGGAGGCCCAGAAGAGGGAAGGGAAGGTTAGTATGAATGTTTTTTTTTTTTCCACCTCCCCTGGGCCTCCATCTATTATACTTTGGGGTTTGAAGAGAGCCCAGAGTGTAATGTGGTGGCCATTTTACTTCACCCAAGATAAATCTCCATTTGTTTGGTTTCGTAAAAAATGAACAATTTGGAATATTCTGGTTGAACCTGGCTCAGTACAAACCAATTTGCCCATCTCTATTGATGACCTATAAGTCATCAATACCAGATTAGTGGGGTTCTGCCACCTGGCACCTCTACAATCAGCTTTTCTCAGCACAGTATACATAATCAGAAGCAGATGGCTCTATACACTGTGTAGTGGCCATACCCAGCTATTGCAGCTCAGCTCCCACTGAAGTGAATGTGTTGAGAACAGCTGATTGGTGATGTTGCCGGGTGTCAAACTCTCACCAGTATGATAGTGAAGTCTAAATGACTGTCGAGGATAGTCTAGTACAGTCTTGTCTGTACACATGTCCTTCCATATCTCTGCTATCGGCCCAAATATGCTCGTATACAAGACTTCTCCCGAGTTGCATCACTTCTCTGGAATGCTCTACTCCGGACTATCAGATTAACCCCCAATTTCCACAGCTTCAAGCGCAAACTAAAGACATATCTTTTTAGACAGGCCTATCAAAACTCCTAATGTAAAGCCTTCCGTAGTCAGATTCCCTAAAACGTACCCTCCTCTGTTTACGCTCCCGCATTACCTCACAGGATATGATGCCGTATCAGACTAACTTTATATGTCCAGGCACCATCTGCACATTAAAGGACACAACTGATGACGGCTCATACAGCTTTATATATGTGTAATGACAGTAACCTCTATTACAGAATTGTCTGACCATTGTACAAGCAATGCTACCTCCGATGCTGCCCCTGCTACCTCTTGTGTCACCCCCTCTACCTCATAGATTGTAAGCTCTTGCGAGCAGGGCCCTCAGTCCCAGTGTGTGAATTGACAATTTCTTTGTAATGTATCTTTTTTATGAATATTATAAAGGCCCCTGTGCAAGAACATTTATAGGCCCCTTGTTTCTAATATCTCAGCCTAGAACATCCTATGTCTCTCTAACAATAATACTGTAATTGTTAGCCATGAAGATCATTAGTTTAGACATGTACCTGGAATGCAATACGTTCAGTTCTCCGTCTGCATCAGTCACTTAATGTCCGTTGCTCTGATCCTACGATGCAAGAGAGCCTGTCCTTAAGGTGATAGATTTCCGTGGACCTACTGCACAGGTTGCACCAACTATATTTGCGCCCGTGCTATAACATTGCAATGTAGCTTGGTACCCATTTATGTGTTTTTGGCTGGTCTAAACATGTACTTTTCCATATGTCTTGGAGTAGAGACTCTACACCTTAGGTATGGCCTAAGTTGTAGACTATTTTGAGCCATAAAATGATGACCACCTGGATGAGTATTCTTTGACTTTTTCAATTTGAGGCTGCTAAAAACAGGGGTGACCTGGATTCCCTGAAGAGCCAGTCATTTTGTTTGTGATGTGGGAACTAGCACATGTAGTGGTCACTTCATAAAAAGTGTGTGTTGAGGTGAGGTGTGTTGCGGCATGAAAGGGGGCATGGCGTCATCTGTGGGGACATGGCTTCTCCTATGGCATGGGGGCATGGCCTCATCCAAAAAATTTTTTAGAGATCAGTTTCAGAGAAAATAAAGACACTGGCAAGGATGATCATCAGTAGGTAATGTAGCACAGCCCATAGATAAAAGTGGCCTCCAGACTGACTGTATAAATAGCTGCTGGAATCATGCATGTAGCTGTGACTTTCTATCAATGGGGGAAGTATAATTGTAAAGTTCTTCACTCCAACAGGAAGTTTGTCCACGTGATCTTTAGCCACATGATAAGCCACACATCCAGCACAAGATGGAAAACAAGTCAGACACAGAAATACCTTATTACGCAGTCAAGAACAGACGTAACTTATTTTTTGTCAAGGACAACTGTATAGTATCACTATACAAGCCACAATCTAATACCAGGTCTACACAGGCTTTCTGCAGAGTAGTATCATGCTACAGACCGTGCAAGAGTCAATTTTCCTGACAATTCTGTTTTAGTAATAAAAATACTTGTATTATTCATGAAATAACAATTCTGGGGAATCTTTTCATAGAACTCTGCATTGTACACTGTTATGTTTTCTGGAAATATATGAATAAATTGACAACTGAGTGTTACAATCCCCCTTGTCAATGGCTGTCTTCTTATACAATGGCACTGTTCAATTTGATAGTATTAGACTGGGAAGGCATACATCCCTTTCACAAGAGCAATTGTACCATCCAGTTAGGACTGGACAACACAAAGACTTACTGTAAGACTGCTGGTTGCTGAAGTCAGAGAGATTGCTTTGTAAAATTAATTATTTTGGTAAGAAGTTTCCATGTTGGCCAAGATCGTCACCATATATTTCTAGGAGGAATAACAGACCCTCCCCCTCACCTTTTTTTTCAGTGACTCTTCAGACCCCACAGTATAATAGGTGGAGACCTAGGGGAGGTGTAAAAAATAAAAAACATTCATACTCACCTTCCGTTACCTCTTTTGGGCCTCCTAGCAGTGTCCAGCACTCTCTCCCCGTCTCCTCAGGGACGTCATGCACCCGGGATCACCACTGAGGCCTGTAAATGGGCCTCAACAGTGACATGGGTATGCCCATGTGACCTCTGGTGCCCTAATCACGGATCTCAGTGGTGACCCCGGATGACTCCGCAGTGCTTTGTGCACTGGGGCAGCACAGTCATGCTGGAACAGAAAAGGGCCTTTCCCAAATTGTTCCCAGTTTGCTGAAACATTAAGATTTCCCTTCACTGGGACTAAGGGGCCTAGCCTAGTTCTTAAAAAAAATAACCCCGTAGAATTATCCGTCCTCCATCAGACTGCACAGTTATTCCACAGAACATGTTTCCTCGGCTCCAGAGTCCAGGGGTGACATTATGTTTGGTGAAATAAGGCTTGCTTGTATCTTGCCAACTATGAAAACTCATGCCATGAAGCTGCCAACGCACAGCTTTTATTGCCGATGTTAATACCAAAGGAGATTTAGAACTTATTTCAATTTTTTGAGCAGATTCGTTAACAATTTACTTTTGTGGCATTTAAAAGTTGCAAAGCTCTGTGTTTTGGCTTTTTAGATGACAGTTGCCACAAAAATTGCTGCAAGTACCATTCTTACCACATCCTAGCAACTTTCCAAAAATAATGTGTGGCAAAGGTGTAGTGTGCACCAGACCATCAAACCTGCCAGATTTATCACCAGTTTTCTGGTGAAATGATCCCTGAAATCTATCCCAGCTACAAGCTGCACATGATCCGTTGGAGGATGTGCCTGATTTATGACAAAGCCCATGCCTGTTCATAAATAAGTCTAATCCACTAGTTATGGAGGGATCTTCTAGGGCTGAGTACAATTTTCCTGTCTTTATGAAAACCCCCATTGAGTCATCAGAGAATTGGTGACTTTTATGCACTATGTTTCTCAGCACTTGGCGCCCCCTGCTCTAACTTTGAGTGGTCTGCCTGCACTTCTCATGGCTGAGTTGCTTTGGTTCCTAAACACTTCCACTTTTCAATAACACCACTCAAAAATAATGGTGGAATATCTAGGAGGGAAGAAATTTCTGGAACTGACTTATTACAATGGTGACATCCTATTACAGTACCATGCTGGGATTCAGTGAGCTCCAGAGAATGAACTACTCTTTCACAAATGTTAGTAAAGGTGACAGCACAGCTAAGTACTCCAGTCTTGATAATCTTTTGAACTGATGGATGATGTGACTTATTTATTTATTATTATTATTTATTATGCTTACTTATATAGCGCCATCATATTCCGCAGCGCTTTACAGACATTGACAGTCACTGTCCCATATAGGGCTCACAATCTACATTCCCTATCAGTATGTCTTATGACGATAATCAGGGTAACCACTGTAGTTATTAGTACTTATCACCAATAATACATAATATCTAATAATGTTTCTTATATTTCAGACCCTCTGCAAAACTCCCAGTGGCTGGCAATAACACATGCCATCAGATCTCATTGTTCTGCTCAATAGACTGGGGCAATGTGGATGGAAAGATGGTTTTCTACAATCACACATGTTTTTTTTTAGGTTTTTAGATATGGGAAGCTTAAAGACATCATTTTCCAGGAACATTTACTAAGTGCCAATAAAACTGGCACAATAGATATCATTCGCAAAAGTGAAATGGTTAAGAAATTAACACCACAATAAAAAAAACTAGACATTTTTGCAGCATGAAAGGGTTAGAAGTCAGATTTGGCAATGTTCCCGTGGCAGATAAGAGGAGCCAGGCAGGAAGCCTGGGCACCAATAGGACAAAACCAAATATATACACTTCTTATAAATAGATTTATTTTATCTGTGCTGTGCAGGAAGAATATTTATGGAGAGTAAATTGTGTATGCTGTGAAGGTTACAGATTTCTGAACCGAAGTTTTATATAAAAGAGAAATAATGGGAAATGTGCTACAATAGATCCAGTTTACATTTGTTAAACACTGATAGTTTCACAATCAGTAAGAATTAGAAACCACAATTTACAGTCGTACCAATCTGCTGACTGAAGGGCATGTATCCAGATGGAATAGAGAAGGAACATAATGTCTAATAACAAAAGACGAAACTAGCAAGGGAATCACCTCTGAAAGGATCTATTAAAAGCCTAAAGCTAATGTCCTGGCAAAGGAAAACTCAAAAAATCCTACTGCCTGCCAATTCCCCTTAATTCTTTGGAGGCAACTGGAGGTGCACAATGGTATAGTAAAAGACCCACACATCCTTATGGGAGCCCTATTACACACTGATATAGACAGAGCAGTAGTACAGTCATGTGCATAAACCCTTGTGGCTGAGCGACAATGTTGGACTGCTAATATCACAACTAATGTGGTCACACTGAAATTCAGAAAGTTAGAATTTCTGCTGACTGTCATGGGTAACAATGGGTCACAATGTGATCAATATTTGTTGTAATGCAACAGCGTGACTTTGAGATGTTATGTAGTGTGGTCATAAATCCTCATATAGGCCTAGCATTATCTGATCATCTGTTATCTCTGGGAGGGGACACATGGGTGCAATGTAGCTTTACATGCCAACAATTCATATAAATGCAACGGTGTGCTGGGTCTGTAAGAGCAAAAGTCAGTAATAGGCTAAGGCCCCACGTAGCGAGCCGAGGCCAAAAAACATTGTGTTTTTTTCCCGCAGCGCTTTTAACAGAAAGAACACAACATTTTGGGAAATTGCAGCATTTTCGTTGCGCGTATTTTTCTGCAATGTGTTGACTGTAAAATACTACGGTTTTTACGTTTACGCCATGTGGGGCTTATGTATCTTTGTAGGCTTCATTCACACTCCTTCCTTAACTGCAATATCCAATTATAACCTTCATATAACCTTATAAGTACAGTAATATTAATAAAGACAGGCACTCTTATCTTGGTGATTTTTTTTTCTATTAAAGGTATAAATATAAAGCAATTAAACAACCAGTTAATTTAACTTCAGAAAATCATTAAACATATCAGATGATTAATTTAGGTATAAGATAAAGCCATAACATCAGTATATGTCCACTTATTCTGATGAGTGACTAATCTCCCCCTTAATCCCTAAATGACACAGCCTATGTTCGCCTTCATAGCATACTTTTTAGTTTTTTTTATTGTTTATTATTTTTTAATATACCCTTGACATAGCTATATTATATATTATGGCTATAATTTGCTGAGACAGGTTATACTTTTTAAAGGGGTTTTCCGAGCAAAAAATGAATTTTCACAAAAGGTCTGTTATTACCTATTAGTGCTATTAATAGGTTAATAAGTGCACCCAAATACCTTTAGCAGTGTTTTGAGTGATTTCTGGGTTCTCTGGGAGCTCCTGGCATCCTCTGCATTTGTTTACATCGGCATTTTCCTGTTTCTACAACTCCCATGATACCTTGGTCTGCACTCAGAGCTGACTCACCTCCCCCCTCCCTTTCTCACACACACACACCCTCTCCCCCCCCACTACAGCCTCAGCAGCCATCTGTAGACTCCTAGTTCTCACTCACTCAATAACCTTCTCCTTTGGCTGTAATATTGTAATCACCTAAGTATATCATCATTACAGTCAGACAGTCAGACAAAGCTTCATGACAATCATGAATTGATGCTTTTTTTGGCATTTGGTATATATATATATATATATATATATATATATATATACACAAAGATACATACATAAACAGTATAATGCTTCACAGTGGCCCCTGCGCAGTAAAATATGCTCAACAGTGGACCTCACACAGTTTATTGCTCCACAGAGGACACTGTACAGTATAATATGCTCCACAGTGGTCCCTGCACAGTATAATGATAGTGGCCCCTGCACAGTATAATATGCTCCACAGTGGCCCCTTCATGGTATAATATGCTTCATAATGCCTCTGCATGTTATAATATGACTAATAGTGGCCCCCGCACAGTATAATGCTCCACAGCGGCTACCGCAGAGTATAATATACTCCACATTGGACCCTTCACAGTATAATATGCTTCACAGTGGCCCCCACACAGTATAATGCTCCACAGTGGCCACTGCACAGTATAATATGCTCCTCAGTAGCCCCTGCACAATATAATGCTCCATAGTAACCCCTGCACCATTCTCAACCACCCACTCTATGTAGGTGCCATCCAGCACCTACTCTTTATGACGTGTACCAGCCGGAACCTCCTCTTTCACCCGCCCCCAGCGTCATTACACTTACCGTTGCTTACTTTCAGCTCCAGACCCAGGACGTCATCGCTAGCCTGTTGTGTATGTGTGGGCGGCCGGCACACGCAGTGAAGAGGCAGCCTTCCAGTGATGACGTCCTGGGATCTGGATATCCACAGGAGGAACAGGTAAGCATAATGGGGCTTGGGGGTGGGCTTCTTTCCAGTGACATTCCAGGGTGTGGAAATCCATTAGCCCAAGACCCGTTAGACCGGTAACGTCATTGGAAACCAAGACCCTGGAATGTCAGTGGAAAGCCAAAAAATGTAATATATGTAGGTCACGTAACCTACAGACATGGACAAAATTGTTGGTACCCCTCGTTTAATGAAAGAAAAACCCACAATGGTCACAGAAATAGCTTAAAACTGACAAAACTGGAATTAGCCAAAGTACATGTTGACAAGCCACAAAGCTTCTGGGAGAATGTCCAATGGACAGATGAGACAAAAATCGAAATTCTTGGCAAGGCACATCAGCTCTATGTTCACAGATGGAAAAATTAAGCATATCTTGAAAAGAACACTGTCCCTACTGTGAAACATGGAGGAGGCTCTGTTATGTTCTGGGGCTGCTTTGCTGCATCTGGCACAGGGTGTCTTGATTCTAGAGAAAAATGTGTTGCCCAGTGTCAGAAAGCTTGGTCTCAGTCACAGGTCATGGGTCTTGCAACAGGATAATGAACCAAAACACACAGCTAAAAACACCCAAGAATGGCTAAGAGGAAAACATTGGACTATTCTGAAGTGGCCTTCTATGAGCCCTGACCTAAATCCTATTGAGAATATTAAGTTAAGGGAACCATCATTTCTGTCCAGGCCTGTTTCATGAGTTTTCTTTTTTTAAAAATTCTGTTGAAGCATGGTTGAAAAGCAATGTCTGACTTTCATTTGTTCATTTTCATAGAATTTTTATATATTATTACTTTTGTCAGATTCAAGTTATTTCTGTGACAATTGTGGGTTTTTCTTTCATTAAACGAGGGGTACCAACAATTTTGTCCACGTATGTACATATATTACAGTAAAGCTATGAAAAATTAATTATAAATATTATTTAGAAAGTTGGAGGGAGGTATGGGGGAATTATAGTTCAAATATAGATTTATCCTGGACAACTCCTTTAATGGAACCATTTTGGAGTTCATATAATGTGTTAAAAATCTTTAATTAATTTTTTGGGGGGAAGGTATCGAAAAAACATAGTAATTCTCCAATGTTTGGGGTTAGTTTTTGTGCTTCATTTTTAGATTGTTCACCCTGCAGTATAAATGACGTGTTAACTTTATTCCGTGGGTTAATCAATTCACAAAGCTTTTTTTGCACAATAAAACTAAAAATAAGAAATATTTTGTTTTTGAATCAACATATTTTAAGAGCCATAACTTTTTCATTTTTCAATTGACTGAACTTTGTAAGGGCATATTTTTGCTGGACAAGCTATAGTTATCATAGGTACTCTATTGGGGTGCATTCAACTTTTTTATTGTTTTTTTTCTGTGAGACAAGATTAACAAATTTGTGATTTTTAATGTATTTTTATGGCATTCACTGTGCGGGTTAAATGAAGTGAATAATGTGCTAACATTTTAGTTTGGATGTGGCGATACCAATTATGCATAGGTTTGTTTATTATTTTGTTTTGTAAGATAAGATTGTTTTGGGGAAAAATGGCAATTTTCTATTTGTGGTTATGATTATTTTCACATTTTTTAAATATTTTTGTAAGGTTGTATTAAACTTTTTTATTAAATTGTTTATTAGTCCTACTTGAGGACTTCAACATGTGGTCAATTGATCACTGCTATATTGCACAGTATTGTACATGTCAATTTTACACTGACATTCAGTCTATTAGACCGAGGCTTTGACCGGGTCTAATAGGCTTCTGTGCAAGGCAGAGCCAGAGGCCACGGCATGTCATGGCAACTCCCTGTCATGTTGCTATTGCATGGCAGAAAACTGAGGGGCTGGCTGAGTGAACCCGTTCTGTCTGTCTAACCACCTTACACCTATATGGGACAGTGATTGTCAATGTCTGTAAAGCGTTCCGGAAAATGATGGCGCTATATAAGTAAGCATAATAAATAATAAATAAATAAATAATACACACCACAGTCTCTACTGGACTCTATCTGATATGGATGGATAACTCTAATAACAGCAGGAATCCAGCTATTGCACTCGTACCCTGGCAGTGTACATGTGGTCAACATAATGAATATATCCATCACTGCGCATATCCAACAAAATTGGGAAAGGATGGTCAGTGCAGCTTCCCTTACAACACCATGGGGTCTGACCAAGACCCTACAGTGCTCCTCCATTATGTGGACCAACACTCTTCCACAGCCTTCTTACCCCTGCCACAAATGACCACCTGTTGCTAGGCCTTGGGGAAAAATTTCTCCCCCAGCAACAGCAGTCACATTAGCCCAAACAACAATTGTAACCAGGGGCTCCTTAATTTGCCTATTGAATAGGCTGGAAACTGCTTCAGGAGAGACCATGGATGTTAGTAACCCCGTGAGTCTTCTTCCTTTTTCACAAGCCGATATTAAGTGTCTGCCTCCCATTGAAATGAATGTGGGCATAATTTTGGTGGCAGATTCTGGCACAAAAATTTGGCTGTGAACTTACCCTAATATTTCATCACCTATGTCATCAAAGTGAGCCAATATTATTTCTCTTTAGTTGTAAAAATGTAGTTCTTCTTTGCAAATTAAAAAGTATTAAAAAATGTACAAAAAAACTGTGCATAAATATGAACTCCATAAAGAACCACTTTACTTTAAATGGGTTGCCCCTTGAAGTAAAGTGAAAAGGACCTTTTTCACACTCCATATTCCGCAGCCAGGCTGAATATGGGCAGGACTGGGTGGAAATCTCTGGCTATCTCCGGCGCTCCAATTAAAGTGAATGGGAGCACCGACTGTCACCAGTCCTTTTCACTTTACTTCGTAGGACAACTGAATAGCATGGAATGATTGAAAAACATATTGGTTTGCGTGAATGTTTTAGTCCATCACCCTATAACCTCAATAGTGAAACATAAAAACAAAAAAAACAGTCATGAGGTTCTGTGAAGAAAGTGATCATGAGATATCCTTTGTAAGAACAGTTCACTACGGAACTAAAAACATGCTAATGCACGTTAACATCAGTTTTAGCAGCATAAAAACTAAAATCACAAGAACTGTCATGGCCGATTTGTTAATAAAAGGCGAAACAAAAATACAAGTGTGAACTAAATCAAAAGGACTGCACCTAAAATTGAGAAATCTTCATCTAAAAGATCACATGAAATATCCATATATACAAACATAACTAGTGAAACAGCAAAAATAGCAGAAGCAACTACATAAGGATAAGTAAAAGGACAACATAGTATCATCACAGCTGCCAGTGTAAATTCTTTATTCAGGACATTTGTGGAACAATATAGTAGAAATAATAATATAAATATATTGGTCAATGATAAAATAAATATTTGAGGAGAAACCAAGGACAGAGATTTAGGTCAAAGGTAAAAGCTATCATTCTTGCAGGGACAGGATCTTTTTTATCTCCTTAACGGCGGTTGCACACGACCGTGTGCTAACCGGCTGCCATGAATGAACGGCACGGGCAGCGCACGGGGGACACATAGATGTGATCTGTGTAACATCCGTGCCCCGGCCGTGCTTCTGCGGCCCTTTTCATTGAATGAATAGGAGCCGTGGAAGCAGGGCTGCAAAATTGGACAGGAATAGGACCTGCTCCGGACTGTCAGCCCACACACGGGACCGTGTCATTCACGGTCATGTGTACGGGCTCATAGAAATGAATGGGTCAGGGTGCTATCCGGGAAAAAGCCGGATAGCACACTGGCAAGTCATATGATCGTCTGCAAGGGGGCATAAGCTGAGGCTCCATGTTGTGAAAAAGCTGCTTTTTGTTGCAGATTTTCCTGCGTTTTTTGAGCCAATGCCAGGAGTGGCTTCAAATCGAACGGGAAATATATAGGTAGCTCTTATACTTCTCCCTTCTGCTCAATCCACTCCTGGCTTTGGCTCAAAAAAATGCAGGAAAATCTGCAACAAAAAAAGCTGCTTTTCTGCAATGTGGGGCCTTAAGAACGAAGCCCCATGTAGCTTAAAAGCAGAAATGCTGCGATTTCAAAAACCATCATGTTTTTGTAAATCGTAGCATGTCAATTATACCTACGGAAATGCTGCCTTTTTCCGTATAGGTATAATAGAAGCAGAAAGGCCGCAGAGGAAAACTCTGCAGACTTTCTGTGAAAGGGCTCTGGAATAAACGTGATGTGTTTCCACCGCAGTCTTTTTCCGCAATGCTTTTTCACTGTGACTCGCAATGTGGGGCCTTAGCCTAAAACGATTTTCTCATTATCACAAATGTCCTTAAAACTTTTTTAAAAAAATCAAACTACTTTTAAAATTATTTCAATAGAAATATTGTGCAATTTCTAAGATCGCTGAATAGCTATTAGGAAGTATGTCCAATGCCGAGATTCCATTCTGCTCCTGGTTTTAGATGGCTGAGTCTGCACAGTCTGCATTTCACTTTTCATTCATGACTTAGCTGTGCTCTGTCTTGATTTGCACAAGCTGTGAATGTCTGTATTGACTGTAGTAACCGGGCTGTGATCTGTTTGTTACTGTACATGCTTGGCTTCTCATTGATTTGTGTGTCTTACATTTATATATATTGATGACTTATTCTTAGTGTAGGTCAATAACTGAACAGTGGGGTTCTGATAACCAAGACCCCCACAGAGCTGCTTGAAGTAAGCCAGTCATGTTCATTCATCACATTCCCTGTGTGTAGCTCAGCCCCATTCAAATGAATTGGGCTTCGCTGCAATACCAGCCCCAATGTACAGTGCTGTGTTTGGTACTCAATGAAGAGGCTGCAGCTCTCACATTTCTCTTCAAACAGCTCATGGGTGCAGGTGTCAGGTGTGGGAACCCTACCAACCTGATAATAGTGACCTATGCTAAGGATAGGTTGTCCTTGAAAACTCCTTTAGGCTTAGGCCCCACATTGCGGAAACACAGCTTTTTTTGTTGCAGATTTTGTTGCGTTTTTTTTAGCCAAAGCCAGGAGTGGAATGAGCAGAAGGTAGAAGTATAAGAGTTTCCTATATGGTTCCCATTCGTTTTTGTAGACATTCTTGGCTTTGGCTCAAAAAACTGCTACAAAATCTGCAACAAAAAAAGCTGCATTTCCGCAACGTGGTGCCTCAGCCTTAGGCTAAAAGCCCACGTTGCGAAAATGCAGCGTTTTTGCCGGAAATGCCACACAAAAAAGCTCCATTTTACATACCAGAAAAGTGAACGAGTCAATGCAGACAATGCAGTAAATAATTCACTGCGGAAAAGCTGCGTTTTCAAAAAAAAAATTTGAAAATCGCAGCATATACCTCCGGAAACGCTGGTGTTTTCCCTATAGGTTTAAGAAGCAAAAAAAAGCTACAATGAAAAATTCTGCAAAAACGCAATAAAAACCACTGCGGCGAAAAATGTGATGCGTTTCTGCTGTGTTTTTTTATGCAGCACTTCTTAGCTGCGTTTCGCTTGCTTAGCCTTAAATCGCAACTAAACATATCAACAACTTTTGATTTTCTGGCAGCATTTGTGTCATTAATAAATTTTGTAATAAACTTTATTAATAAATTTTGTCTGTTTTTCTTTAAAATCCCCCCCCCAACCTCAGCTTCCCTGCATTATTCCAAAGCCGCATACCCCTACTCCAGTGAGAAGTATTGTACAGATCTCAGATCTCAATAGACAAACAAGAGAAATAATAAAGAAATGCAGGATTTCACAGAAAGGGGACAAAATTTGTCAATAAAGTGTGTTACAAATTTATTTATGTCACAAATGTTGCCAGAAAACCATAAGCTGCTTGATAGTTTAGGTCTGCTTTAGGCTAAAGCCCCATGTAGCGAGTCGTAGCAAAAAGCCACAATGTTTCCGTAGGTATAATTGACATGCTGCGATTTCCAAAACTGCAACGGTTTTGGAAATCGCAGTGTGTCTGCTGCGCGTATTTTTCCGCAGTGTTTGGATGGGATTCACTAGAATTCCATCCACTATGGAGTGACTGTAAAATGCCCCAGTTCTTTCCTCTGCGTTTCCTCTGCGGCCAAACCGCAGCGTTTACACTAAGCGGGCCCCAGCCTAAAGGGGTTTTTTTGGCCCTGAAAGGATAGGACATAATCATGTTATCTGTGGAGGTCCTATGCACGGACATTACACAGATCAGATGTTCAAGTACCCTCAGGGAGCCGAAAGTTACAGTATTGTAATCGGAGCAGCTTTGTTGCTTCTTCCACTGTATAACAGTGGTTCCAGGGAAGTCTTTAGGTTTTCTGACTTCTCAATATTCTGCAACACTTTACAACTTAGAGAGCACAGGTGCAAAGAAGATTAGACAATTACATAGTAGCAAACCAAGAACCAATCCAAACAAGAGGCCTGAGATGTAAGGGTTCGGCTCACAGCAGTTTACAATGTATAAGAGTTGTATTACTTGAGCAAAATGTGTACTCCAGGAATACATAGATGGCTTATAAATAACTGAACAGTAAACTTGCTGTAGCATTTTAATACACTCACCGTCATTGCCGAGCCGGACCTATAAATAACCAGTCAGTTGTTCTAAGCTTTTCTTTCTCTGACAGGTTATATGAGTAAACTGTCCTTGTACTGCATATGTTGAGAATGAGAATAGCTGGTTATGTACTATGGTTTACAAATCACAAAATATACTCAATAAAAGGAAATATATTTACCTGAAAATTATATGTAAGACATTGAGGCAAATTTACTAATCCTGTCTCATTTTTAGACAGTGTAAATTTAGACTAGATCGTCTTAAAATGCACCAGACTTAACATAGCTGAATGATGATTCTGGTAAAGCTTTAGACTTTAGAATTTATCTAGTCTAAGTTGCGACAGAATTTTGCACCAGAATTTTGTTGCACATTGACACATTTAAAAGGGGTTGTCCCAGATCAGGAATTAGAATGCAACCAGCAAAGGAGATCAGAGGCGTAACTAGAAGCTCCAGGACCCCAATGCAAAATCTGTAATGGGGCCTCTACCTGCTTTGTGGCATTTAGAATAGCGGTATATTTAATTTTTTATAAGTTCTTTATTTAAAGAGGACCTTTCACCACCTCCACTAATTCAAGTTCTTAGCATCTGTTGACAAGCGCAGTAGGAAGTTTCTCTCTAGCCCCCACCATTCCTGAGCAACAAGCACAGTTAGTTTTCTGACAGCCAGTGTCAGAGCTCAGAATCACACCCCTTGTCTGCTCCAGCCTGACACCGCCCTGCTGAAAGTACAGAGCTTAAAAAGCATCAGGTATCAAAACTAACAGCATTGATTGCTCAGGAACAGTGGGGGCTAGAGAAAAAATTCCAACTGTGCCAGAATCAGTGGAGCACCAGCTATTAATTTATGTAAAGAGCTGGACTTGTTGGATGTGGTGAAAGGTCTTCTTTAAATTTAGCCAAGAACAAAGATGGATCCAGATTTCTGTTGCACCATGCATGTGCATATAATAAATCTATATTTTAACTATAAGCCCTCCATGCCCCCCACTTTCTAAATAACATTTATAACTAATTTTTCTTCGTTTTACTGTAATATAGGTAGTTCATGTGACCTACATATTTTACATTTTTTTTTCCTTTTGCTGACGTTCCTGGGTCTCGGTCTAACGGATATCCGCACCCCAGAATGTCACTGGAATGAAAGCCCGCCCCCTAGCCCAATTTTTCTTACCTGTTCCTCCTGTGGATATCCGGATGACGGGACGTCATCGCTGGAAGGCCGCCTCTTCATTGCGTGAGCCAGCCGCTCACGCATGTGCAATACAGTGGCCACCAATAACGTCCTGGGTTCAGAGCTGAAAGTAAGCAAATGTAAGTGTAATGGGACTTGGGGGCGGGTGAGAGAGGAGGTGCCGGCCGGTACACGTCATAAAGAGGAGGTGCCGTTGGCACCTCCGTAGAGTGGGCAGCGGGGAATCCTGCTGTCATGTAGTGCCGTATAATATGGAATGCACATACACAATCCATATTATACTGTGTGAGGGCCACCATCGAGCATATTAGACGGTGCAGGGGCCACTGTGGAGCATATTATACTGTGTAGGGTCCACTGTGGAGCATATTATACCATGCAGAAACAACTGTGGAGCATATTATACTGCGTGGGGTAAATGTGGAGCATTATACTGTACAGGGACCACTGTGGAGCATATTTTACTGTACGGGGGCCACTGTGAAGCATTATATTGTGTATGTATGTGTGTGTGTGTGTATGGAGATATATATATATACCAAATGCCAAAAAAAAGCATCAATTCATTGTTGCCCTGAAACTTTCTCTGTGTGACTGTAATGATGATATACGGAGGTTATTACAATATTACAGCCAAAGGGGAAGATTATTGAGTGAGAACTAGGAGTCTAAATATGGCTGCTGAGGGTGTGGTGGGCAGGCTAGCTAAGGAAACAGGAAGGGGGAGTGAATGAGAGGGGGGAGTTAGTCAGATGTGACTAAGACCAAAGAATCATGGAAGTTGTAGGAACAGGAAGATGCCGATGTAAACAAATGCAGAAGATGCTAGGAGCTCCCAGAGAACCCAGAAATCACTGAAAACACTGCTAAATGTATTTGGGTGTACTTATTAACCTATTAATAGCACTAACAGACCTTTTTTGAAAATTGGCTGGAAATAATGCAGATAATGAAAAATAATAAAATCCCACACATCACACATTATACATTGTCTCTATGTGGACGTATTTCTGGTAGTTCACTTCTATGTATTATGGTAATGTCACACATGGTGGATAGAGGACCTTAAACCTGATTCACACAACCTACGAAGCTGCAATTGGGTCTCTAAGTATATTGGTATCTACAAGTGTCTATGGAAAATGCAATCTCTATTCAGGTTCTTTCCTGATAGGAAAATGGGGCAAACTATGGTTCACTCTATTTCACCCCCTAATGTCCCTAGTTATATGCACACCCACATCGATATTCATTTCTACAACCATATCAATATATAATACTAATGATATAAAGTATCACATAGTCATCCTGAGGTATCTATTTGCTATATATACTTTATAGGCAGATTTTATTTTAGTGGAAAAGATGTAACAATCTGCAGATGACAGTCACTTTTAATAGAAAAACTTTACTTACCCACTGTGATCCATAAATCACAGGGAATATTAGAAAGGCAAATATGTAATGCTTTAGCCAACACATTGTCAATTGCTTTCACCGCAGTGAACTCAACTGGTCGGAGCTGTCCAGATAGAGTAGCTGTCCAGTTCTTCCATATACAGTGCCTTGCGAAAGTATTCGGCTCCCTTGAACTTTTCAACGTTTTGCCACATTTCAGGCTTCAAACATAAGGATATAAAATTTTAATTTTTTGGAGAAGAATCAACAGCAAGTGGGACACAATTGTGAAGTGGAACAAAATTTATTGGATATTAACTTTTGTAAAAAATAAAAAATTGAAAAGTGGGGCGTGCCAAATTATTCGGCCCCCTTAAGTTAATACTTTGTAGTGCCACCTTTTGCTGCGATTACAGCTGCAAGTCGCTTGGGGTATGTCTCTATCAGTTTTGCACATCGAGAGACTGAAATTCTCCTTGGAAAATAGCTCGAGCTCAGTGATGTTGGATGGAGAGCGTTTGTGAACAGCAGTTTTCAGCTCTTCTTCAAATTCTCGATTGGACTCAGGTCTGGACTTTGACTTGGCCATTCTAACACCTGGATACGTTTATTTGTGAACCATTCCATTGTAGATTTTGCTTTATGTTTGGGATCATTGTCTTGTTGGAAGATAAATCTCCGTCCCAGTCTCAGGTCTTTTGCAGACTCCAACAGGTTTTCTTCCAGAATGGTCCTGTATTTGGCTCCATCCATCTTCCCATCAATTTTAACCATCTTCCCTGTCCCTGCTGAAGAAAAGCAGGCCCAAACCATGATGCTGCCACCACCATGTTTGACAGTGGGGATGGTGTGTTCAGGGTGATGAGCTGTGTTGCTTTTACGCCAAACATATGGTTTTGCATTGTGGCCAAAAGGTTCGATTTTGGTTTCATCTGACCAGAGCACCTTCTTCCACATGTTTGGTGTGTCTCCCAGGTGGCTTGTGGCAAACTTTAAACAAGACTTTTTATGGATATTTTTGAGAAATGGCTTTCTTCTTGTCACTCTTCCATAAAGGCCAGATTTGTGCAGTGTACGACTGATTGTTGTCCTATGGACAGACTCTCCCACCTCAGCTGTAGATCTCTGCAGTTCATACTGAGTGATCATGGGTCTCTTGGCTGCATCTCTGATCAGTCTTCTCCTTGTTTGAGATGAAAGTTTAGAGGGACGGCCGGGTCTTGGTAGATTTGCAGTGGTCTGATACTCCTTCCATTTCAATATGATCGCTTGCACAGTGCTCCTTGGGATGTTGAAAGTTTGGGAAATCTTTTTGTATCCAAATCCGGCTTTAAACTTCTCCACAACAGTATCACGGAGCTGTCTGGTGTGTTCCTTGGTCTTCATGATGCTCTCTGCGCTTTAAACAGAACCCTGAGACTATCACAGAGCAGGTGCATTTATACGGAGACTTGATTACACACAGGTGGATTATATTTATCATCATCAGTCCTTTAGGACAACATTGGATAATTCAGAGATCCTAACTGAACTTCTGGAGTGATTTTGCTGCACTGAAAGTAAAGGGGCCGAATAATATTGCACGCCCCACTTTTCAGATTTTTATTTTTTTACAAAAGTTTAAAATAACCAATAAATTTTGTTCCACTTCACAATTGTGTCCCACTTGTTGTTGATTCTTCACCAAAAAACTAAAATTTTATATCTTTATGTTTGAAGCCTGAAATGTGGCAAAAGGCTGAAAAGTTCAAGGGGGCCGAATATTTTCGCAAGGCACTGTATATGTCCTATATAACCCAACATTTACTGTGATAATACAAACTGTACAAATAACAATATTGATGCTTGTATCTCAGTGTATGCACATTTCTTGGATATACTTATGCAGTGTAGCAGTACTCTACTTGGCTAAGTTAAGGCCAATCCTGCTAAAGTTATAAAAAAATCTGTATTGAACTGGAAGTGAATTAAAATAAAATCATAAAGAGGTGACATAATTTCTTCACGCTCTATAGTTGTACAAATACAACATGTCTGTGTGTACACAAGCTTTCCATTATCCCCATTCCCTGTCGCCGCCCCCCCACATAGTAATCATTCATGATTTCGTGCCACAGCCTCATCCACAGAATTCCTCCTTCACTATAAACTGCTGACCAACTGTTATTTTTGCCATTAAAAGGTTAATGGACAATGGAAGACTGCGTATCATAATATTCTCATTCCAGTGCACCAGTGGGCAGGGGTAATATAGTAATCAGGCACAGACTGCCAACCATAAAAGGAAATCAGACAGAAGATCAAAGCCTTAGTGTATTGAGGGTAACCTGTCGGTCCCCCTGTCTTTTGGGCCCAGTTAAAACTGTGACCACAGTAACCACCATGATAGTAACGTCAGTGGCTCCATTCAAGTGACTTGTTTTCAGCTAAAGAAAGACCTATATTCTGGAAATAAAGCAAAAACAATAAACTTTAAAAAAATTTAGTTTTTGCTGCAAGATTTTTGTCCAGTTTAAAACAACTCTCCTGAAATGTCTAGTTTAGTAAAGATTTGTATTTCCCATATGTAACAATTCTAGAGCATTTTTCTCTTTGCCATTATTCAGGAAGTCCGGAGCAAGGGGGGGCCACTCCCCTTAGGAGGAGGCCGCCATGACAGGGCCCTGTAGGTGAGGCCCATTGGTTGTTAGGGGTGGGCCTGGGGGAACAGCGGGATTTGGCAAGTGAAGGGCACTTAACACCCTTGGCTCATCTTCTCGTGGTTAGTCGCCGATGTGAAGGAGCCACGTTTCCGCCCGCCCTTAAATTTTCTTTCTCAGCTTTCTAGTAACGTTTTATCATGGGCAAGTGGGTTTTGTTGCAGCAGTTGACGGGGTGGGGATCCTTGGAGTTGTTTGAAATTCCGGGGGGAGGGAAAACGGTGTGGTCAGTTTCCCCATTTGTTAAATACGGTTTGGGTCTGGCTGGTTTTTGGACTCCTGCTGGGTGGTGTCCTGGGGAGTGGTTATATGTGTTAAACTGCCATCTTTATTGGTGTGGTGTCCCCGAGCCTGTGGTTTGCGGCTGGGGGTAATCAGATTGGCGGCCAGACCTTTTGTAGCTCCAAGGACCTCCCCCCAAGGTGTCAGTTTTAGCTCAGGAAAGTTGGGTTATGTTATGTTTATAGGTTATTTATTTAATTATATATTTTGGATAGAGATGTTTATTTTGTTATTTATTATACGGTTATTTATATGTTGGTATTTGTTTAATAAAATGGCTGCTGTGGCCAATTAATCCAACCCCAATGTTGTGGTGTTTTATTAGTAGTATAATGTTGTACCGTGTTAGCCATTGAAAGTAGTGGAAGAGTGAAGAAATCAGGTGATACCTTTTAGAGGCTAACTGAGTATATTTGATAAGTTTTGATAAGTAAGCTTTCAAGAGTCTAGCTCTCTTCTTCAGACATGGTGTTATACAAGAACTGAAAATTCACAGATTATTTATACTCTATACACATGATCTTCAAAGGATTTTAGAGTCCTTAAAAAAAACAAAACAAAATGCAATCTAAGTAGAGAAGTTATTTACAACAGGTCAAAAAAAACAATCTGGAAAGTTGTGGTGCGTGACAGAGGGATCTGTTATCTGTTTGCTATCAGGAGGTGATTTGTGACCCTCACAGTTCATACATAGTGTGACATGAAGCTGGCATGAATATTATGTCCAAATTGCAGAGTTTGAAATTTTTTCATAAATTTGTACTCCCATTGTTTCCTTTCCTCCTGCGTCTTAAAATGTCCCATTAAAACCACAACCCGCAAATTTTCAATAGAGTGGTTTTCTCCGGAGAAATGTGCGGCCACTGGGAGATCTGTTCTGCTGTTATTAATATTGGATCTATGTGAGTTCATGCGTTGACTAAGTCTCTGTCCTGTTTCCCCCCACATAGAGGCCTGTGGTGGGACATTGCACACACATTATGAGGTACACCACATTGGAAGACCTGCAGGAGAATGTCCCCCTACTTCTGTGCACCTGTTGAGACTGTGGGATAGGTACACTGTCAGCGGTGTGGATGTGCTTGCAGGTCATGCACCTTTTTTGTAGGCAAGGTGAGGTGCCATTTTCAGTTGGGGCCTTCAGGGCACTCCGGACAATAATACGCCTCAGGTTTGGTGGTTGTCGAAAGGAAAGGAAAGGAAAGGGGGGACTGGAAATATGTCCTTGAGTCTGTTGTCCCTATGTAGCACAGGTTGGAGCTCCTTGGTGTTTTATTATCAGGGTAAGAGAGGGTTGGGGAGGGAATGAAGGCGTCAGCAGTAGTAAGTATGGGGTTTGGGGGGTCTGCCATCATCCTCAGTGCCAATGTCATGTTATTCTTCCTGGAAATGGTTGAATAAACAACTGACAATTACAGGATAGGAGATGAGTGTCAGGGGCCCGCCTGCTGATTGTGAATGGAGCACAAGTGCGCTTGCGTGACCAGAACTCCATTCACTTACAGTCCCAGCATTTCCATAGAAGTGAATGGAGCGCCAGTCACGCAAGCACACTGGTGCTCTATTCACAAGGGCTTTTTAGGGAGATTTCCGGTCCCCCGTCCTCCTGATCACTGGGGGACTCAAGAAATGGGCCCTTAGCGATTGGACACTTATCCCCTGTCCTGTGTATAGGGGATAAGTGCCCATAATGACACAACCCCTTTAAGTCCCCCTGCGCTTGGGGGAATACTATCTGAAAAATCCACTCAGTACATCAGCAAGATTTTTTTTATCTGAACCAAGACCCAGACTCTCTAAATCATAATGATTTATAATGCTAAAAGTCCCTGGCTCCCCAAATTCATCTGGGAAAATGTGGGCAATATATGGTCTGGATTTTATCAGACTGCCTTTGCCTGTGTGTAAAGATTAGCCATCAATCTTAGCTTGCCAGGAGTCCTACTGTTAGGATCCCCACAGTTCAGCTGCACTAAGTTGACCTAAAAGATATTTTCACTTCATGCACTCTTTGCAATGAACACTAATAAACCAATTAACATGTTTTTGGACCTGTATACCCAAGACTGTCTTGTAGTTTTTATTCCCATTTCATAGTGGTATGGGTTAAGTTACAAAAACAGTCTCAGCTGGCTAGGTGAAAACCTGTTTCAGAGAATTTATTAAATATTTCCACTGGCACCAGATGTAACAATGCTGAATAGTGTTAAGTGTGTGCACCAAACTTAATACCCCAGATGTGTCTAGGTTATGAATGGACTTCAATATGCATACAAACATTAACATATATTTGTGATATACAAAACATCAAAATGCAGCAAATGAAGATCATTCTATTAGTCCTGACACATTTTGTTTTTACATTATGATCTCATTACTCTTGTCTGAAGCTTCTACACTTGAAATTCCATCTTATATTGTACATTTATCTACTTTCTATAGCCTACAGGAATGCAGAGTATGCACAATATGTGAAGTGTTGGCAACATGGCAATACGTCACATAATAGGGCCGGGCACCACGCACCCATATTTAAACATAGAAGCCTATGGTACTGTAAGTTCAGTTTAGTAGAACCATTGGTGGTCCGGAATAACATGGGTAGAATACATTCATCTGAATTTGTTCTTATTTCAATTTGCCTTTTCAACCATTTTGTAAAATATTTTAGACTACATTTTTCTGTCTTGCTAAATATTATAGAATGTTATTTATTTTATTTAATTATTCGGAACAGAAGGTTTTATTAACAGCCCACACACACTTTAAGACAGGTTCACGCTGGTGATGTTTTGCTGTATATTTTTCTTTTTGCATTTTTGTGTCAAGCTGTTCATTTATCCCTTTTTGTGACACTAAAGATCATGTTGGATGCCAGCCCAAAGAGATATGTTTGTCAAAACTCAATTTGATGTCTTTTTTGTTGTTGCCATATCAAACAACAAACTATGGTAAAAAAACACCAGTACTTTTTAAGTGTAAAAGGGTTGTCTGGGTTTAAAGGGGTTATCCAGCTTCCAAAAATGATCTGCAAATACATCCACAGCAGTGCTAAATCCTCACTCTTGCCTTGTGCAGACTTTGCTTATCTTTACCTGATGCTCCTTGTTATTTACATGAAGTGAATCTGTGGACAAACTACATTTTCCATGATTCATCTGCCTTCTCTCACTTTCTGTGTACCCCTCCCTTCTCCACTCTCCCCTGCAATGAAATCCCAAGTAATAAATCACTCCAACATCCGAGGTCACATGCTGCTATGTTGTTTCGTTTGCTATCTCAACTGCTTACAGGGAGGTATAATGAGCTTGCAAAGGTCTGAGCTGAGGCCAATGACCTAAAAATAAATTAGATAAACGATGCCAAATTTAAACAGGATATATACTAGGAAGTGTTTTGTATTGATGCATCAAGCTATTTAGCACATTTAAAGAAAAAAAAAAAAACTAGATAACCCTTTAAATTAAGCTATTTATTGCCTATATTTAGGATAGGTCATAAATATCTGATCAGTGGGGGGGCTGAGAGCCAGCCCCTGGATCGATCAGCCGTATGGAGCTGCTTCTAGCGCTATGCTATACATAATACAGGGCTGGAAGCAGACAGCTTGTCCCACTGACTTCAATAAGTGCTGACCTGCAGTGATGACGCCTGGCACTATACAAGGGATGGAGCTTTCTGCTTCCAGCTCTCTATTATGTATAGGTTGGGTGATAGGCATGTAAAGCTGATCGGTCTGGGGGCCAGCCTCCAACCAATCAGGTATTTATGGCCTATCTTGAGGATAGGCCATAAATAGCTTAAGCCCAAACAACCCCTATAAAGCTGCTAATACAGGTCTCCAACGTGTAGAAACTATAAGTGTGTACAAATGCTGAGGGTGGTAGCAAAGGACTGACTGAAGCACACATATAGTTATATACAAATAATATTAAAGTCAATTTTAGTGGTACATGACTACCATCTTATGTTGCATATGGCAGTGGCTCATTCACTGCAAGAGGACTGTGAGGTAGTTGCAGCACTAGTCATTGTTGGAAATTTGTTTATATTCTAAAGACTGTTTAATAAAGAGAAAGTGCATCATGTCAAGTGTGTCACTGATTGTGCCCTGAGCGTCCCAGAATTAAACTATTACACTGTTAGAGCAAAGACTTTCCTTGTTACTATTGCCTAGAGACCTAAGTGCAATCCACTGTATTTAATGCTGCCATTCAGACAAAGCTAACAGTTGCCAAGTACATCCCTGGGAGACTGGAAGAAGAAGGAGACTTCCTCCCCACAGGTGTGCTGCTGACAATGGTGACTTCATTCCAATGAGTCCAAGTGAGTTTCTTTTCTTTGTGCTTATTGCCAGTTTTAACTTTATCCTGAAAGCAATCCAGTAAAGAGTTACAGTATATAAAGCAGCCAATTGTGTACACAGACTATCACCACCTTTATACACCCTTACAAACCAAACAACTGTTATTGAATATGTACAGTTGGCTTTGGGATAAGAAGTGATAATAAAGTAAAACAGAGTAAATAAATGATTATGGGGTGCTGTACAAGGGTTGTATGTAAGATGTCTGGGAGGGAACAATATTCAGTATATAAAAGTAAGAATCAGGTTAATATTTCCCATTATTGGATGTTCAACCTTATACCAGGATAGCAGAACAAAAGAAACATTATATTATACATTAGAACAATATGATAATAAGCCACTGCTGGAATCACGTTAAGTTAAATAGGTAATATAGCCACTATAGTAGGAAACTATTATAAGTCCACATGCTAATTGTATCGTGGACTTGGCTCTTGGCTTGTTTTAATGGTATGCTCACCTAGCATATTTTACTGGCTGAAAAATACGGAACTCTTGTGTCAGCTTCTGAAATCTAGGCACTATTTGGTGTGTTTCTTTTTTCAGCAGTATTTTTACCTGCATAAAACCCTACAAAATACATACCAAATCGCAAACAAGCGTATTTGGGTAGAATCATCTTCTGAAACACTCTGAATCAAACACAAACTAGGCATTACATAAAACCAAGAGCATTTTTTTTTTTTTGCATTTTTCATCCCTCCCATTGACGCTAGGTTCACAGAGGCATTTGAACACGGAGTCCAGTGGACTTCATTGACTATAATGGGGTCCATCAGGTATCCATCTTTTTAAAACTGTGCAGGACTTTTTCATCCGCTGATTTCAGGTGGAAATGGCGACGGAGTCTCTAATAGGGACTACAGTACAGATGTGAATTAAGCCTAAATTCGGAAAAGCAGCTTCAAAACATCTGAAACAAATAAAAAGCACTTTTGAAGCTAAGCCTAGCATGTATTTTGTTTCAATAATTTTTATTAAAGGTTTTACAGATAAAAGAACAAGGACATTAGCATAAATGAATAGCACAATCCGGGTATGCGGCCTATGAAAGATAATTAGCGTATCTTCAATTATATTTAAAAGTAGACGCATGTTGCCTTTACCCATTAATATAACTCCAAAGTGTGAAGATTTGACAACAACACACAGAAGTTGATCAGTAAACAATTGAACAATTGAACATTTGAACATTAGAGGCACCCTAGTCGAGACCCTAGCAAGAAGGCATCTCAAACGCGTAAAGCGTACACGCATTAATATCGTGTATCCGGCTATGGAGCAATACATAAGTCTTAATGTGTTAGATAATAAATTAGCTAAGCAGAGTTAATGGAAGAGGAAGGTCGGGATATTGAAACAAAGAGTGTATGTATGAGTATATAAGTAAGGACCATTAAGGAAAGGACCAGGATCAAGGGGGATAACAGAAAAAAGGAGGACAAAGTTAAGGCCCAAATTACCCTAGGTCAACAAACTATGAACCCGCCTTAACCCACATATCTAGAGTGGATCCATCGATCCCAAATATTCACAAACAAATTATATGAA
Source organism: Leptodactylus fallax (assembly GCA_947044405.1). Lineage (NCBI taxonomy): Eukaryota > Metazoa > Chordata > Amphibia > Anura > Leptodactylidae > Leptodactylus > Leptodactylus fallax. The sequence goes on along the minus strand of CAMRHE010000130.1, from coordinate 1,721,100 downwards.
TGACCACCCAGGGCAATAATTTTTTCATAAGCAAAAGTATTGTTGATAGCAGATCGTAAAGCCGAAATGGGTGGGGGAGCTGTCGATTTCCATCTCTGGACCAGCATCAACTTGGCGATAGTCAAAATCTTCCACAAGAGTGTTTTATATGGACCCAGTGCGTTAGGAACGCTAAGCAGCAAAACAGCCGGGTGTGGAGTATACCGGATCTGGAGACCGAACAGCTCTGAAAGCATATCAAATACTTCTGCCCAGTATCCCTGAATAATCGGACATTGTCCCAAAATGTGAAGCAAAGTTCCCCTCCCCCCGCAGCCCCTCCAGCACACTCCTGGAGGAGCTCCTAGACAAAAAGTGCAGAATTCTAAAATGTGTGTAGCAGTTTCCCACAGGGATTCCAAACCTTTGCCGCAGTGCCGTGAATGGTAGAGCTGTCCCACTTTCAGAGTATAACTGTGAGATCTGGGTTATTCCCCTGGCCTCCCAACCCGAAACATCCAAGTCCCTGATTGCCCAAGATAAGAAGGATAAAGGCATATCCGAGATATTAAAATGCCTTGTAGGGGTTGCCTTACCATGAAGCATCGCCCAGGCAGACAGGGAATTGGTGAAAAAGATTGAGACGGTGTGATGTTCCAAAAGGGTAAATACAAAGCACTCCCAAGCTTCAGAGGCGCTACAAAAGAGTGCTCCATGTGCAGCCAGGGAGCCGACACATCCATGGACCACCATCCAGCACATTGGACGGCAAGGGAGGCAAGATAATAATTACGCACTATAGGAACACCCAGGCCTCCAGCCAGTTCATGCTTGAACAGGAAACTTCTATTAATTCTAGGCCTTCTACAGCCCCATATGTATTTCAAAATCACTCTCTGTATAGATTCAAAAAATGAAGCAGGGAGAGGAATCGGCAGCGTGCGGAACAGGTATAGAAGTCTAGGCAACAGTAGCATCTTAAAAGCGGCCACCCGCCCAATCCAGGAAACATCTGTTAGTAGCATACGTTCAGTTTCATCTCGCAAAGTTTTTATCATTGGCAAATAATTCTGTTGATAGAGAGACCTCGGAGAGGAAGACACGTGTATACCCAAATATTGAATGCTATCCTTTCTCCAATCAAAGTTGTATGTGGACTGTAAAGAGCTCAGCATGGAAGAGGGAACATTGAATGGAAGGGCCTGCGATTTTGATAAGTTCAATTTATAATAAGATAGCTGACCAAAAGTCTGAATAATACCCATACGGCGTAGGAGAGATACCCCCGGGTTGGTTAACGTGAGAAGAATGTCGTCAGCATATAGCGATATAAGATGGACTCTATCCTTTACCGTAACGCCTTGTACATCGGGATCTAATCTTAGATGTTGGGCCAAAGGCTCCATGGAGAGGACAAAGATCAAGGGTGACAATGGGCACCCCTGTCTAGTCCCATTAGTAATTGTGAAAGGGTCCGACACCGTACCATTTGTAAAAATTTTTGCAGAGGGTGCTGAGTAGAGCGCCTCTATAGCCCCCAAAATCGTTCCGGAAAATCCCATAGTCTTAAGAGCCGAGAAGGCATACGACCAGCAAATGCAGTCAAACGCCTTCTCGGCGTCCAATGCAAGCAGCACCGCCCCCACACCCCCCGAAACGACACGATGAACTAAATTCAAGACCCGTCTGGTATTTTTGTAGGCTTGACGCCCCTTAACAAACCCTACTTGATCATAGTTTATTAAACTCGGGAGGCAATCAGCTAGGCGTGTCGCTATTAGTTTAGCATATATCTTTAAATCGGAGTTTAACAAGGAAATGGGTCTAAAGTTTTGGGGCGAGGTCAGGGCCTTACCAGGCTTGGGCAAAGTAACCACCAATGCCTCTTCATTCTCCCGAGGAAATGCTTTAGACTCCACCGCAGTCTTCAAAAAGGACAACGGGTCCAGCAGAATCTGAGAAAATGTTTTATAATAGTCATTGGTAAGGCCGTCTGGACCCAGAGATTTACGGGATGGCAGTGACTTAATGGTCGTGGACAACTCCAAATCCGTTATAGGAGCATTTAAGGACGCTAGTTGATCCTCAGTAAGCCAAGGCAGCTGGGTCAATGTTAAAAATAAATCAATGTCTGCCTGAGAGGGAGGGATCACTGAAGAATCATCTGCAATATTATAAAGATCTGCATAAAAGGATCTAAATGCATTCGCTATACCTTTAGGGTCATAAATTTTATGTGTTCCGTCCTTACTATGGAGGAACGGGATCCTGGATCTAGCATGTCTCTGTTTAAGTTTAGAGGCTAACAGCTTCCCTGCTTTGTTGGATTGAGAATAATAGGTAGCTCTCACCCGTTTTAGATTCTTTTCGTATTTATGTAACAAGCAGGTAGCAAGTTGTCGGCGTAGCTCTACCAGTTTATCCGTATTTGAGGGGCTAGGGGACTTTTTGTTGCCAGTATCTAAGAGTTTTATTTGACGGAGAAGCCGGTCCATCTCTGCTAGTCTCGTTTTCTTTTCAATGTGACCAAGGCGTATAAAGGTACCTCTAATGAATGCCTTATGGGAGTTCCACAATACTTCAGGGCTAGATACCGATTGAGTGTTAACCTGAAAAAAATTCCCTCAGATCACTCTCTAGGGTTGCCTTATATTTCGGGTGTGATATCAAGAATTCGTTACATCGCCACATATAAGATCGAGGACAGTCATGTTTCTCCAAGATGAGAAGCGTAACCGCCGCGTGGTAAGACCATGTTATTTGCGAAATGGTGGACTGCATAACAAGAGAGAGTATTTTGGCCCACTAAAAATAGGTCAATACGAGAGTAGCTATTATGTGCGGCCGAGAAAAAAGTGTAGTCTCGCTCAGTGCTATGCAGTATCCGCCAAGTGTCAAACAAATTCTGGCGCCACAGAGCCTGTGAGAAAGAAGGGAGTCTCTGTGAGAGGCCAGATGTGGTATCTACCAAAGGATCGGGAGCTACATTAAAGTCTCCCATCAACAGTAAGCAACCTTGCTTTCTTTTTTCTATCGTTTTCACAAGCCTTCCAAAGAATGCTACCTGTCTGTTATTAGGGGCATAAACCGACACCAACGTGTAAGTGACTTTGTTAAGGAGACACACCAATATAACGAAGCGTCCCCCAGGGTCTGAGTGGTGGGATAGTAGCTGGAACGCCACTGAGTCTCTGATCCCGATCAGTACCCCCCTACTTTTGGAGGAGTAATGAGCGTGGAACATATGAGGATATGATGGGTGTTTAACGCGGGTGGCATCGTTATTCAAAAGGTGTGTCTCCTGTACTGCAAGTATATCACAACCCTGAACCCGAACCTCACCCCACAAATTAGCTAGTTTTTGAGGAGTATTCAGACCCCTAACATTCATGGACATAATCTCAAGAACCATATTGCCACTCTAAAAGAGCTATAAGGATTGCCACATATAGACATAAACATAGCAGTTATACATAAGTGTAGAGGTATAAGATTGCTCCATGCCAAAGCCGTCTCGACCAAGGTGCCAGAACCTGCAAGAAATCAAATCAGCCAAACCGTAGAGCTCAACAACGGTCAAGCCCAAAAGAACAAATAACATAGTACAGCGGGCCAGCAGCTGTTGTGGTCTCGGGGGAATAAGTTCAGCAGAATCAGACATAGGAAGTTCCTAGGGAAAAAGGAGAAAGAGCCTTCAACGTTTGGCTCCTGTGGCTGGAAATCTTCGGGTCTTTACTGGATGCCAATCGTCAGACAGGTGGCCTGGCGGTTTTGCACGTGATAGATCGACAATGGGAATGTTCCATTTGTTTAACAATTGTTTTCCCTCTTCTAAATTCCTGATCACATGGGTAAGATTATCTCGAGTTATCATCACTCAGACTGGGAATCCCCACTTATATAGCATATTATGCTGACGAGGAGCTGCCGTAATGGGGAATAGCTGCCGTCGCATTTGTAAAGTTGCAGCCGACAAATCTGAGAAAATGGAGATCTTCTGAAACGGTCAGGGAAACGGTCTGTTTTACGAGATGCTGATAACACCAACTCTTTAGTGCGAAAGAAATGAATTCTCGCCAGGACATCTCTTGGAATTGATTCGTCCAAATGTGAGGGTCTGGGGACTCTGGGTGCTCTGTCTATAGTTAAGTCTATAGACTGATGGTCAGGCAGTAAGGCACGCATCAGACCCTGAAGGAAAGTGGGCAGTTCTCCCGTAGCAACCGTCTCCGGAATTCCCCTAAATTTCAAATTATTTCTTCTGGACCGATCTTCCAAATCCGCTATTTTAGCTTTCAGAAAGGTCACATCATTTTCCACATCGTAATGGGCATCTATAAGGTCATTATGGGATGTAGAAAATTCCGCCATCTTAGATTCTATGTGAACAGCACGACTTTTCAGATCCTGCATATCTCGCTCTAATGGTGTGATCATAAGAGACATATCAGCTTTCAGTGAATTACAGAAGGCTTTCAGCATAACTTTCATAGATGCCTCAGTCAATAAGTTTCCTGATGCCGGTATATCAGAAAAAAAAATCGACACAAGGTATTTTAGAGTGTGTGTCATGTCTCACCTCTCCCTCGGAGACCGCAGCATCTTGAAATCGGGGTCTCAATTTAGCTGGGCCATCAGTAGGAGACCGCTGTGCCGTCGTTGTGGAAGGAGAGCCAGACACGCGCATCTCCTTGGCGCCAACTTGTGAGGATGACCAGTCCACGCAGGCCGCAGCCCCCGTCGGAGGCGATACAGCCCGAAGCGGCTCCGTGCCCGTCAGCAGCTGCGGCAGCGATGGAGCGGAGAGGGTTCGCCGGTGCGTGGATACGGAAAGTGGCTCATCGGGGAGGATATGCTGGGAAGTCGAGGCCCCGGCCCCCGCGCCCCCACCATCTTGGGCCTCCTCCACCCCGTGTGGGAAGTAAAAGTCAGAAATTTTCTGCGGTTTAACCGCTGTTTTCCTTTTTTTTGGCATCCCCGGAATCAGCGGGTGTTCACCTACCCGACTCTGCCTATTTAGCCACAGGATCGTCGCTTGGAGTGTCGCTTACAAAGGCTCACTGCAGGAGCTGAAGATCTAAGCGGCCATCTCCGTCTCCGTCTCCACCCCCCCCCCAGCATGTATTTTGAATACAAGGCATGCATAATGCATATTTTGTATTGAAGTCAGTGAGGCCCAGTTACAAGAGAAATCAGCAGTCAAAAGCAAAAGGTAAGTTAATATTCCCCTTAAAGGTGTATTAAGACTTTGTGGGGAGCACAATGTATACATTTAAAAAAATACAAAAAAAACCTAAAAAATATTTTAAAAAATAAAGTAAAAAAATATTGACGCTGCCATGCCCACAACATAGGCTCTTTCCCCTCCCCAATTTGTGTCACCTATGTAAAAATTACCATAAGGGAGAGGGCAAACTATTTTAAAAATTTTTATAGTAGCATTTTGTGTTATTAGAAAAATATGAAAAGTGTGAAAAACATGCAAAAATAAAATCAACATAAAATAAAGTCCTATTTATCAACGAAATAAGATGCGAAAATTATTTGAATAATTTGAATGGAAAAATTATTATAACCCTTAAAACTGCGTGTATGAAAAAACCTGAAAGTGTGTCCAATCCTGAACCAGGAAGAAAGGCCCAGTCCAGAGGAGGATAAGGACCTCTTCTTAAGGCCTCTTGCAGATGGGCGTGGGCGAGATCAGTGTTCTATCCGTGTTTTTCCCGGATAGCACACTGACCCATTCATTTTTATGGGCACATGCACACGACCGTGATTTCCACGGATCAGTGTGGGGGCCAAGAGTCCGTGCCGCAAAATATATAACAGGTCCTATTCTGTTCAGTGTTTACGGAACGGACTCGTCCATAGAAGCCTATGGGAGACTAAAAACCTAGGTTCTGTACTCCATGTGTCATCAGTGTGCCGTTCGTTTTTGCGGACAAGCTAGGGATATCATTAGATGTCTCCTGTATTTTTTTTTTTTTTTTGGTGGATCCGCAAACTAGGATCACACACTGATGACACACTGTCCGTTTTTGTGGACATATGGCACTGATGCTGAAGAAACACTGAAGACACACTGAAGACACTCTGTCCGCAAAAAAGGAACACTGATTACTAGTTTGCGGACTGCAAAATACACATGGTTGTCTGCAACTAGCCTAAGGTTAAAGGGGTTTTTCGGGCAAAAGTTTATTTATTTTTTTTAAAAAAGGTCTAGTGCTAGTAATGGGTTAATAAATGCACCCATATAACTTTAGCAGTGTTTTGAGAGATTTCTGGGTGTCTCTGAAAGCTCATGGTATCTTCTGCATTAGTTTACATGGTTCAGCTTCCTGCTACGTAGCTTCCACACTAGCTCCCTCTCACCTCACTCCCTCCCTTCATCCCATACACCCCCCTCCCTGTCTCTCTAGCTATCCCGCCCACCCTCCCATTATATTTACGTGACTTCCTTCCAGGCTTCCTCCTGCAGGACGTCCCCTCCCTCTTTTCTGATTCTGCCAGCGCGCAGTAGTCCCAGCGCTGCTCTGTGCTCTGCAGCCGATGATCGCTGGATTATCGGCTGCAGAGCACAGAGTAGCGCTGGGACTATTGTGTGCACTGGCAGTCAGAAAAGAGGGAGGAGCTGTCCCACAGGAGGAAGCCTGGAAGGAAGAGAGGTAAGTATAATGGAGTGGATTGGGGGGGGGAGGAGTAGTAGTGATGTTCCAGATCCAGAAACAGGGAAACGGATCGTCACCGGATCACCAGCAAATGTCCCTGGGGTGGTCACATGACTGCCCCAGGGATATGGGTAAATATACATTTTTGATAAATTATGTTATTTAGAAAGTAGGCAGGGGGAGGGTGTTTAGATTAGTGTAGGAATTAGCTTTTATCCTGGACAACCCCTTTAAGGACCTGATTGTATATTGACCCTTGAGCATATTTTCTTGGAACTTTGTGCTGTGGTGTTCCTTTGTTATTCCTCCTAGAAAAATATAAATATCAGTTATATAATCAGTTAAATATTATCATTTGGGGGTGTCCCTACAAAGTATGACATTGTATGACATTTATTGGATAGTATCAGACTATGTAGGAACATACCTGCAATTAAAAACATAGAGTTGTCAATTTATTCAAATTTTTTTACTACATTAGAAATATGACAAGCACTAATGGTAGCCATTACAGGGACTAATGGACTGACAGCTTATTTTCCACACTCTCTGAATGGCTTAAAATAGTACACCTCACCCTCTCTGCTCCCTCTCTACTCTAGCTTTGTATTTGTGATGCTACTGTAATATCATGTAGGTATAGTATGAAATAAGGAAAGCAGAGGCAAAGGTTAAGTTGAAGCACATGCTATATTATACATTATATACACACAGTCATTCCACAGGAAGAGACAATTACTTTAAACATTACGTCTGGATATGAGCGAATCCCTGAGGATCTGTTTCGTTTTGGGTTCGACCAGTTCGGGTCAAGCAAGTTTGGTATGAGCCACACCTTAAATTGGCTTAAAACATAGTGTAAAGCACTCTCAGGGCTCCTAGGACCCCATCTATCTAATTTCTAGCTCTTTAAGGCAAACACAGCTGAAGTTATGTCAAAGTGAAATTAACATTATTATACTCTTCAGATTATTATACTCACACTCACATGGGCATGCCTCAAGTGTCATGATGTTACTACTGACTGCCCATGTTACTGCTGAGGTCCAACCACAGGCCTCAGCGGTGAGCTCGGGCCAATGACGTCACAGAAGAGCGACGGCTGTCACCATGAAAGCGTTATGGGGTTTAGAAAGAAGGGGTTAAATACTGTATATATATTATCATTTAATAATAAAATTGCTAAAGTCTTGTTTTAATAATTTTTTTTATTAGGTATCGTTTTTTATCATACTAATCTTTTCCTTTCCCTGCATATGTATGATATATAGAGAAATATCTCTATATGCCAGTGCATTATATGCTTAGAAAATATATTTTTAAGTATACAATGTACTGGCATATCTCTATATAACAATACATTATGTAGGTTAGTACATTATTATTGCAGCTTGGTATAAGAAAAAAAAAATCTCTATTGAAACTAATAGAACTTGTGGCTCAGTCAGTAGAGTAATAGCCTTGTATATTGTTTCCTGAGTTAAAATTTCCCAGTTTTTTTTATTTATTATGTTTACCTATATAGTGCCATCATATTCCGCAGCGCTTTACAGACTGACAGTCACTGTCCCATATAGGACTCACAATCTACATTCCCTATCAGTATGTCTTTGGATTGTGGGAGGAAACCAGAGTACCCAGAGGAAACCGATGTAAACAAGGGGAGAACATACAAACTCCTTGCAGGTGTTGTCCTTGGCAGGATTCAAACCCAGGACTCCAGCGCTGCAAGGCTGCAGTGTTAACCACTGAGCCACTGTGCTGGTCCCCCCTCCCCCCAGTTCACTCTTCATTAATATTCACTGCACTAATAAGCCAGCAGCTGGGTGAAAAAAACCATTCATGGGGTTAGGGGACTTGAAAACTTGTAGATTCCTAGGTGCGTTGACATTTTTGCAGATGGTGCAAAGTAGGTCTTTTTATATGGACCCCATCCTACTCCTGACATGGGCTAGGCCCTTTCTCACTCTCTCTCTGTACTATTCTCTATTAGTGATAAAACGGCGCAATCTAGCTTTAGGACCATGCCCCTTCACCTCTTTATACACACAATGGGCACAGCTCTTAACTTCACAAGGTCAAACCAACAACATTACGCTGCAGTATATTACAGTTGCTGTTTATTGTTTTTCCTCTTTGCTTTTTTCTTGACACGTCCATAAGCTCCATAAGTGTTGTTTTTGTAGGTATTACATTTTAAGAAATATGGGTATGATTCATAGTTTGCAGAGTAGTCTTCATGATATTACATAGGACATAGGCAGTGTGACTAATTGTTAAAATGCATGTATTATTTTGTACATAATTTGATGATACAAGTCATGGAGGCGAGAGTAAGAAGAAAGTATCTGTCTGCTTTATTTATAGAACTTGCCCTTCATTTGTTTCCTCCTCGCTGTTCATTAAATAATAATACTAACACATCCTAATCGATGGAAGTGAAAAATATTACATCATAAGAAATTGGAATAATGAAAGCTATCGGATTACTTCTAAATATACTTAGGACCTTAACGTGTCAACATCTGTAAATACATGCAAACTTTTAAAAAAAAACATTTAACCCCTTAACAACCTGTTTGACAATTAAAGGGGTTGTCTAGTTTCTGCAAATAAATGTAACTCTTTGTATACTGAAAAGTTACACAATTTTCCAATATGCTTTGTGTTTCAATTTCTCACAGGTTTCTAGATCTCTGCTTGCTTTAATTCATTGTTTACTTCCAGTGGATAAAAATCAGTCCATGGTCATGTGATATACAGTCCATGGTCATGTGATATACAATCCATAGTCATGTGATATACAGTCCATGGTCATGCGACGTCCATGGTCATGTGATATACAGTCCATACTCATGTGATATACAGTCCATGGTCATGTGATATACAGTCCATAGTCATGTCATGGACAGTCCATAGTCATGTCATGGACAGTCCATGGTCATGTGATATACAGTCCATGGTCATGTGATATACAGTCCATGGTCATGTGATATACAGTCCATACTCATGTGATATACAGTCCATGGTCATGTGATATACAGTCCATGGTCATGTGATATACAGTCCATAGTCATGTCATGGACAGTCCATGGTCATGTGATATACAGTCCATGGTCATGTGATGGACAGTCCATGGTCATATGATGGACACACAGGTGCACAGCTCATTATAGTCACAACACAGTATCCACAGCTCTAACTTGTAAAACTGGGCAACCCCTTTATTGACCAACCATCGCATTTATTTTTCCATCATATGAGGGCTTGAGTTTTGTGGCATGAGTTGAAGTTTTTATTGGTAACATTTTGGGGTACACACACTCAAACACACACATATACTTATTGTGCCTATACAATCAACAGGACAAATATGCAAGCGCTCGGGACAGGCATTTTCATCCTACATCATGAGGACAAATGATTGATAATGCAAAATAAAAGTATGTTTACCTGTAACCACTAGAGGCTTCCATTGAATTCAAAGTATGCTATGAATGCTCATGCAATAAACTCTACCTAATGGCAATTGTATGACACAACAAAGGAGATTTGGCACACTGGGTAAAAAGATGCTGAAAATACAGGGAGAGATTAAAGGGGTTGTCCAGGATATATATTTTTTTAATTTGGCCAAGAGAGGTGAGAAAAATTTTTAAAAAATCACACTCGCCTGTCCCTGGTGCCTCAGTGTCTCCCAGCAAGGTTCGGTCCTGCAGCTCCTTTGTTTTCCTCCGACGGAAGTCCTCGTCACATGTGACTGCTGAGGTCAATCAGCAGCGTCAGGGAAGGACAAGGAACATCACTACCTGTGACATCCCCAGGTCCTTTCCTTAGGCTGCTAAGGTTGCTGATTGGTGGCAAAAGAAGACAGCAGAGCAGCACCAGACCATGCTGGGAGGCATCGGGAACAGGTGAGTATGTTTTCTTTTTTTTTTTTCACCTCCCCCGGCCTAATTAAAAATAATTAAAAAATTATGCTGGATATGCTCTTTAAAGAGGTTTTCCAGCCCAACAGTGTATCTTATTATGATCCTATGCACAGCATAAGCTACAGTGCTGGCCAAAAGTATTGGCACCTCTGCAATTCTGTCAGAAAATACTCAATTTCTTCCAGAAAATGATTGCAATCACAAATGCTTTGGTAATAATATCTTCATTTAATTTGTCGTCAATAGAAAACCACAAAAAGAATTGTCAAAAAGCCAAATTGGATATAATTCCACACCAAACATAAAAAAGGGGGTGGACAAAAGTATTGGCACCCTTTGAAAAATCATGTGATGCTTCTCTAATTTGTGTAATTAACAGCAGCTGTTACTTACCTGTGGCACATAACAGGTGGTGGCAATAACTAAATCACACTTGCAGCCAGTTGAAATGGATTAAAGTTGACTCAACCTCTGTCCTGTGTCCTTGTGTGTACCACATTGAGCATGGAGAAAAGAAAGAAGACCAAAGAACTGTCTGAGGACTTGAGAAGCAAAATTGTGAGGAAGCATGAGCAATCTCAAGGCTACAAGTCCATCTCCAAAGACCTGAATGTTCCTGTGTCTACCGTGCGCAGTGTCATCAAGAAGTTTAAAGCCCATGGCACTGTGGCTAACCTCCCTAGATGTGGACGGAAAAGAAAAATTCACGAGAGATTTCAACGAAAGATTGTGCGGATGGTGGATAAAGAACCTCGACTAACATCCAAACAAGTTCTAGCTGCCCTGCAGTCCGAGGGTACAACAGTGTCAACCCGTACTATCCGTCGGCGTCTGAATGAAAAGGGACTCTATGGTAGGATACCTAGGAAGACCCCACTTCTGACCCAGAGACATAAAAAAGCCAGGCTGGAGTTTGCCAAAACTTACCTGAGAAAACCAAAAACTTTTTGGAAGAATGTTCTCTGGTCAGATGAGACAAAAGTAGAGCTTTTTGGGAAAAGGCATCAACCTAGAGTTTACAGGAAAAAAAAGAGGCCTTCAAAGAAAAGAACACGGTCCCTACAGTCAAACATGGCGGAGGTTCCCTGATGTTTTGGGGTTGCTTTGCTGCCTCTGGCACTGGACTGCTTGACCGTGTGCATGGCATTATGAAGTCTGAAGACTACCAACAAATTTTGCAGCATAATGTAGGGCCCAGTGTGAGAAAGCTGGGTCTCCCTCAGAGGTCATGGGTCTTCCAGCAGGACAATGACCCAAAACACACTTCAAAAAGCACTAGAAAATGGTTTGAGAGAAAGCACTGGAGACTTCTAAAGTGGCCAGCAATGAGTCCAGACCTGAATCCCATAGAACACCTGTGCAGAGATCTCAAAATGGCAGTTTGGAGAAGGCACCCTTCAAATCTCAGGGACCTGGAGAAATTGGCCAAAGAAGAATGGTCTAAAATTCCAGCAGAGCATTGTAAGAAACTCATTGATGGTTATCGGAAGCGGTTGTTCGCAGTTATTTTGTCTAAAGGTTGTGCTACCAAGTATTAGGCTGAGGGTGCCAATACTTTTGTCCGGCCCGTTTTTGGAGTTTTGTGTAAAATGATCAATGATTTGACTTTTTTTTTCATTCTCTTTTGTGTTTTTTCATTGCAAGCAAAATAAATGAAGATATTATTACCAAAGCATTTGTGATTGCAATCATTTTCTGGAAGAAATTGAGTATTATCTGACAGAATTGCAGGGGTGCCAATACTTTTGGCCAGCACTGTATATGTATAAGATCAGTATGGGCTACATCTGTACCCCACACTGATCTGTTGATCCAGCTGCCTCTGAACACCAGAAGCTACTGCTGTGGAAGGGACCAAAAGGAACCAGTAGTACCCTGGGACCGCTGCTATATAGTGGAGGGGGCTGCAGCTCTGAAACTATTACTGGAATAGCAGTAGAGCTACTTCTGCATCCACAGCAGTAGCTTCTAGCACTCAAGGCATCTATGTGTCAGCAGTATAAAAAATGCTATTGGGGATGTAAAACCACCTTTAAGTTGCCTAAATGCTGTGCACCACATTTCTTATGAGTTTTAACCAGTGGCGTAACGATCGCGGTCACAGGGGGTAGCAGCTGGAGGTCCCCGGGGCTCCGGACCACTATGATAGCTTGGTTATATATCACTGGGCCACTTTCCAATAGATGTCATCCCAGGGGAGGTGACTTAAAATAATAAATACTTATACTCACCTCTCCTGGGCTCAGCATCCTTTCCAGGGCCGTTCTGTCATGTGACTGAGGCCGCGCTGAGGCCTGTGATTAGGCCCCAGCGGTCACATGGGCCTCAGCAGGGACGTCTGAAGAAAGCCGAAGATGCTGAAGACAGCTGGACTGAGCCAGGATGCCCAGGAAAGGTGAGGCAAGGTGAGTATCAGTGTTTGTTATTTTTATTCACCTTCCCTGGCCTCCAAATATTACACTCTGGGGTCTGAGGAGACCCCAGAGTATTATAATAGCACCGGAGCAGAGGGGGAGCATATAATACTGGGTGGGGGCCACTGTGGAGCATATAATACTGGGTGGGGGCCACTGTGGAGCATATAATACTGGATGGAGGTCACTGTGGAGCACATAATAATGTATGGGGGCCACTGTGGAGCATTTAATACTGGGCGGGGCCCACTGCTGAGCATATAATACTTTGTGAGGCCACTGTGGATCAATGTAAATCAGTGGAGGTCATGAAAGAACCAGAGCATAGTACAGTCAGAGGAGGTGGCTGTACAGACAGCAAGAGTGACACTTAGCAAAGGAGGACAGTTGGACAGAACAGATGAGACACTATATTGTTTATATTGCACCTATAGTTAGTACAGTGGAAGAAAGACATATGTCCATCATACCACCAAGAATGACTGAACTGGCGAGTGAAGGAAATAAGCATTCTATACATTTCCATAGTCAATGCTCTTTAGCTGTAATAAGGCATATAAACCATTTTTGAAGATATAAACTGTTACTGCTGTGACCTACTCCTGATTTACAGTAGGCTATTCCACAGATTTGAAATGCTTACTGTGAATAAGCCTTGTTGCCTCTGGAGATTAAACCTTTTTTTCCTCCAGAAGTAGGGAGCGCTTCCTTTCTCCGTATTTTTGTATGGGCTTTTAGATAAATCTTCAGAAAACGGCCAACCCCTTTGAACACTTATTGACAGGATACTGTCAGATCACTGATGATCTGAATGCCAAGTCGCCAGCGATCAGCAGATCAGGGCACAAAGCCTCCTTGCGAGGGGAGTGACAGTGCACTTGTGACCAGTGCTCCATTCACTGCTATGGGACTTTGGATAGGGAATAAGTGCCCTTAACAGCACAACCCCTTTAACTACTCTAACCACACTCTTATGTTAAAAACTCTTAATGGTTTCCTGTGTTTTGTTTACTCAGACTCGTGTAAGGGAAGGGTTAACTGAGAGGGTAGACAGGTAGGGTTCATGGTACCCAGCTTGTGCCAACATTTAAAACGAATCCTCAGTAAATGAGCTCCTAAATTGGAATCAGGGGCAACTTTTAAGTTCATTTGTCCAACTTTTAATTATATTTTCCCTTTTACATAACAACTGTATCAGCCAAAAACTGTAAAATTGTAAAGTGAATTGGGAAAGAGGTCCCCGGCCTGGCAGTTGATGATGGTGAATGGTTGAATGCTTAATCATTCATGTGAGGGTTGCACAAAATCAATGCTTGTAAGTCAAGCAAAGAGGGAAGCAATGAGTTGATTTATTGGTTCCAAGCTTGTCCTATCTTCTCTGAAATTGATTATGTGTGCAGTGCTCAGAATAATAAGACCCTGCCTACCTCTGGGAGGAATTTCATGTGCCGAGTATGAGTAATAAGCAACTGCTAGATCATTTCAAAGAAACTATTTTCTCCACTAAATTGGGCAGTGGGATATTTTCGTGACTTTATTGAGAAAATAGGGAGCAAAAGTGAAGGGTTGAAAAGTTTGAAGATGCCGAGTCTTATAAATGTTAAATGACTTGGACTCCAAAACTGAAATGATGAAATGCTTTGTGAATAAAACTAAAATTAAGTTTAAGAATGATTCCCATAACAATGCAATAAATAAAATAGAACTCAATGGGACATATTTGCTAAGAATAGCGTATAGACAAGCAATATTCCAATAAGGAATTGTCATGTACAGATGTAGCAAAGGTTAACTTGACTTAAAACGTTGAGTTAGCTGTAGTTAACGCTTGAATTGTCAAGGTAAACTTTACAACAGCTGTAGCATGTAACATATTCATCCAAAGCAAATATAAGAGCAGAACTCGTGGACTTTCACATGGCCACAGATAAGAAAGCACTTTGTAATCAAGCTCTTAAAGGGTACATGTCACATTGAAAATGCAGTCCAGTCTGCCTGTTCTAGAGCAGAAGGAGATGAGAAGATTCCCACATAGTTCGATTAGAAATGTTTCAGCAGATTTTGTATTTAGCTATTTAAATCCAGTGGGCGGTCCTACTCAGTGACTGGCAGCCTTCCCTGTAGAACTAGACACAGAATGAGCAGAAATTGCAATGAATATATGAAAAATTATACTGGAACTTGTGTAACAAATCTATGGGGCACGTTTATGAAATGAAAAATGTGTTGAAAAATGGCTTGCACCAAAACTTACATCTTTTTAAGCCTATTTTAACCTCTCATAACAATTTCTGAAAGAGTGGGTGAGACATTGGTAGCTGGGTAAGGAAGGGCATATTCTTCATGGCACAAAAATTACCTATGCCAGAAACTTGATTACCTATGCCAGAAGGCCTTTTTCACATGTCAGTGTTTGGGTCAGTGTTTTGGAAGCCCAAACCAGGAACAGATCAAAAACATAGAATAGTTGCAAATCTTTACATTATACCTTACTTGTGTACTTTTCACTCCATGTTTTGGCTTACAAATAGTGATACAAACACTGGCCAAAACATAGGACAAATGAATAAGGCGTAATACCTGAAATGTACTCCATCAATGCCCATGTGCCACTATTATTAAGGTGTCTGTGTCTCAATAATCGTGGTGCTTCTGAAAAGAACGGACCACAATTAAGGCCGCCATATAAAACGCTGGCTGTAATGAGTGTACCCCTATAAATGGATCTGCTCAGCTCTTTCGGCTTTATAATATGTTATCTACAGATTGGACTGTATTTTCAGCCTTTTATGTGTTATGTAACGTTACTTGACCTAACGGATAAAGAATACAGTTTAGTTACTGAGCTATACCAAGTTGCATCTAGTATAGCTGGTGGACAGTTTTCTGCATTAAAAAGTGATAGAAACATTTTGTAAATATTTTGGAAAATTTGGTAATGTGGTAAATTGGTAAATCAGTGATGATTTCCCGTGACTAATGGCTATTTGTTCAACATGACCTTTCAAGCACTCCACTGATTAGCAATGTTACTGGTTTCCGATAAGAATAAGGAAGGCAACAAGTTTGGTGGCAACCAAAGATGTACCTGGAGGATTTATATGAACTAGTTCCCAGAGGAAGGCAGGTTGTAGGCAACCTCTGAATCATAGTGGGAAACAAACTGTCATTGGTTTGCATTAGAGATGGGATAATCGGTTGACACTGACCCAGCTTGACCCGAATATTCCAAATTGTTTGTTTTTTTACTAAACCGAACAAATGGAGATTTTTGTGGTGTCATCCACCTGGCCTTAGCGCTCAGGCCTGTTATTGGGCCTCATAGATGACCTGGGAAGAACAAGCGTCATGACATCATAATGTTTGACGTGCCCATTTGACCCAATCAAAGGCCACAGTGGTGAACCCCAGGTCAATGACATCACATAAGAGCGCCAGACATCACCAGGAGAGCTCCGGACGCAGCTAGGAGACCCGAAAGAGGTAACAGAAGGTATCAATGTTTTGTTTTATTTTTTACACTTCCCCTGGGCCTCCTCCTCTGAAGAGACCCAAGAGTATAATAATGTCACTTTCACACTGAAATAACATCGGCTGTGTTTGCCTATAGAGCTAGAAATTGGATACATAGGTTCCTAAGAGTGATCTAGACTATATTTTAAGCCAAAATTTAAGGTGACATTCGTACCCAACTTGATCAACCTGAAACAAATCAGAGACCTGAGCCCGAACACTAAACGAATCTTGAGAGGTTCACCCATCTTTAGTTGCCATTATAGAGTGCAAATATGAAGTGCTGAACAAATTGGAGGACTGTTCTATAGTACCATGTGTTGGTTTGAAAATGGTGTTCAATTTTTCCTTGAATTAGGGTGGTTATGGGTTATATGTGTTATATAGCCTTCCATTCCTGTAGTTTCTTCTTTTATGTCTTTGCCAATATGAAATAAAAAAAAATACTTGTCCAAATGTATTTTTTAGCCTATCCGACAACATTTCCTATATTCAGTCCTGATCCCTCTGTCCAGTCATCTTCACTTCCACATTGAGAGGAAGATCTCTATTGTGTCACAACAAAAGGTGTAGCTATAGAGGGTATATCGATAGCAGTTACTACCAGGCACTGGACCCTGAGGGGATCCCATAACACATAAAATATACCACTATTCTAAATGTCACAGGGTAGTGAGGGGCCCCATTACAGATACTGCATAGGCGCCCAGGAGCTTCAATTACACCTCTGCTCCCCTTTCAACTTCCGTGATAGTAATGTGATGAAGGGGGCTGACTGTCTGGCTCAGTTTAAAAGCTAGGACAACTACCTTCTCCATCACAGCTGATGCAGGAGGGGGATGGTTTGGCTACTGAACCCCCTTCTGACTGGTTACTGACATAGCTCTCTCTTTTGTGGAAACCCATACAGAATGGGAGCAGATTGAACCATGGGACCACCACTGAATATGGGACATTGCGGTATATTATTTTATTAAATTTCCACTTGCATAGAAACACATGCATAGAATTTTTTGTGACTGAATAAAAACAATTGTCCATAATATAATGGTAGATCCCCCCATTGGAACTCACAGCTTTTCGCATGATAAATTGGGCACAATATCCAACTTTATTTCCAGTACGTCATCTTAGACACATGTAAGTGGGATAGTCCCGGAGCAAGATGATCACCAGGAGGACTGCATTTGGTTGTCCTCACTGTAGAACCCCTTTAAAATCATCTAACAAGCCATACAGTGCTCCAAAACAATAACTATGACTTTAAATTTCAGGAAAAAAACACACATTGTAAAGCAAAAATTTCAAATTTCAAAAATTACATATGAGAAGACCAATCGCAAAAATTTAAATAAAAATGTTAAAAAGATGTAGAAAATGTGTAATTTTTACCACACGGTGAACACCATAAAATTAAAACCCGTAAGAAAATGGCACAACATTCCACCCCATTCTGATTTTCAGCTTCCCAGTACATCTTACAGAATATTAAATGGTTCCATTAATAGTACAATTGTCCCTTAAAAAAATAAGCTCTTATATGACTCTATGGTTTTTAGAAAGTGGGAAGTAAAAAACTAAAAATTGACCATGTCTTCAATCTGACAAGACAAAGTACCCGGAGAAGACTATCTTGCAGGTGTGTAACAGTAGTACAAGATAAGGCCTTATTCGTGTGTTGATATAGTCACAGTTTGGTTGCTTTTTGTCCAGTTTTTGCAAAGTTGCATCAAAAAAGTACAAAACCTGCACTACTGAATGAGGTCTAAGTCGTATTATGCTATCTTGAATAATAATGTCTTTGCCAGGGTTCAGACTGCACCAGTAGACTAACTCCAGGCTAGAATTATTATGCATCTTATATATTAAAATGAACTCTCAGTGTGCTCTCTTGTACTGTATTTAAGACTGATGTAAGTAGAAGTTGCAGCATTTCTCGGTATCATATAACACTATACTCTCAGGCACACAGACATATTGATTAAACTCTTGGCAACAGCTCAGGAGGCTCACATGGCGAATTCAGTTAGATACCAGATCTGAGGACATTGATAAGTATCACAGCTCTGCAACAGAAATCCATTGTAGAATTAGCTTAGTAACTGGCACATGCATTTAATTGTGATAAGGAGGTTAAAAGCAGATAAGTATAAGATTGCAGTTTTCTTCTGTACAATACTTGCTGTATTAAAGGAGCAATTGTTCTGAAGACAAGTACAGCTATCTAATATAAGAAGTCTTTCAATAAAGGAATGACGTGTAATAGTCAAGGTTCATAGGGTATTATTTATTAAAGGGTTTTTTCCAGGCATATTATATTGATGAATATTGGTGGAGGTTCGGGAGTCCTGCACTGGGCACCCCCACCGATCAGCTGTCCTTAAGTACTACTTTGTAGAGAATAGAGCCAGAAACAGATAGCTCTGTTATCTGTGCAGTGGCTGCACTGAGTTACTGTAGCTCAGTTCCCATTGTACAAGAGCTGAGCTGCAATAACTCTGCATGGCCACTACAAGAACACAACTATTTGCTTCTGGCTCTGTTGTCTGTATAGCGGTTGAATCGGTTGGGGTTCTAGGTGATGAGCCGCAGCTGACATGCTACAGTGTGGAGGTTGCCTGATAACCACAGTCAGGTTCCATTCTACCAGGGGCGTAACTTGAGGGGGTGCAGACAGAGAAGTTGCACCAGAGTCCATGAGCCCTAGGGAGCCCATAAGGTGTCTCTTCCCAAGAGACCAGTACTATAGATTATACATTACAGTTAGGGGTACCTGGTACAGATTTTGCATTGGGGCCCAGGAGCTTCATGTTATACCTCTGGGCTCTGCTGACGTTTCTAAGAGGTGTGATTGGTCTGCTGGTTGAGCACCACTTATATTTGTAAGTTGTGTCACTGGGTTGCATGCTTCATAATACCAATGTAAAATCATCTGTAATGGGACCACACCGACCATTCCCCACCTTTCTTTTAACAGACCAGTTGCATTCACATCAAAATGCAAAGCGTAACAAATCTATATGGAATCCATTGGCTATAATGGAAAAAAAAATAGTTATGAAACTATCTTTTATCTGTTGATCTTTTGGCATTATCAGTATTGAATCGATCTATTAGCTTGTAACATTTACTTCAGCTATTGCTGCCTAACTCAGACTCTTAAAATAATCTTTAATAAATCATGTGATATAGTCAATAATCTACCCAAAAAATACAACTAAAGTAATATAACAATGTACAGTATTTAGGGTGCAATAGGACAAAGAACTTTCATTTCCATCATAAGAAAATGTAGGCTAGACTAAATTAAGGAGAAATAAATAAGTTTACATGAAGTGGTAAGACGGAGAGGCGCGCTTTAGTCTCATGGTTATTCAATGTCCTTGTTCACCTGTATTTTCCTATTTGCAGCTATGGATTGCACCAGTCTTTTATTGCACACATACCCTTTGTCTGGCACTTGAAATAGATGTTCAACATGGTTTGGGTTTTAGGTGTCTTGGTCCAGTTGTGCAGGTGCTGTTATGGATCAGGATTAAAAGGGTTTTCCAGCTAGCAAAATTTCTTCTTTCAAATGGTCAAAATGGCATACAAAGACAAAACATGTAACAAACACCTTAGCAATCACCGATCGGCAATGGTCTCTACTTCATGATCTCTCTCTAGACACAGAAAATGAATGCTAAGCCATTTGCTCGCCGTAGTGGTGGGCAACTTCAGCCAGTGTTTATTTCCTGTGTCAGGAGAGGCCAGAAAGTAGAGATCAGCAGGGACCTGGGAAGCTTTGGAATTGGAGAGATGAGGTGAGTATTATTTTTGATGTTTTTGTATTCCATTCTGACCAGTATTAGACTGACCCTCCAGAGCACCAGAGAATCCTCCGGTGGGCCTAGGTTCTAACACAATAATGGTCCAGCAGAGGGCACTCAAAATTGAAGGGCACTATGATCTGTTTCCTAGGGGTTGTTGGAGGGTGGGTCCAAGGAACCTGACTCTGATCCTGATTCTACTAGTTCCTTTTATTTTGTGTTAGCTTCTTAGTCATCAAAGTACATTCACTCTGAGTTAAATGTATCCTTGTCATTCCATCTGTATTTTGGGTCATTATATCGTATTGAAGCGGAAATCCCATAAAGACATTATCTTTTGATAATAGACATATGGACACCATTAAAGGTGATCCAGCCCCATGTGTCCATTCTATGGGTGGCATTATAGAGCCAGGTACGGATAGAAAAGCTGCAGTTCCTTTTATTTTAAAATGGTCTGCCTTCACAGCATTGCACACATTACCTTTCATTCTGTAAAGGACTGAAATTACTCTTGGAAATCTATAGAGATGGCAAGTATTACTTCAAGATCCTGTAAAAATCCAGTGTTTTAGCATTAAACAACTGACAACAAGGGAAGCCTTCAGCATTTAGCTACTTGACAAATAAGTTAAGAAATCTGTGCTCCATTTCTCACAATGACACTTTACTCCTAAACTGCAGTCAGCCTACATTGGTTAAAGTAGTTTTCCTGCTCAATACCTATTTATCCACGGAATAGGTGATACATACTAGATCAATGAATGCTACAGAAAAAACTGTCACGTAAGTGACTTTTTGCATCCACTGCAACCTTGTATGGAGTGTATGCTTGGACATTGCTCCACCAGAACCATGCATAGGAGAAGCAATGAGGGTGGGAGCTCTTCCATTCTTTAAATTGAGGTGTTCAAGAGATAGAGTTATTGTATTCCATTTACATCGAATGTTCCACAAGGTGAAAGCCAAGTTAGTCTCAGTCAGAGATGCCATCTGAAACTACGGGTGGCCCGACAGGGAACCGAACAACCCTCAGCCATACAAGCACACATGACCCAGAATGTGACCTTAACAGGGGAACTCTTCATTTCACAATTACCTATTGCACTAGGCTACAAAGGGGAGAAGCATTCCCAACATGCACACAAATATCTGCAACCACCTGCTATTTACTGTAGATGAGACCAGTGGCGTAACTAGGAATGGCTGGGGTTCGTGGCCCGAGGCCTCATTTACCGATCCCCGCTCCTGCTCACAGTCATGTTTATCAATAGAAGACTGGTACTTTTCTGTTTATATTAACGCCAAAATTTATGGTGCACGGCATTTACATCACATTTATGAACAGTGTACACCAGAGAGAACACAAAAATACGACTCGCTCTACATGTTTGAAAAATGTGAATGAAAAACAGAATGGGTGTGATATAAAAGTGTCAAACTTTACGACACATTTCTGAAACATATGACATATGGCTCAGAATTTCTTGAGCAAAGTATACCAAGTTTAAAATGGCATAAACTTAGTTGAAGATTCAATTGAGACAAAATTTTGGTGTACAAGCAATGGAGATTTTTTGCCACATTGAAAAATAAGACAGTTTTTTTTTTTTTTGCATTTCGGAAAGTGAGAGATTTGTGAAGGTCCGTAAAACAGATTTATATATATCTCTAAAACTATGAATGGGATTAGTAGTTTTAGATAGTGCAAAGTTTAATAGTATTGATAAATATACCCCATTGTGTTTGGCTCTGTTAATGTCTGGATTGGTCAGTTCTATTATAGGACAGCACGGCCAGATACTCATTTTATCGAAACAAAAATTGCACTGCATGATGTGTTATTTTTTTTACATAGTTAACAGAATCTGCATCAGAAGAACAGCAGAATAACATTATATTACTGTTAACATCTTCCAATTGTGATTATTACTGTAAATGGATTTCAATTACAGCATTTTGCAGCAAAGTTTGTTATCCTCATTGTATCACACTGTACCTTTGTAGTGGCAGATATAATCATTTCATACAGTCTAAAGTGGTAATGTAATTTTCTAATACCATTGTCCCTTCATTCTAGCAATGGTGGTGTCCAAAGAGATTGGGGGAGATATAGTCAGGATAAATATGAGGTCTCTTTCAGTTCTGCTTGACACCATCACATTCCTAACCAGCTAGGAAAGGAAATCTTGATACTGCCATTCTATGGCTCAAAGGGGTTATGTCCCCAAGCAATATTTATCCTCAATCCATCCTTGCTGATCGGTGGGGATTTTCTGCTGAGACCCCCACCAATTGTGAGAATGGTGGAGGTTTACCCCTGCTGTGAATGCAACGACAGGAAAAGCAGCCGAACCCCTAGTGGACGCACACACCCCTACTCCCATTTACTTCAATGGGAGCACCAGTGATAGCCAAAGTCTACATTCATCAGGGGTTCAGCCATTTCTCCCGTGGCTGCAGTCACAGAGTAGATACCCCCCCCCCTCCGGTCTCAGTTGTCAGACCCCACAATCAGCAATTTATCCCATGAATAGAGGATATAAAGTGTTCATGGCATATCCCCTCTTAGCACATGTTCCTCTTACATTTAGCTAATATTGCAGCACCTTCATCTACATACATACAACCTTGCACCCTGCCATTAACTAATTATTGAAGAACTTGCCTATTAAAAAGGGGTTGTCTGAGGGGTTATAAGGGGTTATCTTGAGGGTTCAGCTTGAGAAGACCCAATTCACATTCATGGGAGGCAGAATGCATAAGAATTTTGGCTTAGACTATTTTCCAAAAACTGAATAAAATTCCTGTGTGAACATAGTTTATAAGGCACAATCCCTTTAATTTAATGCATATAGCCACCCTAATGCATAATTCCCCTTCTGGTGGCGTGGCAGGTAAATTACGCACTGTCGTGTTTACCCACAGATTACAGTCCCAACAGGGGAACTTCCTTGCGATTGTCTTATTTTCAAGGGACCCTTGTAATAATTTGGGATTGTCCAACGCTGAGAACCTTATTAATGGAATTTCCGACATTAGACATATATATGGAGATACCACAGAATATGTTGTAAACATCTCATAGGAGGGGATTGCACTGCTGCTTGGCTTGGTTATCTGCTTACTCAGTTGTTTCCATAAATTCCCATAGCTGTTTATGGAGAGAGCTAAACACATACTCGCTATTCATTCTGCTCCTGGATTCATATAGGATATTGAAAATCTGACCATATTGCCCGACAGAGAGGGAGTTCTCCAATATATAGGGGTCCATGTGTGATAGAAGAATCAGGTCTTTTCAAAATATTTTGCTGCTGGCATTAAGTGCGACCATACAGAGTAGATTAACGGCAGTCGAACCCACTGAATTTAGAGGGCTGGAACGCCTGACCAACAAAGGTCCTAACTTTCCCCTGATCCTATTGTTGTCTAAATAGATAAGAGGTGTCTGGCAGCCGCTTAATCTCTTCTTCCCATTCAGAACACATGACCACTTGGCTGAGATGCGTGTGCATATGAATGAGTGAGAAGTGGGATGGACAGGAATCATCTTATAAGATGTGGTAAACAGCGGCCAATTCCAGATTCCACCCAGTTTGTTTTGGATAATAAAGGGTTTCCAGACCGCGTTTTTTGTTGCATTTCTATAATCTTCACTCACAATGGCCATGGGCTGCGCACGCTCTTCATACAAACGTACATAATAGAAGCTTTTGATAAATGATGAATTGCAGCAGCGATTCGGCCTGTGTATATAATAACCTATTGTACTGCAGTTTCCTTTTGCACAACATCGGAAACTAAGCAGTGCATGCATGGGATAGAATATTTCATAAACACATCTGCAAGCTATTCCCTTTAACAAAAGCACACATTCACAATGCACTGATACTCATACGTCTGTTTAAGGCTGGTTTGCCTACATATGGTATTTGGGGAGCTTGTTTCCTTCTGTTCTTTGGTGCAAAAAATTTGATTGATTCCCATCATGGGCAGAAGTATAAGATTTACCTTGAGACATATTTTCCTATTCAACAAAAATAAATACATAAATAAATAATGCCAGGTTCACAGTAGCATTGCATCTCCGTTAATCTGGTCTGTCAGAGGACCAGAACAATTGAAAGGTGGATTGCTAAAATAGCGGTAACACACAATGTCCGACAGACCCCATTGACTATAATGGGGTCCGTTGGATGTCCATCCTTTTAAAACTGAAGCCAGTAGAGGAAAAAGTCCTCCGTGCAGGACTTTTTCCTCCGCTGATTTTCAAGTGGACACTGCGATGGAGTCAACGTAGCCTTAAGAAGATTATGGACATGGAGTTAGGTCCCTTTTGCAGCCATAACAACCTTTACCCTTGTGGTAAGGCTCTCCTAAAAGTGTTATGATGAATCTATAGACTCTGATCACTAATGCAATGCATTACAATGCTAATGCATTGCAAATTACTGGCACTTCTTTTACAGGCCGCATAGAGCAGTCTGTAATAGAAGTTAAAGGGGTTGGCCACTTTCAGACCAATATTGAGAGACCAATGTTATTGTTTGTATAATAAAAAGATATACAATTTTCCAATATACTTTCTGCATCAATTCCTCATGGTTTTCTAGATCTCTGTTTGCTGTCATTGATTCTGTTACTTCTAATAGATAAAATTCTGACCATGATTTTCGGTCCATGGTCATGTGATGGACACACAGGTGCATAGATCGTTACCAGGCAGATGTTTTATTACTGCGCTGTGACTATAACGAGCTGTGCACCTGTGTGTCCATCACATGACCATGGACTGTACATCACATGACCATGGTCAGAATTTCATCCACTAAAGGTAAGCAGAATGAATGACAGCAAGCAGAGATCTAGAAAACTGTGAGGAATTGATACAGAAAGTATATTGGAAAATGGTATAACTTTTTATTATACAAACAATAACATTGGTCTCTCAATACTGGTCTGAAAGTGGCCAACCCCTTTAAAGCCAGACAAGCCTTCAATAGTCTCCAGGCAGTCATGGCAACAGATCACGGGCCTCTAGATCTTGTTCTTGGCACCAGCAATCCTCCCCAAAATGGCGCCACCAGGAAAATGCGGGCACTGATCGTGGGCATTAGCACCTGGTCTTTGCTGTATAATACAGCAGAGACCCAATGGCTATGGAGTGTCTGCCATATTTAAATACCTGACATTTGCCATAATAGTAATAACTTCCTTGTTCCTTTTCAAATATTGGTATATTTTACGTGGCAAAGGGAATTTTGGGACCTCCTCTGGGTACAGGGCCTGGTAGTAACTACCACTGTTGCACTCTCTATAGCTATGCTTCTGCCAAAGAAATATGCCCTATTAGTGTTTGTGTGTATTAGGGTAAACTAGCCAAGTGAGTGGTAACACAGTGGTTTGTCTGAGGGCAGGGTCTCTGTCTGCTTTTCATAATGTTACCGCCCGCTAAATCCATATTCAGTATGCTCCCCCAAGTAGTGATAATGGGCAGTCACAGATTTATCATTTATGTGGATTTACAACAGAGGTTGCCAATGTCATTGGGGACCTCTGCAGCCTGCACCAACAGATCAGATGCTAATGCAGCTGCCAGGACCTGTTCTTGCACACAGGATGTGTGCATCTTCTATTCTGCTCCCTGAACCTTTGCTATGGTGCTGCTGAAACCCAGGAGCAGAATAGAAGATGCACACATCCTGTGTTCACGGACAGGTCCTGGGAGCAGCAGCATTAGCAATCTGGTGAGTATAATGTAATTGTAATTATAGTAACAGTATGTGGGGGCTAATATTGCTCTACCACAGAAAATGACATTACCTGTGTGTGTGAGGGGCACTATTATAGTTATAGTACCCCCCACAGTTAAATACATTGCCTATGGAGGGGCACTATTATAGCTATAGCTCCCCCCACAGTTAATAACATTACCTGTGTGTGTGTGGGGGGGGGGTGAGAACTATTACCTGTGTGTGTGGGGGGGGGGGGGCACTATTACAGTAATAGTGTCCCCAGACAGGTAATAACATTACTTATGATATTACCTGTGTGTGTGTGGGGGACTATTACAGTTATAGTAACCCCCACAGTTAAATACATTTTCCAAGGGGGGCACTATTACAGTTAGGTTCTTACTAGCGTTCGGTTCTCTGTGCTTTGGGTCCAGATGGGGAACTTAAAGATGAAAATCCTATTCGCTTAAAAAGAGGTTACACGTGGAAATCCACCAACCCCATAGACTATAATGGGTTCCTCTTTGCAGGACTGTTTTCTCCTCTGATTTTAAGCGGAATGTGGGGCAGAGTCTCGTACGGAGACTCGAACACTAGTGTGAACATAGCGTTACTGTAATAGTGCCTACCTACCCCTCCCTACAGTTAATAACATGACCTGTATAGAGGGGAGCCTATTACCTGTGGGGGGCACTCTTAGGGCATATATGTATTACATGCACAAAAATTGGCTTATAGATGATAGTGGTCCTTGGTACAAAAAAGGTTGAGGAATCTACAATATTTGTGTGATCATCCCTCCACTCCAGCATTGCTCCTCTCTGGCTGTGGTTCATGTACCCTGAATCTCATGACTGCCAGACACCCACAGGGGTAAATACTGTTTAAACCTGTAGAATAGTGTAGGTGCATTGTACAGGAGAGGTTATACACCTGTGTATTAATCATTGCTTATCAGACCTATAATATCTTGACAAGCTGTTTGTGTATCATAGGACATCAGCATATTGAGAAAACATTGTACTGGTCATGTAGCATGCAATGTGCTTTTAGTCATAACTAATCATATTGACAAAAGCTGCTACATTCCCATACGTGGCCTTGTCAATAGAACATTCATAATAACCACTACAAATATTGCTACAGTACATACTCTGGCTAATACTGTTTATGAGGACACTCTTTGGCTGACACTGATTATAGGGACACTCTCTGGTCAGCACTGTTTATAAGGGCACTCTCTTACACTGTCTAGTTTATAGGGGTACTCTCTGGTTGTACCGTTTACTGTATCCTCTGGCTGACAGTATTATATGGGGCATTCTCTGGCTCACACACTGTTTATAGGGACTCTCCCTGGCTGACACTGTTTATAGGGGCATTCTCTTATTAGTACTGTATATAGGGGTTCTCTCTGGTTAGTATTGTTTATAAGGGCACTCTCTGGCTGACATTATTATAGGAGCATACTCTGGCTTACACTGTTTATAGGGACACTTTCTGGTTTGTACTATTTATAGGAGCACTCTATGGCTAAGACCACTTATGGTGAAACTGCCTGGCAAACATTGTTTCTAAGGTATTCTCTGGTTGATACTGGTTATAGGGGCACTCTGTGGTAAGTATAGTTTAAAGGGGCACTCTTTGGTTAGTACAGTTTATAAGGACACTTTCTTGCTGACACTATTATAGGGGAACTCTCTGTCTGACACTGATTATAAGGGCACGCTGGTTAGTATCCTGTATATGGATGCTCTTTAGCTAGCACTGTTTATATAGACACTCTCTGGCTGCCGTTATTATAAGGGCTCTTTCTGGCTCACATTATTATAGGGACATTCAGTGTTTAATACTGTTTATAGGAGTATTCTTTGGTTAGTACTGTTCATAAGGGCACTCTCTGCTTAGCACTATTTATACAAGAATTCTCGGGTTAGTACCGTTTGTAAGGGCATTCTCTGGCTGACACAATTTGTGAGGTAATCCTTAGCTGACACTCAATTGGGTATTCCCAGCTTTAAAGGGGCACTCTCTGGTAAGTACTATATATTTGAGCACACTCTGGTTAGTATTGTTTATACGACACTCTCTATTTGACACTGACTATAGGGACACACTCTACTTAGTACTATTTATACAACCACTCTTTGGTTAGTACTGTTTATAAAGGCACTCTCTGGTTAATACTGTTTATACAGGCGCTCTATCTGATGTTGATTATAGAGCCACTCTCTGGTTAGTAGTATTTATATGAAAACTCTCTGGTAAGTGCTGTTTATAAGGGCACTCTCTGGCTGACACTATTTATGCAGTAATCTGTGTCTGACAAACTTTATGGGGTATTGTCAGCTTTATAGGGGTAGTCTCTCGTTAATACGGTTTATAAGGACACTCTATGGGAAATCTGCCATAATTATAAGGGTACTCTCTGTTTAGTACTATTTATAAGGGCACTTTGTGGCTAACATTATTATAGGGGCAATTTCCGTTTAGTACTGTTTATAGGGGGACTATTGGTTGGTATTGTTTATAAGGCACTCTCTGTCACTGATTATAGGGGCTCCCTCTGCTTAGTACTATTTATATGAGCACTCTCTAGTTAGTACTATTTATAAGGACACTCTCTGCATGACACTATTTATGAGATAATCTTTGGCTGACACATTTTTATGAGATATTGTCAGCTTTATATGGGTACTCTCTGGTTAGTACTGTTTATAAGGGCACTCTCTGGTAAGTACTATTTATTTGAGCACTTTCTTGTTAGTATAGTTTATAAGGGCACCCTCTGGCTAGCACTATTTATAAGAACACTCTCTGGCTGCCATTATTATGTGGGCACTCTCTACTTAGTACTGTTTATAAGGACACTCTATCTAACACTGATTACAGGGGCACTCTCAGGTTAGTACTATTTATACAAGCACTCTTTGGTTAGTACTGTTGACAAGGGCATTCTCCTACTGACATTCTATGTCGGGTATGGACATCTTTATAGGGGTACTCTCTGGTTAGTACTGTTTATAAGGGCACTCTATCTGACACTGATTACAGAGGCACTCAAAGGTTAGTACTATTTATACAAGCACACTTTGGTTAGTACTGTTTATAAGGGCACTCTATCTGACACTGATTACAGAGGCACTCTACGGTTAGTACTATTTATACAAGCACTCTTTGGTTAGTACTGTTGACAAGGGCATTCTCCTACTGACATTCTATGTCGGGTATGGACATTTTTATAGGGGTACTCTCTGGTTAGTACTGTTTATAAGGGCACTCTATCTGACACTGATTACAGAGGCACTCTCAGGTTAGTACTATTTATACAAGCACACTTTGGTTAGTACTGTTGACAAGGGCATTCTCCTACTGACATTCTATGTCCGGTATGGACATCTTTATACAATGTTTATAGGACCAATCTGACACTATTTATGGAGTACTCTGTCTGACACTGATTATAGGGGCGCTCTCTGGTTACTACTATTTATATGAGCACTTTTTGGTTAGTACTGAGTATAAGGGTCCTTCTGGCTGACACTCTTTATGGGGCATGGTCATCTATGTAAGGAGTCTCTTCTCTGGCACTGGCTGGCTCGGGTACTCTCTGCCTTCTCCGTCCCTATGGTGGTGAGGCCAGTAGGGGGCTCCACTGTGTACAAAAAAAATTCAAAAATACATCTTTCTGCCCTGCACCGCTGATCGCCCCTCGCAGCTATGGCGAGTCCATGCATATACACGTTGTGCTTGCACCAATAGTACATTCTTAGTATACACTTCATTTTGAAGGCTTTGTCACCTACAAAGCGCCCCAGAGCCGCAGTAACTTTCTGTGTACTATGTGCAGCTTGTACATTACGTACAGTACTGTGAGCAGGAATGTACTGCACTTGCGTTACTCATACACACATGTACACACACAAGTTATAAGCGGCCACTCCTCCCCGTCAGTCCTCACTCTCCACACTGTCTTCCAGCCTCTCCTCCCTGCTATTCCCTCTCCCTTTCCCAGAGCGCCCGATCTCCAGACACTGATTGGTTGCGCGGGGTCACGTGTCTGAGCCCCCAGTTTTGCAGCAGACAGAGGCAGGACAGTGCTCCGCAGAACATAGTGCAGCCCGGGACCGGAGAGCTGCGGAGTCCGGCGGCAGGCAGCCTCACACCTCCGACTACCATACAAGCACTGCGCCGGGACCTCAGCTGCAGTGCTGTGCCAGGAGTTACATACCGGTGCGGGGTGAGTCCATGCTGAACACCTAGTATTAGGTGCCCAGTGTATGTGTGCCCGGTGCCACTCCTCTTGTCAGTGTACTCTGCACGGGATAGGATCTCTGTCTCCATAGTCAGGACTCACATACCGTGCATTTGTCATGTCTATGACAAGTGGATTGAACGATTACATCGTAACAATTCTATTGAACAATATTGTATTCAATGCAATCCCTCAGTTTTGCCACATTGCTGATGATTGGATTATATCTGGGTTATATTCCATCAGTTTAGCATTCATTATTGTCATCACAATTTGTGAATAATCGTTCTGTATTTTGCTTGCTATGTCAGTTTTTGATAGATTATTTTGAGTGGATTTGTGTAAATTGCTAATTCCTGCTATATTTGTCAGTTACTGTACTGTTGGCAGATTGGATGGCACCAGGAGTGGGTTTTGGGTTTCCTGAAGTTGGGCACTTACGTACCATATACTTGGTGAATGTTCATTCGATTCTCGTACTTTTACATCCAGATAATAGTGAAAATTGCGCCAAAGATACACTTAGTCAAAGCATTGTAATGTATCATGGGAACGGATGTGTAGTTAAAGCTAGAATTACATAAATTTGGCCACGACACACATCATGTGGACAAAGATTGTGATGTAACGCCGCATTTATTGCAGCGACTAAAGTAAATACAATCATGTCGCCGCGATTACAATATGATGGTCTCAGAAATCCAAACTTTCAAATTCATTTTTTTGTCACTATTGTGTCACAGGTAGTGGAAAGCTGTGGGATGCAATGTGACCACATTCGCTTTCACTAGTTGTGATGAATGCAGTGCCACACTGTGGTATTTGGCAGCACGCTGTATGTTGTGGCTAAAACTGGCAAAGTGTTATGAATTTCAGATTACTGTTTGGTTGGTCTGTGAAGTTTATTGTCTTGTTCAAGGTAAAACAATAAATCATGGATCAAAATCGGCCGTTGACATGATCTGTGGCCTAGTTGGGGTGTCCATGGATGGGGTACAGATTGGCATGACAGACTTTTGTACCTGCAGCACCCAACAATGACTGATAAAAAAATTTCATCAGATATCTGACATCGGTGACACTCAATGAAAATGGTCTAAATCCAGCTTTTTTCACTTTCCAGAATCTCTAGATTATGACCAGCTAAATGATAAATTCAGAGTGAGTTGAAATGGCGCATTTCACCCTGTGTTGGTGCATTTCACTCTGTGTTGCTCGCCAGTCACAACCAATCATTTGCCTTCAATGTGATGGGTTTCTCTTTAAAGCTGTGCAAAAAGGTTGCCTCTGATCTGCTGGTTCAGTCTAGTAGTTTGGCCACGTGCCATCCATCTTTTCTAATGTTTGTAGGCCTGTCATATTCTCCAACTCATATAACCATAGACTGACACCACTGTGCTGACTTCACTGCTGTTACTTTTTTTGTGTAGCTTGCTGGGTTCCAAAGATATTGGTGCCATTACTTGTGGCTGCCAAAAGATGTATACTTGCACTTGGACTGTCTACTTGACGATTTAGGACGGTACTCATTTGTTGTCAAGTGGGCAGTCTCCAGCACTCAGCGGTGGGCAGTGGAGGACCACTCACTTGACAGTAGACTTTTATCAGTAGCTGAAAGTATCTTTTAGAACCAGACAAGCTTCCCAAGAAAATGACAGAGTGTCTAAAACTCAAAAATTCTGAGAATATGACATGTCCTCTTTAAACCATTGTAAAATCTGTTTTCACCATACCATTGGATCTCAAACCATAGATTTCGGTGTTAATTTTTATTGTATTTATTTTGCTTACTTGTATAGCGCCATCATATTCCGCAGCGCTTTACAGAAATTGTCAGTCACTGTCCCATATAGGGCTCACAATCTACATTTCCTATCAGTATGTCTTTGGAGTGTGGGAGGAAACCGGAGCAAACCCATGAATATATACATGCATGCAAGGCAATTCGTCTTATGAAAACAAACGGCATCACAATGAAACCTGATGGAACCAATTATAATTCAGGGATCATTGGGTGCCAGTGGTATGTATACCAGAGTGAATTTACCCTTGTAACTTCCATAGAACATAGCCTGCAATAAGTGTTTACTGAGCACCACAAATGGTAGAAAAGCTTGGCAGTAGTTTATCTCCCGGCAGAACAAAATGACCAGGTATATGAAACTTCTTATTTACTTACATTCAAGTCCAACAGAAGAAAATATGAATGTCAGGCATGGTGTTTAGTCAGTTCTCATGACTATAGAGTGATGGCATTGTTCCCCACACTAGTTGTAACTGCAGATATTAAAAATTGTTGTGCCAGGTTTTTAGGTTATACACTGAAGGACTTTGTTCTTATGCTCACTGTGGGACTTTCCTAGGTTCAGATGTTTCCCGTGGGACCTTCTTAGGTGATTCCCATGACTTGAGAAGCAGCTGTCCAAGTATAAGGTTAAGACCTCATGCACATGATGATGGTGTTTTTCAGGGATAGCACATTGACTCATTCATTTCTGTGGCCCCATACACATAACCATGTATTTCTATGGTCCAGTGTATGGGGCCATGAGCAAAACTCAGGACAGGTCCTAATCCTGTCCGTTTTGTGGCCCCTGGTCACTGGCCTCAAAGAGTGGGGCCGTGGAGATACAGGCAGAACACGGATGTCATCCATGTGCTGTCCATGCTGTTCAATCATGGCCTGGCGACACGCACACAGCCTTGGGCGTCATTCCCACATTTGTTTTATAAGGATGTCTGATGTCCGTGTTATTCATGGAATGCATGCGCACCCATTAATGTGCAGAAAATGAGCAGACTCTTCTGTCCATTGTTCAGTACAAATGTGAATGAGATCTTAGTGTCTAAACTATAACGTTCATTCAGATCCTTTATTTCATTTTCTCAAGTGGGCGTTTTATGAATTTTCTTTTTAACATATAAAATCGTGCTGTACATGCTTCAGAGCAAGCAGCAATATGACCTACTCATTTCTGTTAGTCTATTCCGACAACTGAGTTTATTGGCTGTGTTGGGCCCGTTCTCCATGAAAAAATAGAGCATCAGACTACCAGGACCGTTTTCACAGACCTTTTTCACCCATGGGGTGAATGGGTCCCTGAAAAAATTGGTTGCCACACAGATCCTGCATGCACCCTGTTGCTCCATTCACATGGGGACCCCCGTTCTCATGATCACTGGTGGTCCTGGACACTGATCCTTTATCCTGTGGAAAGTCCTTTTAGGCCAACGACACATGCTGTATTTTTTTTGTTTCGATTTTGCTGCAGCCAAGAGTGGAAGTAGAAGGGAGAAATATGAGAGCTTCCTAGATATTTCCTATTCCTTTTGAAGCCGCTCTTGGCTTTGGCTCAAAAAAACCACAGCAAAATCTGAACCAAAAAAAGCTTTTCCGCAATTTGCAGTCTCAGCCTTAAGATGAGATATTTTGCATAGTAGGTTCATTTGCTGAAACATTTCATGAGATGCATAAGCAGACTTGATACGTGATGAGGTCACCACTGAAATCGGTGAATGGCAGTAGCGATCACATACTCATGGATGACACGTCATAACTATGGGAAGTAAGCAGAGACCAGCTGGGACTGTCAAAGCGATGCCAATGTGGAATTTGACGCTTCTCCAACCCTTCTTTCAACTCTCAAACATATTTTTAAAAGAAGTGGGTGCCAGTCTGGACCTGCGCAAAGCACAAGTTTTTGCTAAAAGTTTCTGCCACAAAAAGGGGTGTGGATGAATCTGACACTTACTGTCCTGGGTGTGAGACTGGCATATGGTATTATTAAATCTTTTCATGCCTTGAGAGGCATTTAGTGAATGACATGCTTTGTCCGACAGTGTCTAGTTGACAAACAAGGAAGATTTCAGGGAAGATCTGCTTTTTTTTTTTTTTTTTTTTTTTGATATTGTAATATTAACTTTTATGGTAATCTTTCCACTGAAAATGGGCAGAAAGCCTGCTAATAAGTGGAAAATGGCAGGGGCTGTACTCCACCCACAGATCTGTAGCTTGATAATGATTCAATCTGGCATTTGTATGAGAGAGGTCAGATTGTCCTGTTTCTTCAGTAGAAGCGGCTTTCAAAAGCTATTGTTTCGCTGAAGCATTCCCACCTGTCCCAACACTTTCATCCTGTGTGTCTTTTCTACTAACATATTAGAAAACTGATGGTTATATAAAGATTCTTAGAAAGAAATGAGTGCGTTATATAATAGCGGTCTCTTAACAAAGGTCCGGGATGCTATAATATGTGCATAGGTTTTTATAATGCATTTGCATTAAATGACCTTTAGGCAAAGGTCACACATTGCTGAAACGCAGCGTTTTTGGCTAATGCAGAAACACAGGTGTCAAAAAATGTTGCATTTCACAGTCCTAGCAATGAAAGTTTATGTAGTGTCACACACTCCTTGGAAAAAATTATATAGAAAGTGCACTGGTATGTGTTTTTAAAAAAATGTGGTATGTTAATTTTTGCTGCAAAAATGCTTTGTTTTTTTCCCTATAGAGTATAGGGAAAGATTTTTTTTTTTTTAAATGCAGTAAAAACACAGCTGAATTCCCACAGCAGTAAATGGCAGAACAATATTAAAAAAAAAAAAAAAAAAAAATGCAAATTCATGGTGCGTTTTTATATTGATTTTTTTTTTTTTTTCTGTTTTTTCAGTGTTTTTTTTTGTTTTGTCCCACAGTAAATTTCCAATGTTTTCACAACATGTGGGGTTAGTCTTAGAAACTCTTCAGTCAGTGCAGGGTCGTAGAGTTTGGCTCTAACTATGAAGTCTACAAGGTAGACTTAACTTGAGAGCTAGCGCAGGCGGCCCTGTGTTGTCCAAGTAATTCAGTACGTATGATGGTTATATTTCTTGGACTGCCTGTCTGCCTTTCATATGAACCCAAGTCACTGTATCATTTATCTATGATGCTGTGAGTACCAGCCTGGCCACGGGTCTACGGCCCATACTGAAATGAAGCTGTGAGTACAGGACGGTAGACCTGTGGTTAGGCTGGTACTCGCTGCACATCCCCATCATTGAGTAACTTTTTCCAATACGTTCTGTAGCACATTTCTTTTACAGAAATCCTTTTACTTGTTCATGCTAGTGGACCTTGGATGCTTTCAGAACTGATGGTATAAAGATTGCTTTGTCAGCAGTAAATCGAGGAATTCTCAGTGCAAATTATGATCAGTTATTGGTTCCAATTTCAGCAATTTTACACATCTATTTCATTTTTTAAAGGCACCTTAGTTATGGGCCCATATACTTGGTATTGGCATGTGCAGGGGACCCTGTATGGCAGCACATAAGACTTCCTGGGAAAAATATGTCTACCTTTTTAAGGCCTCTTTTAGACAGTGTGGGCCCACAGCAGTCCCTGTGGATCCATTATATAGCCACGTGCTTGAGGCCTTAGTGCTATAATATCAGTTCCTCTCCCGTCCAAGCATATGCAAGACAACCCCTTTAAATCACCCCATTGTCTTTTTGCTCATTACGGTATACTTGTTGACATGCAGTCTCCCCAGAGAACAAAAAACTCAATTGTTCACTTTTTTTTCTCTATTACTCTATGTGCAGGAGATAAATGCAAAGCTAAAAATATACATTAAAGCATCTACTGCTGACAGATAGCCTTTAAAAGATTCATGCCGTAGGGCTATGCTTTTCAGTTTAGACCTATGAAGTCCCCATAGAATAAGTTATCAGCACCCTCTCATATACGTTGATGCTATGCGATTCTCAGGCTAATAATGTCTTACGTGTTTGTGTTTTTGATTTGCACTTTTCTAGAATCTACCTGGAAACATTTTGGGATTTTGCGGCTCGCTTGACTACTCCAGAAATACAATTATGCTAAATCAATGTGCAATATGATAGTTTGGCCTTTTTGGTTGCGCTGGGTTGTAAACTCATTGATTTATTTGACCTTTTCTTTCATTCATTGACTGGAAAAAAAATGTTGTCAGCAACTTTTTGTTGGATCCAGTAGGTGGCCATGTCTATGGGTTTGGTCAGCTGTCTGTTCCTTGGAAAATCACAAAAAAGGGGTCAACACAGATAAAACTGTTCTCCAGATAAGAGTTTATCCTAACTGTATAAATTCTATGGCATCTATATTTTCTAATATGGCGGGCAAGTTCCCCGCTCAAGACCCCCTCTATACACTAAAACAGTAAATAGGTGTAAAATGTCTCTTTCTATTGCGTACTAGGCAGGACCATTTATCACGTGGTCATTTTGCATTGCCACGAAGCTTACTGTATGTTGTATGGCCACCTGCCACTTTGTTGGTGATAATGGCTGATCCCTGGCAGTTTTAGCAGCTCAACACTTGGCTCTTAGCTAATTCCCAGATGTCTTTAGAAGTAGAGGTTATGCAGTTGAGTCAACAGAGCTAACTGTGAATGTATTAGTTTTTATGCTGTAGGTCCTGACAATCTTGGCTGTCTCTGATCTGTCCCTGTGGAGTCAGACTGAGTAGGGACACAGCCCTTTGGGGGGTATGGGAACATTCAATTGTCAATTTATTTATACATTTCTAGGAGGAATAACAGAGCTATTACAAAACACAGACAAGCACCTTTTATCAAGACACTTGTGCCTTTTTTGGGACTTCGGGACTTGCAAGATTTAATACACAATGTGTGCCTATTTTAAAAAGGCGCAAATGCACTCCAGTACATGGGCAGCATAAAAAGGCGTCATGTCAGACTGCATTGGATTCAGCATTCCATTTCATGCAAGATTTAGGATACATTTGCGCCCTTTTAACAACGTTTTGGCAAAACAAAATAATTTGCGCGATTGCTAAATAACCCCCAGTGTCTGTCAAGAAAAAAAAATACCTGCTCCTCTCCATGTGCTGTGAAAAAGTGACATGTGAATAGCCAAGAAGCGCCGACTTGCATATTCCCTACTCTTCTGGCACTGTTCTCATCAGAGATCAGCACAGGGCACTATTTGAGTATGAGGTTGGATTCACACACAGCATATAAAATACTCTATCCAGCTAGCCATAAAATCACATCTGTTACATGTGGATTTGGCTGCAAATTTCATACATTGCATTAAAAGCGGTAACCATAATCTACAACTGATAGGATGCCTCGCACAAGGGAAAATCTGCAGTACACTTAGAGTTTGCTGCAAATCATGAAATCCGCATTCATTTGCATTGTACTGGACTACAGTAATATTCCACAATATATGTATACCTAGCTTCCATCGCCCCTCTCAAATATAGACTCCAAGCTGTGGGACGTCTTGGCTGCTCCTATTTAAGGAGCCTCCCGGACATTCCAGAGAGCAGGAGAGTATGGTCTTATAATCACTTCTGTAGCATTAACCACTTCAGAGGAGGCATGCTGCTTCTTACTGGACCTCCTGCCACCTATGTCCAACACTTCACAGTTTTCACATCTGTATAAGTATGTCTTTGTTTAATTTTCACTTCGAAATCATTCAAGGGTTCCATGGTTAATAAATTTTTAGTATGTAAACAGAGATTTCAGTCTATTATCATCATGAACGGAATTTGACCCCGCAGTATATTCGTATCTCAGAGATCCTACTTCTTTATTTCAAATGCTTGTTCTTCTGTCCATGGTAGATGATGCCAGGTGTGTATACGCGTTACATGTTCTGGTCCAATTTCACATTGGCATGGTTGTGTTCATATATACGCAGAACATAAGCAAGTGTTTGCCGTACAGCTGCACACGCCTGAGAAAGTAGAGTTGAAAAACATGGCTGCCACATTGCTTTTTGTTAAACAGATATACTGCATTGAATATTGAAAATTACTTGGATAACTAAGACTCCTTAACTTTAAAAGAGTCAAATTTTACTTTTTTAGTTGAAGTTTCAAGTCACAACCATTTTAGTTGCCATGTGGAGCTTTGTAATGTTCTTATGTAATAATCTTATATCCAGATAGTTCAGAAACCAGAGGAAACTACTTAGATTTTTTCTTGCTTTTATTTGGTGTGACCTTTGCCCTTTGATTTCCATCAATTCTTCTAGGTACACTTGCAGTTTTTGAAGAAACTCGGCAGGGAGGTTGTTCCAGACATCTTGGAGGACTAAGCACAGATCTTTTGTGGATG
Organism: Leptodactylus fallax; assembly: GCA_947044405.1. Classification (NCBI taxonomy): domain Eukaryota; kingdom Metazoa; phylum Chordata; class Amphibia; order Anura; family Leptodactylidae; genus Leptodactylus; species Leptodactylus fallax. The sequence continues at coordinate 1,682,681 of CAMRHE010000130.1, read as the reverse complement.
TAGGCTTGCTCAAATACTTCTGTCCCTTCATGTAATCCCAGACAGACTGGATGATGTTGATATCACCATATCACATTATCATCACTTCCAGGACTCCTCCTCCAAAGGGCGGTCACACCAAATTTTGATGGGTTTTAGATTCCTCTTTTCTTCAATCAATTCATTTTGTTAATTGACAAAAATAAACTATTAAAGGGGTTATCCGTTTCTAACGTTGATGGCCTATCCTTAGAATAGCACTACCGCATAGATTTCAGTGGGACAGTGTCGGACCCCGCAGATCTAATATTGGGTAAGGATAGGCCATCAATGTTAGAAACCAGATAAACCATTTAACGCTCCTATTTTTGAAAGCTTTCGTAGTTTACTGAATTTTTCACGCCTAAAAGTTTTGCAAATTACTGTACAAATTAAAGGTAAATTAAAGCTTCTGACATTTGCCACTAAATAGGCATATTTTGGCCTTTGACTCCAAATATCACTATGTATGGGAAAGTGCAGAAGAATATGTTTTACTGTACCAGGAGAAAGGAAGAACACTGATGCATACCGACATACCGATTTAGCATATGCATAGCCTATGGGGACTATGTATATATGTACAACATATGTCATAAAGAAAAAGGGGTGAAAAAAACAAGATCTGTGCAATAATTTTTTTTTTTTATTTTTTTTTTTTTAAAGGATCCATTCCTTTCACCAAAACTGTATATGCCAATCTAGATGTGTGGATCCCGCCTAAGGCTGGATTCACATCTGAGTTGGGAGACTCCACCGCAGATTCCGCCTAAAATTGGTGGGGAGAAAAGTTCTGCAAGGAGGACTTTTCTCTCCGCCAGTTTCAGTATAAAACCGGTAGAAACCTGGAAGACCCCATTGTACTTTATGGGGTCTGCGGGATTCTGCAGGTAACAGTTTTTTAAACAGACAGGGTTCTCCGTCTTTCTGGGCCCCATGCTGAACCTAACGCTAGTGTGTACCTGGTGTTCGTTTGCTTTCCTGAAGGTTCACTACAAGGCGTAATTTGAGTCACTATCCTAAAATGTAACCACATTACTAGATTTTGCTCGTGTACTTGTGCCCGTCATTGAGTTTTGTTTGTGTATACTGTTTATTTTTTTAGTGATATTTACATTTTTTTGATAGTTGCTACATATGAAAAATGAACCACTGAAGCTGGATAAAGTAATTTTTCTATTATCCAAGTTTGCACTGAAAGTGACGGTACGGAATCTAAAGCCAGACCTGTCAAGCCTGCCTCGCCAGTAAAAAAAATAAGTGTAATGAAATATGGGTGGATTTCTTCCTCCAATATCTTTCTCCACTAAAAGACTGCTCTAAAGTAGCTTTGAGGCATTATTTTAATCTGAAAGGTTACCTCATTGTTGCAGGTAAAGTAAGCAGTAAGGCAAGAGTTATAGGTAAGGCTGGGCAATTAATCTAAAGACAATTCAATTAATCAAGGTGAACTTGCTAACGTTGATTATTTTACCCATGCCATCCTGTCTCACCCTTCCATTGGCTAAAGGATATTTCAGTGTCTGTAAGCTATCCAATCAGGATTGCTGATATGGGAATAGCCAAAACCAAAATTCCTTGGCATGCTGTGGTATGTCACGTACAGACCATTCTAGCACATGACGTGGGTGTGGCTGGCGGGGGGTAAATTCACTCCTCACTTTTGTGTAAATTGCAGCCCAACACAGTCCATGCACCTCAAATACACACCGCCACCACTACTATCTTAATGGGTCTAGTGGAAATCCCACTCACATATGCACAGTCAGATGCAAACATACTTTAACAGGGTAATGGGTCCATAGAGCAAACACAAATCACCATTAAGTTGAATGATTTAATATCCAAGGATTCAGTTTTGTGTATACACACGTGGACAAAATTGTTGTTACCCCTCGTTTAATGAAAGAAAAACCCACAATGGTCACAGAAATAACTTGAATCTGACAAAAGTAATAATATATAAAAATTCTATGAAAATGAACAAATGAACGTCAAACATTGCTTTTCAACCATGCTTCAACAGAATTTTTAAAAAAAGAAAACTCATGAAACAGGCCTGGACAGAAATGATGGTTCCCTTAACTTAATATTTTGTTGCACAACCTTTTGAGGCAATCACTGCAATCAGACGATTCCTGTAACTGTCAATGAGACTTCTGCACCTCTCAGCAGGTATTTTGGCCACTCCTCATGAGCAAACTGCTCCAGTTGTCTCTGGTTTGAAGGGTGCCTTTTCCAGACGGCATGTTTCAGCTCCTTCCAAAGATGCTCAATAGGATTTAGGTCAGGGCTCATAGAAGGCCACTTCAGAATAGTCCAATGTTAGCCATTCTTGGGTGTTTTTAGCTGTGTGTTTTGGGTCATTATCCTGTTGCAAGACCCAGGACCTGCGACTGAGACCAAGCTTTCTGACACTGGGCAGCACATTTCTCTCTAGAATCCCTTGATAATCTTGAGATTTCATTGTACCCTGAACAGATTCAAGACACCATGTGCCAGATGAAGCAAAGCAGCCCCAGAACATAACAGAGGCTCCTCCATGTTTCACAGTAGGGACAGTGTTCTTTTCAAGATATGCTTCATTTTTCTGTCTGTGAACATAGAGCTGATGTGCCTTGCCAAAAATTTGAATTTTTGTCTCATCTGTCCATAGGACATTCTCCCAGAAGCTTTATGGCTTGTCAACATGTAGTTTGGCAAATTCCAGTTTTGTCAGATTCAAGTTATTTCTGAGACCATTGTGGGTTTTTCTTTCTTCGTTGCGGGGGCATTAAACGAGGGGTACCAGCAATTTTGTCCATGTGTGTGAGATAGATAGAGCCTAAGCCTTTCCCTTTTCCTGAGGAGGGGAATGAACTGCTTCATCCTCATCTGAGAAAACTGGGGCAAAGTTGGATACCTGCAGACCTATTGAGATCAATTCTGGTCACAACTTCCCCTCTCTGATGCCTGACTGAGTCCTGATGGTGAAAGAGAGTTGAAGCCATAAACCTGGCCCATCTGGCAGTACTTCAAAGAGTGTGCTGTGACCAGACCTGGCAATAAAATGGTCTGGTCCTGTTATTAAACGGTGATGAGAATAGTCTCACTCTTGACTAGTCCCAAATACTACAGGGGGGGGGGGAAAAAGGGGGAAAATTAAAGGCCATGCTATAGACACGTATAAACAATATAATTTACTAAGGATATATACAAGTGGAGTTTTTCTACCACAGCATGTAAAAATGGGAGTGTCCTAAAATAAGTGTTCACTAATCGCAATTGAGGTAAAAAATGCAATTAATCCTGATTTATATTTAGGTCATAATCTCGCATCCCTAGCAATGTTTTGCTACTATAGTAGGTCTAATGATAGTAATATCATTATTAGACACAATGATAGTGTGGTTGAGTTGCAATACGCACAGTGTCCTCTGCTGAGACCGCTGATTGGCCTCAGCAGTCACTTGTGGCTGGGACTTCACGACAGGACCACGCTGGGAGACAGCGAACACCTGGAACAGGTGAGTAGTTTTTTTTTTTTTTTTTTTTTTTTTCACCGGGGTAGGTGACAACCCCTTTAAGGATACCCTTCAATAGCCATCAGCTAAATGCTCTTTTTACTCTCTTAAGCTGAAAGCAAGTCCACACTATATAGCTACATAAGTAAGGGGTTTTCTTGTATTATATATTAGGACACAAGGGACCCTCATCGATCAGCTGCTTGAAGAGGCTGTAGCATTGGGGTGAGTGTGCACTGTGGCCTCTGCACTGAATCCTAAGCACAGTGCCGTCCATATTGTAGGGGCCATGCTTGGTATTGCAGCCCATCCCCATTCATTTGAGTGACTGATGACTGTGACGTCTGCAACACAGGGAAAAGGCTGCAGCAATAGTGAGTACAATGTACTCTTCAAACAGCTGATCAGCTGGGATTTCTTGGACACTCACCAACCAGCTGAAAAAAGACACAGGTCTATAAAGTCCAGAGGAAGGCATGTATCCCTATAATATATCCCTATAAGGTGGATGCCGTTTACCCCATAGGGTTTGGATGTGTTTTGATGAAGTTTTTGAAGCCAAAACAAGGAGTGCCTTTAAAAAAAAAAAAAAAAAAAAAAGGAGGAGCGCCTATGGGTGAATCTCAATAAATTAGAATATCTTTGAAACGTTCATTCATTTCAGTAATTCAGTAATACAATCCATAATCAGCGTCTTCCATGATTGTGTGTCCTACTGAACCAGACTGAGGGACCATTTAAAGGCTTAGGAAACCTTGGCAGGTGACACACTGAATTTACAATACTGACCTTTTTCACAATATTCTAATTTTCTTAGATTTTGGTTTTCATTACCTGTAATCCATAATCAACATTTACAGAAATAAAACACTTGAAATAGAACAGTCTGTGTGTAAAGAATCTAGAAAATATAGGAGGTCACTTTTTTAATTTAATTACTGAAAGAAATAAACATTTCAAAGATATTCTAATTTATTGAGATGCACTTGTATAATCTGTCCATTTATAGATTCTCTCCCTTGCTTATCCACACTTGGTTTGGTTTTAAAAACTGGATTAAAAATTCAACAAGTTTCATTTTCTTATAAGGGAAAAATAGTGTACAGAGTTAAATACAAGGAAGAGGATCCAGAGCTTTGCTGCTGAGGTTTACACGTATGATGTGGTATAAACTAGAAGAATAGTCGTATAATGAGTCAGTCCTCTGTGCACATGCAGGCCAAATGTAATCTCTGGTTAGGAGTCTAAATCAATGAGTCCTAATACTTTAATTAAAAGTAATAGTAATTCATTCAAGTAGATGTGATGGTCACTAAATGTTTATAGACATCATGTTCGAGCTGCCAAGTTTATGAGACAACGTACAAAAGTGTACAAAATGGAAACTCTATGGCTAAGGCTCCACGTTACGGAAAAGTTGCTTTTTCTGTTGCAGATTTTGCTGTGGTATTATGAGCCAAAGTCAGAAGCAGAAGGGAGAAATATAAGAACTTCCTATATATTTCCCATTTCTTTTATAGCCATTCTTGCGTTTGCCTAAAAAAAAAAGCTGCAAAAAATGTGGTGTTTACACAATGTGGGGCCTTAGACTAAGGTCTCATGCACATGAGAGTGAAATCGACCATTTTTGTAAAGTCACATGGCTGTTTTTAGAACATTTTGGGGGACGACTTTTTACCATGTCTTAAAGAAAAACTGACTTTGTTGCCCATCACAACCCATCATATCGCAGCTTTCATTTTGTATTTTTCATTTGAGAAGTTTTTCTTAGACATGGTGATAAATTTAGATTTTAGTCGGGCTATTCACATGTTCGTTTTTTGGTGGCCCATTTTAACGTGCTGTCAAAAAATAGAGCATGTCTTATTTTTGTCCGTTCTCGTGGATCCGTCAATAGACTAAAACCTGTCAGGGATCAGTGAACACAAACACTCCATGAATAAATAAACAGAAAAAAAAAATTGACACTGCGTCTTTTTATAAAGTACTTTTTTCAGCGTTTATGTGCATGAGGCCTTAGTCCATTACTCTCAATCTTTTAATAAATTAAATCCTAAGTGGAAGCCCCATATTTACCCAAATTCTTTCTAATGGGAATCGATCACTTTGAACATCTGCTAAAATCAATAAGTCAATCAATGAGTAGGACCGCCCACTGGACTCCTAGTATATGCAGAATAACCCAGAATATGCAGCAATATGGGCAAAGTACAAGTTATACTAAAACCATAAATCTCTCTGATCAGCTGCTCCTGCAGATATAGACACATTTAATCTGGCAGGTTCCCTTTAGCAGATTTATTCTGCCACAATATAACTTACTAAAGCGTTAAATAAAATTTTTATATATATGTAAAACCCTCTTTCAGAATTATATTACCCATGGTTCAAGGCTTGCCAGTTTTTCCAGTTTGCGTCGTCCTTCTGGCACAGTCCCCGACTCCATAGACTATAAAAGGAACAATACTGAATTATAGCACTGTTGAGTAAATGGACAACAACTACATAAACTTCCAATAAACTGCAAATTTCTGAATTGCTTGTCATTTGATGCACATGTGGCAACATTTCACAGCCGTTCTTTACGTATAAAAATTTAATAATTTCAGTGCAATCTCTGGTTCAAGCATAAAATATATTCACTACAAAAAAGGGATTCATAAACTGTCCACCAGTATTATAAAAGTATCAAACCTTCATTTATTCAGTAGGGAAATAGGCCTGAAATTTGCTGGGTTAGTAGGGGGCTTGCCCGGTTTGGGAAGGGTAACCACAGTAGCGGCAAGCATCTCCTCTGGGAACCTCTGATCCTCCGCAGCCCTCATAAACACTTTCAATAGTTGGGGCGACAAAATTTCCCTATATTTTTTATAATAAATACCCGAAAATCCATCAGGACCCGGGGACTTTAGTGGCTTTAGGGATGCAATAGCTTTATGGAGCTCTGGCAGAGATATAGGTGTAGCTAGTGCCTGACACTGTTCCTCAGAGAGGCGGGGAAGAGAAACAGACTCTAGAAAACTATCTATGTCTGTCAGTGAGGGTTGATGTACCCCAGTATCTTCTTTTAAATTATATAGAGATTTATAGTAAGCTCGGAACTGGTCAGCTATTAGACGAGGGTCCACAACTTGGCATTTAAAAGATATGCGATACGTGATCTAGGTTGGGCTTGCTTGATTCTCCTTGCTAGGAAAGCACTAGCTCTATTGTTATGGATATAGGCCTGACACTGAAACCTCTTAAAGGCAAGGTCCTGCTGGTGGACCAGCAATCTTTGTAATTGTAGCTGGTGCTGTCTAATCTCGTTAGAGAGAGATGGAGTAGGGCATAATTTATTCGTCGCCGACAACCCAGCTATCTTTTGAAGCAAGGCATCGATATCTTTAGAGCGTTGCCTCTTAGCCCTGGAGCAAGCTTGGATTATCACTCCGCGCATGAATGCCTTATGGGCGTTCCACAAAGTATGGGGATCTGAGACCGTAGGGGCGTTAATTTCAAAGAATTCTTTTAAGGCACTAAGGAGTTGGGCGCCATGGGAGGGGTGATCGAGGATGTATTCATTTAGTCTCCATTGGATGGCAGGGCTGTGGCAAACTTCTCGCGGAGGACCAAGGACACCGGGGCATGATCTGACCACGTAATCAGACCAATATGAGATGAGACAGTTTGTAGTAAGCCCAATTTGTCCGCTAAAAAAAAAGTCTATCCTAGAGTATGAGGAGGAAGAGGAAGAAAAGAAGCTGTAGTCCCTCTCGCCACCATGCTGGCACCGCCATACATCATACAACCCTTGATCCATCAAGGAAGGGGTAAGTACAGGAGATTTCCTCTGAGGGTTAGACGAATCGAGAGTGTTATCCTTAAGGCAATTAAAATCTCCCCCCACAATCAAGATTCCCGTAGCAAATGACTGGATTTTGGGCAGGAGAGATCTCCAGTATGAAGATTGAGATTTATTAGGGAGATATACTGTGATCAAAGTATATCTCAAATTATTAATAGTACAATTAAGACCGAGATACCAACCTTGGAAATCCGTTAGTATAGACTCCATGCTAAAAGCAACTGAGTCACGGACAGCTATGAGGACTCCCTTGCGTTTGGCCGTACAGGAGGCTTTAAAAATATGAGGGAAGGAGGGGTTCGTGAATAGAGGACTTTTTTCAGCATGAAAATGTGTCTCTTGGAGCATGAGCACATCACATTTCAAATGGCGTGCCTCCCTCCAAACAGAGCTCCTTTTGTAAGGGCTATTAAGCCCTTTGACATTTATAGAAGAGATTCGAATGACCATGGTAATGGCCAATAAAAGGGTGCCAGACTATATAAATGGGGTTTAAGCCTGCATGGTAGACAATCCGGATCTGCACTGAAGATATAATTAAATGGTGCGCACAAATATGAGCTATGTATGATAGAGTAAACAAACTTAACAGAAAACAGTAAAGCATACAAGATCAAAAAACATAAAATAAACATCTTAGTGCTAAAATGCACCGGATAAACCGTGGGGGGTGAGAAACAAAATTCACTCATCAATCAACCACAATTATAAAAAATGTGTAGAAAAAATGATAAATAGTTCGCCAAGAAAAAACTAGACATTTAACATCCTGTAAAGGCACCTGGTCTCCCTGAGTGAGGGAGAGAGAGAGTCTCGCAGTTCTTTCAGGGTTCTCCAACCGTATGGCAGTCCTTGGGTACCCGCGGAGGACGAGCAGGACAAGCAGGTCTGCCAGACTGGGACTGAGAATCAGCAGAGATCATACGCCACATACGGAGAAGAGACATTCCATCTTCTACGGAAGGTATAGAGTGGGTAACTCCATTGCGATAAACCAGAAGCTTGGTAGGGAAGCCCCAGCGATATCGTATGCCGTTCTCTCGGAGTATCTTCGTAATAGGTGCTAGGTTGCGTCTCGCCTGCATGGTGGCAGCAGATAGATCCAGGTATAAAGAAATTGCTGAGAATGGTGCGGGGAGAGTATCGCATTTACGGGCTTCAGCGAGGATAGAGTCTTTGATATGGTAGAAGTGGACCCTAACCAGGGTGTCTCTGGGAGCGTCCGCTGGAGCTGAATTTGCCTTAGGTATGCGGTGGGCCCTATCCAGGGTAAGGTCAAGCTCTGAAAGATTTGGAAGAATTTTTTTAAACATGCGTTTAATATAGGCCGGGAGGTCAATGGATGCAATGTCCTCCGGGATTCCTCGGATCTTAATGTTGTTACGTCTGGAGCGGTCCTCAGAGTCTGTTGCTTTGATCTTTAGCCAGCGCACTTCTGCCTCCAGTGTGTTGTGAGCGTCCACCAATTCGTTATGAGCAGTGAAGAATTCCGCCATTTTCCGCTCGAGGTGGTCAGTTCTCTCCCCCAGCGCGTCAATACTGTGTTGTAGTTTCCCAACCAGCGAGGTCACACTTTTGTTAATGCCCGATTGCAATAGGACCAGCATGCCCTTCAATGTGTCACAGGTGACTGGGTCTGAGGACACTGGAAAATCGGAGATGTCAGTGTGACTAATCAGAGAGGCGTCATCTGGTGTAGGGGCCTGCGCCCGGCTGTTTTTTTTTACGTGCAGGACCCTCCTTGGCTGGGGACGAAGCAGGGGAGGTACTTGGACCTCTTTTGTTGCCTTCTTGGGCTGATGGCGGCAGGGGGAGACATGTCCACATTTTTTGAACCCATGTTCTGCGACAAGGCTGTTGAATTAAGTGGGGACGGCAGTCGTGTTTGAGAGTCCAATTCAGGTGAGGTGCGTCGGTCTGAAGCTTGGTTGATGAAAAACTCTGTGAGCTTCCTAGGCGCCCCGGAGGAAGAAGATTTTCTCCGGGACATCTCCACAGCTTCACTGGACATTTAGGTAAGCAGATAAAAAGGATCAATATAAAGGCTGGACACAGCTGCAGCAGGGTATGTAGACTAAAGATAAATCTGTGGCCCCCAAGTATCAGTAGAATCTATTCAGAATATTTCAGGAGCCCAGAGTAGTATACAGGGAAGCAGTGAGCTGCTACAGGCGAACATCTTGCTAGATTATTTGGTCATGATGAGGAGCCACAGACTCATGATCAGAACATTACAGCAAAGTCCAGTAGCGCCAATGCCTACTCCCCCTATGGAGTGGGGGGGGGGGAGAGGCGAGGTGAGGAAACTCCTTGATGTTTATGTAGGGTCTCAGCACTCACCTCGCTAGCTCGTCAGAACAGAAGAGTATGTAGAATGTCCATTCACAAGGAAAGCAGCTCTTTGTTGTTGTTGTTGAAGATCACACAGGCAGGTGAAGGCCTCCACAAGGCCCGAGTATGATGCAAGAGAGTGTCCGTATAAGGGGGGAAGGTGAGGAGCCCCCTCTGATGGTGAAACAGGGGCTCACCTCTCCCCTCGCCCTGCAGCAAGTGTTGAATGGAGGAGGAGTGACTGGGTGTCCGGATGGAGAAACTCCTCAGGGTAGCAGGCGGTGTAGGCCCAGGATGCTGTAGGCCCGAACTGATGTAGGCCCAAGATGGCGGCGCCCACCCTCCGGGGGCCGGCAGCTTGTCACCCTGCGCTACAGGCGGCGGGTGCCCAGCACAACAGCCACCGCAGAGCAGATCAGCACAGCGACGTCTGGTTTTGCACCGGAAGAGGTGTTTCAGGTAATCCGGAGAAGCCCTGTCCCACTCAGCTGAGTAGGCCGCAAGGCCGTATTCCCAGTGCCGGCGGGCCGAAAGTCCTAGGCCGGGGCCGCCACGGCCGATGTTTCACCAACCGGAGAGCTGCCTTTGTCCAGAGCGTCACTCCCGGTGAGGAGGAGGGTGTCCCCAACTTCGGAGCAGTGCCGGCCCCAAGATGGCGGGCGCCCGGGCGCCGGTGTGTGTAGGCCTCCAGGCCGGACCAGCCGGCAAGAGATCAGCAGGGAAGGGAAATAGTACCCCAATTTGGTATACTGGGACCTGGGGCACGGTCCCCGGGTACTATGGTGGCAGAGCGGGTGCAGATGCAGGGGATCAGGTGTGATTGAGAGGACAGTTCCTGGAGAGCTGAATTCAGCACGTCTACTCTCTATGCCGGCTAGCCACGCCCCCTCAAACCTTCATTTATTGTTCATAAATAATTCTTGATGTATAATTCAGTCGAAGGACACTTTAATACAGACTCAGACTCATGGGTGATTGTTCCATACTTATGAATATTGCATGCTGCAGAACAGATTTTTAGTTGCTGAAATTTCTCCAACAAGGAAGTCTCTTTGAACATACCTTGATGAGTCAGGACATTTGACTTGCCTGGTTCACATATCAGAGGGAATTTGCCATCCCCCATGCCAGTTTTCTACCATAAAAAAAAAAAAAAAAATTTTTTTATATAAACCTGGTTTTCAGCAAAAATTTTGCAACGTTGTACAGTTCTGTTTCATTATTTATTATGCTTCCTTGTATAGCCCCATCATATTCCTCAACACTTTACAGATATTGTCAATCACTGACCCACATAGGGCTCACAATCTACATTCCCTATCAGTATGTCTTTGGAGTGTGGGAGGAAACCGGAGTACCCGGAGGAAACCCACACAAACACGGGGAGAACATACAAACTCCTTGCAGATGTTGTCCTTGTCGGGATTCGAACCCAGGACTCCAGCGCTGCAAGGCTGCAGTGCTAACCACAAAAATCCGTTTGTTTTTTTTTGAAAGACACAAAAATCTAGTCCTAAACAAACTCAATTTTGCTAAGTCTTCAACATGCTATGTCTTGGAAATATTAGAATTTTTCACTGTGCACATATGCATTGGCTCAATTTTGTAGTTGGCCTTAGTGCTCTGACAATGAAAAATACATCTGACATCAATAGAAGACAACTCAAAAAATGTGAGCAGGGATAGCAAATTCCTGTGCACAATTCCTGAAAAGTTCATTTTCTCTTGCTCCGTTCTCATCCCCTACCCACCGATTGTTCTGTTTCTGTTACACCCTTTGTTTTCCCCTGAGTGACGGCAGAACTTTGATGCACTTTTGCCTTTCCATGTTGCAGTTTTTCCTACATCCAGTCCAAGTGAACTGCTGTTTGATTTTTGAGAAAAATCTGTAGTTTGGGTAAACGTGAAACAGATGTAAATCTTCCGTGTATTTATTTGCAGTAATATATTTTTTTTATTTTAATTTTTTAAACTATTCACTTCACTTTACCAGCTTCACATACACACAATATAAAATTGTGCCAGTCCCCCTTGTAGAAAGCTTCTTCTTGAGCTGTGCCGCATACTGTCTCGTCTAAATAGTAATTTAGATTATAGACATCCCCCACTTCCCTACCTACTGAGCCAACAAGAAGGGACATTAAAAAAAAGCAGCACAGATACTTCTATAATGATGCATCTTTCTCAAGTCCTTGTATTGTTATATAACAAAATGTATTCCTCTATGAAACATGTTGTACAGTGCTGGAGTGCCTGAAAACTTCCGGTAGCTTTGTCACCCTGCAATTTTTGGATCATCTTTTTATTGAATCACATGAGCTTAATGTGTATATATAATGAGTAAGGGCTAGTCCTGCTGTCCCTGTGACTTGTTTACATTGTGGATCTGTTACTTGGATTACTCTTTTGACATGCTATTATATAAACTGTTTATTGCACTTATACTTTATATTACTACTCCATACTTTTCATCTTGGGTGAAGGTGTCTAGATAACATCATTCTGTGATATTCTGTCACAAGATGTCTGTCCTATATGTGTGCTAGTGTCCACCCAGTGGTCGTATTTTAAATTGCAGTCTGTCAAAGGTTTTGTTTGCGTATCACAATATTGTATTGAATAGGTATCATGAAAAATTGGAATCTAATGGTGGACACATCAGTACAAACATTACCATTGCTATGTTGTGGGATTATGGGAAATATTCTGTTTAATTCTGGTCATATTAGCTGTAGGACCCAAGGATATCATCTGTTTCTTTTTGTGACCACTCAGACCTCCACTGATCAGGAGATTAGGGGGACTTTTGTAAGGAATTGTGCGTACCGCTCCATTCATTTCAGTGGAAGTGCTGGAGATAGTTGAAGTACAGCGCTGATAACTGGGAGTCTTGACCCCCACTGATCTACAAGTCAACCCTATCCTATGGATAAGGGTAACTTGATTTTGTGAGAAAACCGTATAATTTTTGCCCGCAAAACCGTATATCAATCTGCTGATCTTCTGCTCTATAATCCCACACTCAGGCGACCGAGTTTCACTCGTGTGTTGGCCAGATGTACTGGCCTGAACAGTGTGCCAGGAGAGGGACTCTTAGCATAATACTTAGTACTGTACTGTTCTATAATCAGTACAGGACAGTATGTTGCTGGGAGGCAGGGACTCCTAGCATCATAGATAACTATTATACTAAGAGTCCCTCTCCTGGCATACTGTTCAAGCCAGGAAAAGTGGCCAACGAACGCACGGTTGTGTGAATGTGGGGTATTGAGTGTATTCAGTGGTGGGATCTGCCATAAAAAAACAAAAAAAAACACCCACGGAAAGACTTTCTCCTCTTATTCATTTCAGTGGGAGGTCAGATGGAGTCTGCTTGAAGACTTCTTTTTTCTGTTTGCTGTTTTTTTTCTGGAAGCCAAAAAGAAGTGTCAGCCTCCCATTAAAATGAATGGGGTTAGATTTTTGCTGCAGGTTCTCAAACTACCTACCTAACTACTACTTACTACCCAAGCATGCAGCCTGGAGATTGGATGCGATTTTCAACATGACAGATTTCCTTTAAGGCTGAGGCCCCACATTGCAGAAATGCAGCTTTTTTTGTTGCTGATTTTGTTGCGTTTTATTGAGCAATAAGAATGTCTACAGAAGGAATGGGAAATATCTAGGAAGTTCTTATACTTCTGCCTTCTGCTCAATCCACTCCTGGCTTCGGCTAAAAAACCACAGCAAAATCTGCAACAAAAAAAAAAGCTGTGTTTCTGCAACATGGGGCCTCAGCCTAATAGTCATTTTTGGGGGCTGAAGAATGTTTTATATTTGGCACAACTTGTACGTTTTTATAGTTCACAGTTGTCGAGCTCACCCTTTGTAACATAGAAAGGGTGCCCTTTCGCTCTAGCAGTGACATCTCATATTGACTTCACATATAAAAGGGTTTTCAGTACTGGCTTGGATGTTATACCATCACCCCATACACCAGCATTGCTGACAATTTTGTGTCGGCTGAAGAAGTCTTAAAATAAATGAATGTGTCTGTGACAATATAGACAGTTCCAGTTTCTCATAAAATAGTTAGGAATCAGCATGTGCCACTTAATGATATGTGATGCTTTTATGTAATGACTGCATGGCGCTCAATCTGCTGATATTGTGATGTGAATGGCTCAGTGCTACTCTGGTAATGGGGAAAGCTATAGGAAGCTGTGGCTGGTAACCAAAGTGATACAGTTCTCCTTGTCATAGGGCTGCTAATTGTTCCAGTTCATCCCAGCCTTGCTATGCCCACGCTGGTGCCATGCTCCTCGCACCCACTGTTCCAGAATAAACGAGCGACATCTGCCCACGAAGTCCTGTGCGCTAATACGAGCTTCTACCTGCCTAATTACCACTATTAGCATTTTACAGCTCATCTCACTTTTCTTGCTGGGTGAGCTGTGCTGCTTCAGCACAAATAATCCTTGTGTGCTCGACTCGTGTCCTGGGCACTCTTCATATTCATTCCATTCCCTACTACGTAATCCTAGAAGAATAAATAAAGGAAACTAGTCTATGACCTAACCGAAAACTCTTACAAACTTATGCATGCAGATAAGAGAGCTGTCATGTCCTGGGGAACATTATTTTACATTGTGGCATTTGGCAAAATGTAGTAACCTGTTTAATATAGGAAGTAGCAATACAATGTCAATTGTGATAATCATCTAAGATGCAGGGCATAGCACAAGACTTCATAGACACCTAGTATTGGTCCCAGTAAGGCTCTGTTCACATTACATTTATGGTCTCTATTTACTAGACAGATGCAGATGTAACCATTTGGACATGCTTAAAGAGAACCTTTCACTACCTCCCCAACATCAACTCTTTGTATACTTCAATAGGTGCTGCTCTACTGATTCTGACGAAGTTGACATTTTTTTTTTTCTAGCCCCCCACTGTTCCTTACAAATTGTTGATGTTAGCATCCAATATGCTTATTAGACTTTCTACTGTCAGGTGGGCGGTACACTAGCAGCACTGACTGCTCAGGAACAATAGGGGCAATAGAAATTATTCCAGCTGCACCAGAATCAGTGGAGTGGCAAGTATTGCATGATGGAAAGGTGAAAGTAGGTGAAAGTCCTCTTTAAGTAAGCCATGCACAGATGATTAAAGTCTGCCAAAATGGCCAATAATAATTTAAGAAATACAGCAGACTTTTATCTGGCTAAGTGCTTATTCACACAACAGAGGCCATCTGGTAGATGTTTTTTTTAACAGCCATCACACCGATCTATAGAAAATAATGGAATCTATTCATGATATGATACATTAAATAATAGAACATTCTGTTTCTTAAGTCGTTGTCACTGATCCCTCAATCTACTGGAATCTGAGGGATCTGTGAAAACGACTTACACTCGGATGTACACTCAGACGTGAAAAATTTATTTTTTCACGGCCAAACACTTGGCCCTGTTGTGTGAATGAGTTCAATGACATATTCACTGTATGGAAACTTTTTGGCTGTCGGTCTTCAAAGAATAAAACTGTTTGGCATGAATTCTACAAACTGTCCCACCATCGATTGATCAGGACTCTCGCTGCCTTTCTTAGGAGTCCTGTCAAGATTTACTCAGAAATCCAGCTCCATATCATCATACACCTATTTATCACAGAGCTCAGCTTCTCTCCCTCTTTTATACAGCAATATCAGATTGGGCAGTCGATTCTCTTCATTTGTTTATTATAAAAGGACATCGAACAGTAGGGACATTTATGGCCATTTTTTTTTTTCCATCTTTCATTTAGGCTGGTTTCACACTAACAATATCTCGGACATAAGACTTGGTCCATGTGTGAGCCTCTCCACTACATGTTGTCCTTAGAGATGACAGGACAGTATGTGGCAGAGAGGCAGGGACTCCTAGCATCATAGATAACTCTAAAGCTAAAAGTCAGTTTCCTGGCATAGTGTGCGCGCTGATAAAGGTTCATGGCCGAGACCCAGTTAGTGTGAAACCAGCCTAAAGCCTTTTATTGCTGACCTTGTGGCCTGGACATCTGAGGGGTCCAATGTTTTATGAGCAACATTGAAATGTATCAGGGTATGTTTGTTGGTGGTCACTTTTATAGGTTCAGGTCATTATAGGAAGGATTATCCTCTTATGTAGGAACACAGAAATAGCCAGGGACAGTATATGTACAAGAAGATAACCCAGCAACTATAAGGACATCATGGCTGGGTTTCTGACAGGTGTCCGCATTCTGCATTCATGAATGTATCCATTAGCAACCTATCAAGACAAAAATCTGACACCGCTAAGGTGGTTAGAGAAAATCTGTAAAAATCTGCAAAATTTTTAATAATTTATATTTGCAAAAATGTTTACCTTTTAATTCTCTACAAACTTAAATATGGTTATATTTATTACAAAACCCCTTTAAGAAATGCTTGTTATGGCTTATTGCAGCCATTCACAGTGCAGCTTTTACTTCATGTAGTGCTCTTGAAATATTAAAACTGTGTTGTGCTTGGTTGCTATTGGAAACAAAGACTGTTATACCTGCATTGTGTTAAGATGAAGATGTTCTGTTTTTGTGCCCTATAAATACCCCTTTCAGTAGCGGATTTGAGGCCTTGCTCCTGCCAATCAACCCTACAAATTGTCTTCTAATTCTCCTCTTCTAAGCACAGAGATGTTTGCCAGCTGCATACTATTGAAGACGCATATATAGAGTAGGAGGTGATGAGTAACATAAAGGAAATTTTCCACATCTGCAGACGCATAAGGCATCCTTTATAAAACCCAGTATGGATAAAAACTGCATCAGGCACCCATAGCAACATATGTAGATTTGATTTTTACAGTGTAAATGTAAGGAGTAGATCCTAGATAGAAGAAAGACCCTATTAGTCCAGATATTAAAGGGCTTTTCCCACCAAAGCAAGTTATCCCCTATCCGTAGGATCAGTGGGGGTCCGACCACTCAGATCCACACTGATCAGGAGAGCAGAGGAATGGACCACCTGCCCGATCACAGTGGTTGGTTAGCACACGCACCTCTTCATTCATTTCAGTGGGGGCGCCGAAGATTGTCAAAGTACATATACTTTGGTGGGAAAACCCTTTAAGTGCCTAGTGTGGACTTGTATGCACTCCATGCATATTTTCCTCTAGAAATATTGCTTACTTGTGTAATATGACATGACCTTGAGCAATCCTCTATGCGTGCCTCTATATAAATAATAATAATAATAGTCCTTTAATAGTCCCACAGTGGGGAAATTCAGTGTAATCCAGCACATGGAGGTACAGTATGGACCCTCAGTCTTTTGGTGCCCATGTATAGATCTATTCAATGCATATCCATAACACATGCTCTGATTTACAGGGTTCTATTGTTCATGAGTCCTTTTCAATACTAAGGTCCACATTTAATGGACATCTTTTGTCTAGTCCAAGTTTATAGCACCTATTAGTTGTGCCAATATTTGTCACATATAAGCCACATCCTTTTTACTGCAAAACGTTGCCCACTTCTAGAGCAATATAGAAAAAAAATCAATTTCATACTAAATGTGTCAAAATGCACAATATTTTGTCATATTTTATTCTAGTGTTGTTATCACAATAGTAAATCGGATACCCTGTGTTCTGATAAGGCTCTGTACTAGATGTATGACTCTAGTAGATTCATATTGATAAAGTAGATACCGATGGCCTGTCCCTAGGATAGATCAGAGGGAGTCAACTGATATCCTCACAGAGGCAGAAGGAGACTGCTCTGTACATTGTGTAGTGACCAGGCTGCACAATCAGAATGGGAGCTGCACTGCCATAGCACAGCATGGCCACTACACAGTGTACAGAGCCGTGCTTGGAGATAGGGCATCAGTATCTGATCAATTCATACATGCATCTTACATTAGATTCCTCATTCTGTCCCTCTGAACCCAATAACACCCTTCGCAATCTAGGGATCGGCATTAGTATGTGAGCTAACGTTCCATATATTGTAATGTACCTAAGGAATTTTATCAGGGCTGAATCGGAGTCAGAGTCATGACCAGTGTTGGATGGAGTTGGAAAAAAGTTATCGACTCAAATTAGTTTGATGCAGTTTGTTGTCTTTTTACTTTAGGAATTCAGTCAGTTTTTTTCCCTGAATTAGAGGAGTGTTATTGCTTCTGTCTGATCATCGCTGTCAGCCATTTAAGAGGAAGTCTGTTGGAACAGGAGTCAGAGTTGGGTTGTAAAAAAAATAGAGAGGTTGGAGTCGTTGGTTTGGACTACCAACTTTGCAGCCATGCATTTTATGTATGTTGATCTGTTGAAAGGGTTGTTTCACCCGTGCCAATAATTTCTCTGTTAACAATGACCTCAGCAAGTGCCACCCCCAATGGGAGGTGTTCATACCATGTGCTTTTGGCGCCATTTTTAAGCTATGCATTGTATTTTGTATACCAACATGTACTTGTATGTCTCTGTATGTTTGATAAAGGGGTCCCTGAACTCCAAAACACATTCATTTAGAGAATCAATAAAGAATTGGTGTTCTGGACTTCTATATTGGATTTTACTTGCTATAAATCACTGCCCCAGCTACTTTAAACTGCTCCCATGGCGCTGTAGATGCTGTTATCAGAATAAAAACCATACCTTTCTTAAGTTTCAGAGCCCCAGGGATGTGTAGATCCTCCCAGTGTCAATTGATCCTCACACTGCTAAGGGGGAGGAGCTGAATGCAGGTTGGGTGATGCAGCAGTGCTTAGTATTAGAAGAAAACTCCCCCTGTGCTCCAAGATCCTCATTTGAATAAATAATAAAAGTGCTTTTTCTACTCATCCCTGGGGCTCTGAAACTTAAAGGGGTTTTCCGAGCAAAAAAAATTATTTTTAAAAAAGGTCTGTTAGTGCTATCAATGGGTTAATAAGTGCACCCAAATACCTTTAGCAGTGTTTTGAGTGATTTCTGGCTTTCTATGGGAGCTCCAGGTATCCTCTGCATTTGTTTTCATGGGAAGCTTCCTGCTGTCTTAGCCTACAACTACCATGATGCATTGCAGTTCACTCAGATCCCACCTCTCACTTTCTCCCTCACAATCCCCCCTGTTTCCCTAGCTAGCCCGTGGACTACTAGCCCTAGCTTACTAACTCAGTCCCCCAACCCCCTCCCCACCCCATCATACTAACCTGTCGTCTCATCCTGGGGATGACTTTCGTCGGTGCCGCTGTCCCCTCTTCTGCCCGCATCTGGGAGCTGGCGCTGGGGCAATACAATGCCGGCAGAAGCGAAGCGAAGCAGTGGGCCTACCACACATGCGCAGTAGAACGCTGCTTCTCTTCGCTTCTGCCGGCGTTCTATTGCGCCGGCTCCAGATCCCTTGTGAAGGAAACGATGCCCAGCAGAAGAGGGCATGAGCATTGGTGAGTATGATGGGGAGGGGGGGGGAGAGACGAGTATTGGTGACCTCCTGTCTCCGGAAACAGCGAAACGGAACGTCACCAGGAAATCAGAAAATGTGCCTGGGGTGGTCACATGGGTAAATATACATTTATTTATTTTTTTTTTAAAGGGAGTAAATTAGTAGCTAGGCCGGGGGAAGGGGTTTAGCTTAATGTTAAAGTTTTAGTTTATGCCAGACAACCCCTTTAAGAAAGGTATAGTTTTTATTCTGCTAACGGCATCTACAGCACTATATGGGAGCGGTTTAAAGTAGCTGGGGGCAGTGATGGACTCCCTTTTAATGGGTTGTGAAAAGTTATACAATTTTCCAATAAATGTTCTGTATCGATTCCTCATGGTTTTCTAGATCTCTGCTTGCTGTCAGTCCATGGCCATGTGATATACACACAGGTCCACAGCTCGATACAAGACACATGATTATCTATCTATGTATTTATCACATGACCATGGACTGATTTGTATCCACTGGAAATAAACAAATAATGACAGCAAGCAGAGATCTAGAACACAGTCAGAAATTGATACAGAAAGAACATTGGAAATTCTTCATTATATAAACAATAACATTTATTTCCGGAAACTGGACAACCCCTTTAAGTGAAACATTTCCCAGCTAACACTAGGTTCAGACTAGTGTTTGGCTCTCCTTAGTTCGGGTCCGCATGAGGACCTGAAATACAGAGAGCCTGTCCGCTGAAAAAGCAGTTACCCGAGGAAACCCACAAACCCCACAGACTATGCGTTGCATCATAGGACAAAATCGAGGTGTGATGAATTAAGCATTTAGAGGTTTTTCTTTTTCTAAAATTTCCATTCTTTTACACTTTTATTCCGTTTGCATCCATGCATAAAATTGTTTATTTTACATGAAAGCTCAATGTAACTTGGGAATATATAGACTATTCACAAAGCATAAATGGGGAAAATGAACCGTACCTGACTTTTTTTTTCTCTTTTGTGATTGTGTTCTGCCTCCTCCCTCAGTGCAGCAGCCGCACTGCCTGTCAGATCTGTGTATCTGCGGCATTCTCTTTTGTTATTACCTGTGTCAGGAGGTGGCTGCCTGAACAGATGTCCTGCTTCCAGTCTGCGCTGGGAACCTTCCCTCCTGCAGATGCTGATGAATGTTTCCTGCCTAAGGGAAGATTCTGTGTCTGCAGATAGATCTGCTCATCACAGTACAGCATCTGAACAGTACAGTGACCAGTACATTGTGGAGACAGAGGTCTTGTACACTGCAGATACATTATGCTAAAATATGAAAAAAATCTACAAAATAGTTCTTATTAATTATCTAAATGTATTGCAAGTTTGACTGATTTCATGAGATAAGGTGAAAGCTCTATAGAGTGTATGCACATTTTTGGAGATTTTTACAATTTTTTTTTTTTTTTTTTTTTTTATAATGGGTGGGGTGATGGGGGCTGAATGAACTGTATAGTCAGCAGGAAAATATACTTCCCTGTTCACCACTTTGTCTACAAAATTATGGGCACCATGGTGTCTCAGTGGTCAGCACTGTTGCCTTACAGCGCTGGAGTCCTGGGTTCAAATCCAGCCAAGGACAACATCTGCAAGGAGTTTGTGTGTTTTCCCCATGTTTGTGTGGGTTTCCTCTGGGTACTCCGGTTTCCTTCAACCCTCCAAAGACATTCTGATAGGGAATTTATATTATGACCTCTATATGGGGCAGTGACTGTAGATGTCTGTAAAGCACTGCAGATTATGATGGCGCTACATAAGTAAGCAAAATAAATAGTATAAATGTATTCCTGCATGTATTTGCAAGATATACATGCACATTACACCTGCTGGGATTTTCCGACATCCTATTCTAAAGCCATAGGCATTAATATGAACATGGCCACCCTTTGTAACTGAAACAGCTTTCTCCCTTCAGGGAAAGCTTTCCATAAGATTTTGGAGTGTGTCTAGGAATTTTTCCCCATTCACTCAGAAGATCATTTGTGAGGTCAGACACGAATGTTGGATGAAAGACTTGGCTCGCAGTCTCCATTCTATTTCACCCAAAGGTGTTGGATAAGGTTGAGGTCAAGGCTCTGTTCGGATCAGCCAACTTCTTCCACATCAAACTCACCTTTATGGACCTTGCTTTGTGCACTGAGGAACAGTTATGCTGGAATAGAGAAGGGCATTTTCCAAACTGTTCTCACAAAGTTATAAGCATACAATTGTCCAAAATGTGTTGGTATGCTGAAGCATTAAGATTTCCTTTCACTGGAACTAAGGGGCCTAGCCCAACCCCTGAAGAACAATCCCATAGCATTATCCCTGTTCCACCAAATTTTATAGATAGCACAATGCAGCCAGGCAGGAAATGTTCTCCTGGCATTCACCAAATCTAAATTTGTCGATCAGACTGCAAGATTATTGAGTTTCCTTGGTTCTCAAAGCCTTACTCGTGTTTTAATAAGAATACATGCATGCTCAACCAAACAGAGCATATATGTATATGATCAGGTTGGGAGGAATAGCTGTTGTTCAGCCGACAGCTATTAATGTTGCTTTCTCTGTCCTGGGATGTGACACAGGTCTAAAGTACTCCCTACAATGGTTACAGTTGATATTATTGTGTCGCCCCCTAGACCAAATAGTTGCTTCATGAACACACTTGTCCGGGTGATTGGTAGTATGAGCATTCTTAAAAATTATTCTGATCGCTCAGAATGAATAATCTGACACATTAATGGGTCTGATCATCTACAAAGAAGATCTCCTCATTTCCATCTTCTGTCGCTGTAAACTAGGGGTGCTCAGATGGTACTAATCCATACATTAAGTGGCCATGTTCTACATTCTCTGCAACTATTGTATTTTACAGCAGGCATTTCAGTTGTTAAAATTTTCCTACTTTGGGACTAGCACAAGCTTTACAAACTTGCAGCCGTACTGGAGAAGCAGTAGAGAATGGATTTGACGTCATGGTCGGCCATGCGGGAATAGCAATTAGTTAGTTGTCTGCAGCTTCATTAGACATAGTGGAAGGGAGAGCTTAGAAGAGGACTGGAACGTGAATGGCTGCAGCAATGTATTTTGCAGTATGGTCAAAAATGTATGAGTTGTTTTTTTTTGTTTTTGAAATTTCTATAAAATATTTCTATGAATATTAATTTATGTGAATTGTAATAAGCAGAAGTGTCAGTTTGCACAACTGTGATTTATTTCCCCCCTCTTTAACCCCTGTAGGTGAAGTTCCACCTTAATCCCATACGCTATGTCCGCTAAAGCCACCATTAGCAAGGAGGTCTTCTCTCCCCAAGATGAGCGTATGCTGGGGGCTGTGCTTGTAAAACGAAGGACCAAGAAAAAAATTCCATTCCTAGCAACAGGAGGACAAGGAGAATACCGCACCTACATCTGTTTATCAGGTAATCCTACAATATGAAGATTAAAAACATAGGTATTTTTTGGTACTCAACTTGTTTGAATAGTACAGGTAACTATCAGAAATAAATGCCTCTTTCTGCCCTTATCAGACTGTCTCGCTCTGCTAAACTATCTTTCACTCTGAAAACCCCTCCTCTGTCTCAAGACAGATTGGTGGTCAGATGACTCAGGTCTGTAGATCTCTATGGAGAGGGGGTGGGGAACAAGTGAGAAGGAAATGCAGGAGATAAGAAAAGAAAGACCATGAACAGGAGCTTTCTGTCACAGCCAAAGCACTTTACTCACATCAGTACACGTCAGTACTTATCTTTACTTTCCTGGGGCTGTTTCTGAGTGAGTGAGACCAACTTACAGAGCAGCTTTTCCTCCCATTACTGTGAGCAGTGGATGGCAGCTAATCTCGATCCTTGAGAAAGATCTACAATCTACAGATCTAGCAAGAAAAAAACTACAGAATATAAGACAAATAATGACCATAAATAGTGTTACCCTCATGTACACACACAAAACCACTTATCCTGAAAAGACAAGTGGAATGACAAGTACACTTTAAAGGGAGTGAAACATGCATCAGGGGCCAGAAACCACCTCTTTAAAGGGAACTGTCACCATGAAAACACTGGGTAATATGCAGGTAGCATCTTATAGAGCAAGATTTGCTGAGCAGATTGATATATAGTTTTGTGACACGTATCTCTGTATGCATAGTCATAGAGGGGAGGCTTCATTCGCTGTTAGCTTCACCCACTGGACTTCATTATTCCTTCTAAGCATAGAACAGAGAAATAAATGGATACATGCCAAGTTATACCAAACTTTTCCCCTCAACACTATATATCAATCTTCGCTATCCGATGCCTATCCAGTTTCCCGAGATTTTCACTCGGATTGGCAGCGGACGGACTGAAGCGCAAGTGTGAACCCACCCTTAACATGATGTCTGCAAATGAGACTGCATTTTTATGTTGACTGTTTCCCTGCAGAATATTGGTCTACTATAGGTTGTAACAAATCACAGCCTGCATTCGGATGATCCGTTAGCAGTGCCATAACCCAGCGTTATATGATCACCTGTTCTAAAAGGGATTGTTATATTCCAGGAGTAATATATACATTTTGTTTTATTAGCCTCACTTTAAATAGACACTGTACATTCAACAAACTTTGCAAAAATGAACAGTACACGTGAATATAAAAAATGTCATAATATATTGTGTTAGATAAATATGCTTTTTTTTTCTCTACTTGCCAGGGTCCCTTTCCACTTCACCTTCCCTCCCTAAACTATTTACTCACTCTGAGTTCACTGCTAAGCTGTTCTTGAGGGACAGACCTTTAGCTCATTGAGGGATCAGGTTACAAGCTTCCCATACATGTTGATGAGGAGAGAGAGAGGCAAAGCACAATGATGGTGCTCCTTCTAGTGAGTGTTTTATCTCACCACAGTGCTAGTTTCACTGCTAGAGTACTTAAAGTGTTGCTGCTTTGCTTTGTGTAAGATAGAGTTAAAAAGCAGGATCTACTCCTCACCAGACATCGTAACAGCTCCCTCCACGCACTACCTCTGGGAAAACTAATAAAAATACCATATACTAATCAAATAATAGCTAAACATAGTGCATCTGCTCCTGTATACACTTGATAGATTATTCTGAAAAGTCAACAGAGTCGACAGGTATGCTTTAAGTGACTTTTCAGTGATATAGTCACTTTGCATATATCAGGGTTGAATAGCTACATCCTTTACCTAGTAGTATCATAGTAGCCATTGTTGCCCTCACTTCAGACTCCCACTTACCGAGTGGTTATATGGAAAAGCAGAACTCTGAGGCTCTCCCTAAACTGTGCCAGTGTCTGTAATTAGACATCAGCACAGTGTAAGTGAATGGAGCGGGCAGGCACAGCTGGTATGTAACTCGTCATCATCTGTCCACCTACGCCTTTCTGATGGCAAGTACTGATCTATTTTTCACAGCATGCTGTACTATTTTTCCCAATGAAATACCATGCCCCATGACAGACCTCCTTATAGTTAGAAGAGTCCGTCTAGTGCCATTGGTATCCATCATGACCAGGATCTGGTACTTCTATTATTTTTATTGTACTGCTCCTACGACCGAGCAGTATGACGGAAATATCCAACGGAGATGTGAACAAAGCGTAAGGAGGTACGTCATGGTTCTTTACATACTCAGGACCAAATCTAAAGACACACAACCCCTCCTGTGTGTTAACAAAATTTATGTTTCTGTTCCAAATTGGCAAATCTCATTGTTTATTGTGATCTGCAGGAATATAGTGCATATTACTGCTTTTATGTGCACAACATGGTAGACTGGCATCAGAAAGCACTCAGTAGACAGGTACCTTTTATAATGGCAAAGTGTCTTGTGCATTCCCATTGAGATGCGGGTAACGTATCGCAGGCTAATAATTAAAATATCAAGCAGGATAGTCTTTTTTTCGTGCAGTGTCTGTAAAATGAAACGGTTCCTCTTTGCATGTTCACGGACCCTGAGCACTACATTGTAAAGCATGTCTTCCATTTGACAGAAAGTCAATGCAGAGGGTTCATTCTTTACGCCCACTTCTTGAGCTCCTAAATTATCTGTCTGCTAATAGGAATCTATTTTAAAGACTTCTGAAATGTAGCGGTTTAATATATAACTTGTAAAGGATGTTCTATAGGAAAGTGTTTAGGTTCTGTGGTTTTAAATAGAGTACTGTCCATGAGGAGTACAGAAATAGAACGTTTAGAGTCTTTTTTTTTTCCCCATATTGATTTTATTTTGCGGTATATGCATCCTGGTATATTTCCAGATTTGCAATGCAAATGGCTAGCCCTTGGGTGTTGTATTAAATGTACATAAGTTTCTAAAAACCCCATGCATTTTTTAAAACATCCATGAATTTTATATATTTTTCAGCAAAAACGAAGTTGTTGATTACTTGACAAACTAGCAAATGTTTGTTTGTTGAGAAATAACAAGTTAGAAAAAAAAAAATCATCAGTTTTCTTCTTAGGAATGTTTCAAAGTGTAATACATAGGACCTGTCAGTAGTCACATGGGAAATAGCTGTTAGTCTGCCCTCTACCAGAAAGTTACCACTACTTGTTCTTTGAACATTAAGAAAGGGATTTTTTTTTATACTTGAGACCATGTCAAGCTTCCGTCATGTTGTTTATATTAGTGTCAATGGGAACAGACACAGAATCAGTCTGTGTCTGTTCTCTGCAACAGTTTAATGTCCGTTGCTGTCATCCTATGACGGAAGACAGCAACAGACATTAACAACAGTAGTGTGAACCCAGCCTTCCAGGATGCTCATTTTATTTTCCTTACCGTAAGGAGGACCCAAATTAAAATCACATATGGGGAACACAATGCAGGGTTACAATTATATTTAGGGTGATATTTTCGCAATGAATTCAGAGCTGTTGGGTGATTAAAATAACATTAAGCATTGCCATTGTTGGACTATCAGGCGCTGGAGTAAATGAGTTTTACTGTGCAGGAGTCTAGTTCCCATCTGTTCCTATTTTTTTCTTTTTAACCCAAATGCAGACAAATCTCAGGCAATACTTAAAGCGGCCATTATGAAATTCTTGGACAGTACTGTAATAGCCCTGCAGTGAAGCCAAGATGCCAGGGTCCTTCAATGTAAACTTTCTAAATATAGGCTACTTTGCCACTGTGATAAGTGTATTTGTGCAGTATGTGTTGGGAAACTGGCGCATATGTCAGAAGTATCCATAGATCACCTTTCAGGGTGTTTTTAGCCTTTCTTGAGCTGCTGTATGTCTGTATACCTTTTTCTGCAGACTGCATCATTATACCTGTAGATATTTAGCCTATTAGGGAGTTCTGAGTTAAGTAAAGATAGGCCCTTTTATAGAACTGGAGAGCAGATACAGAGAGTGTATCTTATTCTGGAAGGACCAGCAGAGTTCATTGATTTCACCGTTTAATGGTTAATTTCCCATGTGGTGTCATTGCTGGGGAAGGCTGTCAGTATCAGATTGTTGGGGGACAGACTAGCAGCAACCCCGCAGACCAGCTGTTTGAAGAGGTCATAGCACTGCGCCTCTTCAAAGCTTCTATCTATCTACCTGTATGTTGTCTATTTAGTAGCAGCAGTTCAGGGTATTGCAGCATCATCCTGTTCCCATAAAGAGGACCTTTCACCACCACCAATTCAAGTTCTTATCTTTCGTGAATAGGCTCCACTCCATTGATTCCAGAACAGTCAGAATTTTCTCTCTAGCGTCCACCATTCCTGAGCAACAAGCGCAGTTAATTTTGGTCCTGATGTGCTATTTCAGCTCTGTAATGTCAGAAGGGCAGTATCAGGCAGGGGGTGTGATTCAGAGCTCCAATCAGAGTCAGCGCTCAGAATCACACCCCTTATCTGCTCCTGCCTGACACAGCCCTCCTGACAGTACAGAGCCTAAATAACCCATCAGGCACCAAAACTAACAGCACTGATTACTCGGGAACGGTGGGGACCAGAGAAAATTCCAACTGTGCCAGAAACAGTGGAGCAGCAGCTATTAAAATATGTAAAGAACTGGACTTGTTGGAGGTGGTTAAAGGTCATCTTTAAATGGGTGCAGAGCTGCAATATCACCCACTGTTCAGTAGGGGTGTGAAGAGTCCCATAATTGTTTGGCATCTGCAGAATTTTTTGTCTTTTTTTTAAAGTTTTTTGTCCAGTTCATATATTGAATGAAGCCAGATAAACAGATACCAATTACATAAACTGCTTTTAGTATTCCCTAAAGTATTTTGCACTCTGTATATTCTGGTATGAATCCCACTGCATTAGAGGATAATGCACATACTGACATTGCTTAAAAATAAGTTTAGTTGTACAAAGTTGTCATACATGTCTCGCCCTAACTGTGGGTCTCTGGATGCCTTCCAGTCTTATCTTTCTGTTGGCAGCAGTGTAGGACAGTGGCTGGCACTCTCGTATTTGGCAGCCTTGGTGTGTTTGTATTTTATGCAGTGGGAGTGCGCCAAGATCTGACCCCGAAGAAATTTAATTTGAGAAGAACAGAAGACGGCTACATTAAAGCCTTGTCCTTGGCCATCAATTTGAAAGCACAATCCTTTCTAGATGAAGATAGAGAAGCCAATTTGAGTGTGTTTTCCAAGCTGCTGCATGTCGGCCTTGTTATTACTCCCTCTACAACGGGCAGAATAGTTTACAATTTCTTTAGTGTAGATTTTTGTCTTACATTAGTGTAATTGTTCACAAACCTCTGAGAATTTTTTTTTTTTGCCTGCCTATTGCTATAAACTGTGCTGTGCTTTTATTATAATATGCAATTTATGTTCATGTATTATAATGGGTAAGCAAGCTAATGTTGTTAGACAATGAGAACACTATCCCCACTAATGTGTAGGGGGAAAATGCTTGTGGTTTTTTTTTTTTTTTTTTTAAGTCTTTATTTATCAAGCATTTTACATTAAAGGGTTTCCAGGACTTTGAGTAATCCATGGGGCAGCTGAGTTGAGTTTAAAAGGTGGGAAAAAAAGACACTCACCTGCCAACAGCACTCTGTGCGCTCCTGGTCCCCTTTCCGTCACATGCCATGAGGCTCACTTGACCACTGAGGCCAAACTGGTAAGAAACTGATGACTTCACCGGTTCCTCTCCAGAAACTGCTGAAGCCACTGATTGGTCTGAGCGTTTCATCATTCACCTGAGCATCACAGCTTCCAGTACTGCGAACCCCGGCATGCAACTCAAAGGGGACCTGGAGAGCTAGGGACAGGTAAATATGCTTTTTCTTTTTTCTTTTATACCCACTCCGGCCATTTCAAATCCTGGACAACCCCTTTAACCAAACAAAAAGGTGCGAACAGAAATAATTAGGATGATGTATGCTCTACATAGAACAAAACCACCTAAAGAGCCAAATAGAGGTTCAGTGTGACTGTATAATAAAGGAGCACAAAAGGGGGGGAAAAAAGGAATAAGAAAGGAAAAAGAAAGTATAAAAGATGGGAAGAAAAACAAGGAGGGAATTGAAGTGGGGGGGGGGGGTTCCTTAACCTGGCAACCCTCCCTACCCTAAACCCGAAAGAAGGAGGGGTAAAAAGAAATGGAGTAGTCTAACCCTGAGGACGATGCAAGAGCCTATAGTGAGCAAAGATGGCTTTATATTTAGGCAACTACTGGTAAACCAACCAGTAAGACCAGAAGTGTCTGGAAGGTGAGAGGTTAAGTCTGTCTTAAACCTAATATCATCATATTTTTTGTAACCACGTTCTTTAAAATGGAGGTGTGGGATGCTGCCACCTGGCAGTGATAAGGTGCCAGACAATGGAAGACTTGACAGGAGTGTTGCTCTGATGCAATTGGAAGAATGCCGGAGAGAATAGTATGGGGAAAGAGTAAACATTCCTCCACCCCTCCTCCTGGAAGGGCTGTGCCTTCTGCAAGCTGGCATCTCCAGCACAGAGAGGAGACCAAGAGGAACATGACATGTAATTTGGAGGTTACTTGATACCATCTGGTCGATATTTTTTAACCTGCTCCCTGCAAGCTGCTTGAGATGGATGAGATGTGTGTAAAACTATAAAGTCTGGAGATGTGCTACTCAGAAACATATAGTTCAAGTCACCCTCCCATTTAGTTAGAAAATAATAATAATTTTATATAGCGGCAACATATTCCAACTTGTTTTTCAATGACTTTTCATTGTTTTTGTTGTTTTCTGTGATAAGATTTGACACTACAGCAGTTTAACTAATTGCAGAAGTTCAGGTTAACTCTGCTACATCTGTATATAGTTTATTGTAGAGAAAGATTGGTAAGATACTCCACCTAAAGGTCATTTTATATTTGTAGCTTTCTACCTAGAAAAAGTTGGTTAATACAGTTTGTTTGGTACTCATACAGTATGCATATTGTTGGCAGCACATCCCCTATATACATGGGGAGATATGTTGCCAACAGTGGTGATATTTCAACTCACATAAAAGGTATGATCAGCTGACAAATGAACATTTTGTAACAGGAAGCAAGCATGGAAACACTGTATTAACTGGTTTTGCTTTTGGCTACTCTTGATGGTTTTGGCTTAGTGGTCCCCTGGTTTTCACCCTTTACGCCTGTACGAGACTCTGCTCTTTGCTGCAAAGGACCACCCAGTCACTGACTCTGAATAGTCCTGATGTTGGTGACAGCTGACCCAGGTGGGTCAAGGTACTGACCAAGGTCAGGGCAGGCAGAGATTGTGTGAAACAGTAATCCAGGCAGAGAGACAGGCGGCACAGAATCAGTACAGTGATGAAAGTATGGATCAAACATGGACAGACAAGTAGCACAAACGCTAGTACCTTAGGATCAGATAAGGACATCAGGAAACAGGCTAAGGTCAAGCATGGGTAATTAAGACAGACCGCAGTAGAAAAACACCTGATCAGGAAACTTGCAAGCAAGAAATCTTTGCACAGGCATGTTCCTGTGGAGGAAAGAGCCTTAAATAGTCTGCAAGGTTACGGGTTCTTAAAGGGCCAGCACATCCTAGATACAAGGACTGGAGCACAGTGCCCATGGCCAGGAGAACAGTATGACGGCAGAAAGAGGATGCTGGCAAGTGGGGTCAGGCGGCGTTACATATCTGCTCATTGATTGCAGTCTCGTTTTACAGGCACTCTTCTTAGACAGCTGTTGATTGGACAGCTAGTCACTATTCCCCCCCCCCCCCATTAACATGCATGCTTGACTTGGCCAAGTGTGCATGTGCTCTCAGTAATGAGAGGAAGAGTAAGACACTCCACATCCTTGGTATTCACAGCCACAATCCCACCATCATCTAAGTAGTCACAGGTACAATCCGCCAGCTCTCCCCTCAGTCTGTGATCACTTCTATAAGATGAAACAGGGCTGGATGCTATCCGTGACATCTACATATCACATACCAGGAGACATTGTTTCTCCTACAATGTTATCTGACATTTGTCTGTTTACTTATGGCTTTAGGTCAGATTCTGCATTGAAAAATTCTGCAAGAAATGCTGGGTTGCGCTCAAGCTACAGCATAGACGGGATTGATTGTTACATTGACCTCTAAGTACAGAGATTTGACTTCCTTTTCTGTTAGACTTTGAGATCATTTTCACTCTTTGACATACTGTATACCAATAACATTTAAGCAATATATTTTAAAAAATCGCATATTATACCCTCATACCCATATATTTCCTGAAAAGATCACCTAATTCATGGGTAAAAGGCTGCCCTAAGCCATGCGCCTCTCTGCAGATTGCTTTCAGCCCTGGTAAGTCCAGAGATAACTGAGCCGTCCAGTGCATGCTGCAGGACTGAGCTGAAAACCAGGAAGTTGAGGCCAGGGCCCCACGTTGCGAAAACACTGCAGTGGTTTACAGTACCTGCAAAGTGGATGGGATTCTGGCTAATCCATCCACACATTGCAGAAAAATATGCTGCGTGTTTGTAAATTGCAGCATGTCAATTATACCTACGGAAATGCTGGTGTTTTGCATATAGGTATCAGAGGGACAGAAAGTCCGCAGTGGAAAACACTGCGGACTTTCTGTGAAAAGTACTGTGGAACAAAAGCGCAATGCTTTCAGTCGTGGTCATTTATGTAGTGCTTTTTGGCTGCGGCTCGCTACATGGGGCCTTAGCCTTAAGGCTATCTCTACACATTAGAAAAATTTTGGCGGGATCAGCCGACCATCTAATCTGTGGTGATATGCAGACATTCAGCAGCTTTTTTGCTTTGTGTGGCCTGTGAGATCAGGGTAGGAGGGGGCAGAACGCTGCTTTGAATAACACATGGGTGGTGATGTTGCTAGAACCCCGGGTCCATCATCAGCTATCCCTGGGCCTAGGTAAGTAAATTACTGCTCCCCGAACAACCCCTTTTAACCTTAGGCTGGGGACACACAGTCTGAGTGCTGCAGCAAAAAACACTTGAAATCAGATGAGTTTTGCTGCGGTACACCTGCAAGAACTGCGGCTTTAACTATTGTATTGCAGCAATTGAGAGCTGCAGGTGAAACCCAAAGTAGTAATTGACAAGCTGAGGGTCCTTCAACGCTTGTCACTAGATATGAGCGAATCGAAGCTGCAGAAGTGGAATTCGATCCAAATATCAGGAGATATTCGATTCGCATCGAATCCGAATTTCCTCAGGCTTCACGGTAATGATCCGCATTTAGTTCAGAATTGCTGCTGTACATATTAGGACGTGGGGCAAGGAACTCTGGGAACGCGGGATCGCCCACAATGCCATGTGTGCAGCCAATCAGCAGCCAGCCCTGTGATGTCACATCCCTTTAACCTCTTCACGAGGCATGTTTGATCGCTGCATCCAAGACGTTAAATCCCCCGATCGGTTATGGAGCAGGGTGTTAGCTGTAACTGACTAACACCCTGCCTGCTCCATAACCGATCCGGGGTTTTATCACCTTGGATGCCGCGGCATCCAAGGGGTTCTGCCATTCTGACGCCCACCCCGGCTCTCTGCAACCAATAAATAGCTGTTTTTGTTACACGATTCACCGCAATTTAATTTGTATCGAATACAATCGTATCGCG
Source organism: Leptodactylus fallax (assembly GCA_947044405.1). Classification (NCBI taxonomy): domain Eukaryota; kingdom Metazoa; phylum Chordata; class Amphibia; order Anura; family Leptodactylidae; genus Leptodactylus; species Leptodactylus fallax. The sequence goes on along the minus strand of CAMRHE010000130.1, from coordinate 1,650,543 downwards.
AAATTCGGCAAAGTTGCCGAATCGAATTTTTGAATACTTCGCTCATCTCTACTTATCACTTTTTGCTTCAGGTTTTAGTTAGAGCATGTGGATAAGGTTTAAGCACGATCTGCTATGCCGCTATTGTAAATCGCAGCAGGTTAGCCACAGGTCAGTTTACAGCTGTTAATCTGCTACCATTTCTCCTAGTGTGGCCCAAGTATAAAACAGGAAAATTCTTTGTCCCTGACATACTACATTTGGCTTATATGTTCGGTATCATTATGCAAACCTGGTGCCCGATAATGATACAGTATTGAGTATTACAAGGTGGCAGCCATCAGACGGTGCACCAGCTCCTCATTGCCTTAGTCAGGGGGACACCCCACTAACGTTTAATTAGAGTTTTATATAGAGAGTAGTATTAAAGGGATTATGAAAAATGATCTCTGCACCATCATGAATTACACCCAGCCTGGCACTGCCAGGGCTCATAATGTTGTTTCCTGGCATTTCTTTGTGTCTCTAATATCTTTGATTTGTGTAATCTGCTGTGCGCTCTCTACATGTCTCTCTCTTCCTGATTAACCACCCCCTAGACCTTCCCAATTCACTTGGGCTCTTTGGCTGTTTGATTTCTCTTTCTTTCTGTTTTTCCTCCTTGCATACCTGAAATAAACCTTTCACAAGGCATTATGGGAAAGGAGCTGGGGAGCTCATGCGCCCTCTGTTGGATGTAACAAATCCTCAATTTGCTTTTGACTCACCGAGCCTTGAGACAGCAAAAGGGATTTTAGCCAAGCCAATTTCACTTATCTGCATACAGCGCTGTTTCCGGATTGTTGTCCTTCATCAGTACAGAGCAAAGTGAATTGGCTGGCTTAGTGGGAGGCAATGAGTGGGTTAGGGACAAGAATCTCTCACATTGAGGAGAGCACCAGTGAAGGTGTGTAGAGATTTTAATTGCCTTTTGCCCTCTACTTAGCATCTACATATCACAAGGCATTATGGGAAAGGAGCTGGGGAGCTCATGCGCCCTCTGTTGGATGTAACAAATCCTCAATTTGCTTTTGACTCACCGAGCCTTGAGACAGCAAAAGGGATTTTAGCCAAGCCAATTTCACTTATCTGCATACAGCGCTGTTTCCGGATTGTTGTCCTTCATCAGTACAGAGCAAAGTGAATTGGCTGGCTTAGTGGGAGGCAATGAGTGGGTTAGGGACAAGAATCTCTCACATTGAGGAGAGCACCAGTGAAGGTGTGTAGAGATTTTAATTGCCTTTTGCCCTCTACTTAGCATCTACATATCACAAGGCATTATGGGAAAGGAGCTGGGGAGCTCATGCGCCCTCTGTTGGATGTAACAAATCCTCAATTTGCTTTTGACTCACCGAGCCTTGAGACAGCAAAAGGGATTTTAGCCAAGCCAATTTCACTTATCTGCATACAGCGCTGTTTCCGGATTGTTGTCCTTCATCAGTACAGAGCAAAGTGAATTGGCTGGCTTAGTGGGAGGCAATGAGTGGGTTAGGGACAAGAATCTCTCACATTGAGGAGAGCACCAGTGAAGGTGTGTAGAGATTTTAATTGCCTTTTGCCCTCTACTTAGCATCTACATATCACAAGGCATTATGGGAAAGGAGCTGGGGAGCTCATGCGCCCTCTGTTGGATGTAACAAATCCTCAATTTGCTTTTGACTCACCGAGCCTTGAGACAGCAAAAGGGATTTTAGCCAAGCCAATTTCACTTATCTGCATACAGCGCTGTTTCCGGATTGTTGTCCTTCATCAGTACAGAGCAAAGTGAATTGGCTGGCTTAGTGGGAGGCAATGAGTGGGTTAGGGACAAGAATCTCTCACATTGAGGAGAGCACCAGTGAAGGTGTGTAGAGATTTTAATTGCCTTTTGCCCTCTACTTAGCATCTATATATATCTATGAAATAAACCTTGGCAATGTTACAGTGAAGAACTTGTTCATCCATCATCCTGGCTGCATTTCCTTTGGGGCCCTGCAGCAGGATTAAGTACTAATTTATGTGTGTTGCGGGTCAATGCATCAAATGCTCCTAATTACCATTCCCAGTTACAGGAAGTCAGGCACATTCTGTGATGGTTCACCCTAACCCTATCTAAAGTGTGCCTATGATCTACAATGACCCCAATAATTTACAAGTTTCAGGGCTTTTTTTTTGTTTTTGTTTTTTTTTGTCGTTTTTGTTTCTGTTTTCTTTGCTGCATCACATTGCACAGCGCCGTCACATTAGATATAATAGCAATTTTGGTAACAAATAATATAATATTTTTTTAGCAAGAAATGTAGAACAAAGGGATGGTCATGTGATGGCAGGATCTGACTACACAAGGTTTGTTGTCTGTTACCATGGAGACACATAGATCTCCATTATAACATCTAATTGGCATTTAGATTTTGACAAGCTACAGGAAGAAAATCCTAATGTGACAGTTGAATAAAACTTAGCCAGAGAGCGCGCTGTTCTTTCCTGAATGGCTCTTTGTTCTGGTCAGTTTTACAGACTGATTTAAAGGGATTGTATCATTGGGAAACCCTATTTTCACTAACAGCACGTCAGAATAGCCTTTAGAAAGACTATTCGTCTCCTACCTTTATTTTTCTGATCTGCGCCGTCGTTTTGGAGAAATTTCTTCTTTATGCATATTCATCTTCAGAAAGCACAGGGGGCGTTCCCTGTATTCACATAACACGCTCCTCGGAAGATCCAGCGCCACCTCTCTGTAGCGTCAGCACCCGCCCATCGTGTCTGTTCATGATCCAAATCCCGCTCATGGTCAGTCGACTCTATTTCGCGTTGGACAGAGCCGACTGCGCATGTCCAGTTGGCTATTTTGACGTCAAAGTGGCAGAGCCGACTGAGCATGCGTGGGATTTGGATCCCAAACAGACACGATGAGCGGGTGCGGGGAAGTAGAGCTGGATCTTCCAAAGAGCGTGTGATGTGAGCACAGGGGACGCCCCCTATGCTTTCTGAAGACTAATTTGCATAAAGAAGAAAGAATAAAATTCTCCAAAATGGCAGCGCGAATCAGAAAAATAAAGGTAGGAGACGAACAGGCTTTCTAAAGGCTATTCCGACGTGCTGTTAGTGAAAATAGGGTTTCCCAATGATAGAATCCCTTTAAAGATTGAGACAGAAAAGGACTGTTATGTGTAAGCAACTGCTGGTTGTCTGCTTGCATGTTAGTTTTTGGATGAGCGAAATGTATTGGATTTAGCAGATCAGCGATTGGCCAAATTGGAGAAGGTAATAAAGGGCAGTTCAGAAAGGTTTCCTTTTAATGAGCCTTAATAATGGAAGCAATCACCAGATATAGGTTATAAATTTGCCACCAAGTTGCTGTAATGCTTGTAAATGCCTTTCTAGATATGCCCACTCTTTTTTTTACTGTTATGGAGAAAAGTTTTATACCAGAGCACATTGGTACTGCAGAGGTGACTAGACATGGCACCCTGCCTCTTAGCATGTCCATATGTCCATGATTCTTTGGCGGTTTGCGAAGTAAGCACGAGTTTTGCCAAGAGCAATGTCAATCAAAGAAGGATGAGCGTGCTAGTCACCATTGCAACTCCATCCAGATGTCTAATGGTGAACGGTAAATGCCGTTTTATAACTTTATTTTTCTCCCGGACATTAGTTTTATAACCAAGCCTTTGGTGACATATCACTTTAACTTAAAAGGGATAGCCAACTCAGAATGAGTTAAAAAAAAAAAAAGCTGTATTCCTTGATCCCCCTACTGCCCCTATTCCTACACATACCCGCTGGTCTCTACTTCCTAGTCCCATCTCAACATAAAGGGAGCGCCCTCTCTGCGCATCAATGACCCACCCACCCGGCATTTCCTGCCATGAACATGAAGTAGAGACTGGCAGAGGCTCTGTAAGCATTAGAACAAGAGCCGTTGTGGGATGGACTACTACTTCTTTTATGTTTTTAAAACGTATACTAACTTTTGGGCAACTTTTGATTTTCTGGCAGCATTTGTGTCATTAATAAATTTTATAATATACTTTTATTAACAAAGTTTGTATATTTTCTGTGAAATTTGTATTTTTTTCACTATTTCCCTTGTTTCTGTATTGAGAGCTGTTCCTGCCTCTCACTGAATGTTACTGGGTATGGAGTAAGGGGCTGTGTAACATGTAGAGTAAATGAGGGTATAATCAGTTATATCTTCGACGTTATAAAACGTACAAACTTGCTTTTGGTGTCATATGAAAAAGGAAATTCTCTTCTTTCATTTGACACCGTGCTATCTAAATTATTTTCAGAGATATCTCTAGTTGAAAACAGTCGGGATTAGGATATTTATATGCAGCTGTATAATATATGATATAAAAATCCCAAACTTGGCTGTGTTTTCAACCAGTGATATCTCTGGAAATAATTTAAGATAGCAACCTTCTCTACTCTTTCATATGACACCAAATGCAAGTTTGTACATTTTATAATGTTCGAGATATAACTGTTTGAAGTGACCCCTCCCGCACCCCCATTTTCTCTACATCTTACACAGCCCTGTACTCCGGTACACAGTAACATTCAGTCAGAGGCAGAAACACATTTCAATACAGAGACAAGGGAAAGAGTAAAAAAAAAAAATGCAGGATTTCACAGAATAGATCCAAAATGTGTTAATAATGTATATTACAAAATGTATTAATGACACAAATACTGCCAGAAAATCAAAAGTTTTACGAAAGTTTAGTTACGCTTTAACCCATTCTGACCTCGTTTAAAAAAAGAAAAAAAAAAAGTTCCCTGCTTGACCAGCCATTTAACTATTTATTCTCATAGCTCCTAAAAGGAGGTTTAATAGCCGCTATTTTAACATCATACTGGAGACTTACTCTTCAAGCTATTCCCTAATTTCTTTAATGTGACTCCAGTGTTGATCTGGATTTTAAGCCTGTTCACTTGTTTGTTTCCCAGGGCACAGTTCATACAACATGTTCTGTAATTGTTTGATTTGTTTGAGTACAAGGAAATCCGTGTTGCCTGCGTGTGAAAAGGGAATAGAGCCAATTCAGGAAATATCAGCGCTTCCTGTTGTGGAGTGGTGCACTTGTCTCTCAGCGCTAACATGTGCTTCATGGCTCTATTGCTTTTCATCTATTTTAAAAAGTGTTTTGGGGGATAGTATAATGTTTAGAACATGATATTTAAATGTAATTTTTTGTTCATGTGATGTCAGTATAATCTCTATTATTTGTATTGAGGAAAACAAAGTACATCCCCTTTGAATTCTAGAGTTTTATGCATCAGGGCATAATTATAATAATAATTATTATTATTATTATTATTATTATTATTTTATTACTTGCTTGTATAGCACCATCATATTCCGCAGCGCTTTACAGACATCATCAGTCACTGTCCCATATAGGGCCCACAATCTACATTCCCTATCAGTATGTCTTTGGAGTGTGGTAGGAGAAACCCTCAATAAATAAAAAAAAATCTGGTCCTTTAGAAGATCTTAAAAGTAGGTAAATTCAACCTCCAATGAATGACAAATTGCAATGTATTATAATTTATTTAACACAGACTGGGTCAAAGTGCAAAAGCAGTGCACACCCTTACTACTTCCATGGGAATTAAGAGGGTAAGTGGGAGCCAGATGCTTCTTATCCATTGTCCTTGAGTATTGGTCATCAGCAAGTGCGACAACCCAAACACAGTTTTGGAACTTTCCTTGTCTGGAGCATTCAGGCAAGTATTAACACAGTGCCAAGGAGGAAAGACATAAGCAATATTCTTAGAGAAACTGTTGTTGATGTCCATCAATCTGGGTTATAAACCCATTCCAAAATAATATGAAGACTGTCATTCGAAAACGAGAAAGATTACTCACAAGTGGAAAATTATTCAAGACAATTGACAATCTTCCCGGGAGTGGTTGTCCCAATAAATTCACCCAAGTTCAGACTGCAATGCAAAGAGAAATTAAAAGAAAATCAGGAGCTATATAGGAGTCTCTGTTAAAATATTACAGTTAAAATACCTTCAAAATATTTTGTCCATGTACATATGAGGAAGTGATTGGATACCTATTACGCTTAATCTTTTGTGTATTTTAACCATTGAAGCTATTTTTGGATCCTGATTGGCAAGTGCTTGTGTAGTGCAGGGTGTAGTGTCTCAGAGCACAAAGCACAGTGTATAGTATAGTCTGAGAAATTGGTAGCCATTTTACAAAAAAATGAGCCACACCAGAAAAAATAAGGACACCAGTTACATTTAGAATGTATTATGCCTTTATTGTTTTTTGGTTTTTTTTTTTGTTTAAATTGTAAACAGAATTGTATTAAATTCTATAGGATTTGCATGACAACAGGGTGAGGGTACCAAGGGAGGACCCCTACTATGTGAATTGTCATTCTGCAGCTTTCTATGTATTGTAATACAAAGAAGTTAAAAAGCCAAACTTAATAGTACCCAGTTACAAAATTGAAATAAATGCATTTCAATAACAGATTAGGCCCCCAGAGGTGCCTATAAACTTTAAAAGGAATGTATCATAATTGTATTTATTAAATGCAGATATGATATGTATACATAATTATACAGTCATATGAAAAAGTTTGGGCACCCCTATTAATCTTAATCATTTTTAGTTCTAAATATTTGGGTGTTTGCAACAGCCATTTCAATTTGATATATCTAATAACTGATGGACACAGTAATATTTCAGGATTGAAATGAGGTTTATTGTACTAACAGAAAATGTGCAATATGCATTAAACCAAAATTTGACCGGTGCAAAAGTATGGGCACCTCAACAGAAAAGTGACATTAATATTTAGTAGATCCTCCTTTTGCAAAAATAACAGCCTGTAGTCGCTTCCTGTAGCTTTTAATCAGTTCCTGGATCCTGGATGAAGGTATTTTTGACCATTCCTCTTTACAAAACAATTCCAGTTCAGTTAAGTTTGATGGTCGCCGAGCATGGACAGCCCGCTTCAAATTATCCCACAGATGTTCAATGATATTCAGGTCTGGGGACTGGGATGGCCATTCCAGAACATTGTAATTGTTCCTCTGCATGAATGCCTGAGTAGATTTGGAGCTGTGTTTTGGATCATTGTCTTGCTGAAATATCCATCCCCGGCGTAACTTCAAATTCGTCACTGATTCTTGTACATTATTCTCAAGAATCTGCTGATACTGAGTTGAATCCATGCGACCCTCAACTTTAACAAGATTCCCGGTGCCGGCATTGGCCACACAGCCCCAAAGCATGATGGAACCTCCACCAAATTTTACAGTGGGTAGCAAGTGTTTTTCTTGGAATGCTGTGTTTTTTGGACGCCATGCATAACGTCTTTTTGTATGACCAAACAACTCAATCTTTGTTTCATCAGTCCACAGGACCTTCTTCCAAAATGAAGCTGGCTTGTCCAAATGTGCTTTTGCATACCTCAGGCGACTCTGTTTGTGGCATGCTTTCAGAATCGGCTTCTTTCGCATCACTCTCCCATACAGCTTCTCCTTGTGCAAAGTGTGCTGTATTGTTGACCGATGCACAGTGACACCATCTGCAGCAAGATGATGCTGCAGCTCTTTGGAGGTGGTCTGTGGATTGTCCTTGACTGTTCTCACCATTCTTCTTCTCTGCCTTTCTGATATTTTTCTTGGCCTGCCACTTCTGGGCTTAACAAGAACTGTCCCTGTGGTCTTCCATTTCCTTACTATGTTCCTCACAGTGGGAACTGACAGGTTAAATCTCTGAGACAACTTTTTGTATCCTTCCCCTGAACAACTATGTTGAACAATCTTTGTTTTCAGATCATTTGAGAGTTGTTTTGAGGAGCCCATGATGCCACTCTTCAGAGGAGATTCAAATAGGAGAACAACTTGCAATTGGCCACCTTAAATACCTTTTCTCATGATTGGATCCACCTGGCTATGAAGTTCAAAGCTCAGTGAGGTTACAAAACCAATTTTGTGCTTCAGTAAGTCAGTAAAAAGTAGTTAGGAGTATTCAAATCAATAAAATGATAAGGGTACCCAAATTTTTGCACCGGTCAAATTTTGGCTTAATGCATATTGCACATTTTCTGTTAGTACAATAAACCTCATTTCAATCCTGAAATATTACTGTGTCCATCAGTTATTAGATATATCAAACTGAAATGGCTGTTGCAAACACCCAAATATTTAGAACTAAAAATGATTAAGATTAATAGGGGTGCCCAAACATGGCCATAGAAAGCAGTCTGTAGGAGAGTGTTTTAGACCCGCTCGGTGTAGGGACATAATCTGTTGCCAGTAGAGGATATAATGAATGGTCATCATGAGGGTTATCTTTATAGGAGTTAGCTTCTATTGTAATAGTGGTTGTCTTGTTTGGTATGTAAATTAGGTCAGTGGTACAATAAAAAAAAAAAAACGTACAGAATTAACTAGTGTAAGGCCCAGTTCACATCTGCGTTCGGGTTTCCGTTCGGGGGAGTCCACTTGGGGACCCCCCAAATGGAAACCTATACGCATAAAAAGTGGTTTACCTGGGAAACCCGTGGACTCCATAGACTATAATAGGGTCCGTGTGTTTTCCGCACGAAGCAAGCGGCACTTTCCTCTCCGCATATTTCGTGCGTAAACCTAGCGGAAACCACACGGGTTCACATCTGCGTCATAGAGAGCACCAAAAATTTGCAGAGAAAAATGGCCTGCACGGAGGAAATTGTTTTTCTCCTCCGTTTTCAGTTTCGAAATGAGAGACTCTTGGTCCGGCTCTCCACTGACGGACCCAAACGACTGAGAGCCCGGCACTAGTGTGAACCTAGCATAACTCTGCTATTAGACTTTAGTGAACAAGACAAAGTGAAAATTACAGGATATTGTACTTTTTTTATTTATTTATTTAAAGAGGACCTTTCAACACCTCCACCCATTCAAGTTCTTAGCATCTATTAATACGAGCCCCTCTACTGATTCCAGCACATTTGGAATTTTTTCTCTCGCTTCCACTGTCCCTGAGCAAGCGCAGTTAGTTTTGGTGCTTGATGTGCTATTTTAGCTATGTAATATCAGAAGGGCAGTGTCAGGCAGGGGTGTGTGTTTCAGAGCTCCAATCAGAGGCAACCAGTGTCAGAACTCAGAATCACACCCCTTGTTTGCTCCTGCCTGACACCGCCCTCCTGACAGTATAGAGCCTAAATAGCATGTCAGGGACCAAAACTAACAGCAGTACTTGCTCAGGAATGGTGAGGGCTAGAGAAAAAATTCCAACTGTGCTGGAATCAGTAGAGCAGCGCCTATTAAGTTATGCAAAGAGCTGGACTTGTTGGAGGTGGTGACAGTTCCTCTTTAAATATAGATAGTGACATGGAAAATTGAAAATAAAATCATCAAAAATTCTTAACAAAATGTGTTTCTCTTAAAAACTTAGTTTAAAAAACAGGGCATTTTTGGTGACACATTCCCTTTAAGTACAGAATGTTAAGCTTTCAGATAATCTCTTTATTGCTTGTACGTATTGGTCTTTTCCTCTGACTACAGGACTTTGGGTTTGGCAGAAGTACAGAATTGCAGGATTTCCAAAACTCCCAGTGCTACTTAGTCTGTCAGATAAAGATGAATGTTTCAGATTCCTATGATATAAGTCACGTTTGGTGCTCAGTTATTGTCAATTATCGTACAGTTTATGAATAATGTATACCTTATACAGCTTCACAATGTTGCAGCACATTAAAAGCCTAAAATTTAGTTGTTCTGTTGCAATTTTCTCTCATTTCTCCCCCCTCCCCCTCCCCTTCACTGATTAATGGCCTGAAGAATAGTGTATTTTCTAAATCCCTAAGCTGCCTTCCAGGATGTTTAACTAGAGATACTGTGCTCCACCCGTCTTAATGGATGTGAAACCTGAAGTCAGTATGCTGGTGCGTTACTACAGTACCTTGCTAGATGCATATAAAGCAGGTGGATTATGATTATGAAAAGCAGGCAGAATTATACGTTAAATGGAGGGTTACACTGCCTTAAAGTGTTTTCCCAGATTTAGATATTGATGTTGTGTTCTAAAGATAGGTCATGACTATCTAAATCTCAGGAAACCCCTTAATTCTTATTTGGTCAAATTACTGACTCTCGTATTTTAGGAACATAGTGATTAGCTCCACCCACCGGACTACTAAGCCTAGAATGAACAGACATCACTTGTAACAGGTCTATATATCAATCTTCTCAGCTCCTCCTGCTCTATAACGTGCTGCCTGTAGACTGCTCTACTTTTATCTGTAAGAAAATAAAAATGGGAATAGAGGACCTTCTTCAGTTACTCTGTGCATGATTTTTAGCCTGATATTTTGTATGATTAAATTACAGGCACACCGCTTTAGGTTACATGCACGTGACCATGTGCATGTAGCTGGCCCTTAACTGAACGCCATGAACAGCACATGGATGATAACCGAGTGGCATTAATGTCTCCATGGTCCCATTTACTCGCCACAAAACGGACAGGAATAGGACCTGAGTTTTGTCCTGGGATTATATCCCCATACATGGGACCGTGATAATACATATATATGCTATATACTTGTGTCTTTTGTCAATATGCAAATTAGCTCTTTGGAGCAAAAAGGGTGTTGCCATTGCTCTAAAGTGGTAAATACCAAAACCCTCATTGCTCCAAGGAGTTCCTTTGCATATTGACAAAAACTTTTATATTTCTGCAATGGAGGCAATGATTCACAAGGGAAAAACTCTGTTTGATTTAGGTGACCCTAACCTATCTTTCTCCGGGGCTGGATTTTGGTGAGTCTCCCTTTAGGTATCTGATATTCGGGAGTATACACTAGGTGGTGGTTTCACAGATAAAATGGCCCTTGGCCAGCCACCGCTTTACTGAATGTTGATGATTATTATCATAATCGTCATCATCAAGAGAAAGGTGGCTCATTGTTACTGGTGGGGCCTGATAACCAATGGATGCTTCCATCATTACTGAAGGGATCACTCATTGGTTACTGGTGGGCCTGGGAAGTGAGCGGTGAGTACGGTTCTCAGTACTCACCGCTGTTAGACTAATGCATTGCCCTGACATAGTATGCACTGGCACCGTTAGCAGAGAAGGATCAGGGAGTCCTAAGAGCAGGTGTATTGAGAATCATAGTCATCGCTCACTCCCTGGGACCCCATATTGTGGGGGCTAGAGACATTATACTGTGTGAGGGCAACATGGAGGTTTCATTCTGTGCATGAGTGCACTAAAGGGGAAAATATACTGTGGGGCACTAAGGAAAGCATTATACTGTGGTGGAGCACTATGGAGCGCATTATACGGTGTGGGGAGTACTATGGAGAACATTATACTGTGTGGGAGCACTATGGCGAGCATTATACTGTGTGGGAACACTAGGGAGAGCATTATACTCTGTGGGGAGCTCACACGTCCCTGCTTATATTTACTGTACATGTTTTAGTCTAGACAGTTATTTTAGAGGGAGAGTATTATTTCCTGTTTGACTGTTTTTCCCTTTTCCTTCTGCAGTTACAAATAAGAGACCCTCCCAAGTCTACATTACCAAGGTTAAACAATTTGAGGGCTCAACCGGGTTTGTGAGAAGATCTCAGTGGACTCTAGAACAGCTCAGACAAGTAAATGGTATTGACCCCAATCGGGTAAGTTTTGTCTTTTATGTATTTTGGTACAGGTGCAGCAAGCGCCAACTGTACAGTCAGTGTGGTACCCTATTTCAGTCTGGTGGTGCACTATATTTGCGTAGCTCATCTTTCTTTCAGTAACACAACTGTACAGTTGGCATGTGCTACGTTTGTACATGCACAAATACACTTTAACTAGTTCAGTACTTTTTATAGGTAAGCCCTAGTTTGTTTGTTGCAAGGATTATTGGAACACATTAACCACACTCCGCTCTTTTAGAGGATTTTAAGAGCTCCTGAGTATATCCCTTGTCTATATGCCCTGTTAGGGCATATGGGCATCCCCCATTTTGAATCGGATCTGTGAGGTAGTACAGAAGCAGGACCTGATCTCCCAGTAGCCGCATTTTGAAAGGGGTTGTCTGAGATGAGGCTACTCCTTTTAAGACTGCCTTGTAAAGATAGAATTTTGCAACTAGGATAGAAATGAGTGCAAAGCTTCCACTTTGGTCTGCAGGTTTTAAGACTGACTATGGTATGGCTATTTTCAGCAGCAGAGCTAGTAACTGTCTGCTATTGGAAAGTGACCTCTAGTGGCAGAATACATGGTTACTGCTTGCTGTAAAGAAAAAAAATATATATAAAAGGCTTGAAAACAAAAACTTCAAGCAAGAAAACCCCTACCTGGTATACCAATAAATATTTTGAGCAGGAGAATAAATTAGTGCTCTATACATTTATGGAATTACCGTATTCATTCATGGGGAGGTAGCACTTTTTAGTACTAATGAATTTATAAATATTGAAAAGTTTTTATGAAAAGAAAATACTTAGTAGTATAAAAGTGTATCCAGCTTCCAAAAATTATCTGCAAATACATCTACAGCAGTACTAAATACTCAGTGTTCCCTTGTGCAGCCTTTGCTTGGCTTTATATTACTTGCTGCTCCTTGTGTCACTGTTATTTACATGCAGTTAATCTGTAATAGTATGACAGATGTTAGATCTTTAATTATGGCGCCTTGCAGGAGTTACAGGCGCTATAATTGCTCAGTCTTCACTGTTTTATACAACAGACATTAGGCAGTAATGCCCACGTTCCATATCTATTGTGGCTGGCTGGCCTCAATAGTTACATAGTGATTTTTCCATAGACTGCAATACAGTCTGTGGGAAAATAGAAAAATAGTCAGAAATAGTTAAAAAATAACATAAAAAAAATAAATAAAAGAATTAAAATTTCCTTAGAATACATTTAAAAATAAACAAAAACAAACCTATCAATCATAAGTTATAAAGCACATAGTGCAATGGAGAAAGTAGCCCTCCCAGGGGCTGCCGACCCCTACCCTACACACAAAAAAAAAAAAGTGAAAACGATACCCTTCAAAGAAGCATATCTAGGAATGATTTAGTTATTTTTGTTCCTACAAAAGCAGGATGACAAGTAATAGGTCTTATATTACAACTTTCATAGGAATTTGCAGCTTGCTTACCAGACTGAAGTGCACAGTGCAAAAAGTACAGTAAATGTCTGGTGAAATGTCAAGTTGATAATACATTTGTAGGAGGAGTAACTGAGGAACAGTATAGTTATGAGATCCCAGAATTGTTATTAATGGGGAATTCAAATATTTCCTAGATAAATGTGCCATGAGATGGGACAAGGTCCTCTTTAGATCACATTCTAAGGCTGGATTCACACCAGCGTCCGAAACTATGTTTGGGGTTTCCGTCCCCAAATCTGCTTGAAAAATGCAAAGTAAAATTTTTCGGCTGGAATCCGGGGGACCCCATTATAGTCTATGGGGTCCGTGGTTAACCGCTTTTTAAGTAGATTAGGCTTCCATTCTTTGGATCCGCAAGCGGAAAGCCGAACGCGAGTGTGAACCTAGTGTAACCCATCTATGAAGATAGTTTACAGGGCAGGGCAAACACGGATCTTTGTAAATAGGTCATTCATTTCTGTGGACAGGTGTTCATAACTTGTGTTGTAACACTTCCTAGCTCCTGTGTACTTTACCCGTCACACCTATTTACTGGAAACCTAACACAGATGTCAAAGTGACATATGCAGCTAGATAGCCAGCACCACTGTTGTGGAGTTTATACTGTATAAATCCCAATGTTTTAAACTTTTTTACAGTCCTTAAAAGGGTTGTCCGGTTTTGCCTAAAAATGGGCAGCAGGATGGAGAGGCGTCTCACAAATTTTCGTCCCATTATTGACTTATCGCAGGTAATCTAGGAAGATACAGAGGAGATTCATTACTCTATATGCAGGCTCTTATAGATGCATTTCCTTATTTTCACTGCATACGTTTATTCAGAGCTCTCAAATGTGACTGTACTTTTTGGTTTTGCATCATATTGATCAATATCGAGAATATCCCATAGGACTGAATCAATCTTGTATATATTTCTGCTTAATCTAATACTCAGCTGAAAAATACAAAGTCAAATGGGCTATAAAAGGTGAGAGTACTGAGTACAGCGCTCTACAGTAGAACCATATAGAAGTCTATGGATGCCCTATTAAATCACAGTACAACTCTAAGGTTGTATAGGGTCTTTTTACTAACAACACTTAGCCCTTATCTTGTGGATAGTGTATAGGTGTCTGGTTGACGTCTGCACCACCACCGATTGTAAACATAGGACTTCCCTTAAAGCGTATCTCTAAATATAAAACAAATATGTACACGTGAATATAATAAACTGTTATGTATCTTATTAAAGAAATATGTTTCCTTCTCCCTTTATCATGCTGAAAACATTTTTACACAGAAGTCTATGGAGGGTGAGGAGGTGGGTGCAGGAAAAGACACACAAATAACTGCAGTTGCTGAACTGCTATAATATAGGTGACAGAGCTCTTTTGACATTTGCTGTATATTAAAGACAAGAGTCTACCAGTGCCGAGAATGAAGCAATAAATCCCCCTCCACCTCTACTCTCCATAGACTTCTTTGTGTGAGGCGAGTATAGAGACTGATTCTATATAAATAATCAGTATGCATTGATGTGCGGTAGTTGCCATCAGTGATCAGACACTTATCCCCTACCATGTAGATAGGGTATTGTCAGTGGAAACCCTTTTAATATGGCCCATATGCACAAGGCATTGCCTAGAAAGAAAACTCTGTCTTGACTGTAAAATGTATCCTGCTTGTTTTGTTTGCATAATCTATTGTTTCTTTTGTAGGAGTCTCCAGAATTTGACCTTCAGTTTGACAACGCCTCTGATCAATGGATGGCAAGTTCCGGCTCAGAGAAATTTACCTTCTTCCAGATCCTGCATCACACATGTCAGAGATATCTCTCCGATAGAAAGCCGGAGTTCATCAATTGTCAATCCAGGCTTTTCTCCGGTGAGTGTCAGGCAGTTTTCTATGCTCCAGTTTCCAAACCAGGTATGGACATGCACATGGGCCCTAATGGTACATACAGCATCTGAGTGGTATGGTGTCCATAAGAATATACAGGGAGCCTCTGACCTCTTAAAGGGCTATTCCCACCATAGACATTTATGTCATATCTCCAGGATAGATGGGGGTTAGGTGATCCGATTCTGGAAATAGGTGTTGATGTCAGAGGTGGTACTTGCATCTGTCAGACATTTGTGGCATATCCTGTGGACATGACCTGAGTGTCTAAGTTAGGAATGCCACTTTAAAGAGGACCTTTCACCAGCTCCACCATTTCAGTTTTTTACCATCTGTTCTTAGGCGCTGCCCCACTGATTCCAGCACAGTTGGAATTTTATTGTGGTCTTTTCTGTTGTTCTGATCCATCAGAGGATCAGAAAAGTGAGGTTCCCATCCAGTTCCTGCGTAAAAAACCTGCAGCATCTCAATTATTGCTGCAGGTTTTACCTATGGACTTCAGCCTTTGTAATGCAAGTAGTTGCCATGACAGATTTATATGCCATCAAAATCTACATGCTGGGGGTTTAGTTTTGGGAACTGGGGATTCTGGTCATCAAAAGATCAGGGCAGCGCTATCCACAGACCTCAGGTGAATAAGGCTATGGGGGGGAATTTATCATTCCTTCTACTCCAGAAAACTGTCATAGAGGGATGATATTGAGGCCGCAGCCTCTTCATAAATCTGTCAGGCCTTGCGCCAGTCGGACCGATTAAGATTGGCGTACGAAACACCAGTCTTAATAAATTTGCCCCTATCTGTAGAAATCTCTACAGTTGTTGCTTTTCTAGGATCTTTTCAATTCCAGACTGAAAATTTTCTCCCTTGCAGGCAACAGTATACTTCATTCCGCTGCTGACAGTGTAACTAGTGCTGTACAGAAAGCTAGTCAAGCCCTCAATGAGCGTGGTGAGCGCCTTGGCCGTGCAGAAGAATCTACAGCGGAAATGATGAACAGCGCACAACAGTTTGCAGACACCGCTCACAAGGTAAAAATAACCACACTGTCCTGCTGAAGAATAATACCTAGTCCTAGTACAGAATCCATGAGTTAAATAATAAGGAAAATAAAAGGCTATTCAGAGTCTTATGGCATTAAAGGGGTTGTCCCTGAACCACACCTATCACCTATTCAACTTACCACGAGGATAGGTTTGAATGGGACACCGGTTGCTCATGCATGCCGCTGTTTCATTTAAGGTCTATAGGCCTGCAGAAAGTATCTGACCACTGTACTCGCCCATCTCTGTCAGTCCCATAGAGATTGAATGGAGCAGTGCACTATTGGGCAAAGGACCCACTTGTAACTTATCATGTCGTGTTTGTGAGGCAACCCTTTCAAAGGATTACACAATAAGAGAGTTCTGATTCTACACCATGGGAGTATGGTTAAAGAGAACCTGGTCGATTTGGGACACTGAACCACCCACATGTGTCTGTAGACCAGAAGTTTAGTGTTCCAAATCTCACAGCATTCATACAATCTTAATCCACAAGAAAAAAACAAACCTTTATACTTACCTAGAGATGAGTCTGGTGAGTCTCATCAGACTGCTCTCTGGTGTTTCCAGCGCATGCGCAGTTCTTCTGTAGTGCTGGGAATGTACACCCTGGCTTCACTGCACTTGCACCTGAGGTCTTCTGAATGCGAACTGAAGCTGAGGTGTACTTCTCTGGCTTCAGTGAAGAACTTTGCCGGTGTGGGGAGTACAGAAGCAGGATACGTATAAAGCTTTTTTATCTTTTGTGCGAGCACATATGGCTTTACAACAGAGCAATTTGGGACATTAAATCTCTGATCCATAAGGACTTGTGGGTGGTTTAGTGTCCCAAATCAACCTTTAAGTAACTGAGTGACCCACTATGCTCTACATTCTAGAAATTATAAAGTTAAAAATCCCAAACGCTGCACATAGGTGGAGCTGTTATTGGGGTTGTCAATCCTTGTTAGAGTAGTGGTTTAACTCTTTCTTATTCAGAGCACACAGCTTTGAGGAGAGTATGGGGGGAATTTAATAACCCGTCTGTGCCAGTTTTTTGGCATAGATGTGGTGCATCTTTGGCACATGGCCATTTTTTGTATGGAAGATGTGACACATTACTGGTTCTGCGCCCCGCTCACCAATTTGATGAAAGTGGCCGGAGTGGGGGACAGAAACCAAGATAGGATGGAAATGCCTCAGCCTGACAAATTCATTATATCTCATGCCAGAAAACTGTCTTTATACCTGAAATCTTGACCAGTCAGTGTCGTCATTTTGGTTTGCCTCTTGATGATTCGGGGACATCTTGTATCGGTGAGGGAATTGATTAAGACTGGTGCAATCTTAAAAATTCCCCCCACTAGGAGCTTGGCTTAGGATACAGTTGCTTTGTGGTCGCCCTTTATATCATGACTGGTGATCTTGCCCTTAGCAATTGATGACCCACTTTTTTTTTTCCTTACATGTTATTTTGCATTATAGTTATTGTAAATTTGTACTTTTCTTTACAGCTCGCCATGAAGCATAAATGCTGACACTCCTGACTGGTAAGCAGTGTCCATCCCTATGCCCCTGCCGAACTCTATATACCAAAACCTCAGCACAAGGTTATTAGTAAAAATATCTTTATTTTGAATGGGACACCTATTGACTACTTCTTGCCACTCATGTCGTGCTTCGGAGGCACAGGTGATGCCAATGCAACACAAGTTGAAAACTCTGGGAATAACATGCAGGGTACAGCAGCTTTCAGCGTCCATTACCATGCTAGTAATACACGGACATCATCCGGAATGGCATTAAGATATGCTGCATCTTAAGGAAAGGTCTGAGACAGAACTTTGGAAAAGTGGGCAACTGAAAGTTTTTCATCGAAGATACACTGTTTACCATAATACCCAGCTATCCAAATACCTGCATGGATGTGAATGTGCACTGCGCCACTAAACAAGCCGCAGTGGCTGGTTATGGAGAGTTTGGTGCTCTTACAAGTCCTGGCACGAGTGACTTCCTATGAAAGACATGTCTTGTTCCGAACCCTGGTGTCTAGTGGCAGTATTAAGCAGCTTTGCGCAGACAAGCACTTACAAATTGTTTGCACCGCCTTTCTGTGTGTCACTGGACGTGGTGGTTCTTTTACATATTTTTATGGCAGGTTTTACCATAGTTTTTATGTTTTTGTTCAGCGCCGTCCAGCTCAAGTCTTTCATGCCAGTGTTTCTATAGAGCTGGCATATTTTAAACATTTCCATGTGTTTCATTTTAGGCCATGTTGCATAATACTATTCCAAGCAATAAAATGTTTACTGATATCTTGAAAAATTACTACGGCTTCATTTTTGTTTGTACGTGGAAAAAATCCAAATGAACTGATGTTACACAGTAGACAAAGTGATACACTAAAATAGCTTAAACTAGTTTATAATATATTACACAATAAAAATCTAGTAAATACATAAGGCTACGTCGTAGATTCCGCCAAAGTCGGCAGAGAAAAAAGTCATGCACGGAGGACTTAATCCTCCATCAGTTTCCATTTAAAAACGATGGACCCGATTATATTCAATGTGGTCTGCCGGGTTTCATGTGTCACTGCTGTTTTAGTGGTCCACCTATCCATTGTTTGGGTCCTCCAACAGACCTGAACATTGAAATGCAATGCTAGTGTGAACCTAGCGTAACTTGTGTACCATCAATGGAGCGCGTCCAAAAAACATCAAATAGTCATATTAATGTCACAAACTACACCAACTCAGTGGCCTGATATGAAATAAAGAGCAAGAACCACACTGTCTTACCATTCTAGTGCTGACGTCAGGATTCTTGTCAAATATAGTACGGTCCATGGTGACATGAAATTCTGAGAAGGTCCCAACCACGGCAGTGAGGGAGAATAGTTACTACTAGTAGACAAGCTATTCCACAGCCCTAGGTAGCTGTGACCCCAATCGGAACCTGAACCTAATAAGCAGGAGACCCTAGAAATCCATGTCTGACAGACTTGGAAAATAAATACTGAAAGTAGATGCTTCTCTACCAATACATGATACCAGTACATTAAACCACTTATACAAAAGAAAAAAAGATTTTAAAATACTCCCCTTTTATAGTATGACTAAGTGTTAGACGAACCTCGTGAGATTTGTCTCGCAAGGTTCACCCGGAGGTTTCGTTTTGACAGAACACGACTGAACTGAAACTGCTATTATACTCTGGTGATCAAACATAACACAGTGTTATTCACCTCTTCTGGGTCCTCGGCATGACTCCTTGCTGTCCTCAGCGCTTCTGTCTTTTGCTAGGGACTGCTCAGGCCTGTGATTGGGCCTTAGCGTCATGTGGAGTTGTGACGCATAGACACAAGCATTGCAACGCCACGTGACCTGTGGGACCACTGAAGCCTGCGATTGGGCCTTCCTGACGACATTCAGAAGCACTGAAGACTTCAGGGAGTGATGCCAGAGCCCAGGAGGGGTGAGTAACACTGTTTTTTAAGTTTGATCACGACCCTGGGCCTCATCATATTATACTCTGAGGTCTGAAGAGACCCCACAATATAATAATACCAGTTTCAGTTTGGACTTGTAATAATAACTGAACCGAAATAACAGTCGTGAACACAATCACATCGGTTATCCAGGTTGATGCTCGGTTTTGGTTGTTTTTCGATGAATCTCCTAGCACTCCAATTACAAATTACCAAGTTACTAGAATATGAGATGGCTTACTGAACATTAAGCCTGAGGTGTCGGGTAATCCTGGTGATACATTTTGGTTGGTGACGGAAAGACAACCAAGGTTGCCAAATCAAGAGAAATTTGGAGTGGGTAAGTAATTCAAAGTCTAATATTTCTTCTGACTTTACTCCATAGTGAAATAAATGTAGGCAAGGTTTTCGCCCAGTGCAGGGGAATGTGACATTTTGCATCCTGTATCAGTAATGAAAAAACAAAAGGAAATTTTTAATCAAGAATATTTTCTAGGTATAGTAAATTATTTTTATTTAGATGCTTTGGAACAATAAAAAAAATATTGCAAAGCTTTCAACTGTGTTTTTAGCAGAATTAAGTAGTTGTGAAGTCACCAAGAATGGTTAAATACGGGTTTACCTATATTGTGTTCCAAATACACAGCTTATGCAGCGACCATTGCTCCAAGAATAGTCCTGTTACTTGAACTTGTTAGAACTTTATCTGGTATGAGTTGTGGCCAGTGTAGTGTTGTAGTGAGGATGCCATGTTACTGAGATATTTGAGAATTCTTAAAGATATCCCTGTCATCTAATATTTTGTCTGATCAGTAATAACAATTCCAAGAATAAATGAGGGAACTACAGGCCATGTGGCTTTATTTTTCCTAGAACAACTTAGCTCTTGATCAGGCGCTACATCTAGTCCCGCAACATGTCCTCATTCATGTATGATGATTTGTGCCCGCGGGCAAACCAGGTATCTGCAGCACCTGAAAAGTCAGCGTTATTACATGAGTATGATTTATTTGAAGGATACTACATGTAGGCTAAAGGTGTTTGTGCACAGAGCAGATGTGTGATGTGATCTTTAGCAGCTCAGAATGGAAAAGTGGAGTCAATAATATCTACATGTTTGCTGCACATTGTGAAATTGCAACAGCTTGCAGTAAACTACATGTGGTTGTTGTGATGTAGTTTTTGCAACTCTACATGCACAAGCAGCCTAAAGGCGTGTTCATGAAGTGGTTGCATGGAGGGACATCTAAGCTTGATCTTGTAGATGTCTATAAGGACAAGGCTCTAGTCTGTAATATACCCTCTGTTACCAATTTGCCACTGAGATTGAGGACTTGCTTATGCTTTGTAACCTCCATTAAAGCAAGCACAGGGTATCTTTAAGTTATTGTGAAGTTAATAATATGTATTCCCCCTCTCATCTGTCCTGCAGATCTCCGGGGGTTCCTAAGGATAGGCCATCAGTGTTAGAAACTAGATAACCCCTTTAAGGGTGCACTCTTAACTGCCATAACTTTTTTTTTTATTTTAATGTTGACATAGCCATATTGCACCATTTTGGGAAACCTTTCCATAGGAGACTCCGCCGCAAAAATCGGCGGAGAGAAAAGTCCTGCACAGTTTCAATATAAAGACGGTGGACACCCAGCAGACCCCATTATAGTCTATAGGGTCTGCTGGTGTCTGAAGGTAACTGCTGTTTTAGCAGTCCATCTCTCTATTGTTCGGGTCCCATGGCAGACCCAAACGACGGAGAGCTGTACACAGATGTGAACCTAGCCTAACTGATCAAATGTTAAGTCTTTCTTAGCGCAAAAATGGCAGGCCTTAATGCTCAGCGTCTTCACCGAGCTGTGAGGAACCACACATTGGACTTCTATACACTGTGATACCAATGTTGATGCAGCTATCTGCTGTGCCACATCTTGAGACTACAGCAATTAAGAGGAAGAGACATGCAAGGACAGTCCAGGAAACTAAGCCACAAAAGGTACATGTTTTATATATGCCCCACACCAAAATGGGTATTCTTGGGGTGTTCTACACCAGGCTTTAAAGCTCAGATTTTGGCTTTTGAAATGTCAGTATGTATCATCATGGTTAGCAGTGAAGGGGAAAAGTAGGAAGGGGAACCATGTTGAGGCCTATGTATGAGAGTGGAGTCATTCAGGGAAGCAGCAATGACAGGGGGAGCCATGCTGGGGTTCAGAAGTGGGGGGACTAGTAATGAGAGGAAGCTATGCTGGGTACCAAGACTTAGAAAGATGCCATGTTCGGGACCAGGAATGATGGGACCATATTGAACTAGCAAATGAGCAGGTCACCAAGAAAGATTTGGGGCCCCCTATGGTTATGTGTGTGGGCTGGAGCAACTTGAACACAGTACTATGGCTATGTTAATGGTCATAGTTTCTGCCTGGTTCGGTGTAATAAACTGATGTGATACAAGAAAAAAATAATTATATTTTCATCATTGTTGGGGGAGGGCTGCACATGTTTGCTAACTCCATTTGATACTATTATGGCCGATGTTGGGTCATTAAATTTTCCACTGGCTTTAAAAAATGTTTGAAAGTTTTTAAAAAAATTATAAAAAAAAAAGTTCAAATCCACCCCCTTCCCTAGATTCCAAATAAAAATAAACAAATTTTTCTTTTTTTTCAGAAACTTTTCTTTTTTTTTTGCAACTTCCCACTACATTATACAGAATATTAAATTAAACGTACAATCTGTTCCACAAAAAAATAAGCCCTCACACAGCTCTGTGAATGGAAAAATTAAAAAGTTATGTCTTCTGGTACGTGGGGAGTGAAAAGTGAAAATATGGCTGCGGTGGGAAAGGATTAAAGTTAATTTATCCCACACAGATCTGTTAAACACACAGCAGAGTCTCTGCTCGGTTACGTGAGCAGAGCGTATAGTTGGATTTGCACATACAGACCAATAAGACAAATCAGATATTGAAATCGGTGTCATTTAGAGTCATTTACACACAGACATTTTGGTCTAATTCTCATCTTCCTCGTTATAATCACCCTAAAGCAAAATCATCCTATTCCCTATAATGGAGTTGTCTGTAAGATGTTGTTTACCTGCTACAATAGTCATACCTCCAAATAGTACCGGATTCTGTGGGACAGTCCCGGATTCCAGGTCCTGTCCCGCTGTCTCGGTCGGCGGGAGGTATGTCCCGGTTCCAACTCACTGGAGGACGCAGATGAGTTGAATACAATGATGAAGCAGGAGCTGTCCGCGGACAGCTTGTGCCTCACCACTGTGCCCCCTGTGTGCTCCGGACACAGGAGCTGTAGGCGCAATGTGATGACACTGAACACTTTGGGAAAAGAGACTGCAGACTGAGTAGCAGGGGAGCGAGGAGAGGTAAGTATCAGTGTTTTTAATATGTTAAACTTTGGTCGCAGATGGAGGGGGACATTAAACTGGGGGCAGATGGAGGGGGGGCATTAAACTGGGAGGGAGATGGAGGGTGACATTAAACTGGGGCAGCCAGAGGGGGACATTAAAGAGTGGGGATCGCTGGACAGGGACATTAAACTGGGGGCAGCTGGAGGAAGACATTAAACCGTGGCGGTAGCTGGAGGGTGACATGTCTGCCCCTAGTTTAATGTCACCCTCCAGCTACTCCATGGTTTAATGTCCCCCTCCAGCTGCCCTAGTCTAATGTCCCCCTCTAGTTTCCCCCAGTTTATCTGGGACACCAGGAGAGGGACTTCATACTGTGGGGAAATTGGAGGGGAACATTTATAATGTGGAGGCATATAATGTTAGGATGACTGTAGGAGCATTATACTGTGTGCGGGCACAAAGAAAAATGGATGAGAATGGGCCGCACATTCTTCTTTCTATTCTTTGAAGGTTGGGAGGTATGTAGTAATTGGTCGGATATCTGTACATGATCATGGTCTTTTGGGGAATGTTCACACAACTGTAGTGTGCATGTAGTCTAAGGGCTTATTCACACATCCGCATTTCACGTGCATAGGCATTTTTCACAGACAGCATATGGATCTATTTATTTCAATATATACATTCACACATCTTTTTTTTTTTTTTTTGTTCCAGATGTGGATACATGTTGCCACTGCAAATCTTAGGGTCTGTGTGGGAAAAAAAATTAACAGAAGATAGAAATACTTTGAAAAAAGAATTTTGTAGTCAATGGGGAATAAGGCCCCTTGCAGACGACTGTCTGCTGGCCACTGGCCGTGATTGAACCGCACGGGCGGCACACAGATGTTATCCTGTGCCACCCGTGCAGGCCGTGCTTCTACGGCACCATTTATTCAATGAATAGGAGCCGTGGAAACACGGCAGCAAAAGTGGACAGGAATAGAATTTGTCCTGAGTTTTACGGCTGTGTAATTTGCAGTCGTGAATGGGTCAGTGTCAACTATGCCATGGTCATCTGCAAGGGGACTAAGCTCTACTCCGTGTAACCCAAAACTCTAGCAGTGATTTCATGTTCGTGTACATGGCTGATACAGTACCTCCTGGGCTCCATCCGAATATGGAGGAGGAATGGGCTTCCTATTTGCTGCAATATTTCAGAAAAACTGCTCAGTTCTGCAGCCTGCTGGTATGCTATATCAACTGTTTTATGGGGATTGTTACAGTATATTTGCATTATGTTTTTAAGGTTTAGTGTCTCCTTTAAAGGGTTAAATAAAGACTCCTGAGGGGATTTACTATACCCTGTATACAATAAAAATGTTCCACTTAGGGATGTGCCATATCCCTTTTTTTTTGCATCCTGTTCACCTCTTTTTACAAAAGTGGGCAGAGCGAGGCAGAGACCAAGACAGACTTGTTGTAGATTTCCATTATGGTACATGCGCATGCGTAAAGCCTCTTAATAATTCAGGTGCATCTTGTACCAGTCAACAAATAGATTTAGTGTTAATAAATTCCCTCCATGGTTTATTGTGATACCATCACAATCAAACACAACTTGTAAAGACATAGGCTATTGTGATAACATAAACATAACATAAATGATATGTTATGATATCATAATATAGTGCACTTAGAAAAAAATATATATACAGTACAGGCCAAAAGTTTGGACACACCTTCTCATTCCAAGAGTTTTCTGTATTTTCATGACTATAAAAATTGTAGATTCACACTGAAGGCATCAAAACTATGAATTAACACATGTGGAATTATATACTTAACAAAAAAGTGTGAAACAACTGAAAATATGTCTTATATTCTAGGTTCTTCAAAGTAGCCACCTTTTGCTTTGATTACTGCTTTGCACACTCTTGGCATTCTCTTGATGAGCTTCAAGAGGTAGTCACCTGAAATGGTCTTCCAACAGTCTTGAAGGAGTTCCCAGAGATGCTTAGCACTTGTTGGCCCTTTTGCCTTCACTCTCTGGTCCAGCTCACCCCAAACCATCTCGATTGGGTTCAGGTCTGGTGACTGTGGAGGCCAGGTCATCTGGCGTAGCACCCCATCAATCTCCTTCTTGGTCAAATAGCCCTTACACAATCTGTAGGTGTGTTTGGGGTCATTGTCCTGTTGAAAAATAAATGATGGTCCAACTAAACGCAAACCGGATGGAATAGCATGCCGCTGCAAGATGCTGTGGTAACCATGCTGGTTCAGTATTCTTTCAATTTTGAATAAATCCCCAACAGTGTCACCAGCAAAGCACCCCCACACCATCACACCTCCTCCTCCATGCTTCACGGTGGGAACCAGGCATGTAGAGTCCATTCGTTCACCTTTTCTGCGTCGCACAAAGACACGGTGGTTGGAACCAAAGATCTCAAATTTGGACTCATCAGACCAAAGCACAGATTTCCACAGGTCTAATGTCCATTCCTTGTGTTCTTTAGCCCAAACAAGTCTCTTCTGCTTGTTGCCTGTCCTTAGCAGTGGTTTCCTAGCAGCTATTTTACCATGAAGGCCTGCTGCACACAGTCTCCTCTTAACAGTTGTTGTAGAGATGTGTCTGCTGCTAGAACTCTGTGTGGCATTGACCTGGTCTCTAATCTGAGCTGCTGTTAACCTGCGATTTCTGAGGCTGGTGACTCGGATGAACTTATCCTCCGCAGCAGAGGTGACTCTTGGTCTTCCTTTCCTGGGGCGGTCCTCATGTGAGCCAGTTTCTTTGTAGCGCTTGATGGTTTTGGCCACTGCACTTGGGGACACTTTCAAAGTTTTCCCAATTTTTCGGACTGACTGACCTTCATTTCTTAAAGTAATGATGGCCACTCATTTTTCTTTACTTAGCTGCTTTTTTCTTGCCATAATACAAATTCTAACACTCCATTCAGTAGGACTATCAGCTGTGTATCCACCTGACTTCTGAACAACACAACTGATGGTCCCAACCCCATTTATAAGGCAAGAAATCCCACTTATTAAACCTGACAGGGCACACCTGTGAAGTGAAAACCATTTCAGGTGACTACCTCTTGAAGAGAATGCCAAGAGTGTGCAAAGCAGTAATCAAAGCAAAAGGTGGCTACTTTGAAGAACCTAGAATATAAGACATATTTTCAGTTGTTTCACACTTTTTTGTTAAGTATATAATTCCACATGTGTTAATTCATAGTTTTGATGCCTTCAATGTGAATCTACAATTTTTACAGTCATGAAAATACAGAAAACTCTTGGAATGAGAAAGTGTGTCCAAACTTTTGGTCTGTACTGTGTGTGTGTGTGTATATATATATATATATATATATATATATATATATATATATATATACATACAATATTGTAATATCATCAGAAAAATGAACATTAATATTATGACATCATCACAGGACACAACTATTATTATATCAGCAAAATCAAACTCGGCCTAGGAATAAACAAACATCATTATTGTTACATCACACTAGCACTCTGGTTATAAATACATGCAGCCTAAAAATAGACAAATCAGCTATTATGACATCATTACAATGTACCACAGGCTTTTGTGACATCATCTTAAAACAAAGTCCATGAATGTGCACTATCATGTGACATCACAACAAAACACAGCTTGTGAATGAAGATACAACCGAGTGTTATATTGTCACAATGGAACAAATCCAATAGAAAAAGACAAACACTATTATGTCATAATTACAACACAGTAAGAAGAGCAGGCAGTTCTTAGAGCCACCACTAGAGGGAGCCTGTTGCCTATGAGTTTATATTACTCCTACATAAACTTTTTGATATTTATCCAGTGTCAGCTGCAATCCTGCAAGTAAGTGAATGTATTCTTATGACTGTACTCAGTCAGTGTCAGGTATAGCATTTCTGTTCCAAAATGGAACACTATCTAAAAAGCACAAAAATAAAACTATTGTTCTTTAGCTTTAGACCCCTAAATACCAGCTGTTACCAGGGAGAAATTTATTGTCTGTTCTGTCTTTACTGTGTCGGTATATACTGCTTGTATGAATCAAATTCCCTATGGCGCAATGTAATGGTAGCTGCATTGTATTTAGTGTGTATATATTTATGAAGCATATATAGACTGGATTGATCAGGCAGGTCAAAATGGCCATTTTTGGACAGGTTTTTACACAACCCAGTTTGTGAGATTGTCCTGGTAAAATAGGGACTGTTGCCAAGTATGTTCTGATCCTGGCAGTAACAAACTGGTGCCACAGTCTACTTTTCCTTTGCTCTGCCCATCCATTGACAGTCTGGCTTTAGCTGTTACAAGTGACAATTGTTCTCCTCCATCTCGTTTGCCCACCCACCTTCCTTTTGCTGTCTCAACACCTGAAAACCAAAGGGTACAAGTCAGTCTAGCTGTCCCATATTTAGTCCTGCACCACCAAGTGGTGGAAGAAGTAGAGCATTGTGCAGGGGACCCATCCCCAGCCAAGTAAATGGGACAAAGCTGCAATACCTGCACAGCCGCTACCTGACATGCAGTTGTATCAACCAACAATGGAGGGACAGCAGTGCTTTCCCAAGCATCTCATATCCTTGAAACAACTGGTTGGTTGTGGTGCCAGGAATCGGACCTCCAATTTAATATGGATGACCAAGGGATTCTAGAGATGGATCATCAGTATTGTAATCCCAAAAAAGACCTTTAACCCCTTCCCACCGAAGAAATTTTTCATTTTTCTTTTTTTGACCCCCCATAACTTTTTTTATTTTTCCATTCTCAGAGCCATAAGAGGTCTTAATGTTTGCGGGACAAATTGGTCTTCATGATGCTACCATTTATTATTCTGTACAATGTACTGGGAAGCTGGAAAAAAATTCAGAATGGGGTGGATTTGAAGAAAAAGTGCTTTTTATGGCGTTCACTCTGCAGCCAAAATGACATTTCATCTGTATTCTATGTTTCGGTACGATTGCGGGGATACCATATTTATATGGTTTTATTTACATTTTAACCCCTTAACAAAAATCTAAACCTTTGCAAAAAATATTTTTTTCTAAAAGTCGCCATATTCTGACAGGTAACTTTTTTTTATACTTCCGTGTACGGAGATGCATAGGGCATCTTTTTTTTTTTTTTTTTTTTTTCCGGGACCAGGTGAAAAAACGGTTCGGCACTTTTGATTTTTTTCTCGCTATGGCGTTTAGCATACGGGAAAAATATTTTTTGTAGACCGGGTGTTTTTGGATACAGGGATATCTAATGTGTACAGTATGTGTTTAAGTACATTTATATGTGTTCTAGGGAAAGGGGGGTGATTTGAACTTTTAATATTTTTTATTTATTTTATTTTTTTTTGCATTTATTAGACCCCATAGGGGTCTTGATCACTAGGTGCTTCTAGTGCAGACTGGATCAGTGTGATTAATTTTATATTGTATTCTGTAATGGATGGGCAACCAGTGCAGCGACTGACACAAGGAAGATGCATCTGTGTACTGGTTTGACAGAAAGTTGAGTCTGGCGGCCGCATTCAGGACAGATTTTAGTGGGGAGAGTTTAGTAAGAGGAAGCCCAATTACGGTGGGTTCACACTTGCGCTTGAGTCTGTCTGCTGCCAATCCGAGTGAAAATCTCGGGAAACTGGATAGGCATCGGATAGCGACAGGTTAGCGACGCATTTCTTAAAAACTCATTCATTTGAATGGGTTTTTAAAGCAATGCGCGGGTGTGCACTTACACCCTCTGCGCTGCGAAGCCGTTTTTTTCGTCTGACACGAAGTCCTGCATGTCCGACTTTGTTTCCGACGAAACAACTGGATTCGCAGCACAGAGGGTATAAGCGCACACCCGCGCATTGCTTTAAAAACCCATTCAAATGAATGAGTTTTTAACCAATGCGTCACTAACCTTTCGCTATCCGATGCCTATCCAGTTTCCCGAGATTTTCACTCGGATTGGTAGCGGACGGACTCAAGCGCAAGTGTGAACCCACCCTTAGAAGAGAGTTGCAATAGTGAGGATGAGAGAGAATCAGAGCGACAATGAGGGTTTTTGATGTTTCCACGGTGAGAAAAGGGCGAATTCTAGAGATGTTTTTAAGGTGCAGGTGGCAAGAGCGTGCAAGTGTCTGAATATGTGGGATAAAGGTGAGATCTGAGTCAAATACAACCCCCAGACAGCGGGCATGCCGTCTCGGGGTAATAGTAAGGCCACAGACAGAAATGGAGATATCAGGGTTCGGTTGGTTAGTAGATGGAGGGAACACAAGTTCAGTTTTTGAAAGATTCAATTTCAGATAAAGAGAGGACATGAAGTTAAAGACAGCAGAGAGACAGTCACTGGTGTTCTGTAGTAGTGCAGGGGTGATGTCGCAGGATGAGGTATATAGTTGGGTATCAAGATAAAGATGGTATTGAAAGCCAATTTTACGAATGGTTTGTCTAACTGGGGCTGTTTACAGAGGGAAGAGGAGGGGACCTAGCACCAAGCCTTGAGGAACCCCAACCACAAGGGGCAGAGGAGAAGAAATAGCACCAGCGAATGATACTCTAAATGAGTGGTCAGAGAGATAGGAAGAAAACCAAGAGAGAGCCGTATCCCTGAGGCCAATAGAAAGGAGCATAGTGAGGAGGAGTTTGTGGTCTACAGTGATTAATGCTGCTGAGAGGTCCAGAAGAATAAGTAGTGAATAGTTTCCTGAGCAGTAAACTGTACAGAGACATAGATAGAAAAGTTGTCATGGTGAATCTAACTGTAATTTATTTACTTATGGTCTGCAGAATGCAGTGTACAAATTGTATGATGGTTAATAGAGGTGTTTGTATAGTGTTTATGTTCACTAATGGAATACCAAGCTGAGTTTGACCCAAATATTCCAAATTGTTCGTTTTTTAGGAAAGTGAACACATAGCGATTTGTCTTGGCTGACTGAACTAAAATAGCTGCTGCATTATACTGTGGAGTCTCTTCAGACCCCAGAGTATGATAAGTTGAGTCCCAGGTGAGGTGAAAAAAATAAAACACCATTCATACTCACCTACTGTGACCTGTTTTGGGCCTCCTTGCAGTGTCTGGCTTTCTTCTTTGATGTTGTGCACACAGGGTCACCGCTGAGGCCTGTGATTGAGCCACCAGCAGTCACATGGGCACACTGAGTGTCATGACGTCATAATCCTCAGCCTTACACCTGTACTGTGGTGAGAAGCAGTGAGAGAAACAAGGGAAAGAATACAGAAGGAACGGAAAGTGTATTTTAGCACAGGATGAAATGTAAAGGAGCTAAAATCGTTAATAGAGTATATTACAATATTTATTAATGTCACAAATGCTGCCACAAAAAGTTGTTCAAAAGTTTAGCCCCCCCCCCCCCCCACCCCAGATAGACAGGTTAGAATCGCTTGGATCAAACAATGTTTCCCCTTCTGAATCAGAGCCTCCATTGCTAAGATATTGTCGTTTTTAGCAATATGGAAATTAGCTATTTAAAGCAGCGAGGGCATTGTCATTGCTCCAAAGAGGTAAGCAGCAACACCTTCATTGCTCCAAAGAGCTCATTTACAGTGCCTTGTAAAAGTATTCCTACCCCTTGAACTTTGCCACATTTTGTCACCTTACAACCACAAACTTAAATGTATTTTATTGAAATTTTAAGTGATAGACCAACACAAAGTAGCAGATAAGTGTGAAGTGGAAGGAAAATGATACATGGTTTTCAAAATTTTAATCAAATAAAAATCTGAAAAGTGTGACAAGCAAAAGTATTCAGCCCCCCTATATCAATACTTTGTAGAGAGACCTTTCGCTGCAATTACAACTGTAAGTCTTTTGAGGTATGTCTCTACCAGCTTTGCCCATCTAGTGAATGAGATTTTTGCCCATTCTTCTTTACTAAATAGCTCAAGCTCAGCCAGATTGGATGCAGAGCGTCTGTGAACAGCAATTTTCATGTCTTGCCATAGATGCTCAATGGGATTTAGGATTTAGGATTCTGGACTTTGGGCCATTCTAACACACAAATATTCTTTGATCTAAACCATTCCACTGTAGCTCTGGCTGTATGTTTAGGGTCATTGTCTTGCTGGAAGGTGAATCTCCTTCCCAGTCTCAGGTCTTTTGCAGCCTCCAACAGGTTTTCTTCCAGGATTGCCCTGTATTTAGCTCCATCCATCTTCCCATCAACTCTGACCAGCTTCCCTGTCCCTGCTGAAGAAAAGCCTCTCCCCCAGCATGATGCTGCCACCACCATGTTTCACAGTGGGGATGGTGTGTTCAGTGTGATGAGCTGTGTTACTTTTCTGCCACACATAGCGCTTTGCATTTAGGGCAAAAAGTTCAACTTTGGTCTCATCTGACCAGAGCACCTTCTTCTTGCCACTCTTCCATAAAGGTGTGGAGTACACGACTTATAGTTGTCCTGTGGATAGCTTCTCCCACTTGAGCTGTGGATTTTTGCAGCTCCTCCAGAGTGACCATGGGCCTCTTTGCTGCTTCTCTGACCAGTGCTCTCCTTTCTCGATCTGTCAGTTTAGGTGGACGGCCAAGTCTTGGTAGGTTTGCAGTTGTAGAATACTTTTTTCCATTTTTGTATGATGGATTGAACAGTGCTCCTTGGGATGCTCAAAGCCTGGGTTATGTTTTTATAACCTATCCATGTTTTAAACTTCTCCACAACTTTATTTCAGACCTGTCTGGTGAGTTCCTTGGTCTTCATGATGCTGTTTGTTCACTAGTGTTCTCTAACAAACCACTGAGGCCTTCACAGAACAGGTGTATTTATATGGAGACTAAATTACACACAGCTGGACTCTTAACTAATTAAGTGACTTCTGAAGACAGTTGATTGCACTAGGTTTTATTTAGGGGTATCGGAGTACAGGGGGCTGAATACTTTTGCGCGTCACACTTTTCTGATTTTTATTTGATTACAATTTTGAAAACCATGTATCATTTTCATTCCACTTCACAATTATCTGCTACTTTGTATTGGTCTATCACTTAAAATCTCAATAAAATAAATTTAAGATTGTGGTTGTAAGGTGACGAAATATGAAAACATTCAAGGGGTATGAATACTTTTGCAAGCCACTGTAGATAATGACAAAAACAGCAATATCTCAGCAATGGAAGCATTGATTCACAAGGGGAATACAGTTACACCGATTGATCCAAGTGACTGTACCTATGTGTGGGGCTGAGGTGAGAGAATTCCTTAAAAAAAAAAAAAAAAAACTTGCTAAAGAGATAACACAAGATGATTACACATAATTTTCCCACCATAACTCTTGAACACACAAATCCATGTCCCATTAGAGGAAAATTGATTCATAAGAAAACCCACCTTTTGCTAACTTAACAGAGAGCTAAAAGTACATCCCTTCTGCTATGTCAGCCCTCAACCTGCTGGCACTGCTCTAAAATATGTCCCCTTGTGAATCACACGTCTTGCATAAAGTATGGACATATAAATAATATGATCCTCTGTCTGTCAGAGATCAAGCGCTAGTTACAGAAAGTGACCTCAGATTTGATCTGTTGTAACATAAGGTACTAAATACATATCCGGGCACAACTAACATAAAGGTTATATACTGAGCAAATACATAGTAATAATAGATTAAGATATGAAACATACTTAAATGTCATATAGAAGATTGTTCTCTTGGCTGTGATAACATCTTTTCACTTTTCAGCAGAACAAGTAATTTGACAAGAGATCCTCGAAATTTTGCATATTGATATCTATTATTGCACAAGAAAATCCATTTGAATATGCGAGGACTTGGATTTGCTGGATCAGCAAAGG
Organism: Leptodactylus fallax; assembly: GCA_947044405.1. Classification (NCBI taxonomy): domain Eukaryota; kingdom Metazoa; phylum Chordata; class Amphibia; order Anura; family Leptodactylidae; genus Leptodactylus; species Leptodactylus fallax. The sequence goes on along the minus strand of CAMRHE010000130.1, from coordinate 1,617,842 downwards.
GGATCTCCCAGTAGTAATACTTATATCCATCCATAAGATAGAAGATATGTGTCTGATTACATAGGGGCCTACCATGAGGACAGAAATCCGCTGTGTGATTAAAGCGTTAGTACCCATGCATGACTACTTCTTCATTCACTTCTATGGGACTGATGGAGATGGCTGTTTTAGAAGTCCCATAGAAGAGAACTGAGTGATGGTCATGTGCATTGCACAGTTTCATACAAATGGGGTACCAACAGATCTCCATTTTCATGATTGCAGAGGGTCCCAGCAGTCGAACTCCCAGAAATCAGACTCTTATCTCCTAACTGTGTTAGTAGTCAGAAAAGCCGTTAAATTATTTGTGTCCCTTGCAGTTTTACCTTGTTTAAGTGCTCATGCCACTGTGATGGTCCTGTGTAGAGATGAGTGAAGTATTCAAAAAATCTGAATGAAATCGCGGCGAATCGCGTAACAAAAACAGCTATTTATTGGCTGCAGAGAGCCAGAGTGGGCGGGTGGGTGGCAAAATGGCGGTTATGGAGCAGGGTGTTAGCTCTCAGTTACAGCTAACACCCTGCTCCATAACCGATTGGGGGATTTAACACCTTGGATGCAGCGGTCAAACATGCCGTGTGCGCTCGCAAAGGGGTTAAAGGACTGGCTGCTGATTGGCTGCACGCATGGCATTGTGGGTGATCCCGCGTTCCCAAAGTTCCTTGCCCCATGTAGAGCAGCCATTTTGAACTAAATGCGAATCGTTACCACGAAGCGTGAGGAAATTCGGATTCGATGTGAATCGAATATTTCCTGAAATTTGGCTCGAATTCCACTTCTGCAGCTTCGATTTGCTCATCTCTAGTCCTGTGTGCTGTGCCATATTCATATTGACTATAAAAAGTACACAGTTCCTTGTATGCAATAGAATACTATCCGTATACTACCCCATGTAAGGCTAGGTTCATATCTGCGTTGGATTTTCTGTTCCTTGTCGATTGTCCGTCCTGAAACCTGATTTTTTTCATCTGGCATTTTCTGTTAAAAAAGAACAGGCACGCAACTGACCCCATAATATCCAATGGGGTTCCTCGAGCTCTCTAGTGGTTCATTTGTCCTTTCTTCTGGTCCTCCAACAGACCAGAAGAATGGACACCCAGTGCTAGTGTGAACCTAGCGTAATATACCGATGTGTCCACCCTTACCTTGGCTCAAATCTGGTTAAGGGCTCTGATTTCTCATGAAACAATACAATGTTATGACACGCAAACAAATCCCTGGACAGGCAGTAATTCACAACACAACCACTGAGGGGACACACATATTAAGGATAGACATCTTGTGACAAAATATCTCAAAATAATGATTTTTTTTTTCTTTTTAAAGTGCCATCTTGTGCCACACAACCCTGAATATATTGTGACAAGAGAAAAGGCCATATCTGTATTGTTGTAGTACATAACATCACAATGTCACAAGTCATGTCATTTGAGGATAACAGAAGAGACAACAGTTTTACCTGCAACTTTAGCTGTTGTCTGTCTCTATCCACAGCCATATTTGCCACTCATACTACCCTAGGCACAATACTATATACATCCCATTAAAGTCACATTTACATTGGCTAGTTATTGTCATGATTTGCTAGTTTCTAAGCTATCCTAAAGATACAGTGAAACCTCTTTGAGGCAAACACTCAAAATTGCATAAAAAAGTGGTCTTCTAGGGGAGTGGACTTCTTAAAGAAGTTGGTTGATATGTAAAATCTGTCACAGAAAATTTGGTCTAGGTAATGGGTGGTCTTCTCAAAGGTGGTCTTTTGGAGAGGATTCAATGTAATTTACTGTATATCAGAAAAACAGAAATGGACAATGCCAGGTAAGTCTTGGAGTCATGTCCTCTGTTAGGGAATGCAATGCACAGTATATTGTCTTGGAATCTCTATATAGGGATATTCCAACTAAAAATATTTATCTATAGGTGATAAGTGGGAGTCCAATCACTAGGACTGCCTCTGATCTCTAGAGCAAGTCTCCTGTCTTATCCCCTGTTGCATGATCACAGCAAGGAGGAGGTTTAATGGACTGACTGTAAGATATGCATTCTACTGCTGTTCCATTCAAACGCTATGGGAGTCACAAGAACAGCCAGGTGCTTTGCTCCAGTGGACAGGTAATACATGTTGGTGAAATACAATAACTATAGTTGCTAAATAATAACACCATACCTTGACTAAATCATACCATCTCACAGGGACTTGTGGTATTTAGTAACAGTATGGTGATAATATTCATGCAGTGACTAAATAATACCAACATACTATTGAATAAAAATGATCAACACCAATGTTAACAAGGTATTGTTTGTGTATATTACTAGTATACTGAGTGTGCGTGTGTATGTATGTATATATATATATGTGTATATATATATATATATATATATATAAATGGTCAGATGGTGGTCTACAGAGTATTAATACACTACAGACTGGGTAAAAGTACCATTCACAGCACTAGTCACAGGCAGAATAAATGACACATCCAGTGTCTCACAGTGGCCCACAATGCCATGGCGAGTTCTCCCAGCTCCTGCCTATGCTGCATTGGTCACACAGATATTTTTGCCTTTTTTGCCCTGTAAGTGTTCCAATGAAGTGCCCCAGAAGTTGTAGAATACATTAACTAAAGATTCCAGAAATGGACGTTTTGATGTGGGCAAGTTTGGACCCTAAACCCCAGGTGAATAATAACATGCTGATGGTTTAGTGACCCGCATATCTGGTCACAGTTTCCCTTTATAGTATATAAACTGCAAATGTATAGTCTCTATACTAACATAATTCATAAAATCTGACAAGTCAATTTACTGCGTTGCTGAAAGGCTACAATGGTTATGATTCAGAAAGTCGCTATGATCCTTAATTTCCACTTGGTGGTGCATTTGTATGCATTACCGTTCCAAAATAAGATTGCATTATTTCATTATTTTAAACAAATAGGAATTTATATGTTCTTAGAATTCAGGAAGATAAAAGTACGATAAAATGTAATGCCTTGTAATGTAAAATTTTGCAAAGCTTTTTACCATAACCATCCTTTTTATTATTTTCTAACATGACAGAATATACTTACCAGATAGATAGATAAAATTATCTATCTATCTATCTATCTATCTATCTATCTACCTCAAAAAACACAGGCAGATCTCCAAAAATAGTGAAGGAATAGAAATATTTCATTAGCCCCCATGTACCACGTTTCAGTTCCAATAGAACTTTCCCGAAGTAGGAGAGGTTTTATAGTAACTGAAAAGTTGCACTTGGGGGCTAATAAAGTCCTTCTATTTTTTCACTATTTTTGGAGAGCTGCCTGTGTTTTTTGAGTTTAGATAGATATATAATTATCACACGTGGACAAAATTGTTGGTATCCCTCGTTTAATGAAAGAAAAACCCACAATGGTCACAGAAATAACTTGAATCTGACAAAAGTAATAATATATAAAAATTCTATGAAAATAAACAAGTGAAAGTCAGACATTGCTTTTCAACCATGCTTCAACAGAATTTTTCAAAAAAGAAAACTCATGAAACAGGCCTGGACAGAAGTGATGGTTCCCTTAACTTATTATTTTGTTGCACAACCTTTTGAGGTAATCACTGCAATCAAAAGATTCCTGTAACTGTCAATGAGACTTCTGCACCTCTCAACAGGTATTTTGGCCACTCCTCATGAGCAAACTGCTCCAGTTGTCTCGGGTTTGAAGGGTGCCTTTTCCAGACGGCATATTTCAGCTCCTTCCAAAGATGCTCAATAGGATTTAGGTCAGGGCTCATAGAAGGCCACTTCAGAATAGTCTAATGTTTTCCTCTTAGCCATTCTTGGGTGTTTTTAGCTGTGTGTTTTGGGTCATTATCCTGTTGCAAGACCCATGACCTGTGACTGAGACCAAGCTTTCTGACACTGGGCAGCACATTTCTCTCTAGAAACCCTTGATAGTCTTGAGATTTCATTGTACCCTGCACAGATTCAAGACACCATGTGCCAGATGCAGCAAAGCAGCCCCAGGACATAACAGAGCCTCCTCCATGTTTCACAGTAGGGACTGTGTTCTTTTCAAGATATGCTTCATTTTTCCATCTGTGAACATAGAGCTGATGTGCCTTGCCAAAAATTTCGATTTTTGTCTCATCTGTCCATAGGACATTCTCCCAGAAGCTTTGTGGCTTGTCAACATGTAGTTTGGCAAATTCCAGTCTGGCTTTTTTATGATTTGTTTTCAACAATGGTGTCCTCCTTGGTCGTCTCCTGTGAAGTCCACTTTGGCTCAAACAACGACGGATGGTGCGATCTGACGCTGATGTTCCTTGAGCTTGAAGTTCATCTTTAATCTCTTTAGAAGTTTTTCTGGGCTCTTTTGTTACCATTCGTATTATCCTTCTCCTTGCTTTGTCATCAATTTTCCTCCTACGGCCACGTCCAGGGAGGTTGGCTACAGTCCCATGGATCTTACATTTCTGAATAATATGTGCAGCTGTAGTCACAGGAACATCAAGCTGCTTGGAGATGGTCTTATAACCTTTACCTTTAACATGCTTGTCTATAATTTTCTTTTTTAAGCTCCTGAGACAATTCTTTCCTTCGCTTCCTCTGGTCCATGTTGAGCGTGGTACTCACCATGTCACCGAACAGCACAGTGAGTATCTGTAGCCCTATATACAGACCACTGACTGATTACAAGAGTGTAGACACCTGTGATGCTAATTAGTGGATATACCTTGATTTAACATGTCCCTTTGGTCACATTATTTTCAGGGGAACCATCATTTCTGTCCAGGCCTGTTTCATGAGTTTTCTTTTTTTAAAAATTCTGTTGAAGCATGGTTGAAAAGCAATGTCTGACTTTCATTTGTTCATTTTCATAGAATTTTTATATATTATTACTTTTGTCAGATTCAAGTTATTTCTGTGACCATTGTGGATTTTTCTTTCATTAAACGAGGGGTACCAACAATTTTGTCCACGTGTGTATATTCTGTCATGTTAGAAAATAATAAAAGGGATGGTTATGGTAAAAAACTTTGCAAATTCTTACATTACAAGGAATTTATTATTATTTTTTTGTATTTACTTACATGAACAATAAGCTGTTGACCTGCTGGATTTGCACCCTTTTTTGCACAATTTAACTGTTTGGTGCTGCTCTCTTTTGGAATATCTATCTATCATCTAGGCAGATAGAGAGAGAGATACATAGATAGATAGATAGATAGATAGATAGATAGATAAAAGATACATTGTATTTTCTGCCTGGAAGCTGCCTTGTCGAGCAATGATTAGATTTTGTCTCAGGTTTACATTGGCTTTCTTCACGATGGATAGTTGTTTCCCAAGCTTGATTTACTGTGACACCTTATTACGGGTTATTTCCTTCAACTAATGTCTTTTATTACCAGCACTGCTGGATTCATGCAATAGACCATAGAGAATTCATTAATCCTAAGTGATTGACCAGAGAGTTCAGTGACTATACAAAGTAAAAACATATCTCAGTCTTGATCTGAAATTAAAATAATAAAAATGTATATAAATATAACAACTTTATCACATACATGACAAATGTGCAGCTATATATTCTGATATACAGCCCATTCAAATGTTGTAGATAACACCAATATGATTGATTTTTTAAGTGTGCTTACATGTTCAGGTTTTTACATGGTTGTGGTCATGTCCGCCATTTTAACCTGGGGTCACTGCACATAAGGACCTGCCAATTTTTATGTTGGGGTGCTGGGGCTGCATTGGCTACCAACTGCAGATGCTCTGGCAGCAGGCACTGGCATCCACAGGTGCTCTGGCAGACCTGGTCATGCCCCCGATACACCAAACAGCTAATTTGCTTCAGAATTGAAAGATGATTTTCTCAGGAGCAGAGATTTCAATTGGACACCAAAAAGGTATGGTATGTTCACTATGTTATTAGCAGCCTCTTCAACACCATATAATTGGTTTAGAAGAGATTTTGAGGTTGCAAACTCCTTTTATATGGATATGGAAAAAAGAACAATCCAGCCTTCCGAGATTTATTCCATATGCACTGGTTTCAGAGCTAAAAGTTTGTTTCCAAAAGTGGTCATGGAGTTCATTAGCCCACATTTAGAAGTTATTCATATTACTCACATATTCCCCAGCATCATCACTCACTGTCCCCAAGTAGGGCTGACAATCTAAATTCCCTATCAGTATGGCTTTGAACTGTGGGAGGAAACCGGAGTACCCGGAGGAAACCCACGCAGACATAGGGAAAACATACAAACTCCATGTAGATGTCCTTGGTTGGATACAAAACTAGCACTGCATTCTAAATCTGTTAGTTTGTCTATTGTTTCTGTATAACTATATCCATTGTTTATGTCCAAACACCAAACCCTACAAACATTAGTACACAGAAATATAGATGTGTTCCTCCTTACCTTCCATTGGTTAGACATGTCCAGATATACAGTATGTGTTACTAGATGACCAGTTTCTCAAAACAATGATTTTGTGATGCTCTGTCATGAGATGCCTATTCTAAATGTGTCTATATGTCACCATCCAGTGGTTGTGTTGTAGGTTGCAGCCTGTCAGGGATTTTACTACCATGGAGTAATTTATTGAATTCATTTCATGACAAATTGTAATCCTTAAACAAATATTTGAGTTGGACTTGGCCTTGCATATGTATAAATGTAATTATATTATATTATATTGTATATATGTACCAATATAGCCTATTTAATTAACTTAATGATATACTCATTTGGGGCCCCTATGTGACAGTATAGGGTTCTTTAAGCCAGGGAACCCACCATATTTGAAAAAAAAAAATTTCAGTAGTGTACTTCCAATTGGTTTGCATGTAGGAAAGTACGATAATGTCATTATTTGCAGTTCACCAAACAATTTGGTGAGGATTTTGTTCGTCACAAGGATGATGACTGACATTGAGCACATTACTGGTTGCCAATTGGTTGTTATAGCATAGCAGGGTGCAGGGGTGTAACTAGCAAAGACCAAGTCCCATAGCAAACTTTTGACTGGGGGCAATCACACATTATAAAGCCCCCTTTACTGGCCCCAACATGGTATAACTTCCCCTTTCCTGGCTCCCTCACGGTATAACACCCCCTTTATTGATGCTCACACAGTGTAACACCCCATTTACTGGCCCCCACATGGTGTAATTCTTCCTTTGCTGAGCTCCAGCTGGTATAACACCCCGTTTACTGACCTCCACATATTGTAACACCTCCTTTACTGGCCCCCAACATAGTATAGAGCCCCTTTTACTGGCCCCACACACGGTATAAAGCCCTCATTACTTACCACCACACAATATATTGCCTCCTTTGCTGGCCTCCACACAGTAAATGCCACCTTTACTGGCCCACCACACAGTATAGTATCCCTTTATTGTCCCCATGCACTAAGTGCCCCCTTTAGTGGCCATCCTACAGTAACAGCCCCCTTTACAGGCCGCCATACAGTAAGTGCCCCTCAAAGTGACTTTAGGCTGCTACCTTCTGGATTACTTTAGCAGATAACGGTCGATATTCACTTACCGATCCCTGCTCCTGCCCATGGTTGCTTCCACATCCCCTTCAGCCTCCAGGGGGCCCCATTTGTCACACATCCCGATGCTTATGCTGAACAACCTCATTACATTGTTGATGCTGTTCAGCACGCCGCTGTTCAGCACGGTGCATGGAAGCTCCTGGAGGCTGAAGGAGAAACAGAGGCAGCCATTGGGAAGAGTGGAGATCGGTAAGTAAATAGGAGTTATCCATCAGGTAACGGCCTATTAAAACAAAGAAATAAGAAGCAACAGAGGCCTGCCGGGCTGCCTAAATTCACAAGCTTCATAGCATCTGCTAGTGCTGCTATGGCAGTAGTTCCGCCACTTGCGGCTATACATGTACAGTTCTGCAAAAGTGTTCTTTATCTATGTTTACCTCTGTGATACATGTACAATAATTGGTATATATAGGTATAGTCTTAAAAAGTGTTGAAAACAAATTTTTATGGGTGGGTTATTACCAAATTCTGGAGCATGTTGCTTAGTAAATCTTACATTGTATTTATATTTGATTTTTAACTAAAGTATCCTGAAACAAGCTGGGTGTTTTAGAAGTGCTGAAAATGATGCCACCCTCCTCTAGTCTGTGTTTACTAACCAGCTGCTGAAGGTCTTGTTGAGCCACATGGCCCTGTTGCATGCATCATTTGCTTAATTAGGTACAAGCAATAGAAGCATGGTTCATTAGTCCAGACAATGCTCTCCTTCGCATACAGCCAAAAGCGTCTGATTAACTGAGCTTGCTTATAGGCTTGTTATATTAAACAGGGCTAAGCAGTATCCAGTGGTTACCATACAGCTTCTTTCCAGGACATAAACTAATGGAGCACTTTACAAGCTTAAGAGACTCTTGAGTATATAGTGTATGTTACATATATTATTAATGTAGGTTTACTTCTAAGTAAAAAAAAAAAATGATTTCAGGTTACCTATATCACAGCATTTCTGCAGATGCTAGATTGCAGGGTCACACATCAAGATGTTCTGCTTCTCCTCTGCATCGTATGGAGCTCTTATATGGTCATTGTTGTAATTATTTGTGTATTATGTTTGTAGTGTATGGTGGTGGATGCATTATACAACAATCTTATTCATGTAAATGATATACAGTACCATGCAAAGTTTTAAGCAGGTGCGGGGAATGCTGCACAGTAAGAATGCTTTCAAAATATGTGTAGATACAGACTAGAAATCTAAATCACATCAGTATTTGTTGTCACTGCTCTCTGGAGGGGGAGTCCTAGAAATGATGAAGTGATGATATGACCCTCAAAGAGTCCTGATCTCAACATCATACAGTCTGTTTAGGATTGCCTGAAGAGACAGAAGGATTGGACCAAGTCCACATTTACAGAAGATCTGTGCTTAGTTCTTCAAGATGTTGGGAACAACCTTCCTGCTGAGTTCCTTCTAAAATCGTCTGTAAGTGTACCTAGATGAATTGATGGAAGACAAAGGGCGGTCACACCAAATATTGATATGGTTTATTTATTTATTTATTTATTATGCTTACTTCTATAGCACCATCATATTCCACAGCGCTTTACAGTCATTGACAGATTTCTCTTTTCTTCATTCACTTAATTGTGTTAATTGATAAAAATAAACTATTAACACTTCTATTTCTGAAACATTCTTACATTGCAGCATTTTTTCCACACCTGCCAAAAACTTTTCCACCACACTGTACAGTATGGCAAACAGATAACATTGTTATTTAGGCACGTAATGCTGCATACCTATAAGTACATACAGCATAGTATAGCTATTTGTACACTATATTATAATAGACCATATGGCAGGGGGATGCCAACAGAAGGTACAGTCAATTGGAACATCCAACATAAGGCTAGACCTGGTTGACCCCCAGTAAGATACACAGGATGGCACATGACATTTGTGTGCCCACGTCAATATGAGTATACATGCTTTTATTATTTATGCATTCCATAAACTATATTGTTTGTTACGTGGATATTTACAAACCCCTTTCAGATCTATGATCAGTCACATAATCTTCAGTAGCAAATCTGTAACGTGTGAAATATACCCTTATTATTTTAATTTGTACACTTTTATATGAAGCCACTGTGCATAAACACATGTATTATGTGGACACAAACCTGCATATATATGAAACACATCTGAATATTGATACATATAAATCAACATGTGCGTGTAGCCTAAGAGTTACCTATCCTCCATTTAATTAATCCCAGTGGTCATAAAATTTGTTATGATAATTTTATCATTAAACATAAAGATAAACTCCAGTCAGATTCCCATAAGTAGTAAAATGGACCTTCAAGGGTCACATAACAGTTTTTTCACTCTGACATCATTTCTTGCTCTGTAGTTATTGGCTAAAGATTCACCTCACAGACTTCCTGTTCTGCCCACCCCTTACTTCACTCTGCACATAATATTTGGTAATAAGGAAAGCTTCTTTTACATGCTTCCTCTTGTATTTGGATCATAAATCAGGCAGTTAGGGAGAACAAAGATCTCAGCGTTACCAGTATTTTCTTCAGAGTACATGTAGGGGTAAAGCAGAGTAAAGCTTCCCGTACAGCTAAATGACATACAGTAATACCTCGTACATTCGCGAGGTTAGGTTCCAGAGAGGATCGCGAGGAATCGCGAATGTTTGGTACAAGCGCTTAGAAGCGCTTACAATGCCGGTTTCTAAAGTTTAACCCCTAAATACCAAAAAACTTTACCCTAGAGTACTGTACAGTATACTAAAGTATACTGTACAGTACAGTATATTAATACATTAATTAATTAATTCATTCATTCATTCATTTGTCTTATACACTCACAGTAAAATGAAACTAATTACGGGGTACGTAACGAACAGGACGCTACTACCCAATAGCGAAGGTTTGTTTTTTTTTTTTAAATTCACAGATATGTGAAAAACAGCAAAATCTATATATGTTAGGTTCCAATAAAAATATCGCGAATCTGTGAATTCGCAAATTCGGAAACGCGAGTGTACGAGGTATTACTGTATATGTATTTTCAGCTATTTGTACTACACTTTTCTGTGGTATTGTGGCACTATTGCAATTGGTACACTTTGGGGGACGCATTATAACTATTAAAGGCACTACTAGTAATGTGGCACACTGGTGGCGTATTGTTTTATGGGGCATGACTAATGTGGGGTCATTATTAATTTGCTGGGCACTGTGCAACACCAAATATTGTAGAGGGCATGATCTGTGTGGTAGTAGTATTTTCAGTGGGGACTATCTCTATGGAACTATAATGTCTGCAGGACAGTATTTGGGGTAGCAGCAGGATGAAATTCTTAGGGCATCATGATTGAAAAATGAGTAATCCAATATATATTTGTGGCTAGATCTGCAGAGCTGGAAGAAGTATTCATGGTGGTCTGGGCTGAATGGAGAAGATAGGAAATAGAGTGACTACAATGAAAGGAGACATCATCTGAAAGTCACTGGATATAGTAATTAAGCATTTTCCTGTGCTTCCTTTATCTGAATCTGATCAGTATTGTCTTTGGTTCTGAAAGGGAGGGGAGTCAGTCGTAGGTCATTGAGAATTTGGTACAGCTAAGCCCTGGATATTATAAAACCCTAGCAATGGTATGCAGATTAAATATTTTTTAGCCAATGTACTATTTAACTGCATCACTGCAAATATAATATTACACCTTTACTAAAAAAATATTTCCAAATGCAACGGATATGCTGTAGATTTTTGCCATGGATAATCCATAGCATTAAACGTAGCAGCAAAGTGGATGAGATGTTACCAAATCTCTTTCAAATGCTACAGAATCATGCAATATTTGATACTTTTTTTTGTCAAAAAGACAAACGTGTTGTAGGTATGATACCTTTATTGGCTAACCAGAAAAATTATATTTGCAAGCTTTCGAAGGACAGAGGCTCTTTCTTCAGGGATTTCCAAATGAATGACAACATTAGAACAACAATAGCAAGATGCTAGACAAAGGCAAATAGTTCATCAGGTGCTATGTTAGTGAGATAAGGTAGGGTAATAACACTGAGGTTATACGGGTGATGGGTTGGGATGGGGTTGTAGTCATCTGGAGTTAGTTACCTTATCTCACTAACCTATCACCTCATATACTAATTGCCTATGTGCCCCATCTTGCTAATGTTGTGCTGTGTTCTCAGTCATTCATTTGGAAATCCCTGAAGAAGGAGCTTCTTCCTTCGAAAGCTTGCAAATGTAATTTTTCTGGTTAGCCAATAAAGGTATCATACCTACAACACTTTTGTCTTTTTGACACAAAAATATAAAATATTGCATGATTTTTTGTGGCTAACACTGTACTACACTAGTTTTCCCTATAAATGCTGCAGAATAAATTGAGTACAAATGTTAAAATCTACAGCTTGTGAAATTATGTTGCAGATTTTCACAACAGATTTTACCCATTTCGATGAATGAGGTGAAATCCATAGCAAAGTTCACAACACATCCATCTATAATAATACCAATTCTAGGATTTACTAACTCCTCTCAAAAAGCCAAGGGGTTAATATTTACTGGTTGCCACTTGGCATATGTCTGTAAACCGCAGCTTCCCATTTATTCTCACTTATAATAATATTGATGGCTGATGCCTATCGAGCGTGATTATTGCAGCTGGAAAGCTTACTACCACTTACGAGTGCATGCCAATGCTTATGACTGACTCCATGGGGAGAATATAGACCTGTTTAATCAGGTTTCATTTATGCAAGTTTACAAGTAGCTTATGTCTAACAAGACAGAAATTTCAGAGAAAAAAAAGAGCATTTATCTTCATTCTCCAATACATAAAGACAAACGGATTAATTCATGTTACTTTAAATGGCTAAATCCAGTATTACGTGCAAGTATTGGGGAGAAGTGTTCACTGGTTGGTTCCCTTATGACTTTTCCCCATCCAGGTCTCTTCTTGGACTCAATCATCTCACCCGTCTTCACATAAACATAGCTGTAATTTCTATAATGGGAATGTGGATAAACTCACAGAAGACATCTTGGATGGTGATTATCTTGGTGCAAACAACTGGTGGATTGGTGGAGTTAAAATTTAACCTGTTTGATGTGAGTGTTTCCCCGGCAGCAGATGTTAAATTCAGAATGTTTTCCACTAAATTAGGAGATTTTGTTGTTTGCATTCTGTCAATTTGTTAAATGTTCTACTCAGCCATTTCTTTGTTGCTGTAAAATTGAATAAGGTCACTAATAATCTGTAGGTAAAATGAATGAGGCCACCAATAATCTGTAGGTAAAATGAATGAAGCCACCAATAATCTGTAGGTAAAATGAATGAGGCCACCAATACTTTCTGGGTATAAAACCACAAATAACCTCTGGATAAAATACAATAAAGCCGCCAAAACTCTGTGGGTAAATTATAACATGCCACCAATAATCTATGGGTAAAATGAATAAGGCCACAAATAATTTCTGGGTATAAAACCACAAATAACCTCTGGATAAAATACAATAAAGCTGCCAATAATTTCTTGGTACAATCCTATAAATACACCAATAATCTATGGATTAAATGAAATAAGACCACCAATAACATATCCCACTAGGGTTTTCTATACTTTTAAACCACAAATCTGCCTACCTTTGCACAAAAACAGGAACATCAAAGTTCTCCACTTGTTATGAGCCAACCATGATTATTTGGCATGATAAAATTCCTAACAAGTATTTAATTCAACTTTGAATTTCCTTACTTGACCACATTTTTTTCCATTTAAATATGTACTAAATTGTTCTGATTTATTTCTGAATATATCTTAGCTCCAAATTCTCTGTATAGACATAATTTAAAAACATAACATCCTAGTTACCTGCAGCCACCAATACAAGGAGCTCAGCTGCTAACTTCATCATGTTAATGTCGTCTGCCCAATAAAAATGAAAAAGAGAAAAAAATAAAATAAAAAAGAATGACATTAGAAAAAAAAAAAAAAATAATAATACAATAACACACCTTATCAATCCTGTTCTGATGCTTCCTGGGTCCCTGCTGGTTTCTACTTCCTGATCCCTCGTGACACACAGGAAATGACCACTGAGCCAATCACTGGTTGAGGTGGGCCACTGCTGTATCCAGTGATTGGTTGATCAGTCATTTACTGTGTGTTAAGAAGGACCAGGAAGTAGAGACAAGTGGGGAATGGGATGGTTTACTGGCCTGGCAACCCCCTTAGGATATGTTCACATGGATGAATCTGGAGATGATTCTTGAGGTGGATTCATCTTGAAAATCAGCTTCAGATTCTGCTTCCCATTGTTTTCAATAGGAGGCAGAGACAGATGCAGAGCTGAAAAAATAAGCATCCTACCTGTTCATCTTGCAGATTCCATGGCTGATTTAGCCGTAGAAGGTGGGGCACAAGCCTCAAATTTTTTCCCACCACGGGATGCATAGGGTTGATAAGTGGAGAAGAATCTTAGATGGATGTCCGCCTCAAATTCCTCTTCGCTTTCCGATGTATGATTGGGCCCTTAAACATTGAACTCAATATTAAGGCAGTATACACTAAGCTTCCACACTTGTTTTAAGGATAGTTGCAGGCTTACTGCATGGTATAATTTAATGGGAGTTTATTACCATTAACATGGGTCCAAATGAAGTAATGTGTTGTTAATAGGATAAAAAATATACCTTTGTATTGTAAAAGTACTGTCTAGATGCCGAGAAAAATGACCTTGAATTCATTTGCACATTCTGTGCCAAGTGCACCCATGTTGTGACCCTGCTGGCACAAGCACATGTCTTCATCCCCAACCAGCTCCGTCCTCTAACTCATTGATGAATACTTAACTCATTAGTTAATTAACACACAGCCTGCATAACGGCTCCTTCACTGAAATCTAAATTTGTTTCCGCAGGTGTATCATTTCTCCTACAGTATTGCATATACACCAGCTGTGGAGCTGAGTGGGTTTGTAGTACTATAGGGGAATGAAGCAGCTGGGAAGACAGGCAGGACTGTGCATGTACTGACCGTGGAGCAGTCGGCGCATGTGCAAGTTTTTTTGTGAAGGAGCTCTACAGGCTGAATAGGTTTGTCCATCAATAATTACTGTACATAAACATCCATAGGATAATATTAACCAGTATGGAGATGTAATATGGTCATGTTTATATGGCCTAAGTGAAATCAAGTTTTATTCTGTATTCATTAAAACAAGCATGGACATGTGGGACATGTAAAAACTTTTAAAATACATAAAAGCATCCCAAAACACTAGCCACCCATGTAATTTTTCTAGGCTCCTATTCTACCTGAGCCACTAGGATTTGTCTAGCCCTCCAGTATAGTATTTATAGATAACAGGATTACAGGAATAGATCTAGAAATGTCTGCATGCAATATAGGTTCAGCTAGATTTTCTGTACTTTCAGTACATATAGTTATCAGAAAGTACACTATGTGGACAGTATGTGTTTAACTAGTAATATATATATATATATATATATATATATATATATATACATATATACAGTGGGGAAAAAAGTATTTAGTCAGCCACCAATTGTGCAAGTTCTCCCACTTAAAAAGATGAGAGGCCTGTAATTGACATCATAGGTAGAACTCAACTATGAGAGACAAAATGAGAAAACATATCTAGAAAATCACACTGTCTGATTTTTTTTAAGAATTTATTTGCAAATTATGGTGGAAAATAAGTATTTGGTCACCTACAAACAAGCAAGATTTCTGGCTCTCATAGATATGTAACTTCTTTAAGAAGCTCCTCTGTCCTCCACTCATTACCTGTAGTAATGGCTCCTGTTTGACATTGTTATCAGTATAAAAGACACCTGTCCACAACCTCAAACAGTCACACTCCAAACTCCACTATGGTGAAGACCAAAGAGCTGTGGAAGGACACCAGAAACAAAATTGTAGACTTGCACCAGGCTGGGAAGACTGAATCTGCAATAGGCAAGCAGCTTGGTGTGAAGAAATCAACTGTGAGAGCAATAATTAGAAAATGGAAGACTTACAAGACCACTGATAATCTCCCTCCATCAGGGGCTCCACGCAAGATCTCACCCCGTGGGGTCAAAATGATCACAAGAATGGTGAGCAAAAATCCCAGAACCACATGGGGGGACCTAGTGAATGACCTGCAGAAAGCTGGGACTAACGTAACAAAGGCTACCATCAGTAACACACTACGCCGCCAGGGACTCAGATCCTGCAGTGCCAGACGTGTCCCCCTGCTTAATCCAGTGCATATCCGGGCCCGTCTGAAGTTTGCTAGAGAGCATTTGGATGTTCCAGAAGAGTATTGGGAGAATGTCATATGGTCAGATGAAACCAAAGTAGAACTATTTGGTAGAAACACAACTCGTCGTGTTTGGAGGAGAGTGAATGCTGAGTTGCATCCAAAGAACACCATACCTACTGTGAAGCATGGGGGTGGCAACATCATGCTTTGGGGCTGTTTCTCTGCAAAGGGACCAGGACGACTGATCCGTGTACATGAAAGAATGAATGGGGCCATGTATTGTGAGATTTTGAGTGCAAACCTCCTTCCATCAGCAAGGGCATTGAAGATGAAATGTGGCTGGGTCTTTCAGCATGACAATGATCCCAAACACACCGCCAGGGCAACAAAGGAGTGGCTTCGTAAGAAGCATTTCAAGGTCCTGGAGTGGCCTAGCCAGTCTCCAGATCTCAACCCCATAGAAAACCTTTGGAGGGAGTTGAAAATCCGTGTTGCCCAGCGACAGCCCCAAAACATCACTGCTCTAGAGGAGATCTGCATGGAGGAATGGGCCAACATACCAGCAACAGTGTGTGCCAACCTTGTGAAGACTTACAGAAAACGTTTGACCTCTGTCATTGCCAACAAAGGATATATAACAAAGTATTGAGATGAACTTTTGTTATTGACCAAATACTTATTTTCCACCATAATTTGCAAATAAATTATTTAAAAATCAGACAATGTGATTTTCTAGATATGTTTTCTCATTTTGTCTCTCATAGTTGAGGTCTACCTATGATGTCAATTACAGGCCGGCCTCATCTTTTTAAGTGGGAGAACTTGCACAATTGGTGGCTGACTAAATACTTTTTTTTCCCCACTGTAATGTGAAATGAAGTATAACTCTGCAATGTACAGCTTGGAATGACTTGGTGTAATTATAATGTATGACTCTATTCGATATCCGTCTTGAGTAATATATGTCTGTCAACTGAATGGTGACATAATGCTTGCATTCCTTTAGATGATACATTAATAACACAATTACAGCAGTCACATTAGTCACACATTTTTCAGTAGCCTAATATGATATATACATAATCTACTAAGGTATAAATGAAATGTAAATTATCCCTAAGTGGCAGATTAAAGAGGTTTATGTAAAGAATACAGGTTATGTACACCTTTGCAAATCTTACTTTTTCAATTGTTCATGTATTATAGGAGAAAAGCAAAGCAACTTTGCAAAGAATTCTAATTGAAAAATAATCTAAACATCTCTTATGCAGACCTTTGTGTCTCCGCGGTAACAGACCACAAACAAACCTAGTGTTGTCTGATCCTGCAGTTATATGGCCTTCCCTCTGTCCCCTACCTCTTCCTAATATACATTTGGTAAGTTAGCAAGAAGTATGGGTCATATGAGGTTTATTGTAGGAACAGATTATACAGTCATGGCCAAAAGTTTTGAGAATGACACAAATATTATATTTTCACATGATCTGCTGCCCTCTGGTTTTTATGTGTGTTTGTCAGATGTTTTTATCACATACAGAAATATAATTGCATTCATATTATGAGTAACAGAAGCTTATATTGACAGTTAGAATGAGTTAATGCAGCAAGTCAATATTTGCAGTGTTGACCCTTCTTCTTCAGGACCTCTGCAATTCTCCCTGGCATGCTCTCAATCAACTTCTGGACCAAATCCTGACTGATAGCAGTCCATTCTTGCAGAATCAATGCTTTAATTTTGTCTGAATTTGTTGGTTTTTGTTTGTCCACCCGTCTCTTGATGATTGACCACAAGTTCTCAATGGGATTAAGATCTGGGGAGTTTCCAGGCCATGGACCCAAAATCTTTATGTTTTGTTCCCTGAGCCATTTAGTTATCACCTTTGCTTTATGGCAAGGTGCTCCATCATGCTGGAAAAGGCATTGTTGAGCGCCAAACTGCTCTTGGACGGTTGGGAAAAGTTGCTCTTGGAGGACATTCTGGTACCATTCTTTATTCATGGCTGTGTTTTTAGGCAAGACTGTGAGAGAGCCGATTCCCTTGGCTGAGAAGCAACCCCACACATGAATGGTTTCAGGATGCTTTACAGTTGGCATGAGACAAGACTGGTGGTAGCGCTCACCTCTTCTTCTCCGAATAAGCTGTTTTCCAGATGTTCCAAACAATCGAAAAGGGGATTCATCAGAGAAAATGACTTTACCCCAGTCCTCAGCAGTCCACTCCCTGTACCTTTTGCAGAATATCAGTCTGTCCCTGATGTTTTTTCTGGAGAGAAGTGGCTTCTTTGCTGTCCTCCTTGAGACCAGGCCTTGCTCCAAGAGTCTCCGCCTCACAGTGCGTGCAGATGCACTCACACCTGCCTGCTGCCATTCCTCAGCAAGCTCTGCACTGCTGGTAGCCCGATCCCGCAGCTGAAACACTTTTAAGAGACGGTCCTGCCGCTTGCTGGTCTTTCTTGGGCGCCCTGGAGCCTTTTTGGCACCAATGGAACCTCTCTCCTTGAAGTTTTTGATGATGCGATAGATTGTTGACTGAGGTGCAATCTTTCTAGCTGCAATACTCTTCCCAGTTAGGCCATTTTTGTGCAGTGCAATGATGACTGCACGTGTTTCTTTAGAGATAACCATGGTTAACAGAAGAGAAACAATGATGGCAAGCACCAGCCTCCTTTGAAAGTGTCCAGTGGTGTCATTCTTACTTAATCATGACAGATTGATCTCCAGCCCTGTCCTCATCAACACCCACACCTGTGTTAATGGAGCAATCACTGAAACGATGTTAGGTGGTCCTTTTAAGGCAGGGCTGCAATGATGTTGAAATGTGTTTTGGGGGATAAAGTTCATTTTCTAGGCAAATATTGACTTTGCAAGTAATTGCTGTTAAGCTGATCACTCTTTGTAACATTCTGGAGTATATGCAAATTGCCATTAGAAAAACTGAAGCAGTAGACTTTGTAAAAATTAATATTTGTATCATTCTCAAAACTTTTGGCCATGACTGTACAGAGTTTGTTTGTAGTCTGTTACTACGGAGAAACAAAAGTCTGCATAAGAGCTGTAGAATCAAAATTACCAGAGATTTTTAGACTAAGATGATTTACAAAATTGCTTCATTTTTCATTTTAAATGCCTTGAAATTATAAAAAATGCTTGTAAATGTGAACCTTTCCTTTGATCAATATGGAATGAAAAGTTCAGCAAGTTTCAAATGTCTGCTTGGGGCTGTATAATTTGTCTCTATTTGTCATCGGTGAAAGGGAACTACTTTCTATGGCTAACACGGTACAACATTATACGATCGGTGAAAGGGAACATTCTTATTTACATCCAGAGACTGAAGCCAGATAGACCTATTATTTTTCTTAGCTGTATAAAGTCTAGGCAAACTATTATGGAGGGATATATAGCATGCATTGCTGCTGAGGTTCTTAGCCCAAAAAGGATTATCTACTGAAGGCCTTGGTAACTATAGGTTAAGGTGTACAGTATATACAGGTGGACAGCAATGTTGAAAATTGTACCAAGGGCTGCCATGAAGAACTTTGGCACAAATACAGATACATGTTCTAACTTTATCTATTCTGAATGACACACAGACCCAATAGAAATCAATGGATTAGTTTGTAATGGATATAAAACAGATTGACATCTGAGTTACATCTGTTAAAAACAGATCAGTGGGTTGGCTCTAAAAAGAAAGACCAATGAATATCATCCTTTATTTTTTAAATGGTCCTTAAAAAAAGAGGCAAAATGGATGACACTCTGCCATCAAAAACAAACAAATGGACGCAGAACGGATGTATAAGAGCCAGACGTTGCCCTGTCAAAAAGGGAATGGCCATGTGAACTAGGCTCCATGCACATGAGTGTGCTTGGTTAGTGTGCTGGCTGTGCTTTTCATGCCAGCACACTGACCCATTATTCTCTATGGCCCCATACACGTGCAGTGTAGTATGGAGTCCGTGTATGTGGCCCGGGCCAGAACTCAGGACAGGTCCTATACCTGTCCATTTTGCGTCCCAGGAAATCAATGTGTTCGTGGAGGCCCGGACGGCATACAATATCATCCAAGTGCTATCCTAAGGTCTTAGGAGGTATATAGTAGATGTGTATCCACTGTTCAATTCTGTGTTCTTCCCAGTGAACTCAACATGTTGATGATATATACGACTGCACAGCTCTTTTTAAATTTAAAAATATTCTTTATTTTAATTTTTTTAAAAGTTATTTATATAGATAAAAAAAAAAAAATTGTATCAAATAATAAATCAAACACCCCCGCTCCTCACGTTGCCAACACCAACTAACTCGCCAAGGAAAGGAGAAAATTTGTACATGTTGAAATATTCTAGACAATCTGACCAGATACTTGTATATTGTAAGGGTATATGAGTCCTCTCCGCCTTGTTCATGCAGAATATCCAGTTATGTGCTGAGGGGCAATGACTCTTTTAAAAAGACTGTTTTAAAGTCGGTTTTACCAATAAGATCTATTTTGTCTTCCAAGATACAGTACAACTAGTTATATCCATAGAGACTGTAATCTTAAAATAAAGCGATAACAATTCTGGAATCGACTTCCAATATTGATAGCTGAACAGCCTCTAAATCGATGACCTCATATCATTAGATCTGTTCTCAAATGAATTCTTCTCACATTCTCATAAATGACTGTGCCAACCATCCCTGCTTAGTAATGAAAGGCCTTTATTGCCTCAAATAGTCTGGGGACACGCAGCAGGTTTGCTACTTTGAACTCAGTAGCGGCTAACCCACTGCAATATACAGTAGCAGCATTGAGGATGAGAATTAAACACATTTTATCACTTTCTGGTGTGAATTTCCTTGCTGGAATATCAGAAGCGTGTTTGTAGTAGAGCTGCACAGCTCAGATCTACTGAATTGTACTTATGACACCATAGAGATCAGCACCGTTATAAGTTCAATTCAGATGAACTTTGTGGGGTTGAGACATTGCGTGCGGAATATGGATAGTTAAGGATAGGTACAAAATGCTTTTTAGAAAGGGACTATATAAGTTGCTTTGCATCATTTGACATAAGTGGGTTGTTCCTTCTTAAAAAGATTCAGTAGAAGTAATACCTGGAAAAAAGCTGTTGCTGCCGGATGGATCTTCAGGTGGTTGCACACTTTTCCATTTCTCCTATGGAGTCACTCTGACTAACAGATGCCGATCCCAAGCACTGGGCAACCCTCTATGATTTTTAATTGCCCATATGTCCCATTAGAACAACCCTCTAAGGCTAAGTTCACATCTGTGCCGGACTCCGCCAGAAATCGGCAGAGATAAAAGTCCTGCACGGAAGACTTTGCTTTCCGCCACTTTCAATATGAAAACTACGGACACCCGGTGGACCCTATTATAGTCTATGGGGTCCACCAGTATCCATTAGTAACAGCTGTTTTATCGATCCGCTTCTCTATCGTTTGGGTCCCCTGGCGGGCCTGAACGATGGAGAGCCTGGCACTTACATAAACCTAGCCTAAGAATTTCGAAACTATTTACTCTTTTGGGTTATATGACAAGCTAAACAAGCAGACTAAAACTCTTTACATCACTTTGTGAGGGACCCACTTTTTACCATGACAATTACATACACCAATGAACTGTATGTTTTAATTATTAAATCCTCAGAATATCACATGAACAAAAATATCAAAAGAATATAAAAAAATATTAAGAAGTAATGTCATACCACATAATAAATAGTATAATGAGTAATGTTGCACCGCATAATGCATGCCAATTCTATATAACACCATCCTACAAGTTAAAATTAAAATTATATTTCAGACCCAATAAAATAGACATCCATAGAAATGTGTAATAAAATAAAAGTATAAAATTACCAAAGGCTGATAGATGTTAGTGAAAGATAGGACCATGAGTCTCAATATACACATTATCCAGACAAGTGCTTGTCTTCTAGCTTTATCCATCATCCATATTCTGGCAGAGAATCCCAATGTATGGCCATTTTTATGTCTTGGCTGGACATACAGTATTTAGAAGCATGTGTCACTAGATGAGCAGCTTTCCA
This sequence comes from Leptodactylus fallax, assembly GCA_947044405.1. Classification (NCBI taxonomy): domain Eukaryota; kingdom Metazoa; phylum Chordata; class Amphibia; order Anura; family Leptodactylidae; genus Leptodactylus; species Leptodactylus fallax. Next base: position 1,595,923 of record CAMRHE010000130.1, on the reverse strand, counting down.
AAACAACTTGATCTCACAATACTCTATAGCAATGTGTATCTTTGTGTGGCCACCCAGCTGGCTAAGGGTTTTGCTAGCTTGTCACAATATTGTATTACATTGCTTCAAAGGGATTATCCACTGTAATAAAATTGACATTCTATCCCATCAGTTTTAAATTGACAGGGGTCTGACTATTGGGACCCCAGCAGAACAACTGTTAATATGGAAAAGCAACATTGTTTACATGCCTGGAGGTGATGCGCTTACTCAATATCTCTTTCATAACAGTGGTTATGAGTACTGCAGATAGTGTCCCAACAATTGGATCCTTGCAGATCTAAAATTGAAGTAAATGGGAGCTGAGTTGCCATAGCCTGGCACTGTCACTATCTACTTCTGGCTCTGTCAGCTCTGTCCACTGTATAGTTCTGGTTTTACGGTGGCAACTGAGGACAACTGATCGGTAGGGGTGCTGAGTGTTGGACCCCCACTGTTCAGATATTGATGGCCTATTCTGATGATAGGCCATCAATGGAAATGCCAATGTGTGCTAAGTTAAGGGTGAATGCATCTGTATCTGCATCTATAAAGCAGACCCAAGTTGTTTGGGAAAAGTAGGCATGTCAACCATTCTCCACTGTAGTACAGGGCTCATTTTAACTTGTAATGCAAAGTACAATTCATTCTTCTAGGCTATGTGTAATGTAGAATATAGAAACATGTCAAGCAAGTCTGGGATCTGACTACATAGCCAAATAGCATTGTTGCAGGTCTCTGGATTCAGACGGATTCTGTAACATAGCTGCTCGCTTAATCACTCTGTCTCTGAAGGACTGAGATTAAGTGATTTCCGGGACTCATTTCTAATATTACTTGAAAATGAAATGGATGGGGAGGAGTGTGCACGTTCAGAGACAAGATAATTCACAAAACAGATTAGGTAGCACGCAGTGAGTCTGCAGCATGTCTGTGCTCTACGGACAATATATGCCTCCAGATCTCATACTGTTTAATTGTAGCCTCCAAATGCCCATCATTTGGACTAAAATCATTGTGTCATTTTCTTCTTCTGTTATGCTGCTATAATTATTTTTCTTGCATTGGAAAAACTTGCACTTTTCAATCATTTCTCTGCCTACTTACCTAGTACTAGTTGCTATTAAAGTGATTTATTGCTTTCAGAGCCTTCACTATCAGAACGGAGCCTATTTCTAAAAAAAAAGGTCAACAGTGAGTCTCTGCATTATCTCTGACCCATCAGACGAAAAAGTTTTATTGGGCAAAAAACATTACAAAACTATATAAATCCGTAACAACAATGAAGTTTGTAAAATGATGGATGTCCCTTAAGGTAATACTTTCCTATTTTGAATCATTTTTTGCAGCAAAATGTTTGTTTCTATGACTACTTTTACATTTCTTTTTGCCTTAAGTCCTTATGTATAACAGTTTTGACTAGAGGTGTAAATAGAAGTGAAGTGGCCCCATAGCAAAGATTAAAATAAGGCCATTTTCTGGCTCTGGTTAGGGGTAATATTATATATAGTTTTTGTGACGGTTTTTGTTGCAGTGTTAAGAGCTGAAGCCAGACATGGATATAAAAGAGGGTAATAGTTTTAATCTTTCCTTTATATTTTCCTTCTTTTTGCATCCACTTTAGGCTTTGGCTTATAAAACTGCATAAAAAAAGACTATGGGGGGATTCGTCAACTTCCCTACGCTACAAGTGGCATAAAATAGTCACAGATTGGCAATTTGGGATTATTTAACACCACTTGCGACTAAAATAGTGGTAAGTGGTGTTTCTGCACCAGCCTCACCACTTCTCTAATAGTAGGCAGGGGCAGGGCATGGTTGTGGCCACTGCCCATGCCATATTCATTATCATTTACCCAATAAAGGCACAAATGACACCAGAATTTATGGCAGACCTGGGGCTGCGATGGATCTACACCTAGGCACAAGGGCACTGGGAGAGGCATAGCCTCATCATGAATTAGAAGTGCCCTCCACTGGCACAGGGAACATTAAGACCAGCATAAAATATGCCAGTCTTATTTAATCCCCTTATGTGTTATTCCAGCTTTACTGTACAATATGTCTACCCTAACCACCAGGGACAGAAAGATTTGATGCTTCCTCCTTTCCTGGATCTTTAAAGGGAGTCTATCATTGCAGAAATCCAGCCACCATCATCTTGATTCGATGCTTAGTTCTATGGAATACTGAGCTACTGAGTGGAGCATATGCTGTCGGCTCTGCCCTGCCGAAGTGGCAGAGCTGACAGCGCATGCGTGGGATTTCGATCCCAAAGAAGAGAACATCAGCTGAAGAGGACGACAGTAGAACCAGGAGGCGTCATTAGTAATAGACATTGGCTGCGTTTTGGGTATGACGAAGCTGTGCTGAGAGCACAGGGGGAATGCCCCCTGTGCTCTCTGAGTGTCATTTGCATAAACTTATAAAACTTCATAATTCAAAAACATTGGGGAAGAGAAATAAAGGTAGAAGTAGAATAGCCTTTATAAAGGCTATTCCAACGTGGGGTCAGTATCTGCAATGATAGACTCCCTTTAAGTTCATTTACACTCCTGTTTGCTAATGTTCTAGGGTCTATGGGATTGATATTCCTGCTCACCATTTATAAAAATAAGTAACAAAGCCAACTACCTGAAGAAGAACGAGCAGTCTGTCTGGAAATATTCCTTCAAGGGAAGATTGTTCATCAACTAAAGATCCTTTGTCTAACTATCGGATGGAAATTACAAATGACCATGACTTCTCTCCAAACAACATCAGCGTGTTGACTAACACTCCATGACCAGCAATACATTCAATACTGTTACAACCATCCATTTTTAGTCTAATGTTTATGAGCCTTATTACAGTTGTTACATAGACATCAAAGAGGACAGGTTTTGCTTGCAAGAAATATTATATGGATGTTTATATTAATATCAAAATATATATTTTTGCTCATTTAAATTAAAAGAATTTTGCATTGTGAAGTTCTGTGGATAGTATATGAGTATCACTATTTTACATTGAAAATCACTTTCACAATCTTGCATTTCCATCTAAAGGGATATTATAAGATTGTGAAAACCATGAGATTATAGAAATACAAAGAAAGCTGCACCATCTGCTGCCAAACTGCTTCACTGCTCAGCCGAATGCAGCCGGGTGGTGGTATTTAGCTAGGGACAGAAGCTGCTAAAGGGCTGCTGTTGCCAGTGCATTAGTCTCTTTGGTTCACATCCTAAAGCTGCCAGGAGGCTGCACACAGAAAAGGGTTAAAATACTGTTACTGTGTTCACTTGGGTTCAACGGGTAATTATTGCCTAAGGTTTGAGTCCTTAGATTTAATTTAATAAGAAAAATATGATAGTGCAGAATCTGAGGCTAGTTGTACCTCCAACTACTGAGGAATATCCAAAATACCATCACCATGTGCATTTATATGTAAAAATATCATACAAACCTTCTAAACTATGAAAATAAATCTGTCAGACGGAAAAGGCAAATTGTGTGTATATATATATATATATATATATATATATATAGCACACGTGGACAAAATTGTTGGTACCCCCTTGTTTAATGAAAGAAAAACCCACAATGGTCACAGAAGTAACTTGAATCTGACAAAAGTAATTTGCCAAACTACATGTTGACAAGCCACAAAGCTTCTGGGAGAATGTCCTATGGACAGATGAGACAAAAATTGAAATTTTTGGCAAGGCACATCAGCTCTATGTTCACAGACGGAAAAATGAAGCATATCTTGAAAAGAACACTGTCCCTACTGTGAAACATGGAGGAGGCTCTGTTATGTTCTGGAGCTGCTTTGCTGCATCTGGCACAGGATGTCTTGAATCTGTGCAGGGTACAATGAAATCTCAAGACAAGGGATTCTAGAGAGAAATGTGCTGCCCAGTGTCAGAAAGCTTGGTCTCAGTCGCAGGTCATGGGTCTTGCAACAGGATAATGACCCAAAACACACAGCTAAAAACACCCAAGAATGGCTAAGAGGAAAACATTGGACTATTCTGAAGTGGCCTTCTATGAGCCCTGACCTAAATCCTATTGAGCATCTTTGGAAGGAGCTGAAACATGCCGTCTGGAAAAGGCACCCTTCAAACCAGAGACAACTGGAGCAGTTTGCTCATGAGGAGTGGCCAAAATACCTGTTGAGAGGTGCAGAAGTCTCATTGACAATTACAGGAATCGTTTGATTGCAGTGATTGCCTCAAAAGGTTGTGCAACAAAATATTAAGTTAAGGGAACCATCATTTCTGTCCAGGCCTGTTTCATGAGTTTTCTTTTTTTTTTTAAATTCTGTTGAAGCATGGTTGAAAAGCAATGTCTGACTTTCATTTGTTCATTTTCATAGAATTTTTATATACAGTATTATTACTTTTATCAGATTATCAGGTTATTTCTGTGACCATTGTGGGTTTGGGGTACCAACAATTTTGTCCACGTGTGTATATATTTTTATATCTATATATATATCTATATATATATAGATATAGATATATATATATATCTATATATATATCTATATATACAGAGGGGAAAAAAGTATTTAGTCAGCCACCAATTGTGCAAGTTCTCCCACTTAAAAAGATGAGGCCGGCCTGTAATTGTCATCATAGGTAGACCTCAACTATGAGAGACAAAATGAGAAAACATATCTAGAAAATCACATTGTCTGATTTTTTAAGAATTTATTTGCAAATTATGGTGGAAAATAAGTATTTGGTCACCTACTGTACAAACAAGCAAGATTTCTGGCTCTCACAGACCTGTAACTTCTTCTTTAAGAGGCTCCTCTGTCCTCCACTCATTACCTGTAGTAATGGCTCTTGTTTGACATTGTTATCAGTATAAAAGACACCTGTCCACAACCTCAAACAGTCACACTCCAAACTCCACTATGGTAAAGACTAAAGAGCTGTGGAAGGACACCAGAAACAAAATTGTAGACCTGCACCAGGCTGGGAAGACTGAATCTGCAATAGGCAAGCAGCTTGGTGTGAAGAAATCAACTGTGGGAGCAATAATTAGAAAATGGAAGACATACAAGACCACTGATAATCTCCCTCCATCAGGGGCTCCACGCAAGATCTCACCCCGTGGGGTCAAAATGATCACAAGAACGGTGAGCAAAAATCCCAGAACCACATGGGGGGACCTAGTGAATGACCTGCAGAAAACTGGGACTAACGTAACAAAGGCTACCGTCAGTAACACACTACGCTGCCAGGGACTCAGATCTTGCAGTACCAGATGTGTCTCCCTGCTTAAGCCAGTACATATCCGGGCCTGTCTGAAGTTTTCTAGAGAGCATTTGGATGCTCCAGAAGAGTATTGGAAGAATGTCATATTGTCAAATGAAACCAAAGTAGAACTGTTTGGTAGAAACACAACTTGTCGTGTTTGGAGGAGAGTGAATGCTGAGTTGCATCCAAAGAACACCATACCTACTGTGAAGTATGGGGGTGGCAACATCATGCTTTGGGGCTGTTTCTCTGCAAAGGGACCAGGACAACTGATCCGTGTGCATGAAAGAATGAATGGGGCCATGTATCGTGAGATTTTGAGTGCAAACCTCCTTCCATCAGCAAGGGCATTGAAGATGAAACATGGCTGGGTCTTTCAGCATGACAATGATCCCAAGCACACCACCAGGGCAACGAAGGAGTGGCTTTGTAAGAAGCATTTCAAGGTCCTGGAGTGGCCTAGCCAGTCTCCAGATCTCAACCCCATAGAAAACCTTTGGAGGGAATTGAAAGTCCGTGTTGCTCAGAGACAGCCCCAAAACATCACTGCTCTAGAGGAGATCTGCATGGAGGAATGGGCCAACATACCAGCAACAGTGTGTGCCAAGCTTGTGAAGACTTACAGAAAACGTTTCACCTCTGTCATTGCCAACAAAGGATATATAACAAAGTATTGAGATAAACTTTTGTTATTGACCAAATACTTATTTTCCACCATAATTTGCAAATAAATTATTTAAAAATCAGACAATGTGATTTTCTAGATATGTTTTCTCATTTTGTCTCTCATAGTTGAGGTCTACCTATGATGACAATTACAGGCTGGCCTCATCTTTTTAAGTGGGAGAACTTGCACAATTGGTGGCTGACTAAATACTTTTTTTTCCCCACTGTATATATATATATATATATATATATAAGTACATTTATTGCCATTCCTACAGGGAATGCTACTTTATCTTTTTCACAAGGAGATGGCGAGATGCCAGCCTGACCTCCGAAAAGTACCAAGAGATCACATAGTCCTGACCCTGGAATTGGACAAGGACTATATGAGAAGTGGTAGAGAAGGGGGTGCGCCTATACTAAAGACTAAAATGTTAATAACATCTAATAACCCTGCTGGTGGTTGTCATTGGTCCAATGGTCTTTGCAACTAGATTTATTTTTATTGCATAACTGGATTCTGTTTCAGTATGTTTGAGAGTTTATCATTTATCAAATTGCATACACGAAAAGGCAGAACAATGATAAATAAGGAAGGAAGAAAAAAAAAGAAAGAAAATTGACATCTAATATGGTATCCACTAAAACATAACCTGTGTAAAGTCTATTCTGATCATTTCTGTATGTATATTTGAGCGTAGGCTCATAAGACGACAAGGTTGAGGGAAGTTCACCAGTGTACACACAAAATTGCTATTAGAAGGTTAAGGATTTATCCAAGTTGGGTTTCTTCCAGGGTTTCCAAGATTTATAGAACTTTTAGTAGTTATACTGGTTACATACGTACATATATTCGTACTCATAATTCATGTTTATTCTGTTGATCACTTCTTTCAGTGTCGGGATTTCTGAGTGATACTTCCCTTGTAAATATGTGGCACGTGACTATTCTATGTTCTGCTGTAATATGTTGGATACCTAGTTTTAGCAAGGCACATTCCAAGGATAAAGGGTATGAACTTTGTAAGAGGCATTGTATTAAAACTTCAATGGAGCTCCATAGTGGAGTTAAGAGTGGACATTCCCAAAGTACGTGCAGTAGTGTGCCAATCTGACCACATCCTCTCCAGCAGGAGTTAGACAATCCAGTATACATTATTGATCATTTGTAGGGTGTGTTAAACCAATGGTACATTATTTTGATATGTTTTATGACGTTTTGAGCATTCAGTTGATTTCAGCACTATATTGTAAGTTTCTATCCAGATCTGGGATTTAATGTATTATAATTCCTTCATTTTAGTATATGAAGGAATTATTGGATGAAACAATCTTGTAGAAGAGGTTTATACCCTTTTGGATTTTTGACTGCTCTCTTAGGTAATTCATTGCTAGTCCAGGTAGTTTGAAGATGTAACTATTGATCCTGAGATATAATCTTATCTGTAGGAATTTGTAGAATTCCTCTCTTTTTATATTGTATCTCCTCATCAAATCTGAGAAACAACATAAGGTGTCTTGTTGATAGAGATCATGGAACTTTATTGCAACCGCTGGCCATAAGGAGCTGTCACTGTTTTGGGGACGTAACATGTACTTTCATACAATTTGTGATTGACATGAACAATGTGTGTAAACTCCGGACTTTTTCCTTTTAAGATATATTCTATAAACATCCCATACCATTTTTCAGACACTTTTAAGTCCAGTAGGTCAAGCTCTATTAATATTTTAAGTGAATTTTATAGATTGATCAGTAAAACTAAGCTGCAAACCTTTAAAGAGGATCTGTCACTATTGTGGAGGGTGGAATCCATTTTGTCTACTTTTGTATCCATTTTGTCAAAGTATTACTAAAGTTCAAAAATTGATACAGGATTCTGTGGCTAACATAAATGGGAACAACTGACAGCACCATAAACAAAACCCCATGGGCTGTACCATTCCCAATCAAACCAACCATATTGAATACATGGATAACTATACAAGAATGAAATTGGGGTTGGCGCTATGTGACACCGAGAATGCCCTTGCCACTGCTACTGTGGTGGGCATGTCCTTGTTGTTCTGCGAGGTGACACCTTTCTCCTTTCTCCAGCCAAAGGGAAGAAGGTCCTGCCATATGCCGCTGTGACACCTGCATGATAAAGAAACAATCAGAACTACAGCCAACTTAAGAAAGCAAGGAACACCTGAATGCATAACACTTAACAAAGACCATCATAATTCCAAATGGGGGGGGGTTTTTGGCTGTCAGGAAGGAACCAAGTGCACACCCACAGTCAAGAGCCTCCTGGCTTATGTAAGAGCTGGAGTAGTCTAGTACAGTAACTATACAGTGTACAGAGTCTTCTGCTTCTGGCTTCCTACACTTCATAGTTCCCGCGCTGGAAGCAGCCAAGAGCAATTGCTGTGGGTTCCAAGGGTTGGTCCTCCACTGATCTGACATGTAAAACATTTAATTGATTATATTTCTTTTAGACATATCATCTAATAGCAGTTATAAAGGGTAACTATATCAAAATCAACATCTAGCCCCCCCCCCCCAAAAAAAACCTTTAATTACAAATGACAAACCATCAGGATATGTTTCCATGGTCATATTTTTTGCTGCAGTTTTTGAAGCCATAACTAGGAGTAGAGAGAACACAATAAAAGGACAGATGCTACTCTTTTATTTTTTATTTAATCTGCATCAAAAACCTGAATGTGAAAACACAGCCTTACACAGACATAACATTAAGAATTGGTTGTCTTTCTTTCAGAGATATCATCTAATACCAGTTATAAAGGGTAAGTTACTTATGTTAAAGGTTGAGCAGACTTGCAGGTAATGATTTTGGTCACCACTTGTCTGTTATCTGGTAATCTCACCCTCGCTATTGAGGATGTTTGGACGTCTACTCGTTGTCTTGATCCCGGGGGGCTTCTCTGTACCCACTGAGGATTATGTCTCTAGAGTATCTCTTCTCTCTATTTCCATCCTATCCGCCTGGCTACTCTGCTGTCTCTCTAAATAAAGCATCCTCTCCCCTCTCTCCAGCTGTGATGCTAATCTGAAAGGACATGCCCAGGGCTTGTATTCAGAGAGAATCCTTTTATTGCAAGATGTGGCTGCTGAGACTCCCATGCTATTTGCTGTATGTTTGTTAACTATTTCAGTAGAAAAAGAGCTTCATGTTGAAATGATATTATAATGGGATAGGGGTTGTATTTTCCTTATGGAACATGATTTTTTGGCATCGATCACAGGACACAGAAAAACTTACTTGAAAGCTGATAGTACTTTCATTGGTTTTGTTTCTAGGGTAGCTGTGATAGTAACAACTCCATGCGAAAATAAAAGCATACTGGGATATGTCAGTAAATTTTGGGTCTGGTTTCCGGAAGAAAATACATTTTATCAGATTGTAAAAATCCTAACCTTTGTAGATAGATGTCAGGGCGTGTTCACTTGTAGCAGTTATTTTTCCACATATTGTGTCACCTTTTTTATAAGAATTGAAAATATCTTTTATAATAAAATGAATTAAGTACATTTTTAAAGGGGTTGTACCAAGTTCTAAAGTTATCCCAAGTCTATCGATAACTTCATAACTTGGTACAACCACTGTAAGGAGAAATATCCTCTAGCTGCCCATCCAATGAATGTTCAGTCCACTGCTACTTGTCCAGAAGATAGATGACTAATGTATGATCGCCACCTATTACTAGAACAGAAGATGGTTGAATAGAGTGATGGTCACATATGTGCACTACTGAACTATTCAGTCTCTAATGATAAAGATAGCCAATAGTATGTGTAACCCCCATTCTAATGTTTGTGGGGGTCCCAGAAGTCAGTTCCAGCAATCATATACTTATCACCTATACTATGGAAAGGTGGTAAATGTTTTTTTGGAATAACCCATTTCCTTTCTTTGGTCACTTGCCTTTGGACCTGTTTGTTTATGTTATATGTTTTTAACAGCAGCGCAACTTAAATCTTCTGGCCGCTATGCAAAATATGTAATAGGGCCCCCACTTACCATGTGTTATCTATAATGTTGTTGAGAGGCTTTTAGGCCCCCTGAGGCTCTAGGCGCTGCTAGAGATTTCTACCTCTGCACCTCCTGTAGCTACAACCCTGGTTTTTAAATTATGCAAAATTTTCTACATACACTAGATGCACAAAACTGTACATAATAGGCCACATGATTGATATAATGGTGAAATCATGTTCTCATCATGGGCATCTAGCTCCCTTGTGATACATCCCATGATCTTACTTGCCTTAGGGGTGGCTGCCTGGTACAGTTTACTTTACTATATAATGTAATAAGTTCTTTTTCATGTCTGGTCCACCCAATGTTTAACCATTTAATGTGTAGTAGTAAAACCGCATTCAAACTTCATTTCCATTTGCAAAGCCATTAATAAATATACTGAAAAGAGCCCAATATGTCCCAGTACTGACAACTGCAGATGACCCTATCTTAAAGACCAAAGACCCCTAAGCTATCATATAGTATACCATATTGTAAAAAGATTTCTATAAATGTTGATATGGCATACACTATTAGTGTAAGTCTTATTTTTTTTTTTTTTGCAACATTTTATTTATGACTTACTTTATTGTACATCGTATATCGTGTACCTGCCATAACTGCTAGAACATATACAGTAATAAAAAAAAAAATCTTGTTGCTGCAGGAACATATTATATAATCCTTTACCTCAGTTGATGGTAAATCTGTTATTTCCAATAAAACCACCATTTTCATGTCACAAAAGTGGCCTCAAAATCGCCTTTTATAAATGTGCCCTTAAGTTTCCAGCTTAGAAAAATTGATATCTAAAATCTTGAAAATTGGTCTAGACATTTGTCAGGATTCTCAGTGTCTGTGTATCTATTTTTCCAGCTTTCAGCTGTGTCACTTTAAGGTTACCATGACAATCAGTTAAACTCTGCCTGGGCATGTCAGATCTGTAAGACACAGAACTCTGCTTCACCATCCGATCCTGGTTTTAGTCGGGGTACTTAAACTTGGCAATAGGACAGTCATTTGACTGAGTTTGTTTCAGCAGCTGGGTTCCTTTTGTTTCTCTGTGTTTAGTCCCTGCATCTCTCCCTGATGTTGCTGATCTCCTCACATTGACATTTGGCTTGTTCTTCAGGATTTTGACTGTTTCTGAATTGGCTATTTCTGTGACCTCATGGATTTGACTATAGCTTGGACTCACAATCCTGGTTTAACCTCAAGTCCGTTTTAACTCCCTTGGCCCACCGTAGGGTTACTGATTTGCCTCTCTCTCTTTCTTTCTCTCTCTCTCTGCAGGTGCACTTATTTTCCCATACCAAATTTTAGCTTTGAACCTGGGTCCAGAATCGGACAAGTGCAACTGGCCTAGTGTCATACTCTTGTGAAAACATCAGGGGTACTTTGGACTTTCAAAATGGTATTGGATTGTAGGTAACTGCTTACATGCTGATAGTAAGGCTTATCTGTTTTCTGCAGCATATTGGGAAATTGGGAAACGGTGGATGCATGATGATCATTATTGCTGAAGAGTTGTAAAATTTAAGTCATTATCAAGGTATAAAATATATCACTTCATCCAATTAAGTAGAAAGGCCTCCATGGATGTGCAATTGCATCTTAATTAATCCCATCATCTTGGAGTAGAAAATCTATATACAGATGAAGCAGAGTTAGTCTGAATTTCTGCAATTGGTTAAGCTGCTGCAGTGTGACAGAAGACAATAAAAGACAAATGAAAAACTTTTGCGTTTAACATATGCTGCAGTAGTTTAACCAATTTCAGAAGTTCAGGTTAACTCTGCTACATCTAAATTGGCTTATACTAGCTATATGCTATACATACGCACTGTGTGCAGAATCTCTGCTACATTCCTATGTAATGTACTAACAGCCTGTCTTCCCTGCCTTCTGCTTGTAAGAGCAGGCATGGAGAAACCTACCTCAAGCAGGATGCACAGAAGACAAAGCTGCATCACATAGGAATACAATGAGATTCTTCAGTATGAGTTACAACTCTTACAAAGGCAACTCCTAGCCAATTGACTTTTTGGCCCTAATAAAAAAAAGTAGATGAAAAAGGAATTAAAAATGGTGACTTTAATAGTGCTTGAATTTTCAGTTTTGACTAGACACCATTTTAAGTTAATTTCTTAATTTATACTTACAAACTTTATCTATAGCATGTGATCATATTTTTCATCAGTGTGATATTAATTCAAGCGTCTGATTCCATGGAAAGCATGAATAGCGCAAAAATGCCATCCATGCAGGGGTGTAGACATAGGGGGTGCAGAGGAAGCAGTCGCTACTTGGACATGGAGCTTAAAAGGCCCTAGAGTTCCCTCTGCCACATAAAATATACCACTATTTTAAGTTAGGTAGGGACCCCATTACCCCACAGTTTTGCATTGTGTCATATGTTCCATTTTCCATGTACCTGTATACACTACTTCGTCATGGGCATGTAGCCTAAATGACCCTACTGAATGTATTAAAATAGCAGCAGGCGACACCACAGCTAGGGTACGCTCCAATGGCCTCCTATCAGATCCCTTCCCGGTCCGTAATGGTACCAGACAGGGTTGCCCCCTATTCCCCCTTCTTTATGCACTAGTGATGGAACATCTTACGGTAGTTTTGCGGGAGTGCACTGGCGTACGGGGTCTCCAAATAGGTCACTTCCAGGTTAAGACGGCGCTGTACGCAGACGACCTTCTCCTCTATGTCACCCAACCCCCGTATCTCCTTTCCATCCATTCTTGATGAGTTCCGACACTTCGGTAACATGTCTAACTTTAAGGTTAACCTCTCCAAGAGCGAAGCCCTTAATGTGTCCCTACCACAGACGGAAGTGGTGCATCTTGCCGCCCAGTTTCCCTTTAAATGGCAGGCTCGCTCTATTAAATATCTAAGGATACAGATCCCCTCTGACCCCTCTGATGTGTTTCACCTTAACTACACCCCTATGCTGGAGAAAACCATGATCGATCTGAGGTCCTATGGTGCCCTTGGGTTGTCCTGGTTTGGACGCATCAATGCTTTAAAAATGGATGTAGTTCCCTGGTTTTTATATCTTTTTCAGGCCCTGCCAATCCCAGTTCCAAGGCGCTACTTCGCAACACTTCAGACACTATTTGGGCGTTTTGTTTGGGGCCCCTCTCGCAGCAGACTGAAATTTCGGACCCTCACCCGGCGCAAGACCAACAGGAGGAAGGGGGGGGTGGGTCTTCCGGACCTCTACCTGTATTACAAAGCAGCTGTCCTATTACGCCTCTTTGTCTGGCAATACAGGGCTCTGGATAAACAATGGGTGTCCATAGATGCAGATCTCCTCTCTACTTCTCTCCCTTCCTTGCCATGGATCCCCTCCCATTATCGTCCGACTTCAGCACAAGTCTCTCTTTTCTCCTCATGTTTCCTGTCTGTCTGGGACTGTGTGTGCCGGACTGATTCGCTGGCTAGGGTACCTTAAGCCCTCTTTTGCGGAACTCTATGTTTCCTCTGGGTCTCTTTGCTCGTCGATTCCTTTGTTGGTCTGTTGGTGATGACATTAGGCTAGGTAAGGTTGCTGGCTCAACACCGTTCCCCTCCCTCAGACGAATGCGAGCATCTGTTCCTGACACTCAGCTTTCCTGGCTGGAATACAACCAATTAACTGACTTTCTCCGTAAGTTCTCCTTGTTGCCCCTGCTCTCCTCTACTCCCGCTGCCTTGGAGAATATCCTCCTTCAGACCGTGGCCCTGACACATACCCTCTCGCTCCTCTACGACATCTTCCTGATAGCTGCCACTCCGGGCCTCCCCACCACACCAGACTTTGGGAAACGGACCTCGACTTACGTCTCTCTCCTGCTGACTGGGCTCGTTCCTTCCTGTTTGCTCACAAATTGCCCCTGTCCTGTAGCTCCCAGGAAAAAATTTTTAAAATCCTCACCCGCTGGAACCAGTGCCCAGACCTCCTTCACAAGTTTTATCCTACTGTCCCTGACAAATGCTGGCGCTGTGGTTCCGCTGTGGGCTCTCTCTTCTACATTTGGTGGGAGTGCAGCGAAATTCAGTCCTTTTGGTCCTCCGTGTTCTCTCTTTATACTAAAGTTAGCGGTCGCCCTGTGGCACCCTCTCCCCAACTGGCTCTCCTCTCCCTTGTTCCAGGTAAGATATCCAAGGTTAAAGGAGATCTCCTGCGTCGTTTTCTCACGGCCGCCAGGACGGTTATTCCTCATCACTGGCGAAGCACTACAACCCCCTCATTGATGGAGTGGCTACAGGAGTTTCTTTTTATCAGGAGGATGGAGGTTTTGATTGCGGAGAATTTCACAGACTCCTCTAAGTTCGATGCCCTCTGGCGGCCGTGGGTTGCGTTCCAGGAATCTTCGGAGTTTACCACTCTCTTCTCATAAGCCGTCCTGGTCCTAAGAGACTCTGTTGCCCTGGCAGTTTCTGCCCTTCCCCCAGGACTCCCCCCCCCCTCCCCTCCTCTTGTATCCTCCTTTGTTGCCTGTCTCCCCCTTGTGTCTTTGTTTACTTGTTGCTTTCTGCCCTGTTTCCTACTGGTTCTACTTCCTTGTTCTTCTCCAAGGTTTTGTGGTCCCTGTAAGACTTTGTTTCTTGTTGACTTGGATACCATGGGCAGGGTTTTTTATTGATGCCTCTCACAGTTCACTTTCTCTTTTTTTCTCAGTCCTTGATTGTTTTCATATTTGTTTTATCTTTGACATGCCTGATTTGGACTTGATGGTTTGCCTATGCACTGGCTTATGGCATTGTTTATTCACCTTCTTGTATTCTATACTATGTTTTGTTATTGTTTTGTTACATATAAAACTTCAATAAAACTTGCTTACACTTTAAAATAGCAGCAGCCCAAGTCACTTCACAAACAAAAATCATTTTCTTTCATTTTATGGAAGGTAGTGTTATGTGAATATATAGAGTTATAATATATATTACCATTACTCAGTGATGTGGGATGCCGTTGCTGTTACATTTATGATGTGTTAAATGAACAGCTCTGTAATGCATTATTCAGGTGTCTATATGAGTTCAGACTCTCATACAACATTTACGTGGCAAGGTCATCATGACTTATTTATCTACAGAGTCTGCAGTCTTTCCATGATACTCTGGGGTGCAGCTTCCATTAAACTGGCACGCCTAAGTCTTTCCGTAAATGATATGGATGTAACAGTTCTGAATTTTGTTTTAGTGGCTACAAGATTTCGGATGGTGTTGAAAGTATTACACACCAAAACACAAAAAAAGTGAGGACAATTGGTAACTAAATAGGCCATATTATAAAAAAAATATATATATTAAGCAAGGATCAGAATTCTTCAATTCTATGGGTCTTTTACTATGATGGGGTTCCTACAACATCAATAACACCTAACAGACCCAAATGATTCTGTTGAATTTCCGTCATGGTGTCCATCATTTGACTGGAATAGGCTTCTAATGGAGCTTTCCACTCATATGGGCATAAAGAGCTTAATAAGAATTAGAAGTGTCTAATAGTGCTTAATAAGAATTAGAAACAAACATTAAAATGGGCCACCTATTGTGTTGCTAAGTTTTATCCACCAGGACAGACGTACTGGTGTTTAATCTCTGCTTTACACCCTTTCCATGACTTTTGGACCAATTCCCTTCCCCCGTGTTAACAATTCCTCTGTAGATGGGTGTCCTCCACAGGTTCTCACCACCCAATATCAACATGAGTAAAATTTAACCAGGTCTAATCCCCATAGTAGCCAGATAGACTACCTCTGAACTATATCCTCTCTTGTTTGTTATCAACAGGACCTCCCGCTTGTCTATAACACAAATTGTAGGTTTGTTCCAACATACCTAGAGAGCCTTTTCTTTCCTGTTTGTGATGGCTTATGACTCTAATGACGTGCTAAAGGAAACTTACTTTTTGAGTCCAGTCAACGCCTTTCCTCTATCATGGCCTATTCATTATTTAGTTGGCCTGAAGAAGACGCTGGTAGAGCATTAAAACGCGTTGCCTATAACTCTATATGTTATCATATCGAGTGGATTAAAAATTAAAGTATAAAAAGATATCTGTTTTTACTGATTTTGTCTGCCTTTCATCGAATTAAGCAGCACTCTTTTTGATCCCAGTATTTTTTATACCTTTTTCCCATGGCCAATTCAAAAATGGGTGCTGACTTACCTATTATCAGCCCCATTTGGCACCTTAGGTGCCAACATAAAAAGGGAGTAAGCACTCACATTATGTTTAACCTGTATTTAAAATGAGAGACCAGGCTGCTATGTGCACATGAAACAAGTTTTTATCAGGCTGGAAAACCTCTTTAGGCTAAGGCCAGAAACGCAGTTTTTTTTTTTTTTTGCTGATTTTTTTTTTTTTTTTGAGCCAAAGGCATGAATGGCTACAAAAGGAATGAGAAATATATAGGACATACATATAATTCTACCCTCTGCTCAATCCACTCCTAGCTTTGGCTCAAAAAAAAAAACGAAGCAAAAATTGCAACAAAAGCTGCTTTTCCACAACGTGGAGCCTTAGCCTAAGGCTGGGTTCACACCAACGTCGGCTCCCCATACAGGGATGCCGTTCCCCTCTCCGCATGAAAAATGCGGTGAGAAAAGCGCTGCAAGCAGTGCTTTTCTCTCCGCATTTTTTGCCCTTCTCGAGCGGAAACCACACGGACCCCATTAAAGTCTTTGGGGCCTGCGGCAAACCACTTTTTTAAGAAGATTAGGTTTACATTCGGGGGTTCCCACACGAACACCCCGAACGGAAACCCAAACACGGATGTGAACCTAGCCTCAGGCTAGTTGCAGACGACCGTGTGTATTTTGCGGTCAACAAACTAGTAATTAGTGTTCAGTTTTTACGGACAGAGTGTCTTCATTGTGCCTTCAGTGTGTCTTTAGCATCAGTGAAGTAGGTCCGCAAAAACTGACAGAGTGTCTTCAGTGTGCCATCAATGTGTGATCTTAGTTTGCGGATCCACCATAGAAAAACACAAGAGACATCTAATTATATCCCTAGCTTGTCCACGAAAAAGGGCGGCACACTGATGACACACGGAGTACATTAGTGTGCCGTCCTAGGTTTTTAGTCTCCCAGAGGCTTCTATGGGCAAGTCCGTTCTGCAAAAACTGAACAGAATAGGACCTGTTCTATCTGATGCGGCGCGGAATCACGGCTCGCACACTGATCGGTGAAAATCATGGTTTTGTGCATGTACCCATACAAATGAATGGGTCAGTATGCTATCTGCGAAAAACACGGATAGCACTTGGATCTCACCCACTGTCATCTGTAAGGGGCCTAAGGCTGAGACTATACTTCGCAGATTTTGCTACATTTTTTGAGCCAAAGCATGGGTTTAACAGAAGGGAGTAATATAAGTATGTCCTTTATATTTCCCATGCCTTTTAAAGCTACTCTTGGCTTTGGGTCACAAACCACAGATTTTCTGCAATGTGTGGTTTTAGCCTTAAGGAGTTCTGCGGTGGTAGATGGTGGGTGAGTGGAGCATCAACAATGACCAAATAATGTTGTGTAATAGGCAGCAGGATGATACATGATGAACCAAATTCTGAGTGATAGATTGGGAACTTCATGCATGAAGTTGGATACTTTTATCATTTTAAGACACCTTAGGTTGACTTACTTTAAACCAATATTTTGCACCCAAAAACTAATACACAGCTATAATAAATTTAGTGTAAATTATGACTACTTTCAAGAAAAAAAAAAAAAACTATTGAACGTGACGCACACAGTCATTTTCTGGTGCTAATACATAATAATTATAAGGCCACAAGTTATGGAAAATCTGTATTTTTTTTGCAGATTTTGCTACTTTTTTGAGTCAAAGCAGTGGATTTAGCAGAAAAGAGTAGTATAAGTGCTTCTTTTATATTTCCCGTTCCTTTTGAAGCCACTCTTGGCTTTAGTTCAAAAAATCGCAGCAAAATCTGCAACAAAAAATGTAGCTTTTACCCCATGTGTGGTTTCAGCCTAAATGTGTCAACGCCATAAAACTGAAACATTCACCTTAGTAAAGATGGATCAATATCTTTACTTGTGAAGGGGCAACAGCATAGTGTAGCAAGCTATTTTCCTGACAAGTAATAGCACTGATTTCGAGTGCTCTGACATCTGCACCCTATTAAAGTTAACAACCTCTTCGATGGAAGTGTTTTTGACACTATATTCATCTACCAATGCCAGTGGAAATAGGACAAACCAAAGGTGACAACCTTTACAGCGCTGTGAATTCATGTGTGCACTTAGCCTTACTATATATTATAGTAGATCACATGGGTTACATATCCGGCATTCCCTATTGTTAAATATAGCTAGAAAAAAAACAGGCAACCGTCGTTTGGTTATACGTAAAATGTCCTTGAGATTCTCTCACAGGGTAAACGGCAGCAATAAATCATAACTGCTGACTGTGTATCCTGCCATTTCCAGAGCGCTGGTTCAGTTCCAGGTCACCATTGAGTGTAGGCTGCTAGGAAGCTGATACGAAACAAAGTTAAAAGTAGACTTTATTAGAAAGCCTTGTATCTAAGCCAAAGCGAAGAGCAGCCAAGTTCTTGTACCCTCCCTGTGGAGCTTCTGTAGCAAACTCCATTTCAGAGATCCGGGCACCGACTATCCCAATAAAAGCTGCCTTTAACTTTATATATCGGTTTCCACCTGCCTCCCAGACCTCCTTGCAATCTTCATGCTCTGCAGGGTGCTAATATGATTAAGGGGTGATTTACAGAAGTAATCTGCAAGTGTGCAGAATTCATTTCATCTTTTGCTGCAGCGATTACATATATTTACTAATGTAAGCACCAAGGAAGAGAAAGAAAATAAGCTACGGAAGACAATTTTATGGAGGTAATGGGACTGCTGGACATACACGCTCCTCATACTGTCATCATTAGGTATGATGAAGAGCAGACGGTTAGACTGATATGAGTTCCTGAGCCCATCTGCAGCATGTAGTTTACTCAAGGTGATCATTTTCCTGTAGAAAGATGTTAACATCTAATGCATTACTAATTCAAGACCAAGCAGCCATAACATTAAAACCACTGACAGGTGAAGTGAGTATCAATGTATATCCTGTGTCAATGATAATACATACAGGTGCATCTCAATAAATTAGAATATTTTTGAAACCTTCATTCATTTCAGTGATTCAGTAATACGATCCATAATCAGCGTCTTCCATGATTGTGTGTCCTACTGAACCAGACGGAGGGACCATTTAAAGGCTTAGGAAACCTTGGCAGGTGACACTGAATTTACAATACTGAACTTTTTTACAATATTAAAATTTTCTTAGATTTGGGTTTTCATTACCTGTAATCCATAATCAACATTTACAGAAATAAATCACCTGAAATAGAACAGTCTGTGTGTAAAGAATCTAGAAAATATAGGAGGTCACTTTTTTAATTTAATTACTGAAATAAATAAACATTTCAAAGATATTCTAATTTATTGAAATGGACCTGTACTTCCCAACTGTCCCAGATTCAAGGTTCTGTCCCACTGTACCAGTCGGAGGGAGGTATGTCCAGGTGGATGAAGATGCGCTGAATACAATGTTGAAGCGGGAGCCATTTGTAGCTCCCTAAAGCCACAGGCAGCAGAGACAGCAGAGGACTGGGGGGGGGAGTAATAGGCTTTTGTTTGTTTGATGCATTATACTGTAGGGGCACCAGGAGAGAGACATTATAAAGTGGGGGCATATTCAGGGTAATAGTATAATGTGCGGGCATATTCAGGGGAATATTATTATGTGGGAGCACCAGGAGGGGAACATTATAATGTAGGGGAATATTCATTATTATGTAATGAATAGTAGGATATTATAATGTAGGATATTATTATGTAGGGACATATTCAGGGGAATATTATAATGTCGGGGTATATGCAGGGGAGTATTATGATGTGGGGGTCAAAATGAGGTGAACATATACCATAGGGATTTTAAGGGGACATTATATGGGGTGGAGACCATAAGGGGCATGATAAAGTGTCAAGGCAGCTATAGGAGCATTATACTGTGTGTGGGGGCAAAAAGGGACATGGATGGGAATGGGAGGGGCTGGAGGTGTGGCTTATTATACTTAAGTTTGCTACTTCACATTTTGCCCCATTTTTTTAATCCTTTGGTAATTGGGAGATATAATGCTGTTTATCCCATTTTAGACAGCAAGTAAACAGTTAGATTGTCTTTGATGTGTTGGAAGCAGAAGCCAAATTTGGGCTAGGTTGGGCCTGTTACTGTAGTTCAGGGAGTAGTTAGCCATAGTGTAGTGCAGACATGTTTCTGAGGGCTCCTTCAGCTCTCTACTTAGTGGTAATTAGGCCAAGACAGACTCCTCTGCGCCATCGGGCTCCATAGCTTACAGAAAAGAACTTTCACCAGTGCTTAACAGTAAAGAAACTTGGTATCCATGACTAAATGAGCCCTGCATTTCCCCAGTAGTGGCTGAAACAGGACCAAGTCAAGGGGCTCCTCCATACTTGGCACAATGGAAAGAGACAAAGGACTGATGGAGGCAGTGAAGAGCAGATGCCACTTCCTTCTGTGTATATACAGTACCCAAAGGTGTGAATGCTTCCTAAAGAGGAAGTAAACAGTGCCACAAGCATCACCTGTTCAACTGCCTCTGTGTCTCCTGTGTTTCATTCACATCCAACTACAAGGACACCTTGAAATACTACTGGCCAAGAGACTTATAGCAGAGAGTGTCCCAGGGCAAACCTCAGCTATCACCCCCTCAATACTATGCTTCTCCATGCATAGTAGGCTGTGGAAGGGGCATTATCACAAAAAAAAAAAAACAAGTGTGAGCCACAGCCATCACACATATTGCATCACTTAGAGTGACTATAACAAGTTAAGAGTACTGTACTTCTGGTTGAGAAAAGTAGGCAGTGTGATGCTCTGGGCAATTTTATATCCTGGCACATGAGGATGTTACTTTGACACATTCAATAATAATAATAATACATTTTATTTATATTCCGCAGCACTTTACAAATTGTAGGGTTCAAGTACAGACAATAAAGATACATTACAAAGAAATAGTCAATTCACACAATAGAACTGAGGGCCCTGCTCGCAAGAGCTTACAATCTATGAGGTAGAGGGGATGACACAAGAGGTAGCAGGGGCGGCATCAGAGGTAGCATTGCTTATACAGTCATCCAGACATTTTTGTGATAGAGGTTACTTTCATTACACATAATAAAGCTGTATGAGCCGTCACCAGTCGTGTCCTTTAATGTGCATATGGTGCCTGGACATATAAAGTTACAGTCTGAAACGCATCATATCCTGTGAGGTAATGTGGGAGCGTGAACAGAGGAGGGTTAGTTTTAGGGATTCTAACTGCAGAACGGTTTACATTAGGAATGGTGATAGGCCTGCCTGGAAAGATATGTCTTTAGTTTGCGCTTGAAGCTGTAGAAATTGAGTGTTAGTTTGACTGTCCGGGGTAGAGCATTCCAGAGAAGTGGTGCAACTCGGGAGAAGACTTGGATACGAGCGTGGGAGGTTCTGATAATAGAAGATGTTAGTCTTAGGTCATTGAGTGAACGGAGAGCACGGGTTGGGCGATAGACAGAGATGAGGGAGGCAATGTAGGGAGGTGCAGCATTATGGAGAGCCTTGTGAATGAGGGTGATAAGTTTATATTGTATTCTGTATTGAATAGGCAGCCAATGTAGTGACCGGCACAGACCGGAGGCATCGCTGTAGTGTCTAGACTGATAGATGAGCCTGGCCGCTGCATTCAGAATAGATTGTAGAGGGGAGAGTTTAGTAAGGGGAAGACCGATTAGTAAGGAGTTACAGTAGTCAAGGCGAGAGTGAGTCAGGGCAACAATAAGTGTCTTTAATGTGCACATTCCACTAATTTAAACAGTGTTGCAGACCAAGAGCACCACTTCATGGCAGAGGTAGTTACTTACGATGGTGGCCTTTATTGGCATAATAATGTACTGTTCCCTACAAAAATTGTTCATGGTTTCAAAAGCATAACAAGAGGAACAAGGTGTTGAATTGGCCTCCAAATACCGCTGATATAAATCCAATTGAGCATCTGTGAAATGTGCTGGAAAACAAATCCAGTCCATGGAGACCCCACCTCACCAGTTACAGAGTGTAAAGAATCTGCTCATAATTTCTTGAAGTCAGATTCCACAGGCTATCTTGTGGAGTCCATGCCTTGATGGGTTAGAGCTGTTTTTGAGGCACAACGGAAACCTACACAATATCAGGCAGGTGGTTTAAAAGTTATGGCTGTACCACGTACATCCATGAGTAAACCTAAAACACCTTAGAGAAGGATCAGAAAAATTTCCAGTAAGAATGATACCACATAGCATCATAACTTGTCAGGCATCAGAGAAAATGCACACATGATATGACAGCAGTCAGCTTTTAAGAAGAGCTCATTAAAGAGCATCTGTCATCTGTCTATGTCTTTGGATTTATCTTTACTAAATGGTATAATAAATTTATTTTGCATTATGTAAGAGTTATTATCTTCATATATCTGACATTCTGATTCTCTTAAATGTAATATGTGATTTGATAATTGCTTCTCCTTAATATTATTTAATTCTTGTCTAGCACTCTTAGAATACCTACTCTAAGAACAGAGGTGTAACATAAAGCTTCTGGGCCCCAATGCAAAATCAGCATCATGTGTCCTCAACCAGACTGTATTGTTTATAGTTCCAGTCTCCTCATATTGGGAAGAGACACTTTATGGGCCCCCTAGGGCTTCTGGGCCCGGTTGCATCCGCAAACTATGCACCCCCTCAAATTAGGTCTCTGTCTAGCAACTGAACCACTAACCTTTACTCATTGAGAGACTGCTGAAAGCATAGCCTCATTCACATCTTACATTTACATAAGGCTAGATGCATGGGACAGTATAAAGTTGCAACGTACAGTATATGTCTGCTTATGAGTGCTGTTAAAAAACGTATAACACACTATATACATTAGGTAAAGTAATATTCCCATCTTGGCCATTTATGTATCATTATTGGCCAATAGATGCAGATTCCACCTAATATTTTTCTTTCCCTACATAATGTATTTGTATATAGAGAAATATCTCTATAGGCTAGTACATTGTATGCTTACAAATGGCAGCAGTTTCGCCATGTAAAGAGGTACAGGAACAGTATTTAAGTGAATAAAGCACTAGAGGTGAGATAGAATTAGTGAATAAAATAGAATAGTGTAAAATAATATCTTGCTAATTGTATTCTTTACAATTGAATAGAATTCTTACTCACGTGTTGACCCATAAGGTAACATTATTGGAGGATTTAGCTTCTTATAAAAACATGGAAATTTATTGAAGTCTTCATGGAAAAATAGATAGAGGGAAAACTTCCAGCATAACAGAAATATCAGTAAACATCTTATCAGCTTACATCATGGGAGAAGTTCATAGTTAGGTTTCTTCAAGATGGTTCTCTTGCAGACATCTTGGTTCATCCTTATTCCTCCATGTGTGTTGGTCTTCTGTAGGACAATTCTGCCATCCTTCCAAGGTTTCAGAGGAGGTAACCAGACAGCAAAGACAGGTCGAAAGACCCAGACATGTGTGTCTGTCGATCATTTATATTCATGAGAGGGGGTGTTCCCCAACATCCTTATACTTTCTACTACTGTATCTGGACAATACTAGAATAGTATACCCTAACCACACCCATGCACCATAAGATACAAGAGTTTTGTCAGCAGAATAGACTTAACCCTTACAGGTCATGAATATTGCAATCTAATAATATTTAACAAATAGTGAATAGAATTACTATTACCCACAGAAACATGTGTCTCTACTTTTCTCTTACTCAGCCCCTTCTTTCACGTCCCCTCTCCATAGACTTCTATGGACAGCATGTAGTTTGACACTTTAGATGGTTGACAGTCTGTCTTGGTATACCAAGACAGATTCAGGAGATTGCAGAGATAAAATGTCAGTTTACAATAAGATTTATTAGGTTATGTCCACTCCTGTGTTGGTGCAGATTCTGTCAAAAATTCCAGACAAAATAGATCTACAAGTTCTATATTTTCATCCAGGAAAATGATGGTTACCAAAATGGAAACACGACTGACACGATTATATTCATTGGGATCTATTGGGTTCCTTTGATATTCATCATGTGAAGTATCTGCTGATACTTTGAGGTTTTATTGTATATCAAATTGTGCAGGCTTTGGTGAAAAGTTAGTGACCATTTAACTGTCTATAAAACATTGCTCCAACTATTATAAAGTAAGGAATTTTAATCCTATGAATCTCATGATGCTACAAGATGGACATCTACTTTAACCTACTTAAATCCTGAGCTCGCGCCATACACTCACTTCTGATTTCTGCTGGACATGTCTGATGGTGGTCGAAAAGGAGTTAACTCTTCGACCACCATCAGACATGTCCAGCAGAAATCAGAAGTGAGTGTATGGCGCGGGCTCAGGATGCTTTCTTGTAGCATTCTTTACTGTATACCTTTTTAAAATTATTTCCCGAATATGTCTGCAAACACATATAGCAACAACTCTTCTAGATAGTTTCTTCTAGATTCATTGCCACAGTCATAAATTAATGTAACCAGCTTTCATGAGTTATGGTTTTCTGCCCCAGAAGCAATTGCCAGCCACTCAGTGAATACAGTAATAAATAAAAGTGAACACAGGAATAAATTAAAGACCGTTTCTTGATCTTTTAACTATCAAAGTCCTAAATCCTTTCAGAGGAAAGAATGTTCCTGCATTATTTGCTAAAGTATATCTCTCATATTGTTGTTACCTGAAATATGCCAGTGTGATTATCAAAAAGAAAATCTAAAAACACATATAAAGAATAATAGCACAAGATAAAAAGAATAATAGTACAAATATCAAAGAGTCTGTCTGAAATTATTTACAAAAAAGTCCAACAAGCCCACCTTTTCCATCTGGCAACGTCAGAGCGAAAACAACAGATACCCGACCTACCCCATTATGGTTAACCAGGATTTGTTGTCCGTCATGGATCGGATCTGTCTTTATTGTTTAATATGTTATTCTGTCCCTACAATGGATCAGTTACCTGATTTAGTAACAAAGGTTTCTACTTTGTATTGTATTGAGTTACAAAACTATTTTGATAGCACTAGAGTAATAATGGACAGAATATAATTTTTTCGCAAAGGGATTATAAATTTTGGTCAAGTCCAATGTCATCACAGAGGTTAGAGGTCACTTTGCCCTTCTCACTTGAGCAGACACATGTGTTCTGAGATCTATCTGTGCTCTTGCTTCAATACTGACTCTATGTTTTTGACTCCCCTGTCTGCTGATTGTGTACTGTACAGCCTCTCTAGTGTATGCATGAGCTGATGACTTCATTTTTATTCTTTGTCTTTGACCCTGGTATGATGTCCTGTTTCTGCCTGTTGTAGTAGTTGTGTTCCTCCCTGTCCTCTGCTACAACATTCAGCTAGCTTCAATGTGGGCGATTGCAACAGGCTTTCAGTATGTTACCAGTGACACCCCCATAAAGATGGTGTGGGCATTTAGTATACAGATGACCTGCATTGTATAGATGCCACCAGGTGGGAAGGGTAGTAATACCTCTTCTTTACATCTATGTATTCATGTGTTATGTTCATGTCTTTTCTTAGCTAAAGGGTGATAACATCTGCATCTCATACTTGACTAATGTAAAACTGAGGGTGAGGCCAGGACCATATCCGCCACTGCATCTGAAGCCATGCCCACCTGTGGTAGCCAATGGCTGCATGGTATTGAGGGTAAAGTCTCAGTTTTACCTACAGTGTTATCATCACCCTCAGTGGTCCATCAGTAGGGAAAGAGTACTAAATGTCCGCATGCTTATTATTTACCTTGTTTGACTTTTTTTTCTTTTTATGGCATGCAAATAAATCAACTTGTTCAAGTTGGTATGGATGAAGCAATAAAAAAACTATGAAGTTTTTACATTTTACATTTTTAGCCCAATTAAGGCATTTTTTAAAGGGGAAAAATTGTTTATTAAACTTTTATCTAATTTTTAGTTACACTATGGGGCTTGTCCATGGTGGGAGTGATATCAAGGAACAAGACCAAGGTCAGGGTCAATAAGGAGTGAAGATCGGGATCAGTAACAAAATTCCGAAAGCAAGGCAAGGTTTAGAACCTCCATCTGGTGGCAAGGCATAGCATGGTGATTCGCCATTCAAACAGCTGCCAGTCTTGATGTCATAAAATGCAGATTGTCCTGCAACTCATTGCCACTGGTCATGGTGAGGAGGAGAGTTGATATTAGGACCAGAGGAGGGCTGGGGCCATCGCCACTCCCAGGACTCTTATTCCAGCCATGTTCCAAGTGATCATCCTAAAACTCATTCCATGAGATTACTTTGCATGCATGATATGTCAATTCCCACTGGATTAAAGTTAGTGGGTAGTTCTGGGACACCAGTTTAGAGGCTCCTCTGCTTTTGTAGGATAGTTATCTGATGGCGCAACACTACAGTTCTCAATATGTCAAATAACCACATCACCCACCCCTTCTCTTTATCTTATCTGCTTCCCCCCTTTCCCTATTATGTAGTTAGTTGAAATTTGGAGCCTAGAAAGGTAGAAATTTAAAATTTAGTTTGTTTTGTAACATTTTTGTTATTTGTGATAAATCCCCCATTGCTACAAGTCTGCCAATTGAGTGTTTCCTTATGATCTTTCTTGGTTTTTCTACAGTGGTGACATGGCATATATCCATGTGGCCACTAAACCCAATCACTAGCCTTACTGGTCTTATACCATACATGCCAGCATAAATGCTAAGACCGATGATTGATGTAAGGCACATCACTCCTAGAGGAACATCAACAAAAACCAGCAGGGACCTTCGGAGAAGAAGCAATTTAGGATTTTTTAGAAGAGTACTGATTATTCTGTTATTTTATGCCATTTCTTCCCTTATGCCAATTTTTTTCAGATCTTTAAAAAACACCTTAATGCATATTTTTGTACATGTACATTATCTGTGTCATACAGTTATTTAATAAAAACTTAATAAACCATAACAAGAGTTTAGGGCATGTTTTCTTCTGAGATCAATTACACGCCATAAATCCATGTAATACACTTGATTTGGTGTGGACTTGCTGTTTTTACAGCACAAATATGATTTCTTATGTCCTATCAGTTTCACTGACTGTTCTATTTTGTTATGCAAAATCAATTTTGTAGTGTAGAAACTGCATTTTGTAGTTGAGAGAGTTTGTTTCTTTAGTTTTACATTCTTCATCTTGATGTGTTCTGCTGTAGTAGTTTTGGTCACACATAATTTTTCAACACAATATACAATCAGTCATCCTAGTTATATGGCTATACGGCATAAAAAAGTAATTTTTGGTTGCTGACTGCTATTGAAAATCTGTCTACTGACTGTACTTGCAGGGAGTGATTTCACAGCACACTTATACAGTATGGAATAAGGTAGCCTTAAAGGGTTAAACAGATTACTGCGCTCCCTGGACAAGTTTCCATCCCATTAATGTGTTGGTGATTAAGTAACTGTATTAAGACAGGACTGAGTGTTTGTATGGGGGATTAGTATCCTGCTGGGGAAAGCTTTGGCTAGGGACTAGGGACACTGCCTCTTTGGTTAAGTCTCCTGTTAATATCCCCAGGGGCATTTAGTTGAGAAGAGGTGAATGCACGTGTTGGTGTCAGACATCATGCTAGAGGTCATTAGAAGTGAAGTCAGTCCTATGTGCCGAGCAGACCCCCATCTCTCTCACAGCCAGCAGTGCTGTCTAATCTCTTATGCAGTACAGACACTGAGCAGCTCAGCAAACATACTCAGAGTAGCCCCTAGCATAGACTGCAGCAATGTCACATAGGAATGTATGTTCAAAAATTTCTAGATATTTCCCCGATAAGGATGCTAAAATCTGAAACATTTCATACTGCATTATTCATTCTCCTCAATGCAGGGAAATCTAGCTCTATAAAGTTATGTTCTTATAATATCTCCCCCATCCACAGTTGCATCATATGTGTAGTATAATTTCTAAAGCTGGGTTCACATCTGTGCCGGAGTCTCCGTTGCAGACCCCGCCTCAGAAACTGCCAAAAATCGGCAGAGAGAAAAGTCCTGTACAAAGGACTTTTTACTCCGCCATTTTAAAAAGGCGGACACCCGCCCATAGTTAGTGGGGTCCCCCAGTGTCCACATGCAACCGCTGTTTTAGCAGTCCAGGACCCGAAGCACGGTGAGCCTGGCGCTAGGGTGAACCTAGTGTGAACTGTGTTGTAGTAATATATCATGAGACAAAGTAGCAAGTGGAACTCTTGCTTTATATAGGTATTTCACACCTGCGATATGGTGTCCATTGTTCTGGTCCATCAGAGGATCAGGACAACAGGCAAACAGATCACTAATATAGCGGACAAATACGGAACCCAATGGATCCCATTGACAATAATTGTGTCCGTGGTGCTTAACTAAAAGAATGCAGAACTTTTTTGATTTTAGATTGTCACTGTAACTAAGTCACCAAATAAAGATTCCAACGCAGAAGTGTATGTAACCTTGGTACTAGGAAAAAATAGTTTTTTACTAACATTTTTTTAACAACATGACCATACATGGAAATAAGAATGGAAGCAGATACCCAAATACCCTGGGAGGACAAATCTACTGACTACCAAGTTTTAGCTTCTAGATAATCTCTAGTACATAATGTTAAACTTAGCATGGCTGCAAAGGTCTATGATGGAGGAGATATAGTGGTTCGCAAAAGTTTTAGGCAGGTGTGGGGAAAAATACTGCAAAGTAAGAATGCTTTCGTAAATAGAAGCGTTAACAGTATATTTTTGTCAATTAACAAAATTAAGTAAATGAAGAAAAGAGAAATCTAAATCCCATCAATATTTGGTGTGACCTTTGCCCTTTGGAGGAGGAGTTCTGGAAGTGATGATATGGCCCCCACAGGGCCCTGATCTCATCATCATCCAGTCTGTCTGGGATTACATGAAGAGACAGAAGGATTGGAGCAAACCTACATCCACAGAATATCTGTCCTTAGTTCTCCAAGATGTCTGAAACAACCTCCCTGCTGAGTTCGTTCAAAAACTGTCTGCAAGTATACAGAGAACAATGGATGCTGTTAGGATTAACATTTCTCGTTTGTTCGTTCACTTTGCATTTTGTTAATTGACAGAAATAAACTATTAATAATTCTATTTTTGAAAGCTTTCTTACTTTGCAATATTTTTTACACGCCTGCCAAAATCTTTTGCACGGCACTGTATATACTTATGAATTTAACCATAGACTGGTCTAGTCTCTACAAAATCAATGGCCTTATCCTAGGGTATAAGGGTATGATTGTAATGAGTATAGTCCAGTGTCTGCAGCTACCGGGCCTATGAAGCATGCGGCCTACTCCCATTCTGTTTTTCTTACTGTGTTGTGATTGATATAAGCACACATAGACTCTCAGGACTACTGGGTACTCTACCTGGATAAGCTTGGCAGTAGTTTCACAACAGCTGTGCCAGTCACTGGCAACAGTCTTCTCTGACAGAAGACCCAGAAACACAGCAGCGTTTTGCACAAGAGTTGCAAACCAACTCCACACAAGCTCCACTACTCAAGACTGTTTCTTCACTTTGCTCCACTAAGTTTGGGCTTTATACTGGCTGACTCTTGGACTGCACCAAAAGTTGCAGGAAAACTCCTATTATATGGAGTTTTCCCACCCCTGCATGACAGAAAACGTCAAGCCATAAGATGCTTAGCTTGTACTTGGGAAACGCGAAAGACACACCCTATTGGGGAAGCAATGTTCCACCACATAATGACGTCAGTGTGCCCCACATCACTGCTGAGGCCCAATAACAGGCCCCAGTGGTGACCCTTGAGGCTTGTGAGCTCAGTTGCAGGCAGAGGAGGACCGAAGAGGAGGCAAGGTGAGTATCAGGGTTTGTTATTTTTACTCACCTCTCCTGAGCCTCTACTTATTATACTCTGGGGTCTGAGGAAGCGGCTAGAGGGGGGGGCTCTTTAATCTGTGAAGCATTTTATACTGTGTGGGGCACTGTGGAACATTATACAGTGGGTACGGAAAGTATTCAGACCCCTTTAAATTTTTCACTCTTTGTTTCATTGCAGCCATTTGCTAAAAGCAAAAAAGTTCATTTTATTTCTCACTAATGTACACTCAGCACCCCATCTTGACAGAAAAAAAAAACAGACATGTAGATATTTTTGCTAATTTATTAAAAAAGATAAACTGAAATATCACATGGTCATAAGTATTCAGACCCTTTGCTCAGTATTGAGTAGAAGCCCCTTTGTGAGCTAGTACAGCCATGAGTCTTCTTGGGAATGATGCAACAAGTTTTTCACATCTGGATTTGGGGATCCTCTGCAATTCTTCCTTGCAGATCCTCTCCAGTTCCGTCAGGTTGGATGGTGAACGTTGGTGGAGCCATTTTCAGGTCTCTCCAGAGATGTTCAATTGGGTTGAGGTCAGGGCTCTGGCTGGGCCAGTCAAGAATGGTCACAGAGTTGTTCCGAAGCCACTCCTTTGTTATTTTAGCTGTGTGCTTAGGGTCATTGTCTTGTTGGAAGGTGAACCTTCGGCCCAGTCTGAGGTCCAAAGCATTCTGGAAGAGGTTTTCTTCCAGGATATCTCTGTACTTGGCCACATTCATCTTTCCTTCAATTGAAACCAGTCATCCTGTCCCTGCAGCTGAAAAACGCCCCCATAGTATGATGCTGCCACCACCATGTTTCACTGTTGGGATTGTATTGGGCAGGTGATGAGCAGTGTCTGGTTTTCTCCACACATACCGCTTAGAATTAACGCCAAAAAGTTCAATCTTCGTTTCATCAGACCAGAAAATCTTATTTCTCATAGTCTGGGAGTCCTTCATGTGTTTTTTGGCAAACTCTATGCGGGCTTTCGTTTGTCTTGCACTGAGGAGAGGGTTCCTTCGGGCCACTCTGCCATCAAGCTCCGACTGGTGGAGGGCTGCAGTGATACTTGACTTTGTGGAACTTTCTTCCATCTCCCTACTGCATCTCTGGAGCTCAGCCACAGTGATCTCTGGGTTCTTCTTTACCTCTCTCACCAAGGCTCTTCTCCCACGGTTGCTCAGTTTGGCTGGACGGCCAGGTCTAGGAAGAGTTCTGGTCATCCCAAACTTCTTCCATTTAAGGATTATGGAGGCTACTGTGCTCTTAGGAACCTTGAGTGCGGCAGAAATTCTTTTGTAACCTGGGCCAGATCTGTGCCTTGCCACAATTCTGTCTCTGAGCTCCTTGGGCAGTTCCTTTGACCTCATGATTCTCATTTGCTCTGACATGCACTGTGAGCTGTGAGGTCTTATATAGACAGGTGTGTGCCTTTCCTATTCAAGTCCAATCAGTTTAATTAAACACAGCTGGACTCCAATGAAGGAATAGAACCATCTCAAGGAGGATCAGAAGGAAATGGGCAGCATGTGAGTTAAATATGAGTGTCACAGCAAAGGGTCTGAATGCTTATGACCATGTGATATTTCATTTTTTCTTTTTTAATAAGTTTGCAAAAATATCTACATTTCTGTTTTTTTCTGTCAAGATGGGGTGCTGAGTGTACATTAATGAGAAATAAACTGAACTTTTTTGCTTTTAGCAAATGGCTGCAATGAAACAAAGAGTGAAAAATTTAAAGGGGTCTGAATACTTTCCATACCCACTGTACTATATAGGGT
This sequence comes from Leptodactylus fallax, assembly GCA_947044405.1. Taxonomy (NCBI): domain Eukaryota; kingdom Metazoa; phylum Chordata; class Amphibia; order Anura; family Leptodactylidae; genus Leptodactylus; species Leptodactylus fallax. The sequence goes on along the minus strand of CAMRHE010000130.1, from coordinate 1,564,183 downwards.
CACTGTGGAGAGTATATTATACTATGTGGGGCCACTGTGGAGAATTATACTGTGTAGGGACACAGTGGAGCAGCTTGAGGGGGGGCTCTTGGGAACATTTTATACTGTGTGGGGCCACTTTGGGAAGTATACTATGCTGTGTGGGGCCACTGTGGAGTATTATACTGTATAGAGCTGCTGTGGAGCCAGTGTGTGGGTCCACTGTGGGGAGCATATTATATTGTGTGGGGCGATTGTGGAGCATATTATACTGTTTGGGGCCACTGTGGAGTAAATTATTCTGTGTGGGTCCACTGTGGAGCATTATACCATGGAGGGGGGCTCTGGGAAATCTATTATACTGTTTGGGGCCCATTCACTATTCACATCACACGCCATCTGTTTTATAACAGCCATGTGACATTATTATAGGCTGTAATTACATTTCACAGTCACTATAAAACAGATACTGTGCAATGTAAATAGTAAAGGGGTTGCACCACAATCCCTTCAAACAGTTCATCAGCAGAAGTCTCAGGTGTTGGACCCCAGTGATCTCTGTTGGTACCCCTGGAAATCAGCTCTTTCACAGAACACATAGCTCCCAGTATTGTTTACATGTTGGGTGCTGTGGTGCTAACCCACTGGTGCTCACCCACCTGCACAGAGGACTTTTCTCTTCTCTGCTTTCAATATGAAACTGGCAGATACCTGCGGACCCAATTATAGTCTATGGCGTCCGCCAATGTCCATGGGTAACCGTTGTTTTAGCGGTCCGGTTCTCCATTGTCCGTTTTCCAAGCTGGACCTGAATGACAGAGAGCCCGGCATAGATGGGAAGCTAGCCTTAGTAGTTTTTCAGAAAGCTTCATTGTGTGTCAAGTATCACTGGTCACGTGTGAGTAAGGAAACTGGTGTTTTGGTGCATGTGGGTAAAAGTGATTGGATGGCATACTGCACAAGCAGAAAAAGAGCAAGAGGAGCAAGACGAGGATGCCAGGACCAGTGGTGTGCCAACAATATACGAGAAGAAGGGAGAGGTAGCTTCCTTTGATTATATATCACAGCTTTCTAAAGATCTACTAAACTTTCAAGACGATTAATCCTCCATGAGAACGACTAGGGCATCTTTGCTAATTGGTTTGAAAGTAATTAGTAAGTGCTTTACTTTTATAAGGTAAAAGGTCACATTTTTGTCCCTCTAGACAACCCCTTTAATGAGTGATTTAATGCATAATGTGATCCTGGAGCCTTGAGGTATCTGGATGTAGTCCTTAATGTGTCACTTCAGATGGGAAGGACTTCATGTACCATAGTTCCCTTCTGTGTCACACTGACTCAGCATCTACAGCAGTGTTTCCAAAAGTGTGTAATGCACTGATGTCTTCCAAGTGTAAAGGTCACTTGTCTTTGCTGATTCTCTGTTTGCTGCTCACACCTCATGGATACAGCTTGCTTGGCTCATAGCATGCCCTTCCAATTAAACCTTCTTAGATGTTCCTCTGGTGAACATTCGCACTACCATTTTTAATTGAATACAATTCCCTTGTGCCAGGCTTCACATGGTACAAATCATTACTTAACCTGGTCCTGAGGTTTAGTTTATAGAATTGTGATTTTTTTTTTATCTATATTCATTTCTTATTTCTTTACTGAAAATCAGAACGTTAAAGAAGGAAAACTCTCAAACAGTTACTTTGTCTTAAGTGCCGCATGCACTTCTAACAACCCGTATAATAAAATAAAAATGAAGCAACTTTGCAAAGCGTCTTGAGAGCTACACTAGTGTGTAATTTTATCCACTCAACATCCCCCCCAGAGTGTCAAACCAGGGGCTAGAGATGGGCAAACCTCTGAAGATTTGTTTAGTTTCGGATTAAAACGGTTCAGTCCAAAGATTTGTTTCAGGCCAAATTTGTTCGGATAGGACTGGAAGTGAAGTTATTACACTTGGGTCAAATTTGGTTCAATCTGAACTAGCTTGCTCATCTCTATAAGGGGCTTTAAAAAGAAAGCACACCCAAATCTGTACAGTCACATGCAAGTAAAACCACAAAACATAAAAAAAAATTATGTGTTTCTTGTGTTTTAAACCTTTTTATTTGGTTTTAAGTTTTTTTTTTTGTTTTTTTTTTAAATATGGTAAATTTCTCTGGAAAGAAACCGCAGCAAAGAGCAAGAAAATAGGGCATGCAGTGTTTTTAATAACACAATAAAGGTTTGGTTTTTAAAAAAAAAAAAATTTCTGTAGATGCAAATTACATTTTTTAAAACCCATTCACTTTAATGAGAACCTAAAAGTTTCAAGTGAAATAACAATGTAAAAGAAAAAAAAAAAACTTTTCTCCATCTGTGAACTTAGCCTTAGGGTATTGTATTAATCTCCTTATTAAAATTGATGTAGTACAATGTAGGGTTCACTATGGCAGTTAATGAAGGTGTATGGCCACCTCTAGGTGTAGCTTTATATATGGACAAGCCTCTATATCTGGATAAACAGTCATAGGCTGTGATGCTCCAGGAGGTGTTACAGTCTCTTCATTATGGGCTTTAAATGTTTTTACTGACAAAGTCCCTTTAAGAAATAACACAATATTACAATGTGGTATTTTAACATTCCATACAGCTACATCTGTAATTCTGCAAAATAATATATACTGAGATACTTAGATTTCACAATTGTAAATTGCCGTACAGCACCACATAAGCCAGTGATTGAACATTATATTGTGGGAATGCACCAAATTTAACTACTGCATTCCACAGATTATAGTATATAATGTACTTTTCTGGGACATGGGCATGTGTATTATAATGCATGCAATGTATATGATTTTCTGCAGTGTTTTACTAGACAGCCAGTTCTGAATATTAATATACTTTTTGTCATGTTCGCTTTTAGATGACCAAATTCACTTCTGCCAGCATCAGTGGGTCATACTCTGTGTGTCCATTCTGTCCATCTTATATTTTGTTCTGTTCTTCCAGGAATAGTATTAATACTTATGAACATTTGTTCACAAGGCAAAGGAAAAAAAATATATAAAGGAAAAAAAAAATCACAGACGTTGATAAATCACACCGTTTCTGGCACCTGATGTGCCATTTTTCTCTTTCCTGACTCGATCTTGAGTGTATCTCTGCTGTAAATGTCTGTACTAGATGTCTGCCAGGAATGACTGAGTACTATCCAAATAATATCTGCCAACACATCTCCGCACTATGCAGCATATAAATAGAGCCCAAGACATTAGGTTATTCCAGAGAACTGGCACATTCGATTACTGTTCAATAGAACAAAAGAAACATCAAACATCCAAGCAGTGGTGTAAATACCGGGGTAGCAGCGGTAGCGGCTGCCACAGGGCCCAGGACCTTAGGGGGCCCATAGGGCCCCTGATGCTTTTTTTTTTTTTATAATAGGCTGATATCTGCTAGAATAATTCCCGCAGATAACGGGCCCTATTCTCACCTCCCCTGGGCCTCTGCTCATTATGCTCCCAGGTCTGAAAAGACTCCCGAGTATAATATTATCAGTTTTTGTTGGGGTTCACGGGCCTGCGGCCTCACTTACCGATCCCTGCTCCTGCTCACAGTCGCCTCCGCTTCCCATTCTGCGTCCCATATCATATCGCTGGGGCCCCCTGGAGGGCAGAAGGGAAAGCGGAGGCGGCTGTGAGCAGGAGCAGGAATCGGTAAGTGAGGCTGCAGGCCTGTGAACCCCAACAAATACTGCTAATATTATACTCTGGGGTCTTTTCAGACCTCGGAGTATAATGAGCGGAGGCCCAGGGGAGGTGAGAAACATAAAAAAATCAGTGTTATTTGCTCATGGGTGGTCCACTATGGGGCATAATACTGTGTGCAGGGGCCACTGTGGGACATAATACTGTGTGCAGAGGCCATTATGGGACATAATACTACGTGCAGTGGACACTATGGGGCACAATGCCATGTGCAGGGGCCACTATGGGGCATAAATCTGTGTGCAGGGGCCACTATGGGGCATAATACTCTGTGGAGGGGCCACTATGGGGCATAATAGTGTGTGTGCAGGGTCCACGGTGGGACATAATACTGTGTGCAGGGGCCGCTGTGGGACATAATGTTGTGTGCAGGGGCCACTATGGGGCATAAATCTGTGTACAGGGGCCACTATAGGGCATAATACTGCATGCAAGGGCCACTATGAGGCATAATACTGAGTGGAGGGCCCACTATGGGGCATAATACTGTGTGCAGGGGCCACTATGGGACATAATTATGTGTGTGCAGGGGCCACGGTGGGGCATAATAGTGTGTGTGTGTGGGGGCCACTATGGGGCATAATAGTGTGTGTGCAGGGGCCACCGTGGGACATAATACTGTGTGCAGGCGCATTATACTTTGTGGAGGGGCCGCTATGGGACATTATACTGTATGAGGGGCCGCTATGGGACATTATACTGTGTGGAGGGGCCGCTATGGGATATTACACTGTGTGAAGGGGCCACTATGGGATATTATTCTGTCTGGAGGCCACTTTGGGACATTATAGTGTGTGTAAATGGGGTGTTATACTGTATGGAGGCCAGGAAAGGGGGCGCTAGGCCATGGGGGTGTAAGAGACAGCCAATGTTGTCCTAAGCTTCATTTGTCTGTATAAATTGTTAATGTTGAATGTATTTCTGTGATTCTGTTCCTTTAAGACAGCAGCCATTGTAATTGTGACATGATGCTAGAGTGAGACCCCCACCCCCCTTTTATGTCAGCCTGCCTGTTCTGCAGACAGAGTGTGAGCAGAGAAGCAGGAAGTGACAAGACAGAGAGCAGCAGCCATCTTGGCAAGAGAGAAGACTGGTGTCTATGTTGTATTGAACTGGTGTGGATATTTTTCTGTACAGCTAAGCTGTATCTTGGTCCAGAGACAAACAGAGTGTAAAGAGACAACAGGACTAGTGAGTCCACGTGAAAGGAACTGTGCTCAGTGGCTGATGAGTGAGACTGACATTGTGACTGTGTATATGGATACCACAGATAGAGACTCGCAGTGCTGTTGACGTACTGGACAGTAACTGCTAAACCCCGGCTTACATCCCAGCTCAGTGTATGGATTCGGCAGGACTGTCAGTGTGCTGAGTGGAATCTGCTGTTGGATTACATTGCATTCATTTGGTTTCCCTGTTAAAGAGGACTTCATTTCTCACGAGATCCTGATAACAGTGAGGAGAGGACGCTTCACTATAAAAGAAAGGACCGACTTTGGGTCCCACCGCGAGCTTCTACGGACTGTAAGCGGTCCACCTGGACCACTGGGGAAAAGGGGGTGCACCCAAATGTGAAGTCAGGGTCAGTTAGGGATAGTTTTGAGTATATTGTTCATTCAGTGTCCATACTGCAGAAGTGGAAAAAAAAAAAAAAAAAAAAAAAAAAAAAAAAAATTAAATATAAAAAATTTTTATTAATTTTTTTTTATTTTTTTTTTTTTTTTATAATATTTTTTTTTTTTTTAAAACTTTTTTATTTTATTTTAATATTTTTATTTTTTTTTTTTTAAACACCGGGGGGGCTTTTTTTTTTGGTTGGGGGGGCCCACCCCCCCCCCCCGCCCCGGGTTCCCGGGGGGCCCCAAGTCAAAAGTTTGCTGGGGTTCCCAGTCTTTGCTAGTTACGCCACTGTCTGCACTAATATAACATCCATACATGCATTTATTAAAAAAGGGGGAGAAAAAAAAAAAAAAAAAAAAAAGTGTTTATAAAAAAAAACACCACAAGAGGGCAGTTGTTTTTTGTGTTATAGCACCCCACCCCTCTTTTTTTTAAAAAAAAGGGGGGAAAAAAAAAAAAAAAACTGGGGAGGGGGGGGGGCCGCGTTTCGGAAAAAAGCAGCCATGTTCTTTTAATCTTGTATAAACCCTTTAAAGTGGTTGTGCTGTTATAGACACTTATCTCTATCCAAAGCACAGAGTCCAAGTGCTGGGGGTCCAACAGGGACCCAGTGATCAGGAGGATGAGGGACCGAACATCCCCATAAAGCCTCCATGTGAATAGAACGTCAGTGCTTGCGTGACTAGAACTCCATTCACTTCTATGGGGTTAAGGGCGCTGCAGGAAATTACAGTCCGGCAGCCCCATAGCAGTGAATGTAGCATCGGTAATCCAAGCGCACAGGCGCTCCATTCACAAGGAGGCTTCAGAGAGACTTTCAGTCCCCCATCCTTCTGATTACTAGGGGCCAGGCGGTCGGGCCCCCCAGCGATCGGACACTTATCCCTTGTCGGGGGATAGGAGATAAGTGTCCTTAATGGTTGTTACTCTGTCCCTACCCCATGCTTTACACTGTAGGTTGGAACTTTCCTTACCAATCATTTAGTTGATCCTGACGCTAAGCCAAATCGTTCCTCCAGCTGGATCATATGAGTATTCCCATCTCATAAAGAGATGGCATATAACTTGGTTTATGATCTGTGGTGGTCCAATCACTGGCACCCCCACCAAGAATTAAGAGGCTTCAGTGCTTATTTAGTGCTATGTCCCCTTCACAACTATCAGGCTGTGACTTCAATGGGACATCACTGCAGTACCTATAGTCGCCGCTACACATCATATGGCGGGTGAGCAGCACAGCTCCTGGCATATAAACATTCCTGGATGCTGCGGTGTCCCACAACAGCTGATCTGGGGATAGATCATCGATATTTGCAAGGTAAATAACGCCTTTAATGGACCCATGCACAATACTTGTCAGGCATTGGACAGTTGCCTGTTGCTCATCGTGCAAATGGCTCCCCCTTTTGAAAGTGAGTCTGTATGTAGTGAACTGTTACTGAATAACTTACTGACACCTATATTGTGAAGTTATGTGCTCCCTCTGGAGCCCTGACCTCTTCTGAAGCACGGAGTTATATATATTTATAGAAGTGGATTCAACCCAATTATTCCAAAAATGTTGTGTTTGACCTGAACTTGAAACATTTGGGGTTTGTCACCCATGCTGGAGACCCAGGGGAGGTGAGTAAAAATAATAAACTGTTATACTCACCTTGTCTCACCTTTCCTGAGCATCCTTGTGGGATCCGGCACAGGAGTTCGCGGGTAACTGCTGTTTTAGAGGACAGGCTCTCTGATGTTTGGATTCCCTGGTGGATCTGAACGATGGAAAGCCCGGCACAAGTGTGAATCTAGCCTTAGTTGAAAATTGACCTTCGGGCTGTTCATTATTACGACTTACTTCTCCAGCCTTTTGTTAACCATGTTCCCTTTTATGTCTAACGTTCACCTTCTGATATGTGTTCTATGTTCTACTGTGAATAAAATATGGTTATATGAGATCTTCAAAGCATTGCCTCTTATTTCCTTTACATTTTAAACACTGTCCCAACTTTTTTGGAATTGAGGTTTTATCAAGACGCTTGTATCCTTTACACAATTTGGCCCCAATTACTCCAACTATCTCCTTTACTTAGACTGGCTTAAAGGGAATCTGTCAGGGCAATAAATCACCCACACGTTCATATGGACCTGGGGTTTAGTGTCCCAAATTGCCCTGACAAAACTCACCCTGCCGCTGTACTCCCCGAGCCTGCGCAGTTCTTCAATGAAGCCAGAGGAGTACTCCTTGGCTTCAGTGCGCATGCCCTGCAATTACGCAGTGAAGCCAGGGTGTCCATCTTTGGCTTCATTGAAGAACAGCGCAGGCGCCAGGAGGCGTACCTCTTGAATAAGCCAGACTGTTCTCACAGAAGAGCGTCGATCGGACCCTTCTCTAGGTAAGTATAAAGGTTTTTTATTTTTAATGCGCCGGTGGATTGCATTACAACAGGGCGATTTGGGACACTAAACCCCAGGTCTATAAGGAGCTGTGGGTGGTTTAGTGTCCCAGATTGACCTGACAGATTCCCTTTAAGATATACCATCAGTCTTAGTAGATGTGGGTCATTGACTTGTAAAGTGGTCTTTGCTGAGTGGGGTCTCCTTCCAAGTTTTGTTATGGGGCCCTGTGGATATGAAGCCTCTTTAGTCTGTTTCCTATTATTATACAAGTCCCCCTGCCTCTCCTGTGCTCAGTCGCTCTTGTGGACTCTTCAGTCTTCTTTCAGATAGGAGGTTGTGAATAGATGTGAGGACACTTACAGTGTTATTGCCCCCCATCAGGGAGACTGAACCCCATAACACTTGTAATGTTACCTGGGACAGAAGATGACATTATGGTATCACAATGGCTAGACTTATGTGTGATCTGCTCATTCTATATGGAGCCCGCTATAGTCCCCTGTCCTGCAGCAACTGCTGCCATATATATATAGAAGATGATACACTTTATTACTGTATATACAGATATTGGAATATACCAGAGTATTGAGTAATAGCCATTACTATCATCATGGTCACTATCTAAGGAGTAATTCAGACACAAGACAAAAACCGCAAACAAAATATAGATAAGTTTAAAGGGTTTTTATTGAATAGGCAGCATTGTAATTAAATATTACTGGCCCTTTAAATTATAAAAAGGTCACAGTGACCCAGAGGTCAGGCCTGGTGGAGACCATAGAACTTACTGTGGTCCAGTCCACCCTTGTCCTGAGATGAGAGTCACCGACCCAATGATCTAGAGGAAGGCGAAACAACCCCCCGGAGAGTTATACCTCAGGGGGGCAAAAAATTCCTTCCTGACCCCAAATATGGCGATCGGATATCTCCCTGGATCATATCTCACCTGCTGCCTAGTGCTGTATATATATATGTGTGTATGTATGTATGTTATATATATGAATTTATGTTGTATGTATATATGTATGTGAGTGTGTATGTACAGTCATATGAAAAAGTTTGGGCACCCCTATTAATCTTAATTATTTTGAGTTCTAAATATTTGGGTGTTTGCAACAGCCATTTCATTTTGATATATCTAATAACTGATGGACACAGTAATATTTCAGGATTGAAATGAGGTTTATTGTACTAACAGAAAATGTGCAATATGCATTAAACCAAAATTTGACCGGTGCAAAAGTATGGGCACCTCAACAGAAAAGTGACATTAATATTTAGTAGATCCTCCTTTTGCAAAAATAACAGCCTCTAGTCGCTTCCTGTAGCTTTTAATCAGTTCCTGGATCCTGGATGAAGGTATTTTTGACCATTCCTCTTTACAAAACAATTCCAGTTCAGTTAAGTTTGATGGTCGCCGAGCATGGACAGCCCGCTTCAAATTATCCCACAGATGTTCAATGATATTCAGGTCTGGGGACTGGGATGGCCATTCCAGAACATTGTAATTGTTCCTCTGCATGAATGCCTGAGTAGATTTGGACCTGTGTTTTGGATCATTGTCTTGCTGAAATATCCATCCCCGGCGTAACTTCAAATTCGTCACTGATTCTTGTACATTATTCTCAAGAATCTGCTGATACTGAGTTGAATCCATGCGACCCTCAACTTTAACAAGATTCCCGGTGCCGGCATTGGCCACACAGCCCCAAAGCATGATGGAACCTCCACCAAATTTTACAGTGGGTAGCAAGTGTTTTTCTTGGAATGCTGTGTTTTTTTGACGCCATGCATAACGCCTTTTTGTATGACCATACAACTCAATCTTTGTTTCATCAGTCCACAGGACCTTCTTCTAAAATGAAGCTGGCTTGTCCAAATGTGCTTTTGCATACCTCAGGCGACTCTGTGGCGTGCTTTCAGAAACGGCTTCTTTCGCATCACTCTCCCATACAGCTTCTCCTTGGGCAAAGTGTGCTGTATTGTTGACCGATGCACAGTGACACCATCTGCAGCAAGATGATGCTGCAGCTCTTTGGAGGTGGTCTGTGGATTGTCCTTGACTGTTCTCACCATTCTTCTTCTCTGCCTTTCTGATATTTTTCTTGGCCTGCCACTTCTGGGCTTAACAAGAACTGTCCCTGTGGTCTTCCATTTCCTTACTATGTTCCTCACAGTGGAAACTGACAGGTTAAATCTCTGAGACAACTTTTTGTATCCTTCCCCTGAACAACTATGTTGAACAATCTTTATTTTCAGATCATTTGAGAGTTGTTTTGAGGAGCCCATGATGCCACTCTTCAGAGGAGATTCAAATAGGAGAACAACTTGCAATTGGCCACCTTAAATACCTTTTCTCATGATTGGATACACCTGGCTATGAAGTTCAAAGCTCAGTGAGGTTACAAAACCAATTTTGTGCTTCAGTAAGTCAGTAAAAAGTAGTTAGGAGTATTCAAATCAATAAAATGATAAGGGTACCCAAATTTTTGCACAGGTCAAATTTTGGTTTAATGCATATTGCACATTTTCTGTTAGTACAATAAACCTCATTTCAATCCTGAAATATTACTGTGTCCATCAGTTATTAGATATATCAAATTGAAATGGCTGTTGCAAACACCCAAATATTTAGAACTAAAAATGATTAAGATTAATAGGGGTGCCCAATCTTTTTCATATGACTGTATGTATGTATATATGTATTTATGTTGTATGTATGTATGTATTTAAGCTCATGAGAGCTTAATGTATAAGAAAACCACACACCTAAAATCCTTTATTGCAGCAAGGAGACTCCCCCGCACATCCCTCTTTGACCATTTTATTTAAAAAAAAAAAAATTGAAAAAGCTGAATATCCCACGTCATCCAGTGAATCTGAATGAGTCAAAAATAAAAAACCAAACCTGTAAAAAATAAACAAACAATAAACAATTATATTTAATAAATAAATAATAATAGATAAATTTGGCCATTCACATGAGATGTTGTCTAAACACCAGCTATCTCACCCAACTTTCCAATACACATGCACACTTGGCTTAGTAGTACATTTTTTGGGTTTCTTGTAGTCATTGGCCTACTTTCAAAAGTGACCTGTCCCAGTAACCTCTCACCGTAATAGCTATGGGGCCTCTCGGCAGATCCTCGATCCAGAAAATGTTCTGTGTTTCAAAGAGCAGACGTCTGTGTGTGGGGGGATCAGGCTGCAGGTACTATTTCTCATGTAATAACACGCCTGCAGACATGTTGGTGAAGGCTACATCTGTATTTTGCCAACACCCTAAACTATATACATTAATAGCTGGTCCTGAACACTCATTTGCCAGCTATTCCTCCCACCTCTCCCATACACATGCACACTTAACCAATCATACATGTGTTTTTAACAGGGACTGGCACCAACTTACAGATGAAGCAATTTGTAAACTAACATTCATTGTGCTACAAACGACTGTTTGGCCAAAATCAGTTGGTTTGGGTGACATACGTCTAATGTATATGGAGACCTTTAGGCCAAGGCTACACACAGCAAACAAGCCACAGAATTTCTACAAGCCACCATGACAAAAACACATCAAATTGGATATAATCTACCCCCTCTAAGCAACCCAATGTGTGAACAAGGCCTCAGCAGTGAGTGTAGAGCTACTTACCTGCACATCCGTCCTCTTCAAGCTGTCAAGCTCAAGTGACACAAGATGGCTCAGGATAAGAACTTTACACATTCTAAACCCATTGTGACATAATGCAGTGTCTGTGATGTCTTGTGCTCTGTGATGTCATGTGCTGTCTATGGTGTGAAGGGTTTTTATAATATACATTACCCTTAGAGATGATATATAAGAATTTTTATCCAGGATTTACTATAGTTATATTTAGATGGTGCACAGTATTACTTTTCTTGCCCTGTATGACCAGAGTAATTCTCAGTCCTTATTCTATATATATGGACAGTGCACAGTACCACTTCTCTTGTCCTGTACACAGGGTGTACGTTCCAGTATCTGCCCTTATTCTATATATTTACTGCACAGTACCACTTCTCTTGCCCTGTATACTGGGTATAATTCTCAGTATCTGCTCTTATTCTGTATATATGGACACTGCACAGTACCGCTTCTCTTGTCCTCTATACTGGATATAAATCTCAGTATATACTCTTATTCTGTGAATATGGACAGTGCACAGTACCACTTTTCTTGTCCTGTATACTGGGTGTAATTCTCAGTATCTGCTCTTATTCTGTATATATAGACAGTGCACAGTACCACTTCTCTTGCCCTGTATACTGGGTATAATTCTCAGTATCTGCTCTTATTCTGTATCTATGGACAGTGCATAGTACCACTTCTCTTGCCCTGTATACTGGTGTAATTCTCAGTATCTGCTCTTATTCTGTATATATGGACACTGCACAGTACCACTTCTCTTGTCCTCTATACTGGGTGTAATTCTCAGTATCTGCTCTTATTCTGTATATATAGACAGTGCACAGTACCTCTTCTCTTGTCCTGCACATTTGATGTAATTCCCAGTATCTGCTCTTATTCTGTATATATGGCCACTGCACAGTTCCACTTCTCTTGTCCTATATACTGGGCGTACTTCTTAGTGTCTTCTCTTATTCTGTATATATGGACACTGCACAGTACCACTTCTCTTGTCCTGTATGCAGAGGTGAACCTAGCCTCACTGCTGCCTGAGGCAAACTACAGAAAGGAGCTTCCCCCCCCTTCCCCCGAAACAAAAAAGATACTGAGCCAGCTATCTTTGGTTGCCTGATGGTTCCCCTTAATTAGGACATGCACCCTTCCTTGGTAGAACAAAAAACTCTCTTATTTTGACCCCTGTAGTATAACACCCTCTTTTTTTTGTCCCACTACGTGATATATGACCCCCCTTTTTTTGCCCACAACGCAATACATGACACGGTATATGACCCCCTTTTTCTGGCCCTCCACACAATATATGACCCCCTTTTCCTGGACCATCACATGGCATATCACCCCTTTTTTTTTTCCGCCCATAAGTAAAGTGCGGATATCTTGTGGGATATTGTCTGTATTCAGAATGAAGAGATGTACAAATCTTCAGATTATAATAACCATATACAGTGGGGGAAAAAAGTATTTAGTCAGCCACCAATTGTGCAAGTTTTCCCACTTAAAAAGATGAGAGGCCTGTAATTGTCATCATAGGTAGACCTCAACTATGAGAGACAAAATGAGAAAACATATCTAGAAAATTACATTTTTTGATATTTTAAGAATTTATTTGCAAATTATGGTGGGAAATAAGTATTTGGTCAATAACAAAAGTTCATCTCAATACTTTGTTCTATATCCTTTGTTGGCAATGACAGAGGTCAAACATTTTCTGTAAGTCTTCACAAGGTTGGCACACACTGTTGCTGATATGTTGGCCCATTCCTCCATGCAGATCTCCTCTAGAGCAATGATGTTTTGGGGCTATCGCTGGGCAACACGGACTTTCAACTCCCTCCAAAGGTTTTCTATGGGGTTGAGATCTGGAGACTGGCTAGGCCACTTCAGGACCTTGAAATGCTTCTTACAAAGCCACTCCTTCGTTGCCCTGGCAGTGTGCTTGGGATCATTGTCATGCTGAAAAACCCAGCCATGTTTCATCTTCAATGCCCTTGCTGATGGAAGGAGGTTTGCACTCAAAATCTCACGATACATGGCCCCATTCATTCTTTCATGTACATGGATCAGTCATCCTGGTCCCTTTGCAGAGAAACAGCCCCAAAGCATGATGTTGCCACCCCCATCCTTCACAGTAGGTATGGTGTTCTTTGGATGCATCTCAGCATTCACTCTCCTCCAAACACGACAACTTGTGTTTCTACCAAACAGTTCTACTTTGGTTTCATCTGACCATATGACATTCTCCCAATACTTTTTTGGAACATCCAAATCCTCTCTAGCAAACTTCAGACGGGCCTGGATATGTACTGGCTTAAGCAGGGGGACACGTCTGGCACTGCAGGATCTGAGTCCCTGGCGGTGTAGTGTGTTACTGACGGTAGCCTTTGTTACGTTAGTCCCAGCTTTCTGCAGGTCATTCACTAGGTCCCCCTGTGTGGTTCTGGGATTTTTGCTCATCGTTCTTGTGATCATTTTGACCCCACGGGGTGAGATCTTGCGTGGAAAATACTTATTTTCCACCATAATTTGCAAATAAATTCTTAAAAAATCAGACAATGTGATTTTCTAGATATGTTTTCTCATTTTATCTCTCATAGTTGAGGTTTACCTATGATGTCAATTACAGGCCGGCCTCATCTTTTTAAGTGGGAGGACTTGCACAATTGGTGGCTGACTAAATACTTTTTTTTCCCACTGTAATAGGTTTATAGCATTCCTGTCTGAACTCAGTGGTGTAAATGCTGGGGTAGCCGCGGTAGCAGCTGCCACAGGGCCCGGGACCTTAGGGCCCCTGATGTTTTTTTTTTTTATACTAGGCTGTTACCTGCTGGAATAATTTCTGCAGATAATGGGCCCTATTTACTTACCGATCCCTGCTCCTGCTCACGGCCACCTCCGCTTCCTCTTCTGCGTCCCATATCATGTTGCTGGGGGCCGTAGAGGGCCGAAAGCAGCGGGGAATGTGCCGGAGCACGGGAGAGGTAAGTAACATCGTTTTTTATGTTTGTCACCTCCCCTGGGTCTCCAATCATTATACTCTGGGGTCTGAAAAGACCCCAGAGTATAATAATTGTTCATGGGTGGTCCACTATGGGGCATAATACTGTGTGCAGGGGCCACTATGGGGTATAATACTGTGTGCTCGGGCACAAATAGATAATAATGTCCTAATTATCTCCCTCCTACAGGTAACAGTTTTCCCAATAGGTAATAGTGTCTTAATTATCTCCCCCTACAGGTAACAGTCCCCCATAGGTAATAGTGTCCTAATTATCTCCCCCTACAGGTAACAGTCCTCCCATAGGTAATAGTGTTCTCATTATCTCCCCCCTACAGGTAACAGTCCCCCATAGGTAATAGTGTACTAATTATCTCCCCCCTACAGGTAATAGTTTCCCAATAGGTAATAATGTACTAATTATCTCCCCCCTACAGGTAATAGTTTCCCAATAGGTAATAATGTACTAATTATCTCCCCCCTACAGGTAACAGTCCCCTATAGGTAATAGTGTACTAATTATCTCCCCCCTAAAGGTTACAGTCCCCCCATAAGTAATAGTGCCCTAATTATCTCCCCCCTAAAGGTTACAGTCCCCCATAGGTAATAGTGTACTAATTATCTCCCCTTACAGGTAACAGTTTCCCCATAGGTAATAGTGTACTAATTATCTCCCCTTACAGGTAACAGTTTCCCCATAGGTAATAGTGTACTAATTATCTACCACCTAAAGATAACAGTCCTCCCATAGGTAATAGTGTCCTATTTGTCCCCCCACAGGTAATAGTTCTCCCCACCCCACCCCTAATTTCATCACACAATTCTGGTGAATTTCATACTTACCTCCTCTTCCTGCAAAGCGATGATGTGGTGCTCAGCTGTGCACCTCTTCTATTGTCCTGACGGCTACCCTGTCATCTGCACTACTGTATGGTACCGCAACCAATACAATAGAGCAAACGACAACATGGCGGGAAGGACATTAAAAGAGGTGCACAGCCGGGCCCTTCATCAGTACTTTGGAGGAGGAAGGGGTAAGTGTGAAATTACCTACACCTGGAGTCAGTAGTGTGGTGAGGGGGCCTATGAGGTCCCTTGGCTTAGGGGCCTGGGCGCAAGGATGACCACTGTGACCCCTATAGCTGTCTGTTCTGTCTTTGGCCAGAAGGTCCATAGCACTCCCCAGCTATACAGTATTGTGGTCTTTATGTCTGAAGAACAAACTGATGTCATGTGATGTGGTTTATTAACCCCTAATACATAATTCCCCCCCCCCCCCACACACACACAGTATATGACCCCCTTTTTTGCAGGCCACAAAACATAAGTTTTGTGTTTGACACCTGTGCACTAAGGACTTGCACATATGAGTTTACAGTCTATAAAGATTATGAAGTCGGTTAAGGCCAGACTGAAACTAATAAAGAGCCCTGGCATATCACATCACACCAGTCCAAACACATATACCACAAATGTAAGCCCTGCTCCTTTTTTACTTTTAAAACAAAAAAAAAGGTTTAAATTGCCAGGCCCCAAAAAAGGTTTTACCCAGGAAATTTGGGCCCAAAGGGTCTATTCAGCATATGTGCGAGGTATACGGTAGCTGAATGATCCTCTATACTACACCACATAAAAGAGCTGACAGATCCTCTATACAACACCACACAGGAGAGCTGATCGATCCTTTACACTACACCACACAGGAGAGCTTACAGATTCTCTATACTACACCACAGAGGAGCGCTGACAGATTCTCTATACTAAACCACAGAGGAGTGCTGACAGATCCTCTACACCTACACCACGGGAGGATAGCTGACAGATCCTCTATATACTACACCACACAGGAGAGTTAAACAATCCTCTATTCTACACCACACAGGAGAGCTGACAGATCCTCTATAATACACCATACTGTAGAGCTGACAGATCCTCTATATACTACACCACACAGGAGAGCTGACAGATCCTCTATAGACTACACCACACAGGAGAGAGGACAGATCCTCTATATACTACACCACACAGGAGAGAGGACGGATCCTCTATATACTACACCACACAGGAGAGAGGACAGATCCTCTATATACTACACCACACAGGAGAGAGGACAGATCCTCTATATACTACACCACACAGGACAGATCCTCTATATACTACACCACACAGGAGAGAGGACAGATCCTCTATATACTACACCACACAGGAGAGAGGACAGATCCTCTACATACTACACCACACAGGAGAGCTGACAGATCCTCTATAATACACCATACTGGAGAGCTGACAGATCCTCTATAATACACCATACTGGAGAGCTGACAGATCCTCTATAACTACACCACACAGGAGAGCTGACAGATCCTCTATATACTACACCACACAGGAGAGCTGACAGATCCTCTATATACTACACCACACAGGAGAGAGGGGACAGATCCTCTACATACTACACCGCACAGGACAGATCCTCTATATACTACACCGCACAGGACAGATCCTCTATATACTACACCGCACAGGAGGCAGATCCTCTACATACTACACCGCACAGGAGCGCAGATCCTCTATACTACACCACACAGGAGAGCTGACAGATCCTCTATATACTACACCACAGAGGAGAGCTGACAGATCCTCTATACTAAACCACAGAGGAGAGCTGACAGATCCTCTACACTACACCACGGAGGAGAGCTGACAGATCCTCTATATACTACACCACACAGGAGAGCTGACAGACAATCCTCTATATACTACACCACACAGGAGAGCTGACAGATCCTCTATAGACTACACCATACAGGAGAGCTGGACAGATCCTCTATATACTACACCACACAGGAGAGCGGACAGATCCTCTATAGACTACACCACACAGGAGAGAGGACAGATCCTCTATATACTACACCACACAGGAGAGAGGACAGATCCTCTATATACTACACCACACAGGAGAGAGGACAGATCCTCTATATACTACACCACACAGGAGAGAGGACAGATCCTCTATATACTACACCACACAGGAGAGGGACAGATCCTCTATATACTACACCACACAGGAGAGAGGACAGATCCTCTATATACTACACCACACTGGAGAGAGGACAGATCCTCTATATACTACACCACACAGGAGAGCTGACAGATCCTCTATAACTACACCACACAGGAGAGCTGACAGATCCTCTATATACTACACCACACAGGAGAGCTGACAGATCCTCTATATACTACACCACACAGGAGAGCGGGACAGATCCTCTATATACTACACCACACAGGAGAGCGGACAGATCCTCTATATACTACACCGCACAGGAGAGAGGGGACAGATCCTCTACATACTACACCGCACAGGACAGATCCTCTATATACTACACCGCACAGGACAGATCCTCTATATACTCCCCCCCGGACAGATCCTCTATATACTACACCACCGCGAGAGCTGACAGATCCTCTATATACTACACCACACAGGAGAGAGGACAGATCCTCTACATACTACACCACACAGGAGAGGCAGACTCAGATCCTCTATAACACACCCCACACTGGAGAGCTGACAGATCGTCTATAACTACACCACACAGGAGAGCTGACAGATACTCTATATACTACACCACACAGAAGAGCTGACAGATCCTCTATATACTACACCACACAGGAGAGCTGACAGATCCTCTATATACTACACCACACAGGAGAGCTGACAGATCCTCTATATACTACACCACACAGGAGAGCTGACAGATCCTCTATATACTACACCACACAGGAGAGAGGACAGATCCTCTATATACTACATCACACAGGAGAGAGGACAGATCCTCTATATACTACACCACACAGGAGAGCTGACAGATCCTCTAAAAAAATATAAAATAGGAGTGTTGAGTGGGATTTTTAATTTTTTTTGCAAAGATTGGCTGCATTGATGTTAAAAGGTTAAAAGGGTTGAAACAGAAACAGCATTTGGCACTTCTTACAAGTTTGTTTTCCAAAGTTGATCATCCTATGACACTAATTTCAGGATATCTCGAGCCAAGAGGAAAGGTAAGGAAGGACACATCTGCGATAACTGTCAGCCAAATACTAGTTTTACTGGTTGTGCTAATAAAAGTCTTGGTAATGACTATGTAAAAATGGAAAAATATTAAGCCTGATCCATAGACATGAAATAGTGTTAAATTCTGGTAACGGTGCGCAGAACCTCAAAAATGTCATTATAATGTAACAATACAACTAATGCACTTCATATTATCATCTTTAACACAAAACATTATATATATAATCTTAATATATATAATAGGTTCTGCAGCAAATGAGGCATTTGTTATATGGTATAATTTATCTTCTCCAACATAGGAGTCACATTGGAGAAATTCTACAAGTATAAGTGTACAGTACTTGGCCTATGGCCTTGTGTGTTTATATGATGACCAAACTCCTTGGTGAATTCTAGTATTCCAATAATTTATGGTAGGGGATATATTATCTTATATGCATAAAATAACATGTAAAAGAAATCAAGATGCTCGGTTAGTACCAGAAGGATATTAGCATTTCACTTTGTTATGTTATTGTAAACAAAGGATTTCGGAACCATCAAGTACCAGAGGCTAATGCACATTAATATCTATCATTTTCATTCATGGAAATTTGGGTTTGGCCTGCAAATGCAAAGTATACTAAATAGTTACTTTGTGGTTATAGGGATCAAACTCCTTAAAATCTATATGGATCTCATTTATAAAAACTCAACCATATGTGTATAGGCTGTAAGCGTATATTTACACACGTAGCAGGTTCGGTGCTAAATTGCTATGACTGAAAATCACTTCTATTTATCTGAATGGGGTTGCTTTGAAGGGAAGAACATGGATTTCTGCAAGAAATCTGTGCACCAAGGCCAGCTCCCTAGTACAGAGACAAATGGCCTCTGCGCATTGCTGAATAGACTCCATTAAACAACACAATTTGGGATATTCTCCCCTAAAAGCCATGCATCTAGGGTCACACATATAGAGTACAGTGGAAGATACGACAAATTTGAGTTTTTTCACTCGATATGACTCCAGCAGAAAAAACTCAAAAGAAATAAGAAATATACAGAGATAAAGTAGATTTCACATATACATCTATAGCACTCCTAGTACAGCTTGATGCAAAACAGATCTGTAATATGGGCGTGTGCATTAGCTTTAATGCACATGATTGTGGGGTCCCAATGCATTACCATGGCAACTAGGGGCCTGACAAAAGCCCCCTGGTCTGCTATAGTTATAGGTCTATTAGATCATTCCAGTAGCATGGCCTAATAGATTGTCTGTCAATGTAGCTTTGTAGTAATAAGTATTGTCACCTATTATGAATGTCATCAAATAATTGAAGCGTCATGTCCTCCAGTGATATAAAGTTTTATAAAACTAATGAAACAAAAAACCCACTAAAATACATCAATAAATAAACCCATAAACATTTGCAAATTGGGACCCAAAAATCTACAGCTGGAAGTTTGTCTAAAGGGGTTGTCAAATTTTCAATAGGATAGGTGATAAATGTCTAAACACTCAGAGCTCCACAACTAGGACCCCAGTCCCTATTCCTACTATGTTAAATGGAGGGGGCTAGCATGTCCTCTGCTGCTCCACTCAATGTCTATGGTGCTGATGGATCACTCTATTAGAGAGCTATTCCGCATTGAGTCACATAATACCGAAAGACAGAGAGGGCTGTACACATGAGCTTTCAAGCTAACAAAGCATACCATATTATGTGTTTTGCAGAAGGTTTTATAGAAGAAACAGGTTGACTATTAATAAAGATTTCTCATCTATTTTTTTTTCAATAGATTTCAATAAAATGCAGCTTATCGTAGTGATTGCATTTGTAACACTATTGATTTTTATTGGTGTTGGACTGGCTGTTTACATCTGGTAAGTTATTGCCATTATATTATTATACCTTTATAATAAATGAAGCCCATTATTATAAGGTGTCTTTTCATGTTAGGGCTAAATGGGAGTCACAGCATGCACTTTCATTACCTTCGATGAAAGCATTGCAATCTTTGGCTATAGAACATGTATTGTGGCCAAAATTGTGTGTATTCCTAGTCTTATTGTTCACTGTTTGTCTACTAAGTCTCAAGCATTTGTCATATACTCTTAGATTAAAGGCTCACGCACACTGGCAATGCACCTATAAAGCCTCAGTGCTGTAGAGACTCCATTGGACTACATGTGTATGGAGGTATTGTTCTCTAGAAGTGATGCTACTAAGGGAGAATACTGAGTCTGATGAAGCATGACACCATTATTTTTTTTGTTGAATTGCTACAGATAAACACATTAATAAAAATATTACCAGTTTACAGCTTTTCCATTCTTTTACTGCTTAGCAAAAAAAGAAAGCTCACAAAGATGACCAGAATGAGATTCTGGAAGTTGTAGTCCATAAACCAGGTAAGAATAATCATTTAACCACATATACATGGACTGTATTATGTGGTCAGCAGTTGTAGACACTCAGTAGTCATTATACTGTATACCCTTAATGAGTCTACATAGGTGAAAGCACATTTCCCAACTTTCAAAGAATAAAATGAGGGCTAACTAGTCTACTACTACTATCCCAAAACGATTTCTGGAGCACTGTTTTCTGCTTCTCCTTCTTTATAGTAAGAGGGTGAGACTATGGAACTCACTACCACAGGATGTTGTGATAACTGATACCTTGTAAAAGTTCAAGAGGGGACTAAATGACTTTCTTGAAAGTAAAATTATCATTGGTTATGGGAACTAGAATTTTTGAGATAGCGTGTTGACCCAGGGACATATTCCAAATGCCATATTTGGAGTTGGGAATTTTTTGGGACTCATGGATTGTTTGTTTTCCTCTGGATCAACTTGGCAGGTTTAGTGGTTGAACTGGATGTACTTAAGTCTTTATCAGAGGCGTAACTAGAGGTTCAGCACAGGGAGGGGGCCAACATGTCCAAGTGGGCCCCCAACTTAGGTACACCAATATTATCACTATACGGTGACCGTATAGTGGTATATATCGGCTCTACACAGGGCTCTGCAGACGATTTAGGTGAATACAGGGCAGTAACATTTTGTGACTTATCGGTGACGTCTCTGATTAATCGTTCCCATTTCCCGTCTCTTCCATCTGGACCGCCATGACCACTTCTTTAAATCTCTGTAAAGTTTGCAGAACATACATCTTTAGCTCCTTACTTTTCCAGGCACCTGACCCACATTTTCCTCACCTGCACACCCATCCTGCTGCTACCCCCAATTATAAAATGTATAATATAACCCCCCCATAATGAATAATACCCCCAAATGCATCTTTAAATTAATAACTTCCCTGTGCACCCCCTTCAAATAGTGCCCCTTATTAATAATGCCCCAGGTGTTTCCTAATTAAAAGGTAAAAAAAAAGGTAAAATTAGTAAAATTAGTGGGGTTCCAATATTCCAAGAATCAACTGTGTAAGTGCTGTGGCCCCTTCTCTGTTTACACAGTGTCATTCTTTTCATAGCGGCCATGTAATGTAACTACAGCCTTGTCCTATACACGTCGATGTGACAAGGCTGTAATTACATCACACGGTCACTATAAACAGACAGTGTGTGATATAAACAGGCGCCATAGCCCCTTCATACAGCTGATCAAAGGGGGGAGGGGGGATTCATTGATCTCTTATTGATGATCTATTCTGAGGATAGATCATCAATAAAAATAAGTTGAAAAACTTCTTAAGGCCAGGGCCTCACGTGGCAAAAATGCCGCGGAAAAAAATGTTGCGTTTTACAGTTACTGCAAAGTTCTTGCAAATCCCATCCACACATTGCGGAAAAATACGTGCAGCATGTCAATTATACCTGCGGAAACACTAGCGGTTCCCTATAGGTATAATGGAAGCAGAAAGTCCTGTGAAAAGCGCTGCAGGAAAAACCGCAATGCATTACTGCAACAGTTTTCCCTGCAGCGCTTTTTTGCTGTGACCCACTATGTGGGGCCTAAGCCTTAATAAAGCCCAAGTGCCACCTTAATTTCAGTCATATGAAAAAGTTTGGGCACCTCTATTAATCTTAATCATTTTTAGTTCTAAATATTTGGGTGTTTGCAACAACCATTTCAATTTGATATATCTAATAACTGATGGACACAGTAATATTTCAGGATTGAAATGAGGTTTATTGTACTAACAGAAAATGTGCAATATGCATTAAACCAAAATTTGACCCGGTGCAAAAGTATGGGCACCTCAACAGAAAAGTGACATTAATATTTAGTAGATCCTCCTTTTGCAAAAATAACAGCCTCTAGTCGCTTCCTGTAGCTTTTAATCAGTTCCTGGATCCTGGATGAAGGTATTTTTGACCATTCCTCTTTCCAAAACAATTCCAGTTCAGTTAAGTTTGATGGTCGCCGAGCATGGACAGCCCGCTTCAAATTATCCCACAGATGTTCAATGATATTCAGGTCTGGGGACTGGGATGGCCATTCCAGAACATTGTAATTGTTCCTCTGCATGAATGCCTGAGTAGATTTGGAGCTGTGTTTTGGATCATTGTCTTGCTGAAATATCCATCCCCGGCGTAACTTCAAATTCGTCACTGATTCTTGTACATTATTCTCAAGAATCTGCTGATACTGAGTTGAATCCATGTGACCCTCAACTTTAACAAGATTCCCGGTGCCGGCATTGGCCACACAGCCTCCACCAAATTTTACAGTGGGTAGCAAGTGTTTTTCTTGGAATGCTGTGTTTTTTTGACGCCATGCATAACGCCTTTTTGTATGACCAAACAACTCAATCTTTGTTTCATCAGTCCACAGGACCTTCTTCCAAAATGAAGCTGGCTTGTCCAAATGTGCTTTTGCATACATAAGGCGACTCTGTTTGTGGCGTTCTTTCAGAAACGGCTTCTTTCGCAACACTCTCCCATACAGCTTCTCCTTGTACAAAGTGTGCTGTATAGTTGACCGATGCACAGTGACACCATCTGCAGCAAGATGATGCTGCAGCTCTTTGGAGGTGGTCTGTGGATTGTCCTTGACTGTTCTCACCATTCTTCTTCTCTGCCTTTCTGATATTTTTCTTGGCCTGCCACTTCTGGGCTTAACAAGAACTGTCCCTGTGGTCTTCCATTTCCTTACTATGTTCCTCACAGTGGAAACTGACAGGTTAAATCTCTGAGACAACTTTTTGTATCCTTCCCCTGAACAACTATGTTGAACAATCTTTGTTTTTAGATCATTTGAGAGTTGTTTTGAGGAGCCCATGATGCCACTCTTCAGAGGAGATTCAAATAGGAGAACAACTTGCAATTGGCCACCTTAAATACCTTTTCTCATGATTGGATACACCTGGCTATGAAGTTCAAAGCTCAGTGAGGTTACAAAACCAATTTTGTGCTTCAGTAAGTCAGTAAAAAGTAGTTAGGAGTATTCAAATCAATAAAATGATAAGGGTGCCCAAATTTTTGCACCGGTCAAATTTTGGTTTAATGCATATTGCACATTTTCTGTTAGTACAATAAACCTCATTTCAATCCTGAAATATTACTGTGTCCATCAGTTATTAGATATATCAAATTGAAATGGCTGTTGCAAACACCCAAATATTTAGAACTAAAAATGATTAAGATTAATAGGGGTGCCCAAACTTTTTCATATGACTGTAAATTAATTGCCCCCTTATATTATGCCCCTGATTCCCCCTGAAATAAATACTGCACCTCTAATGACCCCTTATATAAATGACCACCCCCCTTATGTTCATAATGCCCCCTAATGACCCCTTATATAAATGATGCCCCCTAATGACCCTATATAAATAACCTCCCCCATGTATTCATAATGCCCCCTAATACCCCTTACATAAATCCTCCCTTATAGTTATAATTCTCCCTCCTAACCACCCCCTTATACTATTAAATTACTTACAACTGCGCTAAAAACAAAAAAATAAAGTTATACTCACCTACCTGCGATCCTTTGATGAACGGAGCCGCCGCCTCCTCCCTGTCCACGCACAGGACGTCTGCCTGTCTTTGCATCTGCCTGTGCTGAGAAGCAGAAACCTGCTGTCTGCCTGAAGTGGCTTGCGGTTTACAAGACAGTTAAGCTGCAGGATGCATGTTAACAAGATTGGTGTCTGCAGACACCGATCTAGTAAATAGTAAAGCACGTATTAATTGCGGCCCCGGGGTGGGCCCCACAGAGACAGTGGGCCCGGGGCAGCCACTCCCTCTGCCCCCCTGCTAGCTACACCACTGGTTTTTATCCATCCTTATAAACTGAGTTACTATTTTAGATGTCTCTGTAGGGGGGAAGCCTAGTAACTAAAGTTGATTTTCATCTTTGTCCACTAATTTTTCCTTTTTCTCTCCAGCCACCAAACCTGATCAAAACTTGGACAGCTCCGAAAAAAGCGAAGCTGTAGATCCAACAGATATTTATTTACCTGCCTCTGTTATATGGGTCCTGGTTTCGATTCTAACCAAGGTCAGCATCTGCATGGAGTTTGTATGTTCTCCCCGTGGTCACGTGGGGCTCCCAACTCTTAAAACATATTGGTAGGTTAATTCGGAATTAAATAAAATAAATAAATAATTGTATATTAAGTAAATGTGTATCCGAGACTCTTTGCAGATCCTCACAATGCTTAATAAAGAAAAGTGACAACCCAACACATCATGGAAGAGTCAAGTGTCTGCTAGATATATAAAATCTAGCACACAATCATGTAATATCCATAGACATTAGTAGTAGTGTAGGTTATACTGCATAGTTCAGGAACTAAACATGACACTATCATAAGATTCCACCTTTGCCACAAGCAGATCTGCTGGATCTGCTCCTTAGAAATGTAAGTGCTTTTACTGCATGTACAAACTCACTTAGTGAGTTGTCAAGTGCTGAGGTGTGTGGCATCTGTTGCATACTTCACTGCAGATATCTACACAGGCTCAGGAAATGACATCAACACAAGAACTGTGCCTCAGAAGCTTTGTGGGTAAGGGGTTTCCATGCTGAAAAAAGAAGTCTATCACTGCCTTCCAATGAAATAATGGGAGGCAGATCCTGTCCCGAATTTGGAGCTGATGTTTAGGCAGAATCCTCTTCAAAATCAGTTCCAATTTCCTACATGTGACTGGCCCCGTAGAATAATGAATTGGAACGCTGAATGTAACATCATCGCTTGACTCTACAAATTATACTGTATTTTAGCCAATTTGGCACAAGCTCCCTCAAATACACTCCAAAATGCTGGAAAAAGTCTTCCAAGAAGAGTACAGATTGTTATAGCCATAAAGGAGGGCCCATGATATTACTGCTCATAGGTTTAAATGGAATTTACAACAACAACATGTAGATGTGATGGCCAGTATAAGAAGGTGATGGGAAACGCATTATATAGACTGTTTGCTGTTCTCTTATCCTCTGTCAATCCTATTGCCTGGGGCATAGCTATAGGGGGGGGGGGCAGAAGTAGTTGTGAGGGGCCTGATGGGGCCCGAAGGTCCCTTTACCACATAAAATATAACACTATTATAAATTGCACAAGATAGGTAGGGGCCTCAATATTAATAATAATAATAATAATAATAAAAAATGTTATTTATATAGCGCCAACATATTCCGCAGCACTGTACAATTTCTAGGGTTCAAGTACTGACAAAAAAGATACATTACAAAGAAATATTCAATTCACACACTGGGACTGAGGGCCCTGCTCGCAAGAGCTTACATATTTATATATTTTACATCTGTCAAATATCTATCTCATATCTATCTATCTATCTATCTATTATCTATCTATCTATCTATCTATCTATCTATCTATCACAGTCTAAAGCAGAATAGCAAAAACAAAACCAAAAACTCAAACTAAGGGTGCAAATCCCCAGGATATGGCAATGGACAGCAAAAAAACAAAACAAAAGAAACCCAACATTGAACATACAATAAAGTATCCATAATATTTTTCTTTCTATTCCATTATTATTTTCTTGGAGTGCTGCACCTTTTTCTTTTCTTTTTTTTTTTCTTTCTTTCTTTCTTTCTTTCTTTCTTTCTTTCTTTCTTTCTTTCTTTCTTTCTATCTATCTATGATCTATCTATCTATCTATGATTTATCTATCTATATCTATCTATGATCTATCTATCTATCTATCTATCTATCTATCTATCTATCTACCTAAGCATTAAAAACTAAATTTGAAGTAAAAATTTTATAGCATAATCCAGAAATTGCTGAGCAGATTATCCCGGTGTAGATCGAGCCACCACCTGCTGTCTCCGAATAAACATTTCAAATATCCTGTTCCGTGTGATTAAATTCCAGCATATTAAAATCAGCCATCTTTTATTATCCAGGACATCATGCTTTTATTTTTTTATGCTCAGAATTGGCAGAGCTGAACTCAAACTAACCTTCTGCAACCCATCACATCTCAAAATACGTTCTAAGATACATAAAATTCTAAGATGTTCCGTTTTATGATTCATGTAACATAAAATTAATACATTAAAGCTAATATTTACTCAGAGATGCTCTGGGTTATGTCATTCCTGGAAGTAACTTGGTCAATGTATTACTTGCTAAATATTTAGGCTACGGGACTGTTTAGTCACAGAGACAAAAATAGACAACTCCTTAACTCATTCCCGACATGTCGGGTATTTAAATATGGCAGCCGCTTAGCTCCTGAGACCCAGCGCTAATGCCCACTATTAGTGCCTGTACTGATCGCTGGGATTAAGGTCCCAGGTGCCTTTGTCAGGTGCTTTATGCAGCCTATAATAGAAGTGCCATCAATTTGCAATGCATTGCAATGCATTAGCTTTGCAATGAATTGCTTTAGAGATCAGATCCCCTGGGGTTCAAGACACCTAGGGGGTCTAATAATTACAGTAAAAAACATATGTGAAACACATACACATTAGATATTCCTGTATCTGAAAACGCCAGGTCTACAATTTACCATTAAAGTGTAACTAAACTTTCGGACAGCTTTTGATTTTCTGGCAGTATTTGTGTCATTAATAAATTTTGTAGGATACTTTATTAATATATTTTGTCTTATTTCTGTGAAATCCTGCATCTCTTTATTCTACCACTGGTATTGAGAGCTGTTCCTGCCTCTCACTGAATTTTACTGTGTATGGAGTACGGGCTTGGAGTACGGGCTGTATAAAATGTAGAGAAAATGAAGAGAGGAGAGGGTCACTTCAAACAAGTTATATCTCGGACATTACGTACAAACTTTTAGTGTCATATGAAAGAGGAGATTCTCTTCTTTCATATGGCATTAAGGTTGCAGTGTTACCTATATGATTACCAGAGATATCACTGGTTGAAAACACAGTCGGGATTAGGATATTTATAGGTAGCTGCATAATCTATATGATATAAATATCCTAATGCCAAATGTGTTTTCAACCAGTGATGTCTCTGGAAATAATATAAACAACAACAGTGTAGTGTTATATGAAAGAAGAAAATCTCCTCTTTCATAAGACAAAAGCAAGTTTGTACGTTTTATAATGTCCGATATATACTGTAACAGGTTGAAGTGACCCTCCCCTACCCTCATTTTCTCTACATTTTACACAGCAAAGTTTTAGATTTTTTTAAGGGATCAAAATGTAAATAAAGATATATACATTTTGGTTCCCCTGGAATTGTACCAACCCATAGAATATAGGTAACATGTAATTTTGGCTGCACAGTGAATGCCCTAAAATGAAGCCCATAAGAAAGTCACACAAACGCAGTTTTTCTCCCATTTCACCTCATTCTGAACTTTTTTCCAGCTTCTCAATGCATCGTACAGAATATGAATTATAAGCATTACTAAGTACAATTTGTCCCGCAAACATTAAGCCCTCATGTGACTTTGTGGATGAAAAATAAAAAAGTTGGGGTTTGGAAGGTGGTGATTAAAAAATGAAAATCAAAAAATGCCTACGGGTTAATATAGACCAAAGTTTCTATTATTGATCTATCTGTACAGCAGACCCTACAGTATGTGCATGATTAACCATATATGCATATACAAACTTGGGGATTAGGCAGTGGCATAACTAAAGTGTGCGCTGATGCAAACTTTGACCAGGGTCCCTTCCCCCTCCCTACACCATATTCTTGATAGTGACGGTTACTGGGAGCTGCATAGTCTAGCAAACAGATGATCTGCGGAGTCCTAACAGTCTAAGAGATTAGTGGGAGCCCAATAACTGGGACCCCTTCTGATCAGCTGTTTGAAGGTACTGTGGTGCTTTAGTGAGCACCGTGATCCCTTCACTATTTATATTGCACAATATCTGTTTTATAATGACTGTGCAATGTAATTACAGTCTGTAATAACAGTGCACAACTGCTATAAAACAGATGGCGTGTGATGTGAATAGTGAAGGGGCCTTTAACAGTGTAATATGCTCCACAGTGGCCCCCACACAGTATAATATGCTCTACAGTGGCCCCACAGAGTATAATATGCTCCACAATGGCCCCACACAGTATAATATGCACCACTGTGGCCCTCACACAGTATAATATGCTCCACAGTGGCCCCACACAGTATAATATGTTCCCCACAGTGGCCCCACACAGTATAAAATGCTGTCAAGAGCCTCTCTCGAGCCACTTCAGGCGAACCCCACGAAATTTTACAAATGTTCATGAGGATTGGCACTCCGGGTTCGTTTCAGTTATTATACTCTGGAGACTCTGGTGAGGCCTGTCAGAAGCCAAGGTAAGGTGAGTATAAGTATTTGTTATTTTTGAATGTTTGCTACCAAATCTGCATTTATAATTTTTATTAACGTAATATTTTGATGTGTGATTTACTTGCATGTTGTTCATTATTAGCAGCTTGTTGTATTTTGTCTCCTTTCCCCAACAATATTCTTAATTAGTAATATATTTTAGCTTCTTCCTATATGCCCTTTTCCACATTTTTTTTTCTTTACAGACAACGTCACTTGATCTTCTGCCCTATCTGGATTTTCCTGTTTTCCATTCTGAATTCCCCTAAACAAAGCCAGCAGCATAGTTACTGCAGCAGAGTCTTCTATGACTTTCAACATATATATCTCAGCAAAAGCAGTATTAAAACTGACTGATATTTAAATCATTTGCCTTAAGACATACTAGTGTACTTAATAAAACAAGGCAGGGTCACTGTTTTATATAGGAACAACATAAGAATCAGTGGATATAGCATTATAGTTCTAAGCATACAGATTGTGAAAAGAGATGGGCAAACCGATTTGTTACTAAGCGGGTTTGACCTGAATATTCCAAATTGTTTAGTTTTTAATGAAACTAAAATGGTTGCAACAAACTAAAATGCTCGTCTCAACTTGTATTGCACAGTAAAAATACAGAAGAAACAGCTTCTGAGCCAATAGTTAGTGGTAGGTGGACATCTTACAGTGCCTATGTCATACAGTATATAGTATATAAGATTGTGTGGGCTGGAACATGATGCAAATCAGTGATGGTGGAAGTAGGGAATGGAT
The DNA here is from genome assembly GCA_947044405.1 of Leptodactylus fallax. Taxonomy (NCBI): domain Eukaryota; kingdom Metazoa; phylum Chordata; class Amphibia; order Anura; family Leptodactylidae; genus Leptodactylus; species Leptodactylus fallax. The sequence goes on along the minus strand of CAMRHE010000130.1, from coordinate 1,534,228 downwards.
ACCCATCACTGCATGATACAGAGCACTGAGTGCTGCAAAGCTTGCAACCTGTATATGCAATTTTACAACTCAAAACTAGCGCTATAGCATGCACAATGTAAATTAAAACATAACTTTTATACTGCCATAAAAAGCTGACAATGCTGATATCACAATAAACCAAACAAAAAAAAGGAAACACAGTAAGATAATGCCCACATATATGAACACACTGTTTCTGTTCACCCAGAAAAACCATTACTACAGCTAGAAAAAAATTGGAATGATCTTACCGACATACCAATAGACATTCACCAACCGAAATATTCACATTTGTGAAAGTTGAGTGCAACTCAAGTAGTTCACAGGAGTTCACAGCAACAGGGGTGTTCCTCCAAATCAGCACCATCCGTTGCCAATAGAATGAGGCCAGCTGACCCTGGACTGCAACTGTCACTGACCCTAAAATGAACTCCTGCCCTTACAAGGGCAGTACCCAAGATTCCTCCATATCAAGCCCTATAAGTATCGCTATATGTATATTTCATCCCCAGGGCATAGGGACTCATCAGGTGATCCAGTAATGCTAAATGTGCAAGCTACAAAAAGTGCACTACTCCTGCCCACAATTACAGTTTAGGAAAGGCACACTTAAAAGTAAAAATCTACACTATCTGCTTGTAAGTATTAAGCTGTTTGCTCACTAGCTGTAGGCAGGGTCGGCAATCAGCTGACTGCGGCTACTGCTTTATTTTTTTATTTTTTTTTTAAATAGGTCATTACCTGCTGAAGTAACCCCGGCAGGTACCGGCTCCTATTTACTTACCGATCCCCACTCCTGAACACGGCTGCCTCCGCTCCCCTTACAGCCCTCCAGGGGACCCTGTGCGTCTCATTTCATGTCACTGACGCTGAACAGCGATGTGATATCTGCACCCTGGAGGTCTGAAGGAGAAGCGGAGGGACCCGTGGGCAGGACCAGGTATAGGTAAGTAGGGCCAAATATGAAACTGCTATTATACTCTGGAGTCTCTTCAGACCCCAGAGAATAATGATCGGAGACCCGGGGGAGGTAATCAAACATAAAAACCTCTCCTGGGCTCCGGCACGACTTCTAGCTGTCTTTGGGTCTCTTCATTGACATCACAGACGTCATGTGGGTCAGGCCGGCGTCATGATGCAAAATGATGCCAGTGTAACCCATGTCTGTGACGTCATTGAAGAGGGCCGAAGACAGCAGGGAGTCTCGCCGGAGCCCAGGAGAGGTAAGTAACATTGTTTTTTAATGTTTCTTCACCTTCCCTAGACCTTTGATCATTATACTCTGGGGAATGAAAAGATCCCAATAGTTTGTGGGTGATGAACTCCAAAAATTTCTGGCTCTGCCAAACCTAAAATTTTTGCATTATTTGCATGGAACACCGTAGGGACCACTATGGGACATAATACTGCATGAAGATGTCTGCCTCAAATTCCTCTTTACTTTCCGACGTCTGAACAGTCCTATCAACTTGTATGGAATGGTTTGTATTACAGTCCACTCCAGTAGGTCTGCCTCAGCAAAAAAAAAAACACCCAATTTTGGTTGTTGTTTTGCTGCGGTGGGCATGAGTTTCTCCAAAAGGGGCCCACTGAGGTTCTGTAGCCCAAGGGCCCACACAATCCTGTAGCTGACCCTGGCTTTTGGCTAATACTGAGCTTACATGTGGCTGTAGACACACAGCCTTACTGTGGTGCTGATGGGGTTGATTTGGGGGAACACTCCTTCTGTTACTGTGAACCATAGCACTCAACCCCCATAAATTGAAATATCCCGCTTCCTGAATGTCTCTCAGTATGGCGGTAAGATCTTTACAATTTGTTCTAGCTGTAGTAATGGTTTTTCTGGGTGAATAGAAATAGTAGCTCCCAGATGTGTGTTCATATACAGTATGTGGGCATTATCTTGCTGTTTTGCATTTTTTTGTTTAGTTTATTATGCTATCAGCATTGTCAGCAGTTTTATGGCAGAATAAAAGTTTTATTTTAATTTACATTGTGTATGTTATAGCGCTAATTTCAGTCTTAGTGATCTTATGTCTTAATTGGTTGCCAATGGATACGACCATGAATGGAGGAACTTTTATGATTAGGGACTTGCCAGAAACCCAGCTATGATTTCCTTATTGTGGCCCAGTTATTAAGCAGGAACACTACATGCATGGAAAGATAAAATGGCCACAAAAAGGAACTCATGATAGGGTTTTTGATAAGTGCCAGACCTTAGAAAGTTCCTCCATTCATGGTCGTGTCCATTGGCAACCAATCAAGACACAAGATGGTCACCACTAAGATGGTTAAAGAAAACTTTAAAACTCGGCAAGATTTTTAATAGCTTATATTTGCAAAAATGTTTAACTTTTAGTTGTCTACAAATTTAAATATGGTTATGTTTGTGGGAATACGTTTTTAACAGGCAATGTTCAACTTCCTTGGTGCATCTCCACAAGTAAAGTAGAACATTACATGGTGTCCATATCAATCAATGGTTATGCAGGACATGGCGTGTCTTCTAGAACAAGAGATGCTTTTTGCAATTGCTCTCCATTTTGGTCAACAAATGAAGATCTTCAGCAGATGATTCCCTGTATTAACTCAGGATTCTCTAGTACAGGGGTAGGCAACCTTTTTTGTTGGCGTGCCGATTTTAATTATAAAAATCAAAGATGAGGTCCTCGAAGTGTCGGTCAATAATTGTAAGTCTGACGAACCCTAAACTAAAGTTATACACCACCATAACACAGAAGTGCTGCCACCAGATGCTTTAGGACACATGCATTTATTGCTATTTCCTGTACCGTTATACAGAATAATGTCCCATAGCAGCTTCTGCATAAGGTATTATGTCCCATAGCAGCCTCTGTGCATGGTATTATGTCTCATAGCAGCCCCTGTGCACGATATTATGTCTCACAGCGGCCCCTGCACACGGTATTATGTCTCACAGCGGACCCTGCACAAGGTATTATGTCCCATAATGGCCCCTGCACACGGTATTATGTCCCATTGTGGCCCCTGCACACGGTATTATGTCTCATAGCGGCCCCGACACACGGTATTATATCCCACAGTGGCCCCTGCACATGGTATTATGTCCCATAGTGGCCCCTGCGCACGGTATAATGTTCCAACTTTTATAATATTCCAATTGTTGCCACTCACTAGCTATTATTATACTGTGGGGTCTCTTCAGACCCCAGAGTATAATAAGTGGAGGGCCAAGAGAGGTGACAAACTTAAAAAAACAATGTACTCACCATTCCTGCTCCCCGCAGCCGCTCTGTTCTCTTTGGGTGCTTCTGCCTGTAGTCAGTGACCACTGATTGGGTCTCAGGGACCACGTTGCGTCATTATGTGTAATGACGCCGGACGTGACCCCTGAAGTCCTATAATAATAGCAGTTTAGTTTCGGCTATGTTTGTTCCGATTGCTGGTTGACGATTCCACTGCCGTGCCAGGGAAATAAGCCTCATGTGCCACTCTTAGGACGCGTGCCGGGGGTTGACGACCAATGCTCTAGTGGGTTATGTAAGAATGGGTTTTATAAACTAGACAACCTTTAGGCTTTTATCTTGTGTTAACTAATTTCATCTGTCTAAATACCCTATTGTCATGAACAGGTTGACACAATATTGATGGTTGTAAATAGTCAAGGAACTCCAAGTCTTCATTCTTAAAGAGGTTGTATAAGTATAAGAAAATGTGACTGCTTTTTCATGAAAAAGGTGCCACACCTATCGCCAATTTGTGTGTACATTACTTGCATCAGGCTTGTACACATGTCCATTTTATATGTTTATTACGGTTTATGTCCATGTTAATCACAGACTGCACACTAATCCATTGATTTTAACAGGCGCATGCAGATAGCCATTTATTTTTTCCACAAACCAATGGATATCCATTAAAGTCTACCATGTATAGTATACAACCTGAAAAGTAATAGGATTGTGTGTGGTCTGTGAATACACAGAAATGACCAGTCTGTATAAAATGGATGTGTGAATAAGCACGGGTCAGACACAATAGATTCAGTAGCAGTCCCTGCAGTATAGTGGAGTGCCAAGAGAGGCAAAGCAGACGAAAATCTCACCTGCAGTCTTGTAGAGGCTGCTATAGAAATTCTTGTGGCTATTCCCATATCGGTTTTATGTAGATGTGTGATGTCCATGTAATCAAGGATCAGTCATGATCATTCTCATTTTTGGGTCCTGCACTGTTCGTGGTTGATTCAATTTTCATTTCTGTAAAAAATTTAATATTTTTTTTGTTTGCTACACTTTTCAATGACTCTGAGTCCAAGAAGAACAGACAGCTCATGCATGGCACCTCTAGACTTTAATGGGTGTCCTTTGGTCCATGGAAAAAATAAGCATATCTGCATACAGCCATTAAAATCAATGGGTTCATATGCAGTCCATGGATAACAAAGACCTGTGAATAAACCCTAATGGGTCAACCACAATAATTTTGGTGAAGCATAGAAGCATTTATCCTGCTAATGAATTTTGGGCTTCTTCCCACACAGTGCACCAGTATTAAAAATCTCACCCATTTATGTATCTCTTGGTGTAAATTAGAACTGGTAACAGGCTTATTCTTGCTCAGAATCTTTATGTAGGTCATATTAGGTGCTCTTTCCCTGACCCTACCTTCTGTTCGATCCTCCCTAGCAGCTTCTCCTGTCATCTGCTGATTGGAATGACAAGAAATAGCCTAACAGGTTTCCCGATAGACTCTTCACAGTTCTATCATATCCTAAATCCTAATGTACAGGATTGATTTGGGGGCTAAGTTTTACAGCCTGCACAAGGATCTTAACCCTCTAGCTTTACTGTGACAAATCCAACTTCAAGCAATTGCCTGATGAAAGATTCTTATAATATGTCAATCTAATATGTCTTGAAAGTCAGATCAGTGGAGGAGCTCTTCTATCAATACTAAAGACAAGGGGTCCCCTTCCTTATTCTCAGTGGACAGGTGGCTGCACAATTCCAGTTACTCTCCATTGAGTTGAATAAGAAATACAAATATCTTTGAGTGTGAACTGCCATATCTGAATATGCAATATGTTTTATTATAGTATTATTGTCTTTCATTTCCAAAAGTCTAAGTATATGAGACTGTTCTACTAAAACTGGACAATAATTCTGCATCTACAGTTTCCTGAGTGACCAATATCAGATTATAGGAAGATTTTGTCCCTTATATGCCAAAATATTTTCATCCTGTGAAACTTTCTGCATTATCTACCACATTCCTGTACACAAAAATTACATGCACAGTGTCCGCAAGAACAAAGTGAAACAGATTATATACTAACCTAGTTCAGATTCTTTCTCCTGTCAGCTCCCATCTGGTATGTGTCTTTTGTTATTTGCATTGGAGAGGAAGTGAAATGTTTCTTCCAGGATGTAATACTAAACATTGTTTCTATTACTGATGCTTTGTGATGTATTGTTGTTGATTTACTCATGGAAATCTGTATATCCCTGTACTACCTGTTTATGTATAACACTGTTCTGTCCATATTAACCCCTTAAAGACCAGGTCATTTTTCGTTTTTGCATTTTAATTTTTCCCTCCCCACATTCCAAGAGCCATAACTTTTTCATTTTTCAGTTCACAGACTCACATGATGGCTTATTGTTTGCAAAACAAATTGTACTTTGCAATGGCACCATTCAATATGCTGTGCAATGTACTGGGAAGCTGGAAAAAAATGAGGTGCAATTGGACAAAAAATGCATTTGCATGGGTTTAATTTTTACAGCGTTCACTGTGTGGTAAAAATGACATGTTACCTGTATTCTGTGGGTCAGTACGAACACGGCGATACCAAATTTATGTAGTATTTGCAATGTTTCGATACATTTTATGAAATGAAAAACTTTGCAAAATAGAAAAAAAAAATTTGTGTCACCATATTGTGACGCCTGCAACTTTTTCATATTTAAATGTATGGATCTGGGTATGCTGTCTTTTTATGCAGGACAAGATGACGTTTTTACTGATATAATTTGGGGAAAGATCTGATGGTTTGATCACTTTTTATTCAATTTTTTATAGGAGGCAAAGTGTTGAAAAAAACGCTATTTGGCTATTTTGATTTTTTTTTTTTGCCACTACGATGTTCACCAAATGGGATAAATATTTTAATATTTTAATAGTTCGGGCATTTTGGAGCACGGTGATAACTAATGTCTTTATGTTTAGTTTTGTTTATTTACTTTTATATCTGATCTAGGGAAAGGAGGGTGATTTGAACTTTTGTGGGTTTTTTTATTTTTTTTTATACTTTTAAAAACTTTTTTTTTCTTCTTTTACTTTTATGATCAGACCCCTAGGGACCTTGAAACCTAGGGGGTCTGATTGCTCATACTATTCACTGTAATACTACTGTATATAGCAAAATGCCTTTACTTCTATTAGACGCTGCCTCTGGCAGCGTGCAATAGAGCTAATGCAATGACAAGCCTGGGAGCCTTCAATAGGCTCCCGGCTACCATGGCAACGGATCTCCGCCTTCCGCTGATGTTCAGGAGGGTGGCGATCGGTGAAAAATGGAGGCGCCTGCGCAGTTTATACGCTGCGGTCCCGTTTGACCGTGGCGTCTAAAGGGTTAACAGCAGCGATCGGTGAAGGCACCGATCGCTGCTGTTAGCGGCGGGTCCTGGCTGTATTATACAGGTACGTCATTGGTCATTAAGGGGTTAACATATATCCTGCATTCAGTAGTTAGAAATGTTCTAAACCTGACTACAGCCTTTCTGTCACATTGCATTTCACCTCATTTTTAGATATCTTGTTTTCACTATCTTTAATGTTTGAAGGGGTTGTCCGGTGACATGAAAAGTTCTTTAGTTGTTCACAAAGTAGAAACAAATAAAACTTACTAATAAGTAAGTACTGTGCAAAGGTTTTAGACAGGTGCGATCACGTTTGGAGGAAGAGTCCTGGAAGTGATGATATGGCCCCCACAGAGCCCCGATCTCAGCATCATCCAGTCTGTCTGGGATTACATGAAGAGACAGAAGGATTGGAGTAAGCCTACATCCACAGAAGATCTGTGCTTAGTTCTCCAAAATATCTGGAGAAACCTCCCTGGTGAACTGATGGAAGGCAAAGGATGGTCACACTAAATATTGATGGGATTTAGATTTATCTTTTGTTCATTCACTTCATTTTGTTAATTGTCAAAAATAAACTAATAACACTTCTATTTTTAAAGTATTCTTACTTTATGAAACTGTCCCACAAAATGCAGACTGACTTTTTTTTTTAATTTACTGTTACGTTTTGGATTAATTCAATGAGTAATGATGGATACTATTTAATACGTACCTCTCCTTGCTCCTATCTCCTCTTCTTCAGCCCAATGTGTTCCTGCACATCCTTATATTGTCACTCTATGCTGGCACTCTCAGAGCCTTGGTATAGTCTAGTGTTCCTCAGTCCCAATCATGAATGAGCAGGAGTACCGGCAGAAGGACAGAGGAGGAAAACTGATGTGACAGACAAGTGTTGGAACAACTAGGGGGGCAGTATAATGTGTAGAGGCACGAAAAGGGTGCTACACTGTGTGTGGAGGACGCTATAGAAGGTATGAGGGCACTAGGGGGCATAATACAGTGTGTGGAGGCACTAAAGGTGTATTCCACTGTGTGTGGGCACACTATATGGACATTATACTGTGTGTAGAGACAGTAAAGAAGCAGTATACTATGTGTGGGGGCATTAAATTAGTATCATACTGAGTTTAAAAACACCAAGCGGCAGTATACTGTGTGTGGGGGAACTAAGGGGACAGTATTGAATGTCCCCAGACACAACTTTTCTTTGGGCCGTATAAATGCCAAATCTTCCTCTCTTAGTCCCGAAAGTGTAGCTTCTGCTGTTCTGACACAAGCAGCGAGCTTCTTTACCCTCTCTGTGTCATTACATACAGTATGTGAAAGAGGTTCATGTAAGGACTGTCTAGCTCAGTTCATAAACTAAGCCAACCCATATTGCTGTTTCCATATCAGCCATGACAGAGAAGCCTTAGCTAATGAACTAAGCCAAACAACCAGTCCTCTTTGAACTAAACTTTGGGACCAGAAGAGGAGGTCTGATTTTAACAAGTGGGCATGGCTGTGCTTGAATGGACCTGGTTTCACAGTGGAAGGATGAGAATTAAATGCTGCAAAATGAACCAAAATTTAGCGGCAAAATTCTGGCCCTACTAATAGGTGGTATAAATTTAGACTAGTCAGTCTGAAGATGTGCTAGATTTATCAAGCAGCATTAGCCACTGTGATAAATCTGGCACAATTTCAAACAGCTTGTCAAAGTTTACACTGTCTATTAAAAATGAAGGCCAATGTTTACAATGTTTTTGCTTATTTTTGCATATATATATATATATGAGGAAATTATTCATTGGAGCAGAGGAGGGAAGGATGCGTCAGTTTGTGACCAGTAACAAGTGAGTTCTCACAGCTGAACTAAAGCAGGTTTATAAGATATAATAGATTGGTATAGATGGTGCTCACAAGACAGATATGTGAGAAATTGGATCTGATGTGTTGGATTTTTTTCAGTCATTGTCATATACAGTAGTTACAACAGATTTGTAACCTATCAATAGAAACCAGGTCTTCAATTTGTCTTTTTAAGGGACTTTCCAGCCCTACATAAACAAGGACTGAACAAGAGCTTAACAGGGACATATTAACATATGAAACGGCTGCTCACCTCTTCAAGATCCCTGCCGCTCCAGTCCACTGACCAGGTGGTTCCCACTAAACTCCATTTCCTGATGTCTCTCGACACCCACAGCAAATGTTCTGAGATACCCATCCAGCCAATCAATGGCTAAGGCAGGTCACCCTTCTGGCCAGTGATTGGTCAGATAGGCATCTTTGAGCTATAAATGACAGCAGAAAACAGAGCCCAGCAGGGACCCAGGGGATCAAGGATAGGTGAATAACTTTTTCTTATGTTACTATGTCCCTGGTGTAAAGTTCTATTGACTTTAATGCCCCTTTAAACCCCTTTAACTTATGGCCTTGTCCTCCAGAAGGATAACTTCGACAGACCAACCATGAACGTTATAAGGGTTGAGCATTATGCACAGAGAATGCATTGTTCTCCGGTCTATTTAGGCAGTCTATTTTAAGGGATCTCTCAAAATGGCACTAGTATTAGTTCATCTTTATCTGTGTTTGTAACCATGTGATTTCTGTGACTCCTTTGGTGTTCTAAAAATGAAAACATTGTCAACTACTACTCTCGAATCACTTCTCTACCCAGTCTGTCACTGTGCTCACCATTGCAGACAGCATTATTATTGCTGCTAGAATATATATATATATATATATATATATACAGTATATACTGTATATATTATATATATATACCATTGATTAACATTTCACTTTCCCTCAATCAAGATTACTTTTACAATTTGTGGAACTAAATTTCCATCAGTGACTTCAATGCTTGTAACATCTTGCTCTTAAATTTGAAGTGAAATAGTTAAAACTTTCTTCAGAGAACTTGCAAAAACACATCTAATAAGAGTTTACGCTCAGAGTTTATCCAGAGAACTTGTTTATAAGGTCAGAGACTGAGATGTGTCTAAGACACATGCCTGTGCTTACTTCAGTCCATCTGTTAAAGTCAGTGACATGAATGACTGTCACGTGCAGATTTAGGTTTATTCACAGAATTATGTTATCAGGTAGGGACACAGTAGAGATTACCTTGCAGATTAGGAAAATTCTGCATTTGCATTGAGGTGAAAGAAGACATGGTTGCATAATATGGTAAGGGGAAGCTCAGACCATGATAGGGTGCTTCATATTATTTGTCTTTTTATAAGATAAAAGGTGTGTATGATGCAGAATGTGAAAATTATATAGCACATTGACAGAATCACAGCAAAGCCTAGATGAGATGAATATTTCCAAATGTAATGGGTGCACTCCAATTTATATGTTACACTAGGTTCACGCTGCGTCAGTGTGTTAGTTGCTATGGTCCATCAGAAGACCAGAACGAAGGACAAACGCAGTGGCGTAACTAGGAATGGCTGGGCCCCAAGGCGAACATTTGACATGGGCCCCCCCCCCCACAATCGCCTCCCCCCAGACCGCCCCCCTCCAACCCCCCCCCCAAAAAAAAACGCATTCCTGCGCACACTATTATGTGCCATAGTGGCTCCTGCACACAGTATTATGCCCCATTAGCCCCTGCACACAGTATCATGCCCCATAGTGGCCCCTTCACACAGTATCATGCCCCATAGTGGCCCCTGCACACAGTATCATGCCCCATAGTGGCCCCTGCACACAGTATCATGTCCCATAGTGGCCCCTGTACACAGTATCATGTCCCATAGTGGCCACTGCAAACAGTATCATGTCCCATAGTGGCCCCTGCACACAGTATCATGTCCCATAGTGGCCCCTGCACACAGTATCATTCCCCATAGTGGCCCCTGCACACAGTATTATATCCCATAGTGGCCCCTGCACTGAGTATTTTGCCCCATAGTGGCCCCTGCACTGAGTATTTTGCCCCATAGTGGCCCCTGCACAACTATTATATGCCCCAAATCACAAAGGCTTCTTTTCAAGCAGTTGTTTTACAGGACTTTAATATTGATGTCCCATCCTTAGGACACATGACCAATATTGTAAGCCCTTGCGGGCAGGGCCCTCTATTCCACTGTACCAGTTAGTCTCTGTTAGCATTATCTGTTTTGTATATCTGGTGTACCGTATGTAAATCTGTAAATGTAAAGCACCATGGAATTAATGGTGCTATATAAATAAACAATAATAATAATAATAATAATAATAATAATAATAATAAATTAGTACAGGGGGGGGTATGACTCTTAGAAACCCTGAAGATCAACTGAGTGAAGGGCTTCTCCTCATTATTTAAAGGGTTAATCTAATATTCATGACCTTTCCAAGCATAGACCATCAATTTTGAAAACATGGAAAACCCTTTACCCTTTCAAGGGGTAGTTGAATCCCAATATTTATGGCTATATCCATAAGATATTCCAAAAATACCTGATAAATACAGGTCCCACATACAAGTGCATCTCAATAAATTTGAATATTTTCATTCATTTCAGTAATTCAGTAATACAATTCATAATCAGCGTCTTCCATGATTGTGTGTCCTACTGAACCAGACTGAGGGACCATTTAAAGGCTTAGGAAACCTTGGCAGGTGACACACTGAATTTACAATACTGAACTTTTTTACAATATTCTAATTTTCTTAGATTTGGGTTTTCATTACCTGTAATCAATAATCAACATTTACAGAAATAAAACACTGGAAATAGAACACTCTGTGTGTAAAGAATCTAGAAAATATAGGAGGTCACTTTTTTAATTTAATTACTGAAATAAATAAACGTTTCAAAGATATTCTAATTTATTGGGATGCACCTGTACATGCCGTGACACGTATAAGTGTCGATATATGTTATATGTAGAGATATGAGTCTGAAACTAACAGCACTGATTTCTTAAAGGGGCTGTCCAGGCAAAACTAATATTTTTTAAATCGGCCAGGGGCAGTGAAAAAAAAAAAAAATCATACTCATCTTTCCCCAATGCTTTTTTTTTTTTTTTTTTTTACCTCCCCCGGCCTATTTTAAAAATATTTATTTTGCCCGGACAAACTTTTTAAGAATGGTGGGGGCTAGAGAAAAAAAATTTCAGCTGCTCAGAATTCAGTGAAATATGAAAGATGAGCAAACTAAGTGCGTTATGAATTTCTGAAAAAAAAAAATTGTATTCTAACGAATCTGATTTTTTTGGCTGCAATTTTGCTGGCCCTTTTCCAGGCAGGAAAGGTGTATAAAAATTGGACTCAGCATCCTTCGGTATTCCAAGGTGAGAGGACTGGAACACCAGAGGATGCCATAGCAGAGCCCAGGAAAAGGTGAATAATGTAGTTTTTTTTATTTTTAAACACCTTCACTACCCTCTGTTTATTATGAACAATTTTTCCCAGGATATTTCATTTGGACTAAACAAGTTTACACTAAAACAAATTTTTTTCTCGAACCTTGTGAACATATCCTGCTTGGTCTGGTGAATCCTAAAAGAAGATCCGAATGCAGTTGGCTTTAAATGTATTTTTGGATTTATATATTATTATTACACCCACTATATTCATGGAGGAAATATATGTAAAGGTAAAGGTATGTAAAGGATACTGGATGACCGATACACATTGCTACTTATATGTGAAGACTGGTAAGACTAGGCCTAATGACAAATGTCACCTCAACAGATGTCTCTTCATTTATTGGTATCAAGTAATAAACAAAAATAAGGTATATGTGATACATCGATGGCTTTATATAAATGCTATTCTTTTATGTTTTTAATGTACTGGTAATTAAATAAAATTGAAATCAGAAGGAATAAAAAAAATTGTAAAATAACATAGAAAAATTTAAATATTAATAATACTGAAAAAAGAATGACAAGCACCCTTATCATTATTCTAATAAGGACCGCTACAAGATGTGGAAAGATCTAACAGTCTGACAGACAAGTGTCTCCAATGGTAATTACAATTATGCCGTGCTGCAGTCTTGGGCTCAGTTTTGCTGAGGGCATCATCTGGACTTTGCATCTACTTCCCGCAATCCTCTGGCTTGAATTCAGGTTCTCCAATTTTCTTTCATAATGTAAAAATAATACAGAAGCAGGCTAATAGTAAATTCCACTGGGTCATATTCTGTGTCCAGCACTGTGCAAAGCAGTGATACTTTATAAAATAAAAATGATCATATTAGTAATAAGCGCATTTGGATCTATTCACATGACATTACAGCTTTCAGACTAGGTCGGAACGTTTTTTTCCACTGCGTTTTTCATTGCGTTTTTGCTGCATTTTTCTCTGCGCTTTTTCTTCCCTTATTAAATCTATAGGGAGATGCAACTGTTTCCACAGGTAAAATTGACATGCTGCGTTTTTCGAAAACACATGCATTTTTGAAAACGCAGCTTTTCCGCAACGTTTTTTTTCTGCAATGGGTGGATGAGACTAGCCAGAATCTTATTTACTTTACTGGTACTGTAAAACGCAGCACTTTTTGCAACATGGGACCTTAGAGAGTTTTAAAAAATGTTTATAAAAAACACACAGTCACATATGAATAGCCCCTATAAAACACATCTATAATTTGTCTCCATGGTTAATTCCGATTACAAAGGCTGCAGAGGACGGGTGCACAACCTGTGACCTGAACACAACTAGTCGGAACTGAACTCAGCTACCATTCACACACCTGTTTTAATCGATCAAGAGGCACTAAGGCTATGTTCACACAGAGTTTTTTGCAGGCGGATTTTGAAGCAGAATCCGCCTCAAAATCCGCCTGAAAAAAACGCCTCCCATTCATTTCAATGGGAGTCAGTAGCAGTAGTAGTAGTAGTTTTTTTTTCCTCTAGCGGATTTTTTCTGCTAGTGGGAAAAAAAAGCGACATGTCCTATCTTCAGACGGATTCCTCCTGGAAAAACCTATTGAAGTCAATGGGAGGCGGAAAAAACGTGATGTGTTTTTTTGACACTGCTTACACAAAAACCGCGACGTGGTTTTTAAAGAGAAGCTTCCAGGTCCATACAGTGTGCAGGGGCAAAAAAATCGCGCAAAAACCGTGACAAAAAACAGTTTCCTAATTTCTGAAGCAGATTTTTTCAGTTTGCAAAAAACTCCGTGTGAACATAGCCTAAGAAAGAAATTGTGGCATGCAATATTCTTTCTGTACTCATCTCAGACATGCTAGTCTATGGGTCTGAGAAAAAATGACACCACATGGACGTCATTCTTGTGCAGTCAGTTCTTCACAGATACATTGCTAGGTTATTGCTTAAAAATAAAGGCAGCATCAGCAAAAAACAAACTGATGAAACACGGACAGCACATGAAATGCACTAGGACAGGGGTCGGCAACCCCCGGCATGCGTGCCAAGAGCGGCACGCGAGGCATATTTCCCTGGCACGGCAGCGGAGTCCTCACCCAGAAGCTTCGATCGGACCAAACATGGCCGAAACAAAACTGCTATTATTATACTGTGGGGTCTCTCCAGACCCCCGAGTATAATAAGCGGAGACTTAGGAGAAGTGATGAAACATAAAAAACAATTATACTCACCTTGCTCCCTGTGCTACGCGGCGGCTGTGTGATCTGCAGGCGCTTCTGACAGCTGACAGGGCCTCAGTGGTCACGTCCGGCGTCATTACACATAATGACGCGAAGTGACCCCAGAGACCCAATCAGCGGTCGCTGACTACAGGCAGAAGCGCCAAAGAGAACAGAGTGGCTGCAGAGCGCAGGAAAAGGTGAGTAGCATTGTTTTTTTATGTTTTTCACCTCTCTTGGTCTTGCACTTATTATACTCGGGGGTCTGAAGAGAGCTATGGAACATAATACCGTGTGCAGGGTCCGCTATGGGACCTAATACCGTGTGCAGGGGCCGCTATGGGACATAATACCATGTGCAGGGACCTAATACCGTGTGCAGGGACCGCTATGAGACCTAATACCGTGTGCAGGGACCACTATGGGACATAATACTGTGTGCAGGGACCGCTATGGGACCTAATACCGTGTGCAGGGACTGCTATGGGACCTAATACCGTGTGCTGGGGCCACTATGTGACATAAAACCGTGTGCTGGGGTCACTATGTGACATAATACGGTGTGTAGAGGCCATTATGTGACATAATACGGTGTGCAGGGGTCACTATGTGACATAATACCGTGTGCTGGGGCCACTATATGACATAGTACCGTGTGCTGGGGCCACTATATGACATAGTACCGTGTGCTGGGGCCACTATATGACATAATAGCGTGTGCAGGGGCCACTATGTGACATAATACCGTGTGCAGAGGCTGTTATGGGATATAATACCGTGTGCAGAGGCCGCTATGGGACATTATTCTGTATAACGGTGTGTTTTTTCTGCATTAAGGATGTGTTTTTGCACAGAAAACACAGGCATTTTTTTTTGTGCAAAAATGCACCATGTGAACTCAGTTTTTCATTGAAGTAAAAGTTCCAGTGGCCTAAGACTGTATCTGGATGCAGATATATAGTGTGTATTCACCATAAGGATGCCGCCATATGATGCTCCTGGACACTTACATTTACCACTAATTGCGGGATGCACATGGACTTTCATTGCTTCTAATCGGAAAGTACAGGAGCGTCCCAGGAAATAGCAGTAAACACATGCGTCCTTTGATTTTTTAATTAAAATCGGCACGCCGAACAAAAAAGGTTGCCTACCCCTGCATTAGGATGTACAACATCTGTGGTTTTGTAGTCGGATAGCTGGTGTAAAAGCAACCTACATGGTGCATTTTTGTTGCATAAGGTTCTGTTCAGACCTAAGGCTTAGGCCCCACGTGGCGTCCTGCAGCAAAAAAGCGCTGCGGGAAAAACCACGTCGAAAATGCATAGCAGTTCTTCCAGCAGCGCTTAAGACAGAGAGTTCGCTGAGGTTTCCTCTGCGGACTTTCTGTTTCAATTATACTTATGGGGAAACCGCTGGCGTTTGCATAGGTATAATTGACATGCTGCGATTTCCAAAACCTCGGCGGTTTTGGAAATCGCTGTATGTCCGCAGCTCGGTTTTTACCGCAAAGTGGGCATGGGATTCGCTAGAATGTTTCCGCCGCGGGCAAATCACGGCGTTTACGCCACGTGGGGCCCTGGCCTAATGTGGAAACACAGATTTGCATTCGCCTTGGACCTGTTTCCACAGATCCCTCATAGACTTTAGTCTATTGAGGATTGTTAGCATAAAATAAATTTTTCATATTTTTGGGGAACAAAAACCACTAATAATATCAGTATAGCTCCAGGCAGGGGCGCACCGCTAATGAGGCGAAGTGAGGCGGTCGCCTCAGGCGGCACTCCAGTAGGTAACGGCCTATTTATATATATATAAAAAAAAAAGTTATCCAAACCTACCTGCGATCCCTTGATGGAGCTGCTGCCTCTTCTTCACCCGCGTCCGCGTCTCAGCGTAGGAGGCGCGATGACGTCATTGAATCGCCGCCTGTGCTGAGATGCGGAGATTTCGTAAACCAGCCCAGGACAGGCCCCGCTCAGCTTTATTTATTTTTTTTTTAAGCGGCCTGTCCTGGGTTGGTTTACGGTAAATAGAATGTAAAAAATGCCACCCCCCAGACAGTGACGGACAGTGCCGCCTGAGGCGGCCGCCTCACTTTGTCTCATTAGCGGTGCGCCCCTGCCAGAGTATAATAATAGTTCATGGGTGGGTTACTATGGAGCAGAATACTGTGTGCAGGGGCCACTATGGGGCATAATTACGTTTGCAGGGGCCACTGTGGAGTATAATACCGAGTGCAGGGGCCACTGTGGAGCATAATACTGTGTGCAGGGGCCGCTACGGGGCATAATACCGTGTGCAGGGGTCACTATGGAGCATAATACCGATGTGTTGGGGCCACTATGGAGCATAATACCATGTGCAGGGGCCACTATGGAGCATAATACTGAGTGTTGGGGCCACTATGGAGCATAATACCATGTGCTGGGGCCACTATGGAGCATAATATCGTGTGCAAGGGCCACTATGGAGCATAATACCGAGTGCAGGGGCCACTTTGAGGCATAATACCGTGTGCAGGGGCCACTATGGAGCATAATACCGTGTGCAGGGGCCACTATGAGGCATAATACCGTGTGCAGGTGCCACTATGAAACATAATACCATGTGCAGGGGCACGCTGTGGGGCATAATACCGTGTGCAGGGGCCGCTGCGGGGGCATAATATCGTGTGCAGGGGCCGCTGTGGGACATAATACCGTGTGCAGGGGCCACTGCGGGGCATAATACCGTGTGCAGGGGCCGCTGCAGGGCATAATACCGTGTGCAGGGGCCGCTGTGGGGCATAATACCATGTAATACTTTGTGCAGGGGCCGCTGTGGGCCATAAAACTGTGTAATACTGTATTAAAAAAAAAAAACACCTACTCACCTGTCCCTTGTGCTCCGATGTCTCCCACCGAAGTCTGGTTCTGCTGCTCTGGTGTTTTCTTCTGGCAGAAGTCCCCACCGCACATGACCGCTGACATAGGACATCACAGTGTTGTAGTGAAGAAAAGACCGGAGCAGCAGGACTGAAACGCGTTGTGAGACACCGGAGCACCTTCCCCAGCCTCATATTAAAAAAGTGGTTATCCTGGACAACCCCTTTAAGGTTGTACTTGGGCTTTATTAAAGGGTCTTTCAAGCTCATTTTTTTGATGATCTATCCTTAGGACAGATTATCAATAACAGATCAGTGGAGCACGCCTCTGATCAGCTGTATGAAGGGGCTAGGGTGCCTGTTTATATCACACGCTGTCTGTTTATAGTGACTGTATGATGTAATTACAGTCTTGTCACATAGACATGTATAGCCGCTATGAGATGAATGACACTATGTTAACAGAGAAGCGATCACGTCGCTTACACAGGTACCACGGTTCATTCAAATAGCTGATCAGTAGGGGTCCTGGGTTTTTGAGCCCCACTGATTAGTTTATTAATGACCTGGAAAACCTTTTAATTAGTTAACACCTGGGGCATTATTAATAAGGGGCACTATTTATACAGGGTACACACGGACATTATTAATATAAAAATGCACTTGGGAGTATTATTCATTATTGGGGGTTATATCATATATTTTATAATTTGGGGTAGCAGCAGGATGGGGGCTTTGTGTAGTTGAGGACAATGTGCGTTGGACGCCTGGAAAAGTGAGGAGCCAAAGATGTCTGTGCTGCAAACTTTACAGAGACAAGTCACAGCTGAAAGAAGTGGCCATGGCGGTCCAGAGGGAAGAGAAGGGAAATGTGAAGGATTAGTCAGAGACGTCACCTGTAAGTCACAGAATGTTACTGCCCTGTATTCACCTAAATGATAGAGGATAAATACCTGATTGATGGGGGTCTGTCTGCTGAGTCCCCCACTGAGCCTGAGAATTGGGTTTTTTCCCCCACTGGGTGGGAATTCAGCCTGGCTGCAGCCATATATATAGGTGTGTCGCTTGGTGGATGGATGAACCCGCGTGGCTCTCATTCACTTTGATGGGAGCGCCAAAGATACCCGAATTCCAGTACTCAGCTATCTGCGGGGCTCCTATTATAGAGAATGGGGGCCACGTGGGCTCGTCCATCCACCAAGCAGAAGATGTGTGAAGTTATTGTCATTGTTAATGCCGTGTTGTTGATCTGATACTGAAGTAATACAGGAAGAAGAATTCTTAAAAATAACAATAACAGCGTGTGACGCTAACAGCATGTAAATGCAATTTTATATTTTTTTTTTGGGGGGGGGGGCGTCTTTCGATAGTCCGCCTCAGGCAGCAAAGAGGCTAGGTTCACCACTGGCTCCAGGTTTGTAACTGAGCAGCCATGCTTGCCCTGCTGTGAGAAACCCAGGGATAGTTATTTTGTCCAGGCTGTGGAGTTTCTCCTTCCCCTGCTCTCTTGCTAGCTGACTGATGTGAGGTGAATATCAGGTAATAATACAGATATGTTATACTGAAGATAGGAGGCAGTACAACAAACAGTATCAGCAGAACTACAAGTCCCAGATATACAACTTCCCACAGCTATTGAGGCCAGAGGGCCAAGCAGCCATTTTGTGACAGAGCTGCCTGGCTTCACTGTACTGCTCTGTTTTTACCTATGACCTTGGATATAAGATGCTGTGTGTGCAGATACCATATCCTGTGAGTGTGTATAATATATAATGTAGCTGTATAGATATACTGTGTATATAAGTACATAAGGCTACTGCTGATACTATAGCCATACACTAAGACTGCTGCTGTTAATGTATCTATAGGCTGAGCTTATCATTGTTACCAAAGCCTGGCGCTGTAACCATATTTATACAATAAGCCTGGCACTGTAACCATATATATATAAAATAAGCCTGGCACTGTTACCATATTTATACAATAAGCCTGGCACTGTAACCATATTTATACAATAAGCCTGGCACTGTAACCATATATCTATAAAATAAGCCTGGCACTGTAACCATATTTATACAATAAGCCTGGCACTGTAACCATATATCTATAAAATAAGCCTGGCGCTGTAACCATATTTATACAATAAGCCTGGCACTGTAACCATATATATATAAATAAGCCTGGCACTGTTACCATATTTATACAATAAGCCTGACACTGTCAATATGTGTGTATAAAATAAGTATGGCACTGTAACCATATCTATACAATAAGCCTGTTTCTGTAACCATATTTATACACTAAGGGTGAGTACACACCGCCTCAAAATCCTCCTTCAAAAAACACCTCCCATTCATTTCAATGGGAGTCAGTAGCTGTTTTTTTTTCTCTAGCTAAAAAAATCAGCTAGTGGAACAAAACAGAAGCGATATAACCTATCTTCAGGTGGATTCTGACTTGAAAAACCCATTGAAATCAATAGAAGGCGTATAAAAGAACCTCACGGATTTTGGCACGGTTTTTGCAAAAACTGCATCAAAAACCACTAGCGTTGTTTTGAAGCAGATTTTTCAGGTCCATACAGTGTGCTGTGTACCATGTCAAAAAAGTGTCAAAAACCACATTATATAAAAAAGTTCGTCAAAAAATGTTTCCTAATTCCTGAAGCAGATTTTTGTCTGCCTGCAAAAAACTCTAAACATATTCTAAGCATGGCACTGTAACCATATTTATACAATGATCCCGGCACTGTTATTGTATCTGGGATTTGTTTAAGCCCTTCCTGACATCCACCATACTATTACGGCAGATGTTGGGTCTTTAACCCCTTCCCGTCGGTGACATTTTTCGATTTTCGTTTTTCACTCCCCACCTTCCACACCACATAACTTTTTTTATTTTTCCATTGATAGTGCCATATAAGGGCTTAATATTTCTGAGACAAATTTTTCTTCATGATGCTACCATTTATTATTCTGTACAATGGACTGGGAAGCTGGAAAAAAATTCAGAATGGGGTGGATTAGAAGAAAAAGTGCATTTGTGCGACTTTCATATGGGCTTCATTTTTGTAGTGTTCATTGTGCAGCCAAAATGACATGTCACCTGTAATCTATGTTTTGATATAATTCCGAGGACACCAAATTTATATAGTTTTATTTACATTTTAACCCCTTAACAAAAATGTAAAACTTTGCAAAAAACATTTTTTTAGTCACCATTTTCTGACACCCCTAAGTTTGTAGGCTGGGCATTTTTGGACACAGGGATACCTAAAGTGTATGTGTTTCACAGTAATATATTACTTTTATATGTATTCTACGGAAAGGGCGGTGATTTTGAACTTTTATGTTTTTTTAATTTTTTTTATATTTTTTAAAACATTTTTTTTGCAATGATTGCAGGCTTGAGCAATACAACTGTATTGCACTCTATGGCAGATTCGCTACATAGCTATTGAGGCTGGTCATAGACCAGCCTCAATAGCTATAATGCAATGACAAGCCTGGGGGCCTTCATAAGGCTCCCGGATGTCAGTAGAACAGATAGCAGGAGTGGGCCTGCATCAGTAAAGGTACGGGGCCGGTGGGGACTGGCCCCGGGGGCCATTTTTGGACTTCACGGGCATTGCAGAGCAGGATCCCCCCAATCAGAGTGAACTCTGATTGTGGGCATTAGCGCTAGGTCTCCACTGTAGAATACAGCGGAGACACGGTTGCTATGGCAGCTATGCTGCAGGAGAGCGGCCGCCATCTTTAAAGACCCGGCATCCGCCGTACTATTACTGCGGATGTCTCGAAGGGGTTAAAGATGGCAGCCGCCATAGCTGCCTGGTCTCCGCTGTATTCTACAGTGGAAAGCCAGAGCTAATGCCCATGATAAGAGTTCATATACAGGTTTTGTACCAGCCTTTTACTAGTCGTACCTCAGTATACAGTGATGACTTTCATGCAGGGTGCGCACTTATTTGAAGCTATGTTGTCAGACCATATTCTCTCCCAAGGGGACTGTAATGCTATAAAGGGCACCTTGTACAGAACAGTACCGACCACAATATCCAGATAAATCAATAAAACACTTTTTATCAACTGACCATTTCCTGCATAAAAGGAAATTCTTGTTAGCAAGGACAATGAATGTTGTTCTTACTGCTGAAGGCTAAGGATGGACTGGGCATACCTTTAGAAACACTTGCACATGGTTAAGCTAGTAGCATTTTCATGCTATATGATTTAGGCCTCTTGCACACAACCATACAGATCCATACATTTCAATGTAGTAGTTTTTTGCAAATGTGTGTCCGGTGCAAATTGAAGAGCCGCAAAATATGGAGCAGGTCGTATACCTGTCCGTATTTGCAGCTCTGTCAATTCATTTTCAATGTATGGGTCAGTGATAACCATGGATGCCAATACCATACACTGCACAGGGTCGTGAGCATGAGGCCTTAGACTTCTTTCACATGAACGACTGTTCTATCTTAGTGCTGTATGTGACAAAAAGCACACAGACAACACATAGACCCATTATAGTCAAAGTAGCCATTCACACCTGCGTAGCATGCATTATTTTTTTTCTCTACTCTCAGCCATTCAAGTCTGTTGGGCCGTGAGAAAAACAAAACGGACTGTACACATTGTCATCGATGTGTTTCATCCATTTTGCATTTATTCATTGCTAGATGATGCTGGAAAAAGAAGACAGCATGTGTTTTTTACATTATCTATTTTTTGCCAGTCTGTTAAAACACCATCAAAGAAATTGGTAATCTGAATAGCCCTCATTCACATACAGTGAATTTAATTCAGACGTGTGACGGTTGTTTAAAAAATGGCGAGTTTACACTGTGTTGTGTGCACATAGGGTAATACTTTTTTGTTGTTGCAGATTTTGCTGCATATTTTGAGCCAAACCTAGTAGTGGCTACAGAAGGATTGGGAAATTCCCTTCTGCTCAATCCACTCCTAGCTTTGGCTCCAAAAACTGTAGCAAAATCTGCAACATGCAACAAAAAAACTACAGCTTTTCCACAATGTGGGGCCTTAGCCCCAAGCAGCTTTTCTGCAGCAATTTTTTTTTTTTTTGCAATGTGTGGATGGGATTTGCCAGAATATCATTCACTTTGCTGGAGCTGTAAGATGCTGTGTTTTGTTTTTCTTTGTTTCCGAATCTAGGTCTAGGTCTGTCGTTCACCTAAAGAAAGCTGTGTTGCCTTGCAGCATCACAGCTAATGTAAGTAAATAAGGTCGTATTGAAATCCAATTGCAGTGACTGCAGCAGCCTAAGGCTAGGTGCAGGTTCCACCATTTGGACCCCCACTGCTTACAAGAATGGATGTTCCCTGAACCCCCATCTTAATGGAGTGACAGTTGAGTAGGCGCTCTGTCATGGGTACAGTGCTTAAACATCTGCGACTGTCCCATAGAAGTGACTGGAGAGGCAGAGTGCCTGTTTGACTGACATTGCCAAATGGGAGTAAAAGGGTTCCCTGCTGTCATGATTGTGGAGGTCTCAGAGGTTGGATCCCCACTGATCAGACATTTATCACTGTATTGTGTAAAAAAAAATTTAGGCTAAGGCCCCACGTAGTGAACCATAGCTTCACAATGAAAACGCAGCACAAAAAAACTGCAGCGAAAACACATAGCATTTTTTCCGTAGTTTTTTTCATTGCATTTTTGCTCTGTTTTTCTCTGCGTTTTTTCTTCCCTTATTAAATCTATAGGGAGAATGTTTGCCTTTCCGCATACTAAAATTGACATGCTGGGGGCATGGCTTGGCTATGGTGGCATGAGCAGTGTACTCCTGCAGCTCTTGATTCGGTGTGCCCTTGGACCAGCGATACCTGCAGCAACCGTTGATCTTTCTTCTCCTCCTCCCCAATCTTCCTCCACTTTTAACTCGCTGTTGGGGGTCTCCTCTGGTTCCCACTTGAACTCGACAGGGTGCATCACTCTCTGGGTCCTCACCATCCGATCTAAATAACCCCAAGGATATAATTTGCCGAGTTCACAGATACCAGGTGAAGGAAGGCATCATGGGCAAAGCCTGTGAGTCTGGCCAAGTGATGTTCCAGGGTCCCCCAATATTCTCCTACCTTATCTCTCACAGCTCACCCTGGCTAAGAGGTGAGCTCTAAAACCCCTGCTGAACCTGCCGATCCAGAACCAAATTCTCCATTCCGCCTACAGGTCTGCCATGGAGGCCGCGTCTTCACACTGCTGAGTGACATCCCTGCCTTCACCGCCACCCTGGGACTGTCGTCTGTGTCTACCCCAGACTGGCCCACCCTGCCTGAGGCCCCCATGGCGTCCCATGCTCCTTTTTCAGATGACCTGCCTCTAGAACAGAGGTCCTCTCTGCCTTGATCATTAAGTGCCACACTGTTACAGTCTGTTACTGCCTTTATGGTGTTGTTATAGATGGGGTGCCACCTCCGAGGAGACAAGGGCCCTTAAGTACTCCTTACGCCAACAGGGCATCGCTGTTCCTTCCTTTTACCATCCCCATCAGTTGCTCTGACCCTTCCCCACTCACCTATACCTATATACTTTTTATTTATGATTTCTCCCTTCTGCTTCTTCTTACCATGCATCTTTATATCATTTCTGCTATTATGCCAGTTAGCTGGCTTGTTTTTATGCAATTGTTTTTCTACTCATATTGTACTGGGGCTCTCAGGATGGAAGTGGCTTCGTCAGGATTCTTGCGCTACTAAGTAGTGCATGTTTAGGCGTATCAGCCTATTCCCCACCTCTGTTGGGAGTTTTTTTTTTTTGTTGTTTTTCCCCCCTACCATTAGTCTTTCTTTGTCATAACTTGTGTTGTCCTCCCTCCATCTTGCATTTTTTTTATCTCAGTCCTCTCCCGACCTCCCCTTCCCTTAGACATGGGCTCGGTTCAAATTTGCTCCTTGAACGCCAGGGGTCTCAATGTATCTCAGGAGTGAAATCAAGTCTTATACTAGATGAACAAAAAGCACTTACAGATTTTAATTTTGCAGGAAACTCACTTTCAAGAGAACCACATCCCGGACATCCGCAACAGACACTATCCCTTTTGGTTCCACAGCATCATCCCATCGCCAAAGTCCAAGTGAGTATCTATTGCCCTGCATAGATCTCTGCATCATGAGGTGCTGGACACAATACTTGACTCCGAGGGTAGGTTCGTTTTCCTGAAGCTGCGCATAAGGGCACAGTGGTCACTATTTCGGGTTGCTACCTCCCTAATCACAATCAACTGGCCTACTGTAGGTCCCTACTCAACAAGCTTGCGGAGTTTAGTGAGGGTGTTGTGATACATGGGGGCAATTTTTCTACTCCCCCAACCTCCCTCCTCTCCTTTGCAGTTACACAGGAGACCTTTGGGAGTTTTGTCTGGGGCTCAACCCGTAGCAGACTTAAGTTCCAAACATTATCGTGATGGCGGGCAGGCTTACCGGACCCTCAACTGTACCACAAATCTGCAGTCCTTCTGTGTTTATTCGACTGGAATGAGGATAAACAGTGGGGGAACATAGAGGCGGAGTTACTTGCCACTCATCTACCCTCTCTGCCCTGGATCCCAGCCCATTTGCGCTCAAAACACATCCACCACACCTTTCTATCTGATCACTTCATGTCTATTTGGGACTCGGTGTTCTGGGGAGGCCTCGTTGCTAGGGTCCTGGGACCTTTCAGCCCCTTATTTCAGAATCCCTTGTTTCCGCTCGGCCTCTCTGCTACCAAATTTATATGTTGGTCTAGCTACAACCATGTGGGAATCCATCTCTTCCTCCTCTCAATTAAATGCCTGCGTCTAACCCTGACATCCCTTTCTCCTGGCTGGAATATAACCAGCTCCTTGGTTTCCTCCGCAAATACAACCTGCCCCTGTTGCTCTCGTCTAGTCCTGCTGAACTAGAGGGTGCTCTCTCTCACTCGGAGACCCCCACATGGGTTCTTTCTCTACTCTACAATATACTTCTCCGGGCGGTGACTCCGGGTAGTTCTCTGTATATTAGCCCCTGGGTGGATGACCTTCAGTTGCGCCTTTCTCTTGCTTAGTGGAACAGGACATTTCTGTTAGCTTAAAAGTTGCCAATGTCTTGCAGCGCTCAGGAGAAGAACTTCAAGATGTTGACTAGTTGGTATCTCTGTCCAGAACTCCTCCACAGGTTCTACCTGATGTTTGTTCACTGTTGGCGCTGTGGCTCCGAGAGGGGTACTCTCTTTCATATATTGTGGGACTGCAGTGCGATAAAACCTTTTTTGGGACTTTGTATTCGACTTGCATACCAGAGCTAGTGGCCACTCACTAGCTCCCTCCCCTCAATTGGCTCTTCTCTTGGTTATACCTGCTAAAATTTTTAAAGTAAAAGGCGACTTCCTGTGCCCCTTCCTTACAGCCTCCAGATCAGTCATTCTCAGGCAATGGCTCAGTGCTGCTGTTTCCACGCCTATGAAGTTGCTCCAGGAGCTGTCTGGTGTCTGTGAGTACTGTTTCAGGAGTCCGCTGTTCGCTAATCTTTTCTCTTGAATTCCTGTGTTCCCTTAACAATTCCCCTCTGGTATATGAACCTGCCACATTATTGCCATGCTCTTTCCTTTCCTCTTTCCCTCCTCTCTGTGATGTCCTTGTGTTTGCTTGTCTCCCTGGGATAACTGTTACTCCCTTTCTTGTTTCCCTCCTGAGGCTGCAGACAGTGGCTACTCCCATGGGTATGTCTGTGCCCATGGGTGCTCACTACAGTGGCATTCACAAGAGTTTCCATGTTATCATTGAGTTCCGACTCCTTGGCACCCTCAGTTGCTCTGTTTCTCTACCTGTTTTTATGTACCCATGTCCTGATTCCATTTGTTGTGTTGGGCTTTGCTAGGCCCATTAGCCTAAGTTTTGAACATTGTTACTTGTATTATAGAAAAAAATTTCAACAACCATTGATTAAACATAAATTGACTAAACATTGACATGCTGAGTTTTTCAAAAAAATGTTCTTCATGTTGCAGGAATGCTTTTTTTGTTTTAGATTTTGTTTTGTTTTAGGTTTTGTTGTGTCAGTAGTGGATTTAACATAAGGGAAAAATATCAATGCTTCCTTTATATTTCCCATTCCTTATTAAGCCACTCCTGTCTTTGGCTCAAGAAAATGTAGCAAAATCTGCAGAAAAATCAACTTTTCCGCAACTAGAGGCCTCAAACTTAAGCTAGTCATACATTTTAGGGGAGAGTCAGGTGGTCATTGAGCTCGGCTGAAATTAATCCAATGTGTATGGCCAGAGATTCTGTCATTGGTGAAAATCTGTGTCATGAAACACCCACTCAGACAAAGCATACCTTTAGGATACGTCCACGCAGGATGTGTCTGCTGTGATTTGCCATAGCAGGAAATCAATAGTCAA
The DNA here is from genome assembly GCA_947044405.1 of Leptodactylus fallax. NCBI lineage: Eukaryota > Metazoa > Chordata > Amphibia > Anura > Leptodactylidae > Leptodactylus > Leptodactylus fallax. Next base: position 1,507,790 of record CAMRHE010000130.1, on the reverse strand, counting down.
AATCCCAAATTCTTTTGAGGCGAAAACTGCCTGAAGCAAAGTGGGTTTTGCTGCAGACTTCATTGTGTGTGCCACTGCTTTTACACTTTTAGTTGCAAAGGGTGAAAACAGCGGTGAATACATTTTTTTTTTTTTGCACAATGTGTAGATGAAATTTACTTTAACCCAAGGCCACACTTTGCCGAAAACCTGCATTTTTGTTGCAGATTTTGCTGCGTTTTATGAGCCAAGGCAAAGGGCGGCAAAAGGAAATATGAAGGAAGCACTTGTACTAGTACTAGCCTCAGATTAAAGCTAAGGCCCCACGTAGTGGGCTGCAGCAAAAAAGCTCTACAGGAAAAACCGTGGTGGCAACGCATCATGGTTTCCTCTCTGGACTTTTTGCTTCCATTATACCTATAGGGAAACCAACTCTGTATCTGTAGGTATAACTGACATGTTGTAATTTCCAAAACTGCGATGGTTTTGGAAATCGCAGCGTGCCCACTGCGCTTATTTTTCTTCAAGGTGTGTATGGGATTCGCTAGAAACCCATCCACCTTGTAGGCGCTATAAAATGCTGTTTTTTTTTTCCCCATGGCATTTCTGCCACAGCCAAACTGCAGCATCGACGCCATGTGGAGCCCATCCTAACGGGGTTTCTGGGACTTGCATATCGCTGGCCTATACCCTGAGGATAGATCAGAAATATATTATTGGTGGGGGTCTAACACCTGAAACCCCAGCTCATCCGCTGTTTAAAGTGTACGTGGCACTCATGAGTGCTGCAGCATCTTACCTGATGTCACGTTCATCAATCACATGGTACAGCAGGTGCTCAGTCCCATTCAAATGAATGGAACTGAGCTACAATACCAAGCACACCCTCTACCAACCTAGGGCACTTTGCTTGTTATTCAGCTACGAGGCTGCAGCATTCAACCAGCCTAATCTGTGAGGGTCCTGGGTGTCAGACCACCACAGTTCACATATTAATGATGTGTCCAATAAAGAAGTCCCAGAAAAACCCTGAGGAATCTCATCCTCTATGCTGCTACTGCACATTGCAGCAGGTTAGATGTTGCTGTGACTTATCTGCCACATGTACGTCCGATGTGGATGTAACCTACCGTTCCGACCAAGTAGGCTGGCTGTCTAGTAAACAACCATCTACCTACAGTATGTCATGATTGTGTATTGAAAATATATGTATCTACCTATAAAACCCTTTATACATAAACATGTTTGATGCTAGACTTTTTTTTTTCTTCCCAGCAGATTCATTTGGCTACCCTAGCCTTGTAACTAACACCTATGGCCATTGCAGTCTGTTTTTTGTTACAGCAGTCACCCAGCACATGCCCTGCCATGCACCCCACTCCCTTCCTTTGTGCCGTTGCAACAAGATGTACATAAAATAATATAATATAGTACAGACCCCATACATTACTTTATGAGACATGGCATGAAAGTATAATAGTAAAAATAGTCTAAATCAAATTCTATATAATATGTTGTGTTTCTCTTTTTATTTTTAGTTACGTATACACGAAAAAACTCCTATTGGACAGTAGAAGGTCATTTGCTCCAGAGATTAACATTCTCTGTTGATAAGTATCTTAGGGGACATGTATTAATACCTGCCTGCAGGGACATTGGAAATGCATTCTGCAGATCCCAGTCTGAGCTCAATTCCTGCACCACACACACCCTAGCAGAATATTATATTATACGTTGGCATGTCTTCCCATTGTAAACAACGTCCATGCAAAATCCGCATCTAATTAATTAAAACGGTGTCTGTTAATTAAAACGAGGCCCGCAGCTCTGCACCTTGGTGGAAATTTGCAGAGCAAGCTGCACAGGACAATAATGTGAACACACAAATCATGTTACAAAAAAGGCAAGTACTTTATTATCTGCTGAATATTACATAGTCGCTTTATTGTATGAAACAATTCCATATACAATATACAAAGGTGAGTATAAAATGTCCTGTGACACTGAGACTGAATGGAGCTTGACGTGAAATCTATGGCACTTAACCCGTTGCCTGCTGGAGGGTGAGCACGGCTGTCTGTAACAGGGTGCCTCTTTCCTGTGTAGCAGCCAAAGGATTAAATAAAGAGGGCAGAGCTGCAGCAGAAATGCTGGTGATTGTTGTACCCTGGAGAAAGAGGTCAGGTTTTTCGAGTGTTATACAAAGAGATGCTGTTCTAGAAAGATTCTTGGCCATTGATTCCAAGCGGCGCTACCACTTGTGGGTGGAAGCTTGTGACATAGCACCATTTAACAGAGATGGACCAATGGATACACTTCAATGCGTTGAACCAAAGATGGAGGGACAGAGAGTTTGGTGGAGTCTCCTAACACTTTCACAGATCTTCATACATAGATACATACATAGACTTGTATAGTTTGGTAGATTTCTTCTTGCATATGCCGTCTAAGCTGCCGATATATGGGAGAGCACTGTATAGGAAGGTGAGTCACAGTTCAAAGCACCTTGATGTTAATCTTTGGGGTCACTTAGGGTTTTATTACATGAGATTTTTTTTTTGTCATAATCACAACATAAAAATTTCTCACATAAATGTACCCGAAGGGTATGTTCACATGTGGCGGATGTGTTGCAGATTTTTCTTCTGGATTTACAGGTAGAAAATCTGCAATGCACTACACTGTCTCCCAAAAAATCTGTTTCAATGCATAGGGTGAATTATGCAGCAAATACAGACAGATAAATCTGTATGTAACATGTGGGGATGGTGGTACATGTGAAGGTCCACACGTGCATTAAAAATTTTCAGCTGTGAATTTTTCTGGCAAAACCTGCAGTACAGTAAATCCCTGGTATCTGTGGTTTTATCAACTGTGGTAGCGGAAGAGGGTTATATAAGGCTTTTGGATAAGTCATTAATATAAGATCGTTGGGGGTTGACACTCGACCCCAGCACCGATCATTGGTTCTCTGAGGAGTTTACAAAGCCAGATGCAGGTGGCTTTGTACACTGTGCAGTGACCAGACCTTTAACAGTGCAGAACGGTCACTGCACACTGCAATGAGCCATCTCTTTTTGGCTCTGTGCATTGTCTGGAATAGTGTTGGATGCTATCCGTGGCTTCCAGTATTCGTGGGTAAGTTTGGAACCTATTCACTGCGGATACTGTGGTCTTATTGTATATCTGTTGCAAAATACAGGAATGTTACTGTTACAAATTTATCTGAGAAATTCACGATATGCATTGCAAAAGGTGAACTCCGCAGTTAAAATCCATTGCTTAAATTGACATTCTGCTGATTTACAATATGCACTGCAGGCTAGTTTCTGCTGTGGAAACAATGTAGGTGAGATTAGATAAAATTCTTATACACTTTGCTGCCTCTGTAATATGCTGCAGATTTTCCATCCACACATTCGGACATAAAATGCACAGCATATCTGCCACGTGTGAATTTATCATTAAAGTGCTAGTAATCCCATCACTGTTACTTGCTACAGGTGTGGTTTTGTTTCACCTGAGCAACTGACACTGTGGCTACGGCTGTATAAGGGTTGCCTGCTCATGTAGCAGTAGCCACATGTGGCCCATACTCTGCATGCATGTGGCTGCCATGGAGCACATATTATACTCTATAATCATGAGCTCTTCGACAGCCACATGTGGGCAGGGTATCAGCTGCATGTGGCTATCGCTACTTTAGCATGCACCCTTATACATTGTAAATATACATCTTGTGCACAGAGTTCTAGGGTTACTTGTAGTCACATTACATAAGATTGCAATGTTGTACTATTAGCTGCACCTTAAGATATTGAATGGGGTTGTGTGACAACCCACAAGGTACTGCAACTGTGACTCAATAACTGCAGAAATACAACCCTGCTGGATGTCTGCATAACCACATTCACTAACATTATGTCATGTGCCCAAAAGTTGAAGTGTAGCCCTCATCTTACACAGTACTTGGGCTATGCACAGATTTTTTTTGTAGCACAATTGATACAGTCCATATGAATACACAGAGCTGTTGCAAGTACATGCAGCTTTCATGAGATTTTCATACAACTGTCACTCAACAAAATATCAAGAAATTTGGGGTGGAAACAAAGTTACATGCAAATTTTGGAACAGTTGCTATTCTAGATGTTACGTAACAAAAGGCTGTGTAGCTCCAGCCTAGGGGCCCATATCCCATTCCCATCAGCTTATGTTCCTTTTTATATATTTTTCTATAAAAATGGAACAGGTCCCAGCAGGCAAAGGAAAAAAAAAGTTTTCCTCCTTCTCAATGTTTGTGTTCCCATCCAATTTTTTTTTAGTAAAAGATCTAGAAAGGATCAAAGACCTGAAATATTTCTATCATTAACCAGTCTGTTTTATTCACAGAGGTATACACATGATCCCTATAGGCCCGGTTTCTATATGTCACAGTAAAGTCAGTTGTCAATGTGAAGTCAGTGCTTTTCACAGGCAGAAGACTTTTCTTTCTAGATATCACCCCTTCTCTCCATGCCCTGAGGTTACTACGAGGATTGATTGTCTGTTACGGTGTTGTTATAATGCTGGCTCGCCATGCCTCTACTAACATCCTGATCTCAGTAGGACATTCAGGTCTTTTTCAGAACGTCCAGGAAGTGTGGAGGATTTGGCAATCAATAACTAGCTGTACACAGGACTGACCTTGTAAAAAGAACAATCTGTACAATTATAGTACAATGTACAAAAAAAATGAACAGGTACAGATACATGAGCATTGTGCTAGATGAATCGTCATGGACATCGGTAGGAAGCAGCAACACTATTATGTGTACAACCTGAGATTAGCTCTATGTTTGTAGGTATTATCCTCCCTAGACTTTTGATCCAGTTTAGTTGCGGAGCAAATATTTTCTACAGCTTGTGCTTATATCAATGAGATTGCCGTACAAAACACGATAGGGGAGATTTACTAAGCTAAATGTGCCAGAATTCTGTCTCAATTTGTGCCAACAACTAACATGACTTGCACCATGTTTATTATGTGTTTAAAAATAGTTTGTGCCTTACTCAGCAAGGGGCAAGGTTTAGCAGATAAAGGTATGACTTAAAATGGGACACCAAATTTTGGTGCAAAGTAAGCCAAACAGTACATGGTGTAATGTTAGACCAATGTGTCTAAAGATGCCCCAAAGTTATCATCCATTTCAGACTGCATAGTCTAAGTTTACACTGTCTAAATATTAGACAGGATTAGTAAATCTGCCCCCATTGGGTCTCGTGTGTAAATACTGGGGTAGGCAAAACAAAAATGGAGCAAATGTCCATAGCAACTTAGATACCTCTTAGTTCACTACAAGTTAGTGAGGGAATCTGGTTGCTTACCTTACACATGAGACCTATTGTTGGAAAGTATGCGATGAGTATAAGCACAAGGGCACATTGTTATGTACCCAGGACTAACAGCTTTATGTACCCTTATAACGGTGTTTTAGGCAGAATTCACACATGGCAGATTTCAACTGATGTGGTGGCCAGAACATGTTTCTGTGTTAGTGGCATTCAGTTGAAGGGGATGGTAATTTCTTCAACAAATCTACTACACATGAATTCACCCTAAGTCTTCCTGCACATGGCTAAATACAGTATGGAAAATCCATGCTTTATATTAGCTGCCTGAACCCAATTTGGAGACCCAACCTCTAAGCTTCATAGTAAACTTAGTCACCTGTGATTGTAGTAGTATCTGCCCCCCTGAGGGATAGCTATTTTGTACTGTGATCATGAATACAGTACAGGACAGTAGAGCCACAGGGAGGCTGGGACTGCTAGCATCATAGATGACAATAATGCTTTGAGTTTGGATGTCCAGACAAGGTTTATCTCCAGAAATGTGGTCAATATACGAGCCAGATTTTTCTGGACTATATTCGGCCATGTGCAGGATGGCCAAAGGTACCTGCAGACCAGATGGATATTTCCACCATGCATCCACGGTAAATCTGCAGCAAATGTGGATTTTGCAATAGATATTACCCCTTGCATTAAAGGAGTGAAATCAACAGTGAAAGTTCTCAAAATAAATTGAAACGCAGCGGATTTTACAGATAACATTTGTGAAAACCTCATCTACCTGGATTTTCATTATTAAATCCAGACAGAATTTCACTATTTGAATGTTAGGCTGAATTTGGTATCTAATTTACCTCGAAATCCCCAGTATGCAGGTACCCTTATAGTCCAGACAGACTTCCATTTCTTACTACAAATGGTTCTTCTTCACTACCATATGCAAGATGCCAAAGCCAGATGTAACAGTTCCCATTTAGTATTGTCAGTGTATGACAGAGCAATGCACAATCTCCTTCCAGCACTGCAGGTGCCGCAAAGGGGTGACTTGATCTCTACTGAAGGTGCATTCAACAGTTAAGGTTTACGGTAGAAACAAATAGGCATATTATCAGTGGCAAATGTGGACTATCCACAGTGTATCCTTAAAAAAAAAAAAAAATGTTGCTCAGTCCATGCAGCCCCAACTCATTCTAGAAGAGCACATTACTGTGGTACTCTGATGCCATGGAGAACTTACAGAGATGTATATAACGTTCATTCATAGAGAGTCATTTGTGCAACACATGGACATTGTCTATAGAGCTTCTGTAGAAAATACACATAATGTACATTTGAACAAATTTGGCAAACTGTGGTCTTCTAGGTAAGGAGCACCTAAGGGGTCATAGCTTTTCTAACATTTTTTATTGTATACTATTCTTACAAATCCTTCATTTATTTTTTGTTTTTGTTTTTTTAAGCTTACGTTACGACACCCAGTAAATTTCTCAGCAGGAATATTTATCTAGCTCAAAAGTCATTGTTCACTAAATTAAATCTGTATCTGTATGACAATGATGAGGGCTGTCTATTCGGTAGCCAACAACTGGCGTTCTGTAGTTGCACATTGAGGTACCAGACCTATATATACCAAATAGAATACATGAACAGCTTAGAGATCATGGGGGGAGATTTACTAAGGAAAATGCACCAGAATTCTGGCTAAAATTGCACCAGAAAACTGTGCTGTGTCAAGTTTATTATGTGTTTTAGACACTTTTTGCACCTCAAAAGTCTCTAAAGAAGGGGGATCATTATCAGGTCAGTGGGGTCCCAGTACCCAATCAGCTGTTCTCAGCAGCTGATACACAGAGAATGGAGCAGGAAGCAGACAGCACTGTTCTCAGTATAGTGGTCAGACCTAGTACTGCAGATCAGTTCCCTTTCACGTGAACAGGAGCTAAGCCCCAGTGATTCCATTCAGCTACTATACAAAGAACAGAGCTGTCTGCTTCCTGCTCCATTCTCTGTGTATCAGATGTTGAAAACAGCTAATTGATAGGGGTGGCAGGTGTCCGACCCCCACCAGTCTGATATTGATGGTCTATCTTATTGAGACATCAATATTTTTAGCCTGTAAAACCCCTTTAATACATTTGTCAATAAAAGGTAAGACTCCTTTAATGGCATGTAACATTGTTAGGATATATACACAGCAGATTTTTCATGTGGAAAAAAATCCACCACCGAAATACGAAGCTGACCCTCGGACTTCTGCTGCAGATTTGCATTCTGTGCAGCATAAACTACAGTGTGGATTCCCATTAGTGCCAAAACTTGTGTGAAATTTCATCAAGTGAAAAATATTGATGTAATGTAAGTCAACCAAAAAGTCGAGGAAAGAAAAAATACTCCAAATTGATCAGTGTTTTTCAACTGATGCCATTCCTATCTCAACCAGCTTTATGCAGTCTAAATTTCGTATTGATAAATCTGCCCCAATGGTATCTTTAGGTTTCCATACACTTTAGACTTTGGATGACCATCATGTGGCTGCATGATTGATGATGGGATCGTTTGTAGGAAGGATCCACAAGCCACATCAATGACTAACCTGCCCAATAGCTGATGACTGGCCAAAATTCGGCCAATCATGCCAAATGCATGCCCGATAGCCAGCTGTTTGTGGGCCATTTCAGCCATTGGAGATCTAATGTGTATATCCACATCAATAAAATATATCCTTTGGTATCCATTTCAAGCCTTAGACTTTTAGAGTAGTAGACGCAGAATGATTTGGGTCATAACTGTGCCTACTAAGAAATTGGCTTTTCTCCTAGAAACTAATGTGCCATCATATTTTTATCTCTGGGCTGTTATTGACTGAGACAATTGCAACGGAGATGTCATATCAGACAACTAGGGGCTAAGTGGCCTTTGCAAACCAGATATACAGTTGAATCTTGTAATATCACAACCCTTTATATTCATCGTGTATAGCCGTATCTATAAGAGTTTAAAGCATTCATAACACACCCCAACCAACGCAGACTCTAGGGACCAAGATCTATATATGTCTCCTTGCTTATAAATGCAGTAATTTGTAACCAGAATCTGAAGCATTTAGAAATAAAATTAGAAAATTGCTGATTATGTAGGTCAATACCCTGCAGTGTCTGGAAACAATGTGGACATATTCATTTCTTTTTCTTTCCTTTTTTTTTTTTTTTTTTTTCCCAGAGTGTGACTGCGCTCAAGAAGAATGCTTCAAGGAATCTTTAAGCCTCAGCATAACAGGAGGGAAACAGGACAGCACACTAAGCAATCTGTGTGTCAAGGTCAATGAGGATTGCACCATTACAGTGATGCAGCCAGAGGTATTTAGAGAAGACATCTTCTAGTATTGATGTATTAAAAAAAACAAAAAACAACGCACCGCATTGATGACCAAGCGGCAAGGTTGCACCATAGGTATATTTTAGGAGTAGGATGAGAAGTGATTTACTTTTATGAAAGCTAAACAGTTCTCCGGATATGTTATCTCTTACTGCAGATGTAAATACAGTGAAACCTCTCCAATAGACCACCTCTTTGAGAAAACCACCCTCTTATCCAGACCAGATTTTCATTTCTACCATATATTGTGCATACTGGCCATCTTCTTTGACCATCCACCTATAAATTGCAAGTGGTCGGGTCAAAGAGATTTCACTGTAAATGCTCATGTTCACGTTTCATGGTTTGCATTAAAAAAGACATACCTTAGAAAACATAACATATTAAAGTGCACTGCACCCATTTCTGCATTACAATGTTTTGGTGGGTGGCGATCTAGAGTAATAGATTTAGGACCTTTTAGTTTCTTTTTGTGACCGATCCCTTTTTTTGGTGTAGATATAAGCAGGCTAAAGATTCAACATGCAATAGGGCGCATGCATTAGGAGCCACTTTACATATTCTGCTTCTGTATTTTCTGCTCCCCTTACATTCCATGTGTGTGCCTTTTTAATGTCATGCAGGGAATCAGTAGGTTATTTGAGGCTTGTAAAATCCGTAATATACCATTCACTTTTTTTTTTTTTTTTTTTTTTTTTTTTTTTACAATATTTCTATATATGCTTTATGGCAGGGATGAACTGAAGGCTATAGAAGTTTTATAAAATATGTGCTTCTTCTCAATTGCATGGAAAGTGTAAGGGTAGGGACATTCGGAATACGGATTGTGGAAATAAATCATGTATTGTATTTCTATTGAGCCGATTAGCGTCAAAAAGTCTTTGGTTAATCTGCTCCATAGAATAAAGAAAACGATGTTTAGTTTGCTGAAGGATTACCATAACTGGCCTCTGTCGAACCTACCTGAAGGTAGATGCAGTGCATGAGAGTGGGTGAGTTGGCAGTATCATTTTTTGTAAGACACCTTTTTAGAGAGCACTCCTGTTAGCGATAGTGTGGTCTAGCGTGAATTGAGGGATTGCTGCTTTCAATATTTTCTGGTATGGACTGTTAATAACCTTAAAGGGAATCTGTCACTAGGTCCGTGGTTTGAGCAGCAGGAAATCTCAACATGGTTATTGATGCCAGAGAGCTATGTTTTACTCTGAAATGATGTAGCATTTCAGAAAAGACTACAGAGAGTAGAGTTCACTGTACGGCTTTTCCCAACCCTGTTAAGCTTGATTGACAGGTCTCATCCTTTAGAGCGAGGCAGTACAGTGGACTCTTCTCCCTGTGCTCTACTTCTTTGCAAAACTGTTTTCTCTGAATTGCCACAACATTTTAGAGTAAAGCATATAGATGTGTCCACCTTTACCTAAGCTTGAATGTAGTTAAAGGGGTTTTCCAGGACTGTGATACTGAAGACCTGCCAATATTAGATCAGTAAAGTTCGCTCTGGACCGCTGCCGATCAGCTGTTCTAAGAGCTTGTGGCGAATGGGCCATTGACATCATGTCCATTGGTCACATGCTGCAGCTGCAATATCAAGCACTACCATGCTAAGGACACATGATCAATCTCACAGTCTCAGAAAACCTCTTAAAGGATTCCAGTCTCTCATTGAATAAATTCAGTACTAAATTGTGGCATGCTAACAAAATCCTTTACAACATAACCACCAGGTTGCTGCACATAGACACATATATGACCACAAAATCATGTTTTGTTTAGTTTTTTTTTATAAAAAGCTGGCATCTCGCCACATATCTTGGAATATGTTGAGCCAAAAGGAAAGGTAAGGAAAGACACATCTATAGCACTTGGTTAACAAGTTTTTTGCTGCCTGTGGTTTGGGCACCATTAACTTGATGACAGGTTCCCTTTAAAAGTCTGCAAGCCACAATGTGCCTCTTGCTAGCTTTTCCCTTTTCTCTGTCTCAGTGCCAATAGCAGCATTGTCAGTAATATAACCATACCTTCAGTGACTGAGACATACAGGAGGCTATTGTACTTCATATTCTGTATTGCTGTACGGAAGGGTGTGCTATCAAATGTGGTATTGAGACAAGTATCAACTAACCAGCCAGAGACTTCCGCCAATTACATCACTGGCATCTGCTACTGATTGATAATAACTTTTCCAGCCAGCACATCTCTGCATTGCAATGGCAATCAAGTCCAAGGGCATGCCATTAATCAGACACCCTCCCCTTCCCTCTCCTCATGCTGCATGGGCCCAGTTTTCAGCTGTTGCTTGTGAAAAATCCTCACACATAGGCTGAGTCACTAGACTGAGTCCTGCCAAAATTGGGCACACCCATCCTGGGCAAGTCCTTATTCCTGATCTCATATATTGATTTTCTCTTGGCCTGTACGCCTCGGACTGCCATCTTGATCTTTCTCCAACCCAAGTGGTTCAATTCAGCTAAATTAAGAACAACACAGAGGCCACTGACTGCAAACATAAAAACCAGAAAGACCGTCTTCTCTGTCGGCCTGGATACGTAGCACTCCACCTCTTTGATGCAGGGGTAGCGGTCGCACTCATACTGGGAGGGCACATTAAACCCATACAGGAAATATTGTCCAACAAGAAAGCCAATTTCCAGAGCGTTTCTAAAAACCACTTGAATTATATAAAATCTTGAGATCCCTTCCTGGCGACGCATCTTGGATTTGGTGGTTCTTATGGAGGGGTTTGGTATTTCCTTGATCTCTAAGCAGTCCGGTTCAGCCTCCTTGGTTGAGTTTTCCGTGTTTTGTAGGACACCATTGACCAAGGTGTTCTTGATCTTTTTACTATCCTCTCTTTTCACAGTGTCCTGGTCTTTGTCCAGGGTAAGGAATACAGTAGAGTATCTTCTTTCCCTCTGCTTAGCAGACTGGTGAACAGAATATGTGATGAAACATAGGCTCGGAGTGCAGACCATAATGATCTGGAACACCCAGTATCTGATGTGCGAGATTGGAAAAGCCCTGTCATAGCACGCCTGGTTGCATCCTGGCTGAAGAGTGTTGCAGACAAACATGGTCTGCTCATCATCGTATACAGTCTCTCCTACAATGGCTACTATGAGGATCCTAAAGATGACAACCACAGTCAGTAGGATCCTGAAAAGACAATACAATGGGTTAAGCAAATTTTGAAGAAACGTCTAAAGAAAGATCCTGACAATTACAATTCAGTCAATATAGTGTACCACAGAGTAGATCGATTCAGGGGCAGGTTTTGGTGCAATGTCAATAGTGTGACTGATGTCTATTTATTAATATTGCGTGACTCTTACTAATGCCTATCCTAAAACAGATACAGATTGAAACACATGTACTTCACTTTTGTAAGACACAATACAATATAGGATGAACAAAACTTATTACTACCAAGCCATGGAACTACTTATCTTTAGTAGTTTCAGGTATGGAGCAACTAATAAATATGACCCATACCAGCTAGCTGCAAAAGTTTTCAGAACCCTCTAACCTTAGGCTGAGGCTACATATTGCAGAAAAGCTGCATATTTTTGGTTTTTGGATTTTACTGTTTTTTTTTTTTTTTTTTTTTGAGCCATAACCAAGGGTGGCTTCAGAAGGAATGGGAAATATAAAGGAAACTCTTATACTTAAACACACTCATGGCTTTGGCTTAAAAAAATTCAACTTTTTCACATTTGTACTTGTTCTAAAGAAAAATTACTAAAAGTAGGAAAGGGCATAAATAGCAAATATATATACTTGCTGTATAAATCTGCAGGCCCTCCATCACCACCATTCTGGTGGTCTCACCAGCCTTTTATCATGTTCCTAGAGGGGTAACGTGCCTTCAGCTGATGTGACCGCTGCAGCCAATCACTGGCCTCAGCTGATTCGTGCCATACATACCAACATCACAGCTGAGGCCAGTGAATGACTGCAGCGGACTCCTAGGAAGACAACACATCACCGCTGAAGGAGAATCGACAAAAAATGGTGGGGACTGAAGGAGTGGCAGCACTTGAGCAGCAGCAAATTCATGAGGGGAGCATTGTCTGTTTTGTTATTTTATGCCATTTCCTCGCTTTAGTCAGTCTACTTCTGATCTCAGAAAACCCCTGGAGGCAGAGGCCATAAGTTGTAGAAAAGCTGTGTTTAGATTTTGCTAGTGTTTTTTTTTAGCCAACGCCAAGAGTGGCTACAAAAGGAATGGGAAATATAAAGGAAGCTCTTATACTTCTCCAGTCTGCTAAATCCACTTTTGGTTTTGGCTCCAAAAAACTGCAAAATCAGCAAGAAAAAAACCGCAGCTTTCTGCATTGTTTGGTCTCAGGCTTAAAGTGTGGCGTGATGTGGCTTCTGAAGAAAGCTAGGCTGGGTTTACATCTGTGCCGTCATTTCCAGTTTTCTGCTGTATCACATGAGCAGAAAATAAACAATGACGGAGAGCCAGATCCATCACATGACACACCCCATTGACTTATAATGAGGTACGTTGGGTTCTGTAATGGCGTCTGACATTTCAGCAGGCAGCACAATTTCTTCTACGACGAAGGATAACAGATGTGAACTAAATAAATCATTGCTCAATGTATCTACACATAAGAAAAGGTTACAGGTGAGGTAGAAAATGTTTGACAATGTTCCTATTCCCTTCTCTTAGTATGTACACTTTATCCTATTTCGAGACTTTGCGTGTGTTCTTACTTAAGCGTGTGGGCTGAGATCTGTATAAGGTTCAGTGAATATACAGAATTGTAATTAATACTGCAATATTAAAGGAGCCCATCAGTCGTACGCTGCTTCTTAAGACAGTTCATCCATAAATGTAAGTAATTGCTGTCATGTTAAGCCTATTGGATATTATGTACTTTGTCCATATATCATACCACATAATGAACAATGTTCATCTTCCATATGACATGTTTCCAAGTTATCATCAGTACACTTCAGGCAAAATAAGGGTTCATGCCCTGTGCGGAGCAGATCTGTCATACCTGCTAGTGGATTTCAGGTTTGCATCTGCTGGAAATAATGACTTGCCTTGGTACAGAGGAAACCTACTTCTATCCAATTATTGCATGGTATGTAAGCTGGGTTCTTCCCATAGGTTTGCAGCGAGACAAAGTAATTGACTATCAGTTAGTGACGTTTAGCAATTCTGTCAGCAGAATTCAGATATTTTTTTGGTGCTGTTCATGATAAAAGCACTAAACAAGCAATAGTATCGAGATGCTTTACAGGTTCGTGGCACTGATCTGCTTTTCATTCATTACAGAGCATGCAAGCCGAAAAGATGAACTCCGTCCTTGCAGACTGAGAAAAAAAAAATTCCTAAGTTCTGCGATACAGCTGCTTCCTTAACGCTTTCATCGCCAGGAGGTCCGGCAGCACAGTGAGTGGCAACACATGACAGGGCCCTCTGGCGATTAAAGGGTCAAGATGATATGACAGCAAAAACATGACAATGAAGCACCTTAGGCAGAGCTTAGATATTTTTGGTTAGGATAATTGGCCATGGGATATTTTTTTTTTTTTTTCCCAAGCATCTTTGTGGAAAAGGTTGTCCTTTCACATTGATGTGTATGAGGAGCTGTCCAGTGCTGAAGCTCTTCCTGCAGGGGAACTCACACACAGTGCGCTGTCATTGCCATGAAAAAAATCCACTGTATCAATCTCGTATTAAGTAGTTTTTTTTACTTTTTCTAGCGTGTATATTAGTGTTTTGGGATTCTATGGTCCTTTATGATTAATGCATGTGAACAGTAAGTTATTAAGAGTAATATGTCCTGCATTTAAGTGGATAATACTGGAAATTGCAAATAATATTGTATAATATTTATTGTGTGTATACATATATAGTATATAGAAATATATGCACACACACATTTGATTTGTACACTAGATGGCTTCAGTTTTTCATGTATCAGTGTTGCACAACTACATCCTGATTTCTGCTGGTTCTGTAGTACTAGCAGCTTCTAGTCTTCTCTCATAAGACATGCAATATGTTAATGCAAGTACTTAGTTTTCTGTTCTTGTCCATTCTTCTAATGAGATGACTGAGATGACTCCACATTATTTTAAATGTCAGTACATTTCTCTAATAAGAGAATCTGTCACGTTGATCATACTGTCTGATCTGTAAGCAGCATGTTATGAATAAGAACAATGTAGTTTGTGGGAATTTATTCCCTATAACCTGTATTTTCTTCTCTTTCTGTGCTTGGGAGTCCAGTGGGTGGTCCTGCTCAGATAGTTGTCAATCACTAACTATGACCGCCCACTGGAGTCCTAAGCATAGAAAGAGGGATGTAAATGAATAATATACAAGTTCTGATGAATCTTTCCCCACAAAGCTATATATCAATCTGCTCAGCCCCCCTTTGCTCTATAACATGCTGCCCGCAGATAGAGCAGCACGTACAACATGGTAGTAATCTCACTGTGTGTCTTACAGATGTACTAACTTTTTAGTCCCACAGCTTCTCAGTTAGTTACAACCCTAGGATGTCACTCACTTATATTCCGTATAATGTTATCAGCAATGATTTTAGTAGTCTCGCAGTACTGTTTATATGACTGTCTAGACAAATTCAGGCACTGTAGCTGTAACTGAGGCTACACTTTAATTATGCATATCTATGAATTACAGATGTCATCCTCCTCAAGGGCTCTGAAGACCACAATAGATCCTATTAATAATTGTCATTACATGCTGCCTAGGTTGTAATAGGACAATGTAGGCGCGTATACTGTAGTATCACTAATCGGTAGTAACCATGTTGCTTAATGCATGGTATTTGTGAAAAGGTATATAATAATTAAGCGTGACAGGGTAAGAGGAAGCTTGAACTATAAACCCTTTCATTTGTAGGTCATTGCAGGTTTCCCAGAGATAACATAGGAGCATGGAAGGAGACCTTCAAATGAACTCAGAAAATGAGGTAACCTAAGCTAGTCCCGTGCTGAGTTTTTATCTGCAGTGTACACAAAACCTCATTTTTAGTCAGATTTAACATGATGCTCTCTTCTATAAATGTTTCATTTCGCTACGCCTCTAGTCAATAAACTTTCCATCCCAAGGTTTCCTTTGCACGGTCCCAGCCGGTACACAGCAGCCCCCAATGCTTATATGCAGCATGCACCTGATACTAATGAGAGACATCAATCACATTTCAGGCAGCGTGTCACTACTGGTTGGGGGTCTGGTGCTGATCTTAGTCAGCAAACCGATGCGATCTGGGATGGAGACTTGCTAAATATATTAAGGTTCCAATTTGCACCATCTCTATGCAGTCTTTATGTTAAAGATAAACTAACGATAAGCATTATGTAGTTTACAATCACATGTACAATACATCTACAGCAGTCACAATAAATCAAAATCCTATTGTCTTTAGTATTGGGTTTTCTATACGAAGGTCAGTATCCAATATTATAGACTCTACTTTGCAAAGTCTTTTGGTTTGTAGTTTTTAAAGAAATCTTACCTTCCTATCATAGTACTGTGCTGTTGCACAGCAGCCTCTAGAAGTCTTTCTAGTATAGTCCATTCTCCCATCGCTGTACATCGGAGACCTGGTGCAACGGGAGGCTTTTCACCTTCTCTGGGGAAAGCCACCGGGTGTAGGTGACCTGTACTCAATGTAATCTCAGAGTGATGATCAGAGGTGTCCCTGCTCGGGAAGGCTGCACGCACTGTCTTACTGCCTGTAATCTCCCTTTAAGTAGTCTCTGCTTGCGTCACACAGACAGGTCCCTGGACAGAAGCCAGAGACAGCCAGTGGGATTCTGCTAAATGTTATTATAGCAGAGAAAAAAAAAGAGAGAAGTGAGAGGAGGAGGAAAGGGTGTAATGCAGAGATAACAGATTAATTTGTGATCAAGTGATTCTGTTTAATCTTCTCCCCAGACTGCAAATCCTAAAACAAGAGGAGCAGACAGGGAGCTGATGTAAAGTGTGAGCATGGATTATACCGAGAGTGCAAGTATGTGTGGGGAGGGAAGCAGGTGTACAATTGCTGTTAACCCCTTTCAAGGCTTCTGTTACTTGGGCTCACATCAGTCAGTATCTAGTTTGCTGGTATCACTATACAAGCAGCCACATTTTATCACCTCCGTCCTGAATGATAGGTAAAATTTTGGACAGAAATTCATTTCCAAATATTTTTTTTTTCTATTAATTAATCAGCTTAAAAATAATGTAACTCTTTTCATTTACATTAAGGAACGTGTTAATCCTAACACCAGGATAACCAAGGATATTGTAACTCAATGAAATGAAAGTTAGAGCTCTAGACTGAGGTCTGTATACTTACCAAAGGGATGACTGTCCTCTCAATGGCAGAACACCTTAGATTGCCTTTCGACCGGTTTGGTACAGGAATAACACGGGGGAGTTAAAAAGCTCCTCCCATCATACAATCTTCAGTGTTTTTCTGTCCTACACATTGTCATAGATATGGCTTTAAAGTGAACCTGTGACACTGAAAATGCAGTCTAATCTGCAGGCAGCATGTTATAGAGCAGGAAAAACTGAGAAGATTGATATATAGATGTGTTACAAGACCTCCAGTATTACTTGTCCTTTATTCATATAAATCTTTGCACATTTCAGGCTTAGGAGTCCAGTGGGTGGTCCTACATAGTGATTGACAGTCAGTCACTGAGTCGGACCGCCCACTGGACTTCTAAGCCTGGAATAAGCATAGATGTACATGAATAAATCACTAGTGGTACTGGAATTTTTCTATAAAAAAACAAAACAATATATCAATCTGCTCAGCTTCTCCTGCTTGGGTTTTCAACATTACAGATTCCCTTTCATCTTCCTATTGGAAGTTGTCTCTGAAGATTTCCTCACACTTTGAGGTAGTGTAGTAGGGTTGTATCTGCAGGCATCTTCTTCTTTCTGCAGGATTGTTGTGTCCCCCTGTAACATTGAACAGCTCCTGAAACATGGCTTGTTTAGGCAAGTCATGTAAACATGAGCTGGAGACATTGGTGACGGGGAAGGGAATTCTCATAGAAGCGCTGAGGGAATCCTGAGTGCAAAGTAGTATTGCCACCAAATTCACTTAGATACAAATATGAGGTCTGCATAAAAGGTGATACTACTGTATAGACTCAACATTATTAGGTATGTTCCAGTTGTAAAAATAGCCTAAAACAAATCTGACCATATTATAATGCATTGTATCGGAATATCTGTCTCCAAAACCCCTCAGATACAGCAGAGGTGTACATAAGTGATTAAACACCCTAAGATCATATTTTCTCATTTTTCTGATGCTAAAGAAGACAACAGGGTGCCTCACAGATGCAACAAAAGAATCCATTAAGATACCCGCTTATACAGAAGAGCTTTCAAACTCAAGATGTCTTTTGATTGAAATCTTGGTCTAGAGACATATAAGGATGCTGCAAACACTTTCTTAAAGGGGTTGTCCAGTTTCAGCAAATAAATGTTATTATATGTATAAAGAGAAGTTGTACAATTTTCCAATATACTTTCTGTATTAATTCCTCACGGTTTTCTAGATCTCTGCTTGCTGTCATTCTTTGTTTACTTTCAGTGGATAGAAATCAGTCCTTGATATGTGATGGACAGTCCATGGTCATGTGATGCTCGTTACAAGATAGAGCTCTGATTATTGTGCTGTGACTGTAACGAGCTGTGCACCTGTGTGTCCAGCACATGACCATGGATTGTATATCACATGACCATGGATTATATATCACGTCACCACGGATTCATTTTTAGCCAATGGCAATAAACAAAGTATGACAGCAGCAATCTAGAAAGCCGTGAGAATTTTATACAGAAAATACTTTGAAAGATTGTGTAACTTCATTATACACACAATAGCATTTATCTGCTGAAAGTTGACTACACCTTTAAGTGCAAAGTGTGCACCAAAAAAAGTTCTCCATAGTCGATCATTGGGTATGCTAGCCTGGGGCTGAGAGTAGCGGGAGAATATTGCTTTTATGAAGTCTGGGGGGAAGCTGAAGGTCTCCAACGTGACTTCCATGAAGGCCCAGTTCACCCTGTCGAATGCCTTTTTGGTGTCGATGCCTAGCAAGTTCAGAGGGTGCTTGGACTTTTTGGCAATGGCTATAATATGTAGCAGATGCACGGTATTTTCTTTCCCTTCTCTTCCCTTTACAAATCCGGACTGTTCTTCCTTGAGTAGGTTTGGGATGAGATGTCTAATTCTGAGTGCCAGAAGTTTAGCCCAAATTTTTAAGTCTACATTTAGAAGGGATATGGGCCTATAACTGCTGCATTGGGCCAAGTCCTTTCCCTCTTTGGGAATGAGCGTGATGTGGGCTTCTTGGGCCTGTCGCTCCATGGGGGTTCCCCGCAAAAGTGCATTGCAAAAATTAGTGAGATGTGGTACAGTAGAAGTTGGGTTTCGAATGAAGCATAATATAGTAGCGGGAATCCGTCCGGTCCTGGGCTTTTACCACTTAGGAAACTGTGTGGTATCTGGCGGACTTCTTCCAAACTGATCGGCTGGAGGAGTTGGGTTACTTCGGTCTCTGTTATTGAGGTCAAGGAAAGATCTTTGAGAAATTCTCTGATGTTTTCTCTAGTTATTAGGGGGGAAGAGGGGGGGGAGGTCTCTCCTTAAGTTATAGAGGGTAGAGTAGTAGGAGTGGAAAGCTTTAGCTATTTCTGGTGTGTCGTGGACCAATCGACCTGTCGGGGATCTTATTTCTGGAATAAACGCTTTGGCTTTTTCCTTCTTTATCATTGCTCACATTAGTTTACCTCCTTTGTTTCCATGTGCATAAAGGCGCATTCTGGAGTACATGAGCTGTTTCGCTGCTGTAGAATTGAGTGCTTTTTTTTCATTTTTTTCTCGAAGGGTCAACTAGGTCAGCATGGACAGAGTTAAGGGTTTGCCATTTGTGAACTAACTCTAGGGTCGAAATTTGGGCCAGAATGGAATCTATTTCTTTCTGTCTTTCTTGCTTAAGTGTTGTGACTTTTACGATAAGGATCCCTCTAATGAAGGGTTTATGGGACTCCCACAGTACGGGAGGGGTGATTTCCGGGGTGTTATTTCGTGTAAAGAAGAGGTCCAGCTCTTCCGCCAGGTGGGTTTTTGTGGTTTGTCTATCCAGAATTGATTCGTTTAGTCGCCACGTGCAGTGTCGGGGTATAAGGTCTGGGAGAGATAATGTGGTAGATACCGGTGTGTGGTCTGATACACTCTACATTCGAAAATAGGGAATATTAGTGTATTGGGCAATGGACTTGGAGCATAAAATGTAATCTAGCCTCTGATGTGTTTGGTGTGGATTTGAGAAGAAGGTGTAATCTCTTGCGTTAGGGTTCTGGAGACGCCAAGTGTCCACCAGGTTCAAATTCTGTAGGGAAATGTGGAGGCGTCGCAAGAGGGCTGACTTTCCTATGGATGAGTCTAAGAGGGGTCTAGCACTAGGTTGAGGTCTCCTCCTAGTATGATGTCTCCTTCTGCGAATAAGGTAAGGTCATGCAAGGCCTGGATAATCCAAGGTATTTGGTCATGGTTCGGTGCGTATATTGCGGCCAGTGTTATAGGCCTGGATGCTATGTGACCCTTCACAAAGAGTAGCCGGCCTTCGGCATCTGCGTGCTGTTGCTTAAAGACAAAGGGGAGCGAGTGTTTTAGTGTGATTGCGACACCTTTGGATGCTGATGTCTGGTGTGACGAGTAATACCATCGGTCATAGGGTGATTTATAAGGTTTTGGGATTTTGTTTAGTTTGAAATGGGTTTCTTGTAGCAGGAGGATATCTGCTCCCATTCATTTGGTTAAATTCGTAACCCAATGCCTCTTATTAGGGGAGTTCAGTCCATTGACAT
The DNA here is from genome assembly GCA_947044405.1 of Leptodactylus fallax. NCBI lineage: Eukaryota > Metazoa > Chordata > Amphibia > Anura > Leptodactylidae > Leptodactylus > Leptodactylus fallax. The sequence goes on along the minus strand of CAMRHE010000130.1, from coordinate 1,487,230 downwards.
TGAAGGTGGAGATGGTGATAGTGTTTATACTGGAGTTGCTGGATCGTTGTGGATTCAAGTTATCTGAGGCTGACATATCTGTGTTGGGGTCAGGGCTATGTGATATTAGACCTAGGTTTAAGGTGGTTCAGTAGGACAACTCTAAGGGGAAGCCGGACACTGTTGCTACCACTCCTGGGTGGTCTTCAGAGCGTGCAGAAGTGGAGAGTGCGGGGGGTGGAGGGGGGGGAGCACTGGTAGTGAGAAAGAGGTAAGGCGTTGAGGGATAGAGAGGGTTAGGATAGGGTAGATAGGACTACAGTAGGCTGCTGTTCAGAGGGTTGTTGTTACTATAGTCTAGGACTGGTATTCGGATTAGGGAGCAGTGAATTGATGAGGGTGCGGAGTGGGTTCCTGATCGTAGGTGAACCCATATGGTTCCGTTCTGAAATGTGCAGAAAGATAGTGTGTGATGCAGGCAAGGTCATGTTAGAGTTAAGCCAAAAAAACAAAGACATTGTCAAATCTTCGCAAACAGTTAATCAAACATTTTATAATACATTCTGTAAACTAAGTGTTCTCTGCTTCCTGTTCTAGGTATGAAGTAAGCACATGCCGAGTAATTCTACAGATTCGTAGATCCAGCTATCTATGTCTCGACAAGGGCGCACCCCACACCTTTTCTCAGGGTTTGAGTAGACTTAGTTACAGTTCTATGGAACAAGGTGGAGATAACTTGTCAACTATTACAATTACAATTGGGCTCTTCCTGATGCTACAACTGGTCATTACAGGTGACTCTGTGGGAGATCATCATTAGGTCTAGTATTGTAGGTGTATGCCCAACAAATAGGGTGAGAACATAGGAGTTAACATTTATTTAAAGGCTATTAAGTGAGGGTCTTCTGACTCACGGCTAATTCTCGGTTGGTTCCAATATGCCTGGAATGTCTCTATGGAGGCGGTTGTCTCCCCTTTAGGAGGTTCTTTTTTGGGCGCGGCGATCTGAATCTCGTCATGCCATTCCAAGACTGGAGTGTTGGGAGTTGTGGAACTCGGTCTAGGTGCTGGGATGGTAGCCAGGACGGGATGTCTAGGGGTTCAATATCTAGAAGGGTCCAGATGGCTGGGAAGTCCTGAGGCGTGTGGATGGTAATGCGCTTGCCCCCCTGCAGAATGGCCAAGGGATACAAAAGGGATACAACCAAGCGTACTGTATGTTTCTGGCTCTGAGTTCCTCCAGGAGTGGCTTCAGCAGTCTCCTCTTGGCGAGTATGGATGGTGCGACATCTTGATATATGGATATGGCTGTCCTGTCTAGGGATATTTGCTCTCTACCTCTAGCTGCAGTAAGAATTGCCAGGTGTGATGATTCCACTTAAATATGGCTATAACTCAAAGATGTATTTTGATCTCTGGGTATCGTATCTCCCTCTTAGTTCCATTTACTCATAATGTGCGCAGCCCTAATCCTAGGTGAATATTGTCAATAGTGGCAACAATGTAACAATGGGGCTTTGTATCCATCCCAGCATGGCTCCATTGAATTCCTACACAGCCCTGGGTGATCAAATAAACATGCATTGTTCAGCCTGGGCTGTTGATCAGATATGGCTGATAACATATAGAAGGCATTGTGCCATTCCACTTGGTCACATCTCCTTACAAAGAATCTTGACTTGAGTGCGTTAATCAATCAGACTTGTTGTCGCCGGTGACCTCATTCTGGGTGGTGTGATCAAGGGTATCAAAGATGAGGTAAGAGGTCACTGAGAGACTATCACTAAGAGTATACTATGATGATACTGTGCAGAGACTACCACTGAGAGGATACTATGATGGGACTATGATGATACTGTGCAGAGACTACCACTGAGAGGATACTATGATGAGACTATGATGATACTGTGCAGAGACTACCACTGAGAGGATACTATGATGAGACTACAAGAGACTATTACTGAGAGACTGTGATGCTGTGTTGATGTTGCTGCCTCCACTGGTTAACTCCACATGCTATGTGTGAGTGTTGGATTATAGAGCCACATCCAGGATATGTGTGGTAAAGTAATTAAAGTAATTATTTCACTTTTATTCCCTTTTATTTTATTGTACTGTATATTGTAACTAGTAACTGTTAATGCTTGCATACATCTGCATATCTGTTCTGAACTGCATGTGTTAGATGTTAATACCGACCCATTTAGGGGTTAATAAATATACAAAATTTAGAAAGCTTGTCTTGTATTTATCTTGTGAACCCAGCACTCACTGGCGGTGAGTGTGGTTTTTTTATGAAAGAAGTCTCAGGTGTGGGCCAACGCGGTGTTGGCGCACTGAGGATCTTTCACGCCAGGGTATCCAAACACGAGAGGAGGCCACAGAGTACATCACGTGACGGGTTGCCTTGGCGCGGTTTTGGTCTTAAGGCCCTGTGTATGCGTTCCACTACAACTGCCGCTGCACGTTCTGGGCCTAGTAATTCTGTAAAGTGGCCGGCCGCCATCTTAGGGAGCTCCTCTGGTAGATAAGTTTCTGGGACCCCTTTAAGGCGCAGATTACGGCGGCGGCTCCTGTTTTCCTGGTCCTCTATCAACGTTAGTGATCTATCAATGAGTTCCTTGTGATTTTGGAGCTGGTCTGTTACTGCTCTGCGTGTGCTTTTACTGTGGAGTATGTGTCTTCTAGGGCCTGTACTCTGCGTCCTACAGACTGTATCTCTGTCTTGATCTCTGACAGTTCTGTGAGCACTGGGCTGACAGCTTTAGCGAGAGCTTTTTGTAGAAATGTGCGGGAGATCTGTGTTATGCCTGTGTCAGAGCGCTCACCGTCAGGGACGCTGTCAGCTTCAGATTCCTCTACCGTCTCTGTATCCTGTCGGAGCTCCGGTGCCATCTTAGGAGGACCATGCGGTGAGGAGAGATTCTTCTTCCTAAGGTAGCGCTGAAGATCCCCTTGTTGTTTCTGCGCTTTTGGGGTGCTGGGTAGGTCCCCCAACCTGTCTTTGCCTATTTTGACCATTGTGCCTGTGCTAGATGGGGTGTAACGGCTTCTTTAGGGTTCTGTGCAACGGAGCTCTAGCAAGTTGCTTCCACCATGCTGTGTGGTCAGGCTCCATCACTTGTCTACTTCACCTTGCTTGAGTACAAAGTTTCTAGATTTCTGTACCATTGCTGTGTTTAGATTAAGACCCTCAATGACAAAGTATTGGGGCAGGCAGAAGTTAACCTGGAACAACGGGATCTACTGTCACAGATGGTCTTTCAGACACTGGTAAAGAAATGGTCCATAAATCCCCTAGTTCAAAAGAAACAGAAACAATCAACAGATTTAAAGGGAGTCTTTCAGCATATCAACAAAACCCTGCAGGCAGATAGGTTAGGGTCACCTGAATCAAATGGTGTTTGCCCTTGTGAATCGCTGCCTACATCGCTTGTTTTGTCAATATACCTGGTTAATGCAACTCTCCCGCCTCTCCCCCTCTACTATCCATTACCAACAATAAACATGGTTGTCCACACCTGTTCTGTACCACATCTTTGATCTACACTCTCTCTACTTCCTGACATAAGCAATCTCCAATCTTTGCAAGACCTCTACTCACAACCATCTCTTAGATTTCTCATGGAACTCGCAAACCAATTTCATCAGACTCTCTCTCACCTTACAACCTTCAAAAGCAGCCTGAAAATACACCTCTTCAGAAAAACGTTCAATAATCCCTCAGCCACTTCACTACCATATGAGTAGCGTCTACTCTCACTTTCTGTTTGTTTCTTCCTTGCCTTGCAATTTAGATTGTAAGCGCTTGTGGGCAGGGTATGTTTTGTGATTCTTTTTTTGTTTTATGTTCTTCAACCTTTTATTATCTGTACAGCACCCTGGAATTTATGACACTTTAGTAGACCTTTGTAAGAGAGGCCTAACATATCCTAAAGTGGTATCATATGGAACATTATTGTTCATTCTTCAGCACAATGGACATTAAAGGAAATATCCAATTCTGGTTGAAGTTTAAGAACCTAGAAAACATAAAAATTTAGGGGATTGATAAAACTTGTTTATAAAACTGGCATAGAGGGATGATATTGAGGCGCACGTTTGATGTAAAGCTGCACCTCATCCACCACATTTTGCAAATGTGGGGATTGTGGCCCGCCTGAGCCTGACTGATTTATTAAAACTCACACCAGTTTCCTGAGTTAGAATGGAAATCAGTTCCTACCCTCCATAGATGTCTATATGGGCACCTGAACCTCTGACAGACTCATGAAGAGGCAACAGCTCCCACTGGGTCTGATTTATTAAGGCCATCGCTTTGTTTGCCAGCGTTAAATACTTTTCACTGGTGCGAGTTGCAGCAGAATTTTTAACAGGAGCCAGCCATCCCAAGCACCAGAATTGAGACCCACGCCACGTCAGTGACTGGCATAGGTTTCAGCTATAGCTTGCACTAGTTTTCTGGTGTAAGTTATAACAAATTTGTCTGTCTGCAGCGTCCCCGCCATAGAAATTGCCTCTTATGACAAAAATTGTGACCTTTTTTGTGCCTGGTATGCCAGATAAATGTAGTGAGCACAAGTAGTAGTAAGTAAAAGTGAGTAAGGCAAGAGAAATCATCCCATTTACTTATATAGGATAGACTTGTGGGCATGCTCTGTTACATGTACAGATAAAACTGTATACAGAGAGGGAAGAGCAGCTCAGTTGTTAGTGGTGGCATCCTCTGTTACTTGTGTTCAATTTCAAAACAGAAATGTTACCTTCTCCTTGATTCTTTCCCATTTATTATGACATGGCTGCTGAAAAGTGATCTCTACAGAACATGAAGTGTCAACCTATTGTCAGTGCTGATTTGAAAGTGTGGTATAGTTTTTTAGTATAGTTAATGACACGGAAAATTTAAAAAAAAATTAGCTCAATACATTTTTCAATGTTCAACATAAAAGTTAAGCAATAGGTCATCTGCTGATGATAGATTCTTTTTGAAAACTCATTCAACTAGAGCCCTGGTGGTCTCCTGGGAGGACCGAGCATCAGCACAGCAGTGCAAATTTCCAGAGCTGTGACATGCAAGAAACTGCAGACCTTTTCTGAACATTGCAGAATACATGTTCTAGTAAAAAAAAAAAAAAAAAAGGTATGTTTTGCACGGTCGGTCTTAAAACTCTTTGTGTGCTGGTGTGGGATGCCTCAGAACTATTAAAGGGGTTTTCCAGCTCCAAACTGATTTTTCATACTAATGACTATCTACAGGATAAAAACCCATACTCATCTGACCCAGGTGCTCGGGTATCTCCCACCACGTTTCAGTCCTTCTGCTTCTGGTGTCTTGTTTAGGCGGAAGTCCCCACTCATGACCACTGAGGCCAATCAGCGGCCTTAGGAAAGGACACAGGACATCACTGGTGATGTATGCAAGTGCCGTCCCGGTTCCTTTCCTTAGGCGAGGACTTCTGCCGGAAGAAGAACCAAGGGGGGCGCTGGACCGGTCCACAGTGCGAGACATGGGAGAACTGGGGACAAGTGAGTATAGGTATTTTGTTTTTATGCCAAAAATGGTTTATCCTGGACAACCCCTTTAAGGAACCGAATGATCTGTAAAACTTATTCTGTCTTTAGCAATTTAGAACATCACACATTCCTTACACCCTTCCTCTGCACCTTTACTTAATTCCTACTGTATAATATATTCAAATAAAATTATGGAAAAATAAGGGTCTGTTGAAATCATGGGTTATGTTAGGTGAAAATAAAAAAAAAAAAAGTCAGAATAGCAGTAATGTAATTTACAATTCATATATTTAATGTTTTCAAATTTCTTAGCGCCAGCTACAGAATGCTGTTGCATCCTTGTGTTCATATTGCAGCCGCAGTAGTGTGCACCTGTATATACATCTATTATTTTGGAGGTGCTGTCTAATCTTCTTTTACATTGGACATTTGGCTTTCTCCAATTTGGACTTGTACCCTTCCCATCTGTCCAAGGCTGGTTTTAATTAGAATAGAGTACAGCTGGATCCTACCTGCTATGAGTGTCTTTTTTAGATCTAGACCCAAGTAAGGTACTGTATGTCATGGAAAACTAAAATGGCCATCACATTATACTCTGGAGTCTCTTCAGTCCCCAGAGTATTATAAGTGGAGACACAGGAGAGGTGAAAAAAATTAAAAAAAAAAATCATACTCGCCTTTCGTTACCTCTTATGGGCCTTCTCACAGCGTCTGTAACTCTCCTGGTGACGTGCAGTGCCCTTTTTATTTTTTTCAACTCCCCTGGGCCTCCACCTATTGTACTCTGGGGTCTGAAGAACCTCAGAGTATAATAATATCATTTTCACATTGAAATAACATCAGCTGTGTTTGCCTTAGAGAGCTAGAAATGAGATAGACAGGTTCCTAGGAGCCCTGGCAGTGTCATACACTATGTTTTATAGATAGGTTCCTAGTAGCACTGACAGTGTTCTACACTATGTTTTATAGATAGGTTCCTAGGAGCCCTGACAGTATTCTAAACTATGTTTTAAGCTAATTTAAGGTGTGGTATTGAGATGTTTAAAAATCCCTGCAAACTTTGGGAAGCTTTTTACTAGCAAACAAATCTTACTGTAAAAAGGTCAAGTCTATCAATACTGGAGTTTTTATAACCTAAACAGAAGAACACATTGAAGTGCAAATAATCCCAATTCTAATTATAAATCTTTATTTTATGGTTAAAATAACAGTGGAATACGGATTGTAATGAAAGACACTAAACAGGCAAATACCAGGAAGGCAGTAAATGAATTAGATAGAGCGCTGTTCAAACCGCATGCGACTCAACAATGCAACGTCTGGTTACATAGGAAGATAGTGAAATGGTCTAAATCTTGCTATGGAAGAAATGGACTAAACAACAGTGTGTGTGAGTGCAGTGTATAGTGTTGTTCCAATGCTTTTTGAAGGGGTTGTTTAGTTCAGATGCATTCTAACATACCCTATTAATGAATTTGGAGTCACCTCTTGTCCTGGATGGCCTGGTACATGCATGCATTGCAGTATCCCAGAGGCTGCTGCTTTTTATTGTTTGTCTATGTGCCTCTGGGTTTTGTGTTGGTACATCCTGTTCTATGTTAAATGTATTGTTGCAGCTTTTCCCTCGGCATTATTCCCCCCTGCAGCGTTCAAAACCTAGGCTTGGGTTAGCCCTAGCCTATCACAGGCCACTGGGTGGGGTTGTAGGGAGGCCTTGTCTTCCCCGCGGCGGTTGGTCTTCAGTCTAGTGTGTGCAGGTTGACTAGAGAAGGTGTGCAGAGCTTGCCTGCCACCAGCCTCTGGACTGAGGGTCAACGGTCGCCTTCACAGCCCCAGGATGGATATCATCAGCCCCAGGCTCATCTCAAGACAGCAAGGGAGAAGTGCTGTCAGTACTTTTGGACTTATTCGGTGCGGTGCTAGGAGGAGCAGAAGAGTACCCTGACAGGAGAACTACTTTCGGGCCTAGTCTACAGGTAACCAGATCCCTGTCAGGACTCCCTGTGACTCTATCCCCAGTATACCCGGCTGGGAGAGGCATGAGAGGAGGAGGAGGAGTGGAGATCTATACTGCAGAGCCTGTATCATCCCTGTGCACCCTCCTAGAAACAAGGCTAGGGGTTGGACACTGTAGAACTACTACCCCCATTTGAAAGCTGCCATTACCTTTTGTTCCTGTTGCCAAATAAAGGCTGTTCTGGTTTACCTGCACCGCTGACTCCTGAGTCGTGCCTGCATCACCATCAGGGCCCTTTTGACCAACACCACAACGGCTCAGAGAGGAGAGGTCCCCTCTCCAACTGGAAGCTCCCCGGGGAATAGAACTACTACCACCACCATCTGGTAGAGTTGCAGGACCCCCCTTGACTTTGTCCGGCCCAGGAGTGAGGCTGGAGTGGTTGGTGAGTGAGCTCGGCCTGCTAGGTGGTACAGCATCCACATTACATGAATAGCGCATTCCCTTGGGTGTCTTTAACCCCTTAACGACTCAGGGCGTAATAGTACGTCCTGAGTCGCATGACGATGTATGGAGAGCGCTCAGGAGCTGAGCGCTCTCCATACACCGCGGGTGCCGGCTGTATAATACAGCCAGGACCCGCAGCTAACAGCAGCAATCGGTGCCTGCACCGATCGCGGCTCTTAACCCTTTAGATGCTGCGGTCAAACGCGTTTGACCACGGCGTCTAAATTGCGGAGCCGACAAGGGCGCCGCCATTTTTACCTCATCACCGCCCTCCGGAACATCATCGGAGGGCGGCGCTTGGTTGCCATGACAGCCGGGAGCCTATTGAAGGCTCCCAGGCCTGTCATTTCAGTATCGCTATTACATGATGCCAGAGGCATCGTCTAACAGCAGTGAAGACATTTTGCTATTCACTGCGATACAGTAGTATCGCAGTGAATAGTATGATCGATCAGACTCCCTAGGTTTCAAGGTCCCTAGGGAGTCTGATCATACAAGTAAAAGTATAAAAAAAAAAGTTTTTAAAAGTATGTAAAAATTAAAAAAAACACAAAAGTTCAAATCACCCCCCTTTCCCTAGATCAGATATAAAAGTAAATAAACAAAAGTAAACATAAACACATTAGGTATCCCCGCGCTCCAAAATGCCCGAACTATTAAAATATTAAAATATTTATCCCATACGGTGAACGGCGTAGCGGGGAAAAAAAAAATCAAAATGGCCAAATAGCGTTTTTTTCAACACTTTGTCTCCTATAAAAAATTTAATAAAAAGTGATCAAACCATCAGATCTTTCCCCAAGTGGTATCAATAAAAACGTCATGTTGTCCCGCATAAAAAGACGCCTTACCCAGCTCCATACATGTAAATATGAAAAAGTTACAGGTGACACAATATGGCGATGCCAAATTTTTTTTCTATTTAGCAAAGTTTTGAATTTTTTAAAAGGTATCAAAACATTACAAATACTATATAAATTTGGTATCGCCGTGTTCATACTGACCCACAGAATACAGGTAACATGTCATTTTTACCACACAGTGAATGGTGTAAAAATTAAAGCCATATGAATTTGTCGCAAATGCAGTTTTTCTCCAATTGCACCTCATTCTGAATTTTTTTCCAGCTTCCCAGTACATTGCACAGAATATTGAATAGTGACATTACAAAGTACAATTTGTTTCGCAAACAATAAGCCATCATGTGACTCTGTGAACTGAAAAATGAAAAAGTTATGGCTCTTGGAATGTGGGGAGGGAAAAACGAAAATGCAAAAACAAAAAATGGCACGGTCATTAAGGGGTTAATTTCTTCTTTCCACTAAACCAAACCTTTGCAAATGAGCTCTGCCTGTAGCGCCACCTGTTATAATGCAGCTATTTCGGGGTGCTCGGGCCTCATCAATTAAGAGTATGGTACTGGCTGGATAGGTGTGAGGCCTATGATGGGGATCTCTGGGTATAATCTCTCTCCATGGGGAGAACACCATGTAGTTGTAAGGAGTCTTGTATTCCATCCACTTCTCCACTGAGAAAAAGGTATAAAAGTTGTGTATCTATCGCCACCTGTTGAGAAGCAGGTATAAGTCAATGTTGTAACAGATTAACCAAACCTACAAATATATGGGAGCTCTCTATAGTGTGACAATCCAAAAAACAAATCTTTATTCATTAATTCAACATATATAAACAAGGTACAATTACAAAGGGCATCTTTCATCCAACGCCAGCAATAAAAAACAGATCTCCACCAATAATTATACCATAAAAGTTTTCTATTTCAAAAAATACATTTATAAAAGGTATTTTCTAAGAAATACAGACTGTAAATTTGTATCTGGGAGCAAATATAAAGAGAAGGGCGCTCACTGGTGCAGAAACCTTTGATAGTATTGAAATAGATAGTAGTACTTGCTTATCTTTGTATGTTTTTCTGGTCATGTACAAATCATTTAGAAAGTGTATATAGCCAGTTGCTGCCGTCTTTTCGGCTGGAGGTTTCAGGTAAAACCGTGAAGAATCACAGTGGTGTACTAGGAAAAGGACTTGGGGAGGTGATGGTGGCATTGCTAAGAAGGTAGTGCAGGGATCCCTGGAGGTCATCAGAAAGTACTTTATTAACAGTTCTGATTATGTGTTTCAGCACTGGGCCAGTGCCTTCCTGAGACCATCTGGTTGGGTAATGTCACCTGCAATATCTGTGCAACCACATGTGTGTTTCTCCTGCTTATCACCTGTGCTCACAAGAATACATGATAGTATGTTGGAATGACTTAAGAGGAGGTACCAAGCATTATAAAAACATGGCTGTTTTTTTTCCAGAAATACCACCACACCTGTCCACAAGTTGTATGAAATATTAAAGTGCATATCTTTCATTTCAGTGGAGCTCAGCTTCAATACACAGGTACAACCCAGGGACCATTTTGGCACTATTTTTTGGAAGAAAGCAGACCTGTATTTCTAATTCGGAGCAACCCCTTTACAGTTCATTGTCTATATCTTCTGCCCGGATAGTTAGTATACTTGTTATATGCCTATTTGCTGTAGTATTCCGATGAGACTATTCTTTAAAGGAAGCCTGTCTGTCAGTCCACTTATGCTGCACTCTCTAGGGTCAGCATGAAGTAATGACAGGCACGCTGAGTTTAGCAGTATTTCATATGACTATGTAGAGTAGTTAGCTAAAATGTATTGGAAATGAAAAATTTGTACCACACAAGAAAGCTATCCACATTGAGGTAATCTGTTTATCTAATCCAGAAGTGCACAATCCATGGGTTGCATACAGCCGGCAATGCCACTACACATGGCCTCTGCCACTATGACAAGAGACATAGGGGATCACTCACATGCATTTTATTGTTTGTGCTGTCAGTACACACTGGGGCAGATTTTTTAAGACTGGTGTTTCTTAATAAAGGCTCCAACTGGCACAGGAAATGAGAGATTAGTCAGATGTCCCTGAGCCAGAATGGAAAAATATGCCACTTAGAAACTGCTGTAGATTTCCATTATAACTCATACATGAAAAGTGGCATGAGTTATAATGAATCTGTCGGGCTGAGGCGTCCCTGTTCTACTTTGCCCACGTAGCATAGCATAGCTCTAATTGTTTACTGGACCTGTCACACACCTGAATTCCTCCGCCTCATCATCTAAGGTAGGATGGTGGATCAACGTTGAATGAGGATTAGGTAGGGTATAAAATAGTATTAAGAGCATAGCACCCCTTTAGTAGTACCAGGATAGAGCCCCCTAAGCTGCCAGCACGTTTTCCTTTACTATACATCTCCAGGATAATGCTTCCTTAAAAGAGCTAGTGCCCCTATTAAAACACTGGCTATAAGCTAAACACATAGCACTGAGAAAATCAGGGTTTTTTTTAATAAATATGCAAATGACTCTCCAAGTTCTACTTTGGGTGTTTCTTCAGATCCTTCTCATTCTGGCTTAGGCTTCGTCCAATACTTGTAACCACCCCTTTCATTCTGAGTCACATTCTTATAGTGGGCAGATGCAAGATTTCCAAACGGATGGAGTTGGTGAGATGTGAGTAAGGAGGCTACAAAGGGTTAAAATGATAATATAGTGGCATGTATCACTCCAGAGACTTTTTTCCTAATTAGTGCGATAACCCCCTTAAGTTGAGATCAGTCAAATAGAAATCTAAATAGCATCAATATTTTGTGTGACCATCCTTTAGCTACTATTAATTCTTCTCTGTACACTTGCAGACAGTTTTTGAAGGAACTCGGCAGGGAGGTTGTTCTAGACATTTTGGAGAACTAAATACAGATCTTCTGTAGATGTAGGCTTGCTCCAATCCTTCTGTCTCTTCATATAATCCCAGACAGACTGTGTGTGTGATATACACACATTGATACAGTGCAAGAGTTATTTTGGCCATGTTGCCTCCCCTTAAAAAAGATAATAAAAAGTGATGAAAAAGTATGCACCATTAAAATTGTACTAATAAAAAGGAGCCCTCACACTGCTTCATCAACTATAAAAGGGGTTGTCCAGGTTAAATTTTTAAAGTTTAAATACGTTGGGGGGAAGTGAAAAAAATAAAAAAAAATACATACTCGTTTGTCCCAGTTGCTCCATTGTCGTCCTTCGCCACCCGGTTCGTTTGCTCTCCCGGGTCTCTTCCGGCGTTGTGCTAAAGCCGCTGAGTGGCCTCAGCGGTCACATGACCGCTGCGGCCAATCAGCGGCCTCAGCAGGCCTCAGGAAGAGGACCCGTGTTGTCACAGCTAGTGACATTCAGGCCCTTCGCTGATTGGCCTCAGCGGTCACGTGACTGCTGAGGCCAATCAGTGGCTTCAGCACAACGCTGAGAGCAGATGACACGGAAGGACACTGGAGCAACAGGGAGAGGTGAATATGCGTTTTATTCACTGCCCCCAGCTTATTTAAACTTTAAAAGGGTTGTCCATTTATGCCTGGACAACCCCTTTAAGATAAAAAAAAAAAAAACTATGGATAGAATACAGTTCCCCAAGCAATTTTTTTAGGGGTTCTGTAAAACAGCGTGAATGTCATAAAAACAAAACCTAGAAACTAATGAGTTAATTATAGTGTTTTCATACACTACCCCCAAACACAATTAAAGCTTATCAAAATATTATGTGTACCCCCAAAATGGCCTGAAAATACAATTCACCATGCTATGCTGAAGGAAAAACAAAAAAAGTTTTATCTTTTGAAATGCAGACTTTGAAAAACGACTTAAAAATTTGCCGCATCTTTAAGGCCCAAACTAGGCTGCGTCCTTAAGGGGTTAAAGACATGCATTGGGAGTGAGAGAATAATAGATCATCCCATTTGTCATCCTTCTAATTTGCTGCTGTATTTTAGATGATTTATTAGATATGCTAGCTAGTCTGCACTTCTTATATAAAGCTTCTTTATTATGGTATCTGATCAAGTTAAACATTAAAATTGATATAGGCACTAAATAATGACAACACATACAGCATTGCTCAAGATAATAAAGCCAAAAATGGCATGCACTGAAGGATTAAAATAAGTCAAGCTGATCAAAATACTTTTACATAAATACTTTTATATATTTTATGGTGTAGTTTATTGAGTGCACAAGGATATTTAAAAGGGTTGTCTCATTAAGGACACTTATTCACTATCCTCAGGATTGGGAATAAATGTCAGATTGCTGAGTGGACCCTCCAACCATCAGGAGAACCAAAAGTTTCCCAGGGCTCCTCCCCGTGAATGGAGCACCAGTGTGCTTGTGTGACCGACGTTCCATTCACTACTGTGGGGCTACTGGGGCTGTAATCTCCTGTGGTCAGGGGATAATTGTCCTTAATGGGAAAACCCCTTTAATATCACAATCCACATTTACAGCTTTATATCCAGTCAGGATAAGTGCCATGGTTTTAAAGAGAACCTGTTGCCTTTATGGCGACCATACATATTAAATTACTGTTATTTTTACCCATCAATTTTAGCAGGACTAAGTAGCCATTCATTGGGCATGGGGGAGTCCATAGTTACAGATGTTCATGCACAATCCTTTTGTTTTTCAAGGAGATACACACATGGACAAAATTGTTGGTACCCCTCGTTTAATGAAAGAAAAACCCACAATGGTCACAGAAATAACTTGAATCTGACAAAAGTAATAATATATAAAAATTCTATGAAAATGAACAAATGAAAGTCAGACATTGCTTTTCAACCATGCTTCAACAGAATTTTTTTAAAAATAAAACTCATGAAACAGGCCTGGACAGAAATGATGGTTCCCTTAACTTAATATTTTGTTGCACAACCTTTTGAGGCAATCATTGCAATCAAACGATTCCTGTAACTGTCAATGAGACTTCTCCACCTCTCAACAGGTATTTTGGCCACTCCTCATGAGCAAACTGCTCCAGTTGTTTCGGGTTTGAAGGGTGCCTTTTCCAGACGGCATGTTTCAGCTCCTTCCAAAGATACTCAATAGGATTTAGGTCAGGGCTCATAGAAGGCCACTTCAGAATAGTCCAATGTTTTCCTCTTAGCCATTCTTGGGTATTTTTAGCTGTGTGTTTTGGGTCATTATCCTGTTGCAAGACCCATGACCTGCGACTGAGACCAAGCTTTCTGACACTGGGCAGCACATTTCTCTCTAGAATCCCTTGATAGTCTTGAGATTTCATTGTACCCTGCACAGATTCAAGACACCCTGTGCCAGATGCAGCAAAGCAGCCCCAGAACATAACAGAGCCTCCTCCATGTTTCACAGTAGGGTCAGTGTTCTTTTCAAGATATGCTTCATTTTTCCATCTGTGAATATAGAAATGATGTGCCTGGCCAAAAATTTCGACTTTTGTCTCATCTGTCCATTTTGTACATCTGTGGCTTGTCAACATGTAGTTTGGCAAAATCCAATTTTGTCAGATTCAAGTTATTTCTGTGACCATTGTGGGTTTTTCTTTCATTAAACGAGGGGTACCAACAATTTTGTCCACGTGTGTAAGCTGCCAACAGGGGTGACTGACTGCGGCTTAATCCCCTCTAACCATTCAGAACACATGCATGCTCAGCCAAGCTGAAAAAATCATGTTGGAGGAATACCTGTCAGCTGAACCAGCGTTCAGCCAACAACTATCTAGTGAGCATGGCCAACCATTCATTTAAAATGAATGTCAACTGAACCCACCAACTTCAGTGAGACCAGCTGACAAAAATCTAAATACTCTCCTACTTCTCCACCCTGTTTACATTGATGGAAAATTAAAGAAGTTATGGCTGTTGTAACAGTTATGGACCCTTTGTGTCACAAATCTGGTGTGACTTTTGCAATACTCCTAAGTCTAAGTAACCTTGTTTTCACCCTTTAAAAGGTTGCTACCTTTTGGTTTGTTCCTGGTGTAGGTGACAGTTGCAAGAGACAAGAGATGCTAGTGTGAAGCACCAAGGCTCTGGTAAGACAGCAGTCTGGGTCCTGTCCAAGGGCTGAGCAGAGCATATTCTAGGGGCAGGCAGATAGTGAGGACAGGCAACGACACAGGTATGGAGTATACACAGGTCAGGTCAGACCAACAGAGGAAAATAGCAAAGCAGAATCTTTGCTCTGGTGTCATTCAGTGAGCGTTACAGGAATATTTGCGCCTACCCTTTAAGAAACAATAATAGCCAGAGCATGCATTCCACAGGCATAGGAGGAGTGGACACTGCATGGTGGACAAAGTAAGTTATGCTGACTGTCACCACCAGAAGGAGGGAGGCACTGGTGGCCATGGGTACAGTTTGCCTGTGGGGAGCATTGAGATTTCTTGACGTCAGTAGATTGCAATTGCCAATAGTTCACTGTAACTAGGTCCGTAATTAAATATTTCTATTTAATTAGTTAATAGATGTGTTAATTATTTTCTGGTAAGCAGGCAGCTTTTTATATATATATATATATATAATATTAGTGATGTCTCACTGTAGGTGTTGTGCTACAAGCTGGAAGGAAACTTTACATTCTTCCCACTCTTGCCTTATCTAATTAGTTCTATGTCTAAATCTTTCATTGTGTACATCATTCCTTATTGTAATTCATGAAAAAGCTAGTGATTTAATTCCTATGAAAGTACATTTGTAACAAATTATGCATCTAATTAATTATGCAATACCAATAATTGTATAATATTTTTCTGACTCTGCCTCTAACTTCAACCAAAATTGTCGAGCCACTCCGACTCCACAGCCCTGGATCTATGGACATGGTTTCTGTGTGGAATCTACGGTGGGTTACCATGCTCAAATTAGCTCATTATGTATAGATTTGTGACATATCAAACCACAAATCTGTGGTAGAAATCCAAGGGTCAGCCTTGGATTTCTGGCATGAATTCTCTATCTTATTTTTCTTTCTATGACTCGTTTTGTACCTCTCTACTTAAGGACTTTGCACTATGAAACACACACAAAGACTTGGACCCTTGTGATACTTTTTTTTTTTTTTTGTTTTTATCTGTCTTTTTGTTCTGCTTGAAAATGGGATCTTTTGTGTATGCAGACAATTCCTTTGTCTATACAAGAGAGGAAATTCTGCAGCTCAGAGGCACAGCAGGGGGGCATACCATCTGGTCACACATCCCCCGTGAGATTTGGAGAAAGAAAAAGCGGGTGAGGGGATGCAGAGCTGGTACTCTTCAGAGGATTAAAAAGAGGCGTTACCGACCAGCTGTTCCCTCCATCATCATGGGCAATGTGAGATCTCTTGCAAACAAGATGGATGAACTAACAGCGCTCACCAGGCAGCATCAGGAGTTTCGGGCGTGCAGCATGATGCTACTTACAGAGACTTGGCTCACTGAAGTTACTCCTGACCCTCTGGTCTCCTTGGATGGTTTTAAACTCCTTCGGGCAGACAGGACAAGGGAGAGCGGTAAGAGGAAAGGAGGGGGGCTGGCAATGTTTGTGAATAATAGATGGTGTAATCCTAGGCACATTGTGATTAAGGATCAAACTTGCTGTAAGGACATTGAACTATTAGCTGTGAGCATGAGACCTTTCTACCTACCAAGGGAACTATCACATGTCATCGTGATAGCTGCATATGTCCCCCCCTCTGCGAAAGCTGACGCTGCCTGCGAGGTCCTACAAGCCACGCTGAGCCAGTTACAGTCTCAGCACCCCCAGGCCCTCTTTCTTCTGTCGGGTGATTTCAACCATGCCTCTCCATCATCCACACTGCCCAGTTTCACACAGTATGTAACCTGCCACACAAGAGACAACAAAACACTGGACTTGTTCTTTGCCAACGTGAGGGAGGCATATAACTCATCAGCCCTACCGCCCCTGGGGAGATCGGATCACAACCTAGTGCATCTCCGACCTGTGTACAAGCCACTTGTACGTAGAGAACCAGCTGTCACCCGCACAGTGAGGATATGGTCCGAGGAGAGTGATGAGGCTCTGAGGGATTGTTTTGACACAACCGCATGGGAAGTTCTGCAGGATTCTTATGGGGAAGACATAGAAGGACTCACACACTGCATAACGGACTACATTAATTTTTGTGTGGACAACACAGTACCCACAAAAGTGGTGAGGTGCTTCTCCAATAACAAACCATGGATTAACTCTGATATAAAAACACTACTTAAGGAGAAAAAGATGGCATTCAGGACAAGAGATAAGGAGGGGTTGAGGGAAGTACAAAAGGAGCTGAGGCATCAAATCAGGCAGGGAAAAGCCAGTTATAAAGAAAAAATGGAAAAGCAAATGGAAAGAAAAGACATAAGGGGGGTCTGGGAGGGGCTTAAGTCAATTTCGGGTCATAAACAGTTTGAGGCAGATGTTAATTGGCTTAATGAACTAAACCTATTCTTCAACAGATTTGATCACACACCAGCTCCTCCCACCCCAGTATGTCCTTCAGCTCCCCCCACCACAATGACTTCTCCCTATGCGGCCACTTCCCAACAGACCAGTAAATCCAGAATTCCATCTTTATCTGGCCACAGTCTGACCTTCACACGGGCCCAGGTGAGGAAGGAGATGAAAAAGATCAAGGCGAGGAAAGCCGCAGGGCCAGATGACATCAGTGCAAGGCTAATTAAGACTTGTGGGGACCAGCTGTGTGGTATAATTACATATATGTATAATATGAGCCTGAGGCAGGAAATAGTCCCTGAATTATGGAAATCTTCTTGTGTGGTACCAGTTCCAAAGAAACCCCACCCTATGGACCTCAACGACTACAGACCTGTAGCACTGACATCCCACCTGATGAAGATCTTGGAGAGATTGGTTCTCACACATCTCCGCCCTCTAGTGAGCCCCGCTATGGACCCTCTGCAGTTTGCTTATCGGCCGGGCATTGGGGTAGATGATGCCATCATCCATCTTCTGCACAGGGCTCTGTCTCACCTGGAGAAACCAGGGAACACGGTGAGAATAATGTTCTTTGACTTCTCCAGTGCTTTTAACACCATACAGCCCAGGTTATTGAGGGACAAGCTGGGCCTTGCTGGAGTGGACCACCACCTCTCCAACTGGATCCTAGACTACCTCACAAATCGACCTCAATACGTGAGAGCCCAAGACTGTGTGTCAGGTACCGTGATCTGTAATACGGGGGCACCTCAGGGTACGGTTCTCGCCCCTTTCCTCTTCACACTGTACACTGCAGATTTTAGGTGCAACTCATCCAGCTGCTACCTACAGAAGTATTCTGACGACTCTGCAATAGTAGGCCTCATCACAGACGATGATGACAGGGAGTACAGAGAACTGAACCGGGATTTTGTGGACTGGCGCCACCGGAACCACCTGAAGATTAACGCGGGGAAGACCAAGGAGATGGTGGTGGACTTCCGCAAAGGCAGAAGCCCTCCTAAACCAGTGGACATCCTGGGGACGGGCATCGAGATTGTGAACACCTATAAGTACCTGGGTTTGCTCCTTAATAATAAGCTGGACTGGGCAGATCATATGGAGGCCCTGTACAGGAAGGGCCACAGCAGGCTCTACCTGCTTAGGAAACTGAGAGCCTTTGGAATCCGGGGGGCACTTCTTAGAACTTTCTTCAACTCGGTAGTGGCATCAGCCATCTTCTTTGGAGTGGCCTGCTGGGGGAGCAGTATATCAACCAGGGACAGAAATAAACTTGACAAGCTGATTAGAAAGGCCAGCTCTGTCCTGGGGAGCCCACTGGACCCAGTGCAGGTGGTGGGTGACAGAAGGATACTGTCCGTGGTGAGCTCCATGCAGAAGAAGAAGTCCCATCCCATGCATAAGACTGTGATCGCGCTGAGCAGTACTGTCAGTGACCGACTGCTCCACCCTAGGTGTGAGAAGGAGCGCTATCGGAAGTCTTTCCTCCCCACCGCGGTTAGGCTGTACAACCAACACCGACCTAAGCGGAGATCATTACACACAGAGAACTGAAATATCTCTCTGCCTGTTAAATCCCCCCCCCCTCTGCTACGCCCTATCTGTCTGTCTGCTATTAATGTAATGCCTCTCACCTTGGAACATTCCTGTACATGTTGTATTTGTATTTGTATCTGCTTATCTTATCTTATCTTTGCTGCTGTAACACACTGAATTTCCCCATTGTGGGACTATTAAAGGATTATTATTATTATTATTATTATTATTATTATTATATCAGATTTTTCAGATAAAAAAAAATTTGTTATGTGCACATGGCGTTAGACAATAAACTTACTTTTCATTGACAGAGCAATATATAGATAGAGATGAATGAATGAAGGAATGAACTTCGTAACTTTAGACCTGTACCCAGGTTAGAAAAGCCCAATGATTTGTGTTTTGATTATCCAAATCAACCATTCCAAAGATATAAGCCTTTTTAGTGCTGATGCTGATTAGGTTATACTAGCCAAGTGGGCAGGAACACTGTTCCTCTGGAGGCGGAGTCTCTGTGTGCTGTATGTCATGGTATGGGGCTTTTCTGAAATGGTGACAGGTCCTCTTTAAAGGGGTTGTCCACTCACCATGAAAGAATTGTAAATATTCTTATGGATATGATATAAATTAGTTAACCAAAAAAGTCTCTTTCACTTTCTATCACTTTTACTATCTGTCATGTAACAACAGACGTTTATGCAAGTACATCTAGCACATAAAGGAGGCGGAGCCAGACTAATAAGAGGGCATGGCTAGATCTTGAGACAGAGTGGTCATATGATAGGTACAAGTTGGTGTTTTCTGTTCCACTCCTGTATAGGCCTGGAATTTCTCAGCTAGTGCTTATCAGAAAATAACATATGTGATCAGATGGGATGTTGTGCTGTCAAAGAAAGCATCACCTTTGTTCCTGTCACACGTCGGGGTGACAGAGTAGACCTCATGTGAAACAGGTTTTTTCCCCATAGAAACTATTACAATTCATTTTAGATGGACGGACAACAGTAAATCAGAAATTCCTATTGACACCGATGTAAGAATGTCATCAGAATATTTTTGCACAGCTTTGTATGAAGCCTGTATGGCAGCTCACAGATTATCTGTGTACTATGGAGTCATAGTTACTTTGTATGCCATCGGAGAGTTCTTCCATTCGTCACTATATTACGATTCACAGTTTGCACGGGCTGTGATGCAATGCTGTTCGGCCGTAATCCTTTGATAATGCCGAACCTTTTCCTGCTTTTCTGCCTCACATTCTGCCGCAGGACTGTCAGACAGTGACGTTTGTTTATTTCCAAAGGATCATCTAGAGGTCTATGGAAGAGTAAGTTTAAAAAGGCAGTAGCAATGCTATGCAAGTCCTTAGCAGGCATGCATGGCCTCTCAATTTTACATAGTTTTGTCTACCTGCATGTGTAAGTGTTGTCCAAAAGCAAGATTGTTTGTATATTTATTTATACAGCATCAACATATTCCATAGTGCTGTACAGAGATTGTCATTACTTGTGTTAGTCTATGTCCCTAGTGGGGCTTGCAGTCTTAAAGGGATTGCACAGGAAGTTAAATTTACCTTCCTTCCTCCAGCACTTTCTTCATGCTGGACCAGGTGGGTTCCAGCCTGATTCAGACCCTGGGTCATATGACCATAACCAGCTCCTGTCCCCCAGGTTGCTCTGTCCTCTCCCTCCTCTCTCTGTGCTATGGAGGCTGGTTATAGTAAAGCCAGCCCTCATTGCACAGGGGAGGTGGTAGAGGGTGGAGTAACCCGGGGGACGGGGGGCGGGTGGTGCCGATCATGTGAACTGAACCAGGTCGGAACCCCCGGGTCCAGCATGAAGAATCTGCCAGACAATCTTTTTAATTCCAAATTAACCCATCAGTTTCTTGAATTGTGGGAGAAATTTGAAATACCCAGAGGCAGGTACCTACAAAACCAGGCAGATGATGACCTTGGATTTAAACTCAGCACCCCAGTGCTGCTACTGAGTCACCCTACTTTCAACATCTAAACATATATATGTGTGTGTTTTTTTTTTTTTATCCTGGTAAAAAAAAAATGTGGGTATTCAGTAGGAGCAACAACTATCTTCTATACAATGATTCTGGCTGCCAAGTCATGTAAAGTTATTCCTTAAGCAATACAAATGGTTAAAAATGCATTTCTGGACCCCAAAAATGCATTCTAATTCTTAATGACTGATATTGGTATCCTTCAATTTTTTCTAGACTTTTTTCCCCTGAAGAAAAAAAAGCATACATATGAAAATATACAACACTGTGATGTGGTTGTTGCTGCCATACATTATTAATATCCTAATAGCGTAGTCACTTGTCTTACACAGTGTACGGTTATATGCACCTGCATATTCGTGTTTGAATACAGGCTCAAAACACAGTGTGCCTTACTGTTTACATGATGCTGGGTGCAAGGAACGTTGTGCATTGAAGCCCAGAAGGAGTCGGGAGGAACATTTCAGCCCGAATCTTCCTGCTAAGACCTTAACCTGCCTATTATTAAAACACTCTCCTACACACTGCTGATCTAATATCGGGGTGTCTCCACTCAGCTTCATATATTGTAGGAAGATATCAGGTCACAATACTACTTCTCCCTGGTTCTATGATAAAGTTATTGTTTAAAGCATAACTAATTTTTCGTACAACTTCTGATTTTCTGGCAGTATTTGTGTCATTGTGAAATTTTGTAATATACAGTACTTTATCAACACATTTTGTCTCCTTTCTGTGAAATCCTGCATCTCTTTTTTCTTCCCCATGCTTCTGTATTGAGAGCGGTTACTGCCTCTCACTGAGTATGGAATAACTCTGTATGATGTACGGGCTTGAAGTATGGGTCTGTGTAAAATGCAGAGAAAAAGAGGGTAGGGGAGGGTCACTTTATTCTTCACTTTAAAAGACGCACTTTTTATCCATCCAAAGTAGGGGCAAAAGTCAAATCGTCTAAGGTTGGGTTCACATCTGCGACTGCATCCCGTTTGGGGATTCCGTCCCACATTCCAAATGTGGAGAGAAAAGTCCTGCTTTTCAGGCAGAAACCTAGCAGACCTCATTATAGTCGTTTCCGCAGGTAACCGCTTTTTAAGAGGATTGGGTTTCCGTTTTTCTGTTCCCCAAGTGGACCTGAAGGGCAGAAGCCGGAGCTCAGGTGTGATCCTAGCGTTATAAAGTAAAGGTGACAAAAATCAAGTCTGCACTTTTATAGAATCGCCCTCCCATGAGCTCTTATTATACTCTGGAGTCTCTTAAGTTATGTCACCGTCATTTTGCATCATGACACTGACGATATTCAGGGATGTCTCTGTTAACAGTAGACACAGGAAGATCAGCACCAGAGCCCAGAAGAGGTGAGTTACACTGTTTATTATGTTTAATCACCTCCATAGAGTCTCCGATCATTATACTCTGGGGTCTGAAGAAACCCCAGAATATAATTAAGGTTCGTGGGTGGCGAACCCCAAGAATTTTGGGTTCTTCCAAATCTGAAATTTTTGAAAAATTCACAAAGAAAACTGTATGGGCCACTATAGGGCATTATAGAGTGTGCAGGGACCACTATGGGACATTATACTGTGTGGAGGGGCCACTGTGAGACATTATTCTTAAAGAGGTTGTTCAGGAATTGGTTAAAAACATATGTTTTCCTATTTTCCTCCTCTAAAACCTGAGTACATCTTATCATCAGGTGCGTCATTTAAAGCGGAAAATACGGTGCTATCTATATTATTTCCAAAGATATCACTGGTTAAAAGCACAGCAGGGATTGGAATATTTACCTCATATATATTGCGCAGCTGCATATAAATATTCTAATCCCGACTCTTTTCAGCCAGTCATATCTCTGGAAATAATGCAGGATTTCACAGAAAGGAGACAAAATGTGTTAATAAAGTATATTACATAATTTATTAATGACACAAATACTGCCAGAAAATCCAAAGTTGTCCGAAAGTTTAGTTACACTTTAACAATAAGGTCGGTATTAACAGGAAGAACTACATAATTCCCATTGCTGCTTGAAGATTACTCTGTTAGATTAGGATATTTTGTGTTTGCCTTCACACATATACACTTCAGTTAGATATTTATGATCTTACGCCACTATTTCATCATACTGATAAAAACACATACAGTAGCTCTTCCAAACATTTTTCTCAGTAGACTAGCTAAATAAGGCACCTTTATGTAAAACGGCCATTTTTCATGGTTGTTTTGCATCCATGGGGCACCTGTTTTCACAGAGCCCTCATAGACACAAAGCTATTAAGGGATCTGTGAAAATGGACAAAAATTGGACATGTTAAAACAGACTATCCGGGAAAAAGCAGGTAGCACACTGAACTAGCACACGGTTGTGTGCAAGGGACCTAAGGATGAGGCCACATGTTGTGGAAAAGCTGTAATTTATTTATTTATTTTGCTGCAGTTTTTGAGCCAAAGTCAGGAGTGGATTTAACAGAAGGGAGAAGTATAAGAGCTTTGTTTTATATTACCCATTTTTTTGCAGCCACTCTTGAAATGCAGCTTTTTCACAGTAGAGATTATATATTCATAAATAATGTTTCTATAGATTTGACAGGATTCTTTTATATTGGAGGTGCAAGTAATCTCTGTACAAAAATCTATTATCTGCACAATCTATGTGTGTAAAATTGGACTCTTACAGAAGAGGCCGGACTGAGGACGCAGGCTAGGGGAAGGCCTCACATGACGTGGGCCCGAGCGGACTGCAGCCATTGGCAGAGCAGAGGAGAAGCAGGGTAGGGGGGTGCTAGGGGTGGTGAACCGCGGGGGTTTAAAAGGTGAAGCCCGCGAAAAAGAAGCAGTCGCGTGGGGAGAAGAGTGGTACAGTAGATCTCCGCACGTTACCTTTGTGGAATCTCCAGCGCGATGTCGGCAATCGAGGGTCTGATCGATCAGCTGCGGGCTTCTGCGGAGGTCCATGGAGCGGAGTGGCTGCAGGCACAGCTGCAGCGCATGATGCAGGGGCCGGAGGAGTCGCCCGCGGTGTCTCCTCCTGAAGACCGAAGACGGCCGCGGAGGACCAGGCCTCCGGCGCGCCTCAGTCCCGATGAGGCCCCGCGAGCCCAGCGCCGCAGAAGGAGCCCCTCCAGGGACCCTCCGACCCGGGATGCCGGTAGGTCCGCTGCCGCCAGGCAGTCCCGGGGAGGGAGGAATCCAGGCGGGCGGCGGGGGCTCGCAGCGGGGGCGGCAGGCCGCGCCCCCGCCTTTCCAGGACGGCGACCGGGTGGCAGGAGCTGGATCGGCGGCCTCTCAAGGGGGTAACGATACCTTGGAGGCTGCTCGGCAAGAAGCGCTACCTCGGGAGACGGGGCTGCTGTACGTCCATCTTGTCTCCCTTGCTACCGCCCCAGGGTGTGGTGAGTCACCCGGGGGAGGTGAGCAGGGGGTTTATGGAGGTATTAAGTTTATTAGTGCAGGTGGTTAGGGGTTGGCAAGCTCCGCTGGCACCGTCCCCGGTGTCTGCATGGGTTTCGCAGGTGGGGGGTAGTGTGGGGGCCGGGGGGTGGTATTGGGGGATCAATGGGTAGTGGGGTTGGGTTGCCAGCGGTGTCCACGGTAGTTGAGGCCGGGGGGGCCGCGACTAGTGTAGGTCAGGGGGCGGAGAAGGCGGCTGAGGCGCCTGGGAAGGAAAAAGGGGAGGAAGCGCCGAGGTTGGATGATTCAGCCAAGGGCGAGGTATATGTATGTTTCGAGGGGCCGCTGGAAGCATTTGAAGCAGGAAGTGAGGGAAAGGATTTGGAAAGGGGAGTATGTGGAAATTTTTTCCTTACTCCCGCTAGAAAGGTTTAATCTGGACAGGGCCAAAAAGGATGAGTCTAAGAAGGAGGAGGAGGAGAAGAGGCGGTACAGGTTGATCCCCCGTACATTCGCGAATTGGTTGCAAGCGTTTGCAATTTTAGCGAGCGTCATTGGTGAGAAAGCGCCGGAAAATTGTTCCGCGCTTTTTTGCTACATGGACGCCATAGGGGAGGCATATAGAGTTTATGGGGGTCATGCGTGGTTACGGTATGACGAGCAATTTCGTCAACGTAAAGCGGTGCGGCCCAGCATACGCTGGGACCACAAAGATATAGGGCTGTGGTTACGGGTGACAGCTCCAGTTCGGTCAGGGCAGTCCTTTCAGGCGGGAGCCGGGAGTCTTGATACGTCGGGGCGCTCGGCTGCATCGCAGAAGGGACTCTGTTTTGCCTTTAATGAGGGTTCGTGCAAGTTTGGGGCAAAGTGCAAATTTAAGCACGAATGCTCCTCCTGTGGAGGGAGTCACGGGGCGTCGCGTTGTTTTAAAGGGGGAAAATCCAAGGGGGGGGACGGTGTTGGAAAAGGGGCAGACTCCGGTAGTGCTGGACGCAATGCGTCCTCAGCTAAGTGAGTACCCAGAGGCGGAGGCGGCACGATTGTTGTTAGAAGGTTTTTCGGTTGGGTTTAGGATTCCGTTTGTTGAAGGGGGGTTGGGTGTGTCCAGAAGGAATTTGAGGTCAGCGTACCAGCATCCTCGGGTGGTAGCGGATAAGTTGGAGAAAGAGGTCTCGTTAGGGCGTATGGCAGGTCCGTTTAGGGAGGTTCCAATTCCCAATTTGCGGGTATCACCACTGGGGGTAGTCCCAAAAAAGGATCCTGGAAAATTTAGGCTCATTCACCACCTGTCGTTCCCCAAGGGAACGTCGGTGAATGATGGTATTGACCCTAGCCTATGTGCAGTGGTCTACAATTCGTTTGATGCGGCGGTTAAGTGGGTCAGGGAGTGCGGACAGGGGGCGTTATTAGCAAAGGCGGATGTGGAATCCGCCTTTCGCCTGTTACCGGTCCACCCAGATAGTTTACATTTATTAGGTTGTTACTGGGAAGGGAATTATTTTGTGGACCGGTGTTTGCCCATGGGTTGTTCTATTTCTTGCGCCTATTTTGAAACATTTAGTACGTTTGTGGAATGGGTGGTCCGTAGGGAGGCGGGATGGTCATCAGTCATTCACTACTTGGATGATTTTTTATGTATAGGGCCGGCGGGGTCGAGGGTGTGTTCGGTCTTGCTCCGCACGTTAGAGGGTGTAGCGAGGCGGTATGGGATCCCTTTGGCGGCGGAAAAGACGGAGGGGCCGGCCACGGCCTTGACGTTTTTAGGGATATTGATCGACACCGAGACAATGGAATGCCGTTTGCCTCCGGACAAGTTAGGGCAGCTTCGTTTGGAGGTTCAAGGGGCTAAGCGGTGGAAGAAGTTGACCTTGAGGGAGTTGCAATCCCTGTTGGGAAAACTGAATTTCGCGTGCCGGATTTTACCCATGGGGAGGATTTTTTGTAGGAAATTGGCGGTGGCGACTGCTGGGGTTACGGTACCCCATCATTACGTGCGCCTGGGGAGGGAGCTTCGGGACGATCTGGCAGTATGGGATGCGTTCTTGGCTAAATACAATGGCCGGTCGCTGGTAATAGAGGAAGTGGTGGATTCCAGGGGGATGGAGCTGTTTACCGATGCATCGGGGAGTGTAGGTTTTGGGGCATATTGTCAGGGACGCTGGTGTGTGGGTTCCTGGCCGGATTCGTGGAGAGCCGAGGGCTGGGGTAGGAACTTAGCATTATTGGAGTTATTCCCCATAGTGGTGGCTTTGGCCACGTGGGGGCACCGGTTTGAGAATAAGAAGGTGCGCCTGTTTTGTGATAATATGGGGGTGGTGCAGGCTATTAACAGACTGACAGCATCCTCACCGCCGGTAGTTTGTTTATTACAGCGTTTAGTGTTATTATGTTTATCATTGAATGCCTGGGTTGTGGCGGAGCACGTCCCGGGCGTTGAGAACGGCATTGCTGACGCGTTGTCTCGTCTGCAGTGGGAGCGTTTTCGTCAACTGGCGCGGAGATGGAAGGGGACGCGTGGCCTGCGGATCTTTGGGAGCTGCCGTTTGGGCGGCATGTGGTTTGATTCACTCTTCTCTGGCTGAGGGCACATGGGTGGCCTATGAGGCGGCTTGGGAACGGTGGGAGGAATGGAAAGCCTTGTTTGAATCTCAGGTGAGGGGTCAGGATGTGTTGCTTTTTCTATTGGTGGGTCAGTGTAAGGAGGAAGGTTGGTCGGTATCTCGGGTAAATAGACTGATAGCGGGATTGGCTTTCGGTTTTCGGGCTCGGGGACTGTTGGATGTGACAAAGGCCTTCATAGTGGGGCAGGCGCTTAAGGGGTGGCGGCGAGGATGGGCGTCTAGAGATCAACGGAGGCCGGTGTCATTCCAGTTGTTGCAGGAATTGGGGCGTTCGGTGGAGCAGGTGTGTCGCTCACCGGCCGAGGTTCGTTTGTTTCATTTGGCATTCTCGTTGGCATTCTTTGGGGCGCTCAGGCTGGGAGAGTTGGTGAGCCCGTCGGTTCGGCGGGTGGGAGGGTTGTTAGCGGAGGATGTAGACCATTACGAGGACAGGGTGGAGTTCAGAATTCGGCGGTCAAAGACGGACTAGACGGGTAAGGGGGCAAAGGTAGTGTTGTTTGCGGTCCGGGAGTAGAGATGTGCCCGGTCAGGTGCTTGGGGGCATTTTTACATGAACTGCGAGTGTCAGGGGAGCCGTTGTTGCGGCACGGGGATGGGACGTTCCTGTCTCGGTTTCAATTCCTGGCAGTGTTTAAGAAGTGTTTAAGGGAGTGCGGCCGTCAGCCGGGGGGATTTCGGAGGGCATTCCTTCCGGATTGGAGCGGCGACAGAGGCGGCGCGCAGGGGTCTGGGCGATGAGGTGGTGCAACGCATCGGGCGGTGGGAATCTGTTCGGTTCAGGTCATATGTTAGGCCGGCATGGTTGTAAGGCGGGCAAGCAGATTTGGGGGAAGGAAAAGGGGGGGGTTACCCAAGTGGGAGGGGGGCACGGTTCTCATTGTTATTTATGTCTGTTTTCTTTTAGGTGAAGGAGTGCGGGAACTGGTGTGGATCCTGGGTCACTCCTACGTGTTCTGGGGGGCGCTGCGGGCCGCCGTCCGCCCGGAAGGTCGGCAACTGGGGTTTCCGAGGGAGCGTGTAGTGGTTACGTGGCTGGGATTCCGAGGGATGTCTTGGTCCAGGGTTTTGCCCGAGTTCCATAGGTTCTCGAGACTGGATAGGTCACCGGATGTCTTGGTATTACACGTTGGAGGGAATGATTTGGGGGCCAGGCCGTTTAGGGAGCTTATTAGAGATATCAAGTTTGATATGTTGCGGTTGTGGGCGCTGGCTCCAGGGTTAGTGACGGTGTGGTCTGATGTGGTGTATCGGCATACTTGGAGAGGGGCCAGGTGTGTGGAAAGTATCAACAGAGCTAGGATTAAGGTAAACAGGGCAGTGGCGCGGTTTTTCAAACGCAACGGCTGCGTGGCAGTTAGGCACAGGGAGCTGGAGGCTGGTGTAGGGGGTTTTTGGCGGAGAGATGGGGTACATCTTAATGCCGTTGGTACAGATTTGTGGTGCCTAGCCATTCAGGAAGGGATCGAAAAAGCTCTAGGGGTGTGGAGGGACGCCAAGTCTTAAGGTGTCAAGACTTGACGTTGTTGACGGGGGGTCCTCGGAGTTGGAGACAAAGGATGTGGATGGCTGGTTGGGGGGGGAGCTCATAAGGCTCTGGACTCCCCAAAAGGAATAGCTTGGCTATGTGCGGTTTTAGCTGGCCTGAGAGTGGGGATCTTGTAAGTTGAAGATCCTTCACCCTGGTGGGGTGATTTGGTGCCTCCGAGCTGGGCTTACGGCTGGAGGTAAACAATTTAACGGGATATAAAGGTTAGGCCAGAATGTGGGCTCCGAGGACCTCCTTGTCAAAAGAGTTAGAGTGGGGAACTGGCAATTGGTTTATATATTGTTTACAATGTTTATATGTATGTTTGTTAATAAAATGGCTGCTGTGGCCAATTCATTCCAACTACGGTGTCAAGTCTCATTTTACAGGTGAAGTGATTGGGAGATTGGTGGAAGGACTGAGCGATACCGCGTCATGAAACATTGATGCGTCATGTCAGCAAATAAGCAATTGCACGGTCTGCACCTTTACACTAATGCACTTTTAGTCACAGGAAGGATGATTTTTTGGCTTTAGCAGACTTGGTATTCTGTTATGTTGCCTCATGGTTTATTTCATGTATTCTTTGATAAACTACAGCCTACGCACATGATCACAGTAACACATACACAAAATCAATCATTCTGCCATGCTATAGTACATGGAATACTACAACACCTTACTATTACTTCACAGTATAGTGAAGCTTATTACTGACTTGCTATTCCAGTAAGAAGCTGTGGTTGCAGAGCAGAGTCCCCAAGGGTGTGATGGCTAGTGAGGAGTGGTGCATTATGGGAACATAGCCCTTACCCTCGCTGCAGCTTCCAATGTCACCTTTGGCTTAAAAACACTAACCAGAGCAAGCTTATCAGCCGAGAGAGTAGCAGAAGTGGCTTGGTAATGCTGTTGAGAAAGTGATCTGATTCCGTCTACATTTCATTCATAGGCTACAAGGATTAAAGGAGGTTTATCCAGCCTGGCCTACATAAGAGCTGCTTTCTAATGAGACAATATTGTTTTCTAACAGGGTCACATAAGGGAGACAAGTCAGAAGAATGGAGCATGAAGAGTTCATTCAGACACTTAGTATAATTTAGGATGCCTCCACACTAGCATTATGTGTTCTATTCCAAAAAAAAAAAAAGAAGGGAAGCCGATGGTCGCAGAGGCAGAACATATGAAGGGCCAGCTCTGTCCTGGGGAGCCCACTGGACCCAGTGCAGGTGGTGGGTGACAGAAGGATACTGTCCGTGGTGAGCTCCATGTGGGAGAATAACTCCCATCCTATGCATGAGACTGTGATTGCGCTGGGCAGTACTGTCAGTGACCGACTGCTCCACCCTAGGTGTGAGAAGGAGCGCTATCGGAAGTCTTTCCTCCCCACCGCGGTTAGGCTGTACAACCAACACCGACCTAAGCGGAGATCATTACATACAGAGAACTGAAATATCTCTCTGCCTGTTAAATCCCCCCCCCCCCCTGCTACTTCCTATCTGTCTGTCTGCTATTAATGTAATGCCTCTCACCTTGGAACATTCCTGTACATGTTGTATTTGTATTTGTATCTGCTTATCTTATCTTTGCTGCTGTAACACACTGAATTTCCCCACTGTGGGACTATTAAAGGACTATTATTATTATTATTATTATGAAACACTGGCACAAGAGAATGACTTTGTGTTCTTTCTTTGTTTTACAGAACGACTATGGAGGGAAAAGCAAAGTGTATTTATATGTAAACTTGGGAAATTAATCTAAGCTATGACACTTTGGTTTGTAAGCAGCACATATTATAAAGAATGTCCACAAATATACCACACTAGACAAAAGGAAAAAAACCCGCCAATTGCGGTGGATACAGTCGACCATGCCATTTGTATGGTGGTGTCACATCTTTCCTCCGACGTCTGATGCTCGACCATTTTTAAGAGGGATAAGTTGCTGCTGTTGTGTCCAGTTTCAAAACAAAGGACCTCATTATAGTCAATGGGGTCTACTGAGCTCCATGTGTAACCAATGTTTTAATGGTCCGTCTCTCCGTCGTTTGGGTCACCCAATGGACCCAAATGACGGAGAGCCTGTGCTAGTGTGAACCTAGTGTAAGAATGGTCTGACGTATTGGTTTTCAAGATGCCTGATCCGTCGCCATGTTATCACAGAAAATAAGCAGCTATCAGAGGTGCCTGACAGTGGCTAAGAACACAAATACATGCTCAGCTGCATGGGGGAGTTGGGAAGCATAGCTGTTGTCTGAGCAAAATGTTGGATGTCAACTATAAAGGCTGTCATGACAGGTCCCACAATGTTGCCTCACCGTTGTCTGTTCTACAATCTTGAATGGTAAATGCACGGTTCTGCTGTATTATACAGTGGCAAGGGATATTTGCCATTCACACTTGTCATTTGACTGCCAGATTGTTAGGAAACCTGCTTAGTCCTTCCCCGTGCATTGCTTAAAGGGGTATTACCATGAACATAATCATATCTCTATTTATAGAAAATTAAAAGTTAAACATTTTTGCAAATATAAGTAATTTAAAATTCTATAGAGTTTTAAAGATTTTCTGTAACCATCTTAGTGGTGACAGTCTGTTGTATTGATCGGTTGCCAATGGATACGACCACGAATGCAGAAACTTTCTATGGTCTGGGACTTGTCAGGAACCCAGCCATGATTTTCTTGTAGCTGGTTTATCAGGCAGGGACACTGCTTTATCAGTAGATATCCCAGCTACAATAAGGCAAATCATGTCTGATTTTCTGACCTTAGAAAGGTCCTGCATTCATGGTCGTATCCACTGGCAACTGATCAAGACAACAATTTGTGACCACAAGATATTTAGAGAAAATCTGGGCCACCTGAGACAGACACACTGCTAATTTTTATGTTAGGGAAATTCAACAGTGTGTTCCCATGAAAGACTTTGTGGCAAAACCATCCACAATTGGATGGTGTTTGCTGTGGTACACCTTCCGGAAGTGATTTAGGTCTCCTATAGATTTCATCCTTTGCATTTCTTTGCGAGGTTGAAAACCGACTGTGAAATCTACAGTAATTGACATGCTGCAGTTTTTAAGCTAACAGCGCAGGTCACTTTGCTGTGCAGGTTTTAGTCGCAGCATGTGGATGAGACTTGTTTAAAGGGAACCTGTCAGGCTGTTTGGGTCTATTAAAGTTCCAGAATGACGTTTATCAGCGGAGTTTTAGGGCCCAAACCTCTGTATCATACTGACATTCACCACCTGTATCCTTAGGAATCAACACTTGAAAATACCCAGTGTCTGCTAAGATGAGTCTGCTGGGGGACTCTGGCACATTGTAGCTGGCAAGTTTGCAGTTGCTATCCTGTTGTATGGGGGCGGTTTGGCTTCTTTGCATTGCTCATTGGCACAGTCAGTGTTTATAGGGTTATTTTAGCGGGCTGACTGTATAGTATAGCACTTAGACTTTTCCTGCATTGCCTGGATACGTTAATGGAGATACATTTCTGTAACTAAGAATACTATCCACTTTTAGTCAGTAATTATATTTTAAGGTTTTTTTTAGTTCTTTGATACTGATACACTAATAATAAAGATATCTAGAATTTTGATGTTTCACTATGTAAAACTAGATATTGTGCAATGGCCAGAATGACATTTTCCTGGGCAGTTCATTTACACCATAGCAACAATTAGACTAGCTGAACAGACTGATACATCTCATAGTAGCGCTCAGAGTTCACCAATGAAAAGTCATGGCAAGCTGCTACACGCACACAAAGCTCGTTCATTAATAGTGTAACTACGCTTTGCTACTTGCTGCCATTGTGACTGCAGAAAATAAATTGGGCTTGTTACGAGTGCGGAGTCTTTCCAAAGCCAATTGACTGAAAATCCATTTGTAAGATTACCAAGTCAGTAAATGAACATGTTCTATGTACAAGGATCACCTTGTCCAAGGCAATTGCTTTTTTCAAAGTGTTCTCTGTAGAAAATCTACAATTTTCAATAGTAACATATTTGTCAGATTACCATGAATTTTTTGTGTTCATTATAAGATTTACCTTTTTACTCTGTGGTTTTAAAGAGATGCTGTCATCTCTCCTGACATGTTTGATTTAGTAAATACTTGTATTCTACATTGAATAACAAATCTGGAATGTCTTTTACTATAACTTTGTGTTTTGTTGTTCCTCTGTTATCTCTTCTAGAAATTTATGAATAAATTGACAGCTGGGTGTTATACTTTCCCCTTTGAAATGGGCGTGTTCCTACAAAAGTTGGACATGCAGCACTTTTGCTCAGTCCAAAAAATAAGCATACACGACAGACAGCAAGGATGCTCAGAATGAAGATGGGGGGGAACAGACACAAACGGACAGTTTTTTGATGGATTTGATCCGTCAAAAAAGACGAATTATGGTATCAACTGTGTAACCATTTGTGTCCGTTTTTTGACAAATTTTTTAGATGAGTTTGCAATGGGCGAATACCAAGGGGCAGATGAACTTAGCGTCTGCTGTACTCAAACTCATATAATTCCATTTTGTCTTAATATAGTATATTTTCCATAGATGTCAGTAAGGTTCTATTCAGATCACGTTTTTTATATCCACTAAACACATCTGTTGCATGCAAAAAATGGACACAAACGGATGGCTATCCGTTTACATAGACATCAATGCTTTTTGAAGGACACAAAAACATAGTATACCATACTTTTGTGTCCGTTCAAAAAAAAAAAAAACCTATGCCCATCCGTTTGCATCCATTTTTTGCATCCGCTAAATGTGGATGTAAAAATGTGATCTGAATAGACCCTCATATGTACAAGATTACACAAGAATATGCTTGTGTGATCATCTCAGTATTCACAACCTCTTCACCCCTGTAAAACCAAAGAGCACCACTGAACTGAAATATTAAAGCTACCATTAGTAAGTCATACATGACAATTTCCATTATTATTTTTTTTCTTCTGAACATTTAACTTCTTAGAAGATTTAATATCATTGCCATAGCAACCCGTAATGTAGATTCTTCTGGACTTGGCGGTCATCTCTATTCATCCATCACAAGAAATTGTTTATTTTTGCTTTGAATTTCAAGAAATAACCTTTTTTCTTGTTAATGGTGATATTTATGGATTGATGGCATTAACTGCACCTGAATTACATGCAGTGGTGAACCTAGTCTCTTTGCTTACTGAGGCGGAGTATAGAAAGACACCCCCCAAAAAAAAAAAAATTGTGTTTCCATGCTACTAGCTTCACACGCTGTTATAGTCGCACAATATACACAATACACAAAGTTATAAAACAGTTTTTAAGAATTCTTCTTCCTGTATTACTTCAGTATCAGATCAACAACACGGCATTAACAATGAAAGTAACTTCACACATCTTCTGCTTGGTGGATGGACGAGCCCACGTGGCCCCCATTCTCTATAATAGGAGCCCCGCAGATAGCTGAGGACTGGACTTCGGATATCTTTGGCACTCCCATTGAAGTGAATGAGAGCCACGCGGGTTTGTCCATCCACCAAGTGACACACCTATATATATGGCTGCAGTCATGCTGAATTCCCCACCCAGTGGGGGGAAAAAAAAACCAATTCTCAGGCTCAGTGGGGGTCTCAGCAGACAGACCCCCATCAATCAGGTATTTATCCTCTATCATTTAGGTGAATACAGGGCAGTAACATTTTGTGACTTACAGGTGACGTCTCTGACTAATCCTTCACATTTCCCTTCTTTTCCCTTTGGACCGCCATGACCACTTCTTCCAGCTTTGATTTGTCTCTGTAAAGTTTACAACACAGACATCTTTGGCTCCTCACTTTTCCAGGCATCCAACCCACATTGTCCTCACCTGTACACCCATCCTGCTGCTACCCCAATTATAAAATATATGATATACCCCCCCCATAATGAATAATACTCCCAAGTGCATCTTTATATTAATAATGTCCGTGTGTACCCTGTATAAAGTGCCCCTTATTAATAATGACCCAGGTGTTAACTAATTAAAAGGTTTTCCAGGTCATTAATAAACTAATCAGTGGGGCTCAAAAACCCAGGACCCCTACTGATCAGCTGTTTGAATGAACTGTGGTACACGTCTATGTGACAAGGCTGTAATTACATCACACGGTCACTATAAACAGACAGCGTATAATATAAACAGGCACCATAGCCCCTGTTTATAGCGCCCCATTTACACACACTATAATGTTCCACAGCAGCCCCTGCACACGGTATTGCGGCCCCTGCACACAGTATTGCGGCCCCTGCACACGGTATTATGGCCCGCATCGGCCCCTGCACGCGGTATTACGGAGCACAGCGGCCCCTGCACACGGTATAGCGGCCCCTGCCCACGGTATTATGGCCCGCAGCGGCCCCTGCACACGATATTACGCTCCGCAGCGGCCCCTGCACATGGTATTATGCCCCTTAGTGGCCCACCCATGAACTATTATATTCTGGGGGGTTTTCAGACCCCAGAGTATAATGATTGGAGACCCAGGGGGAGGTGACAAATATAAAAACCAGTGCTACTTACCTTTCCTTCACACCGGTGCACTCCCTGCAGCTTTCGTCAGTGTGTAATTGTGCAAAGACGTCACATGATCAGGCCGGTGTCGTGACCTGATAACATCACCAGAGGGCCGAAACCTGCTTGGAGTAACAATGGTTTTTATGTTTCCTTACCTCCTCTGGGACTCCAGAGTATAATAATAGTAGTATTTGAGGCCTGCGGCCTCACTTACCGATCCCCGCACTTGCTCACAACCGCCTCGCTTCCCCCTTCTGCATCCCATAGAAGAAGGAGAAGAAGGGGCGGCTACAAGCAGGTGCGGAAATAGGTAAATAAATAGGCCGTTACCTGCTGGGGTTACTCCAACAGGTAACGGCCTATATATATATATATATATATATATATATATATATATATATAAAAAAGTTATCCTCACCTACCTGTGATCCCTTGATGGAGCCGTCGCGTCCTCCTCTTCTTGTCTGCGACATCTGCGTCTCAGCACAGGAGGGGCGATGACGTCATTGTATTGCCATGTGCGCTGAAATGTGGACGTCTCGTAAGCCAGCCCAGGACAGGCCCCATTCAGCACACATCTACACCAGAAAACTGGCATAGATGGGTTGATTAATTCCCCCATTGTTCAGTAGTGATGTACAGTATTTATATACTGTACTAAATGTATTTCCGTCATTATAAAACCTATTTGATGTAGATTTATGGTTTCATCTATTTTAGGTGTTGTTTTAGGTGATTTGATTATGACGCTGTCCATGCTTATGGCCACTATTATGATTTTTGATATGTGTTTAATTTTTATGAAATCACTGAACTTTTATTGTGACTGTAATTATTACTTTTTCTATTGTATTACATATAGTACATTATACATATCTTGTTTTATCTTAATTTTGAATTTTATTACCTCTGACATTTCCTTGAGACCTTATTCTCTTTAAATATTGCAAAGAGTTTTCTATACCTTGACTTGTGACATTAATTCCTAGAGACTTGTTGCCTCTCTGTCCCATTTATATGTTTTTGCGCTTCCCCTTGTTCAGTCAAGAAATAAAAACAGTGTGCTGCAAGGCATGTGTGTGGGGATGTGGAGTGGGTAGGCCAGGCACCGACTTTGACCCTGACTCCAACTCCTTCATAAATAGCTGACAGCCATGGTCAGACAAAAGTAAAAAAAAAAAAAAAAAAAAAAAAAAAAAAAAAAAAACAGTGATTGAATTCTACAATAATTGCATAATATGATTAAAAATCATTATTTTCTTTTAAAGCTGGTAACTATTTTTCTGACTCCGCTCAAAACACGCCACAACTCTGACTCTACATCACTTGCATGAGTTCCAGTTTTTTAACCTGAGTCTTGTTTCTGAACCTCAATATTTTGTAGGAATCTAGGATTTGAAGATATTTCTATTTTCCATCTATAATAAATGTAGTAAAGTATACAATGCAAATATAACTATAGATAATGTTAGCTTTCCTTTCTGGCCATATTACAGAAACTTGGGACAAATACAGAACATCAGAATGGGCACATTAGTAAATCTACCCCAGTGTATATATAGGCTTTAACTATAGAATCTACCCCCTAAAGGACCAAGAAATTTTTGGTCTTCACCTCCTTAATATTATTATTGATGATAATAATAATAATAATTTTTTATGTATATAGCACCAACATATTCTGCAGAACTTTACAAGTCATAGGGTTCATGTACAGAATAAATGAGACATTAGAGAATAATAAATCAAGTCTCAAAATTGGAGTGAGGGCTCTGCTCGCGGGAGCTTAATCTATGAGGTAGAAGTGCTTATACAGCGGACCAGCCATTTTTATGAAAAAGGTTAATTTAATTACACAAATAATAAAGCTGTATAAGCCAGTGTCCTTTTATGCGCAGATCCAACATGCCTGGTCATACAGAGTTACATTTAGATAAAGGCATTATGTCCTGTGGGATAATATAGGGGAGGAAGCGTGAACAGAAGAGGGTTAGTTTGGGGAATGTAAATGGTGAGCTGTTAGATTAGGAAATGTTACGCCTGCCTGAAGAGATGTGTTTTTGGCATGCACTTGAGGCTGTAGAAGTTGGGAGTTAATCTGATTGTCCAGGGTAGCACATTCCAGACAAGTGGTGCAACTCAGGAGAAGTCTTGGAGATTTCCTTGTTTTCTTTCAGCTACAATTTTTTTATATTCAAGACTACATTTGATTTATTTAAAAACTAAGAAAGTGCTTGTTGTATTTTTGCGCTTTTCCTATTTGGGAAATTTAGCATTTTTAAAAAATATATAATGGGGCAGATTTATTAAAACTGTCTAAAAGCAAAACTGTCTTAGTTTATCATAGCAACCAATCTCGGTGCAGTTTTCATTTTGTATTCTGCTCCTGAAAAATGAAAACTGCATTGTGAATGTTTTTTTCTTTTAGACAATTTAATAAATCTGTCCCAATGTCTATAAGACAGTACATTGCTGCCTGTGTACCTCAAGTGCCCAGTCACCTCTTAGGGCAACCTTGGAGGACTTTATTAGGCGCTAGGCCCCCAGCCTTTGTCCAAACCTCGAGTAGCATTGATCATGGACTTCAAAATAACATTTAGATGCAGGGAAGGAAAATGTCACTGAAAAAATGTATCAATAGGATGTGTGGAACCGATGTTAAAGTGTGCCTATGATTCCAAAAAGTTTCCGATATCTCGTACCTTACAACATTACTGTACCTTGGAAATTTGGAGATCATGGTGATAACAGTGAAAGGGGAAAGGCACTGGGAATAGATCCAGAGAGCCTAGTCATTGTGTAGATTCCAGTTCATAGATTCTAACCAGTATAAACTTCTGGGATATCTCTATGACATGGCAGAAGTTTTCCTAAAAACTTTCACAAATTTGGTGCTAAAAATAAATGGCAAAGGAACCTGTTCTAGTTTCTGAACCTCAGCATTTTGTAGGAATCTAGGATTTGAAGATACTTCTATCATCCATCTATAATAAACGTAGTAAAAGTATACAGTGCAAATATAACTACAGATAACGTTAGCTTTCCTTTCTGGAAATATTACAGAAACTTTGGGAC
Organism: Leptodactylus fallax; assembly: GCA_947044405.1. Lineage (NCBI taxonomy): Eukaryota > Metazoa > Chordata > Amphibia > Anura > Leptodactylidae > Leptodactylus > Leptodactylus fallax. The sequence goes on along the minus strand of CAMRHE010000130.1, from coordinate 1,449,226 downwards.
AAAAACAGAACATCTGGACAGAGTTGCTTTGTCGATGTCTACATATAAAAGTAAGTACACGATTTTTTTCAGATTATGTCTTAGGCTCTGTTCCCATCTGAGATATGGTTATAAATGCAACGCATTATGATCTCACATCGACAGAAAAAATAGTGCTGCATGCAGCGATACTTTCCCTGGCATAAGGAACAGACTCTGCTTGTAATGGAGCATAAGGTACATGTGTGAAATAGCTTTAGTTGTTCATTGTAAGTCTCTGATCCACCTAGACTAGACTATATGTGGAAGTGATATGTTAAAGGGGTTTGCCGGGACTATGATATTAATGAACTATCCTTGGCATAGATCATCAATATTAGATTTGTAAAGTCTGACACCCAGGACCCTTGCCGATCAGTTGAAGAGATTACAGCACTTGGGTGAGCTTGACATCCTCTTTTCATGCTATTGATGTTGCGTCCATTGGTCACATGGCTATGCTGCAGTACAGTCCCATTTAAATGAATGTGGCTGAGCTGCAATACCAAGCACAGCCACTTACCAGTTACGCACAGTGGTTTGTAAGCAGAGAAGAGGCCACAACACTTGTCCACAGACCCTTCGAAAGCTAACCAGTGGTGGTTCCGGGTGCCGTACCCTCACCAATGTGATATTGATGACCTGTCCTAAGGACAGGTGAATATTATAGTCCTGGAAAACCCCTTTAACAAACACAGCACAGTCCTGCAGCAGTGGTCCTGGAGATTCCAGATTGAGGATCATGTGCAAGAGCATTGGAGAGCCCCTTTAAGGATTCTGTTTAGAAAGGCATGTTACTGGCACATAAGGTCAGGCCATTGAATTCCCATAAATGTAAGTGAGCTTCTTTCCTTTGACACAGCAAAATAATTTTGCTACAGTGCATCTTCTGTCTGTACATTAATAAATATATAAATGATGCTGTAAACAGCTGTGACCCCCTGTCCATGCTGATGTCTGTGGCTCATATTATCCACTGAAGGGTTTTTGCTCACTCTGGACTTATCAAATCCACTCAGTAAAAACCTTCTGACAAGCGAGTTTTTGTGCCATGAAAAATGACCAGCTTTAGGCAAATTTGCTATTTCCAGCAGTAATCCCAGCAAACACTTTTTGCCCAGGTTCTCATAGTGTTTCCAGGCGCAGAACACCTTGTGTTCACTGGTTTCAGTATGGAAAACCACTTTCCTAGTGTGATGTGTATTCTTTAGCTATTAAAGGGGTTGTCCGTTGATCAGTATACAGGACGGTGTGCTGTTTGTACCAAGGGACTTCTGCAGCTAATCACACGCCAGTGGTGACCTCTTCACAAATGATGCATCAGAGCGGTCATGTGCCGTTTGTGAAGAGGTCACTGCTGATACAGCAACCCATCATTGTAGGCAGTAGTTGTTTTCAATGGTAACCAGTAAACACTCAACCAACTCCTCCAGCCCACCTTCTTAGTTGGTGCAGTGCTGAAGGGGCCTGCATGTTACCAGATGGAGGTAGTTCCCCTTGGCATGCTTCCAGTTGGTTATAGTCCTCAGCCTCACTGAGCCAAGTGATCATGGTCAGAAGGGCCCTTGAAGGGAAGTGCAGCAGTGACTCAGGAGACAGTAGTGGCAGTTGAACAACAAGTGGAACTTTACTGAAGTAATCAACAGAAACAGATGCAGGTTCCAGATGAGTTTAGTAGTGCAATGCACATCCACTGTAGGAAGGGGTATGAAGCAGGTAATGGTTAATCAGTAAGGGATGCCCAGTATCAAGATGTCTAAATCCAGTGCCTAATATCTCCAAATTCTGTATTGCTATACTCTCGCCTCTCCCACTATATGGGGGCTAAAGGAAGTCCCAAGGGTACCCTGTGTGATGCAGGGTCCAATTTGTGAGGCTCTTGGAATCCTCAACTTCTACAGTACCTCTATCCTTAACATAGGGGAATACACATGGAAGCATACAACCTACAGTATATACGTTGCAGTGGCACAAACAATATTCAAAACAGTGCAAACATTTTGGCAGTGGGATACTGCACTGAGCCCTATGATTGGCTTCATCCTCACACAAATGGGATGTCACAGGTATAGTCTATGGGATCCTCGGGTTTCAGCGGGTAACCGCTTTTTAAAGTGGATTTGGGTTCCATTCGTGGGGTCCCCAAGTGGACCCCATGAACGGAAACCCAAACGCAGGTGTGAACCTAGTGTCAGAAAAAGCTATACAAACTCGACCTTGAGCAAAAGTGTAAATGTATCCATCTCACTTGGTTTGCAAGCTGTACAAAAATGATCCATGGATAATGTTGTTTATCCATACATATTTCCAGGACTTTTGTCAAAGGAACTTTTTACGGGTGATTTTTTTTCTTTTCTTGTTTATATGTGACAAATAAGGCGCTCATTTGACAAATCCTTGACTAAAATTCAGTGAATCCCACCAAGTCTGTGTATTTGCTGTAGAGGATTGTTTGTGGTCTCTTTCAAGCATGTGCTGCAGTCTCTTGGGCTTGACAAATTGATCTGTGGTCGGAGGTACCTTTTCTTATATCTACGTTGACATGCCAAAATCATCCCAAATTCACAGAATCTGCATGCAAATGTCTAGTAGATGAGTGACAGGAAGAGATTTCTCAAATAGCAGGTCCATACCCCAATCTTTAGGTTAAAAAAACAGAGTTAACTAAATAAGAGGGAGGATGTGGTCTGCAAATAAGGAGAATAAGCAGCAATTAACTATTACTCATCTGGAAGGTATTCCAGCTTGCTTGGTCCTTGGTGAAGCAATGAGCAAGTATCCCTCCGATTAAAGTGACCGGTCAGGTTAGCATTTTAACATCTGGGAGAGCGTCTAATGGAGTTCAGTCAGTCATCAGCTTCTTGAGGAGAAGTGAAGAAAAGAATCTTCTTATCATATACAATTCGCAGGCGACCAGGAAACCTCACAGTGTATGATATCTGGAGGTCTCTAAGCCTTTTCTTGCAGAGGAGGTGCTCTCAGTGGTGGTGGTCAAGATGTCACGCGGTGTAACTGCTCAATGGTGTATGTGGTTGAAAGGGTAGCAACAGGCAGCAGATCTTTAAGCCATCGTTCTATGAAGGTGCAAGGGTCTCTCCCTTCAGCTCGATGGGGAGGCTCAGGATTCTCCCATTATTTTGACATAGTCTGTTTCCTAAGTTGTTGGTTCTCTGGGCCCACATGTCAGCCACTTTCTCTACTGCGGTTATCTTGCCTGGCATAGGGACTGATGCATTTTCTAGTTGGAAGATATGGGTCTTGAATCCGAAACAAGTTATGGAAATCCTGGCACGGGAGATCTAGATCCACTTTCATCTCCTGAATTTTACTAGTTACAGAGGATGTGGAGTTCTGAATGGCTATAGGAGGCAGTCATATAGCTGTGTAAGGGGAGTTCATTCTCTGGGTCAATCAGTGTGCCCTCAGATAAAGACACAGAGCATAGCTCGGGCTCCTGATGTGCAGGAGGGCTAGCGCCATTTTGGAAGATGGAGCAGGCAAATTCTTTGAGCTTCTCTGCAGAGTTGAACTGCCTCATTCGGTTAATGCCAGCTTTCCTCTGGTGACAATAGAGCCTGGGCCCTCTTGAAGGTATTTTGGTAGTGATTTTAGCAGGATAATAAGAGTAACTGTGTAGCTGGTAATGGAAGATTTATTCTGTGCATCCATACATAGTGTAAGTTGGCCACACCCCTTTATTAAGTACAGTCATATGAAAAAGTTTGGGCACCCCTATTAATCTTAATCATTTTTAGTTCTAAATATTTGGGTGTTTGCAACAGCCATTTCAATTTGATATATCTAATAACTGATGGACACAGTACAATAAACCTCATTTCAATCCTGAAATATTACTAACAGAAAATGTGCAATATGCATTAAACCAAAATTTGACCGGTGCAAAAATTTGGGTACCCTTATCATTTTATTGATTTGAATACTCCTAACTACTTTTTACTGACTTACTGAAGCACAAAATTGGTTTTGTAACCTCACTGAGCTTTGAACTTCATAGCCAGGTGTATCCAATCATGAGAAAAGGTATTTAAGGTGGCCAATTGCAAGTTGTTTTCCTATTTGAATCTCCTCTGAAGAGTGGCATCATGGGCTCCTCAAAACAACTCTTAAATGATCTGAAAACAAAGATTGTTCAACATAGTTGTTCAGGGGAAGGATACAAAAAGTTGTCTCAGAGATTTAACCTGTCAGTTTCCACTGTGAGGAACATAGTAAGGAAATGGAAGACCACAGGGACAGTTCTTGTTAAGCCCAAAAGTGGCAGGCCAAGAAAAATATCAGAAAGGCAGAGAAGAACAATGGTGAGAACAGTCAAGGACAATCCACAAACCACCTCCAAAGAGCTGCAGCATCATCTTGCTGCAGATGGTGTCACTGTGCATCGGTCAACAATACAGCACACTTTGCACAAGGAGAAGCTTATGGGAGAGTGATGCGAAAGAAGCCGTTTCTGAAAGCACGCCACAAACAGAGTCGCCTGAGGTATGCAAAAGCACATTTGGACAAGCCAGCTTCATTTTGGAAGAAGGTCCTGTGGACTGATGAAACAAAGATTGAGTTGTTTGGTCATACAAAAAGGAGTTATGCATGGCATCAAAAAAACACAGCATTCCAAGAAAAACACTTGCTACCCACTGTAAAATTTGGTGGAGGTTCCATCATGCTTTGGGGCTGTGTGGCCAATGCCGGCACCGGGAATCTTGTTAAAGTTGAGGGTCGCATGGATTCAACTCAGTATCAGCAGATTCTTGAGAATAATGTACAAGAATCAGTGACGAATTTGAAGTTACGCCGGGGATGGATATTTCAGCAAGACAATGATCCAAAACACAGCTCCAAATCTACTCAGGCATTCATGCAGAGGAACAATTACAATGTTCTGGAATGGCCATCCCAGTCCCCAGACCTGAATATCATTGAACATCTGTGGGATCATTTGAAGCGGGCTGTCCATGCTCGGCGACCATCAAACTTAACTGAACTGGAATTGTTTTGTAAAGAGGAATGGTCAAAAATACCTTCATCCAGGATCCAGGAACTGATTAAAAGCTACAGGAAGCGACTAGAGGCTGTTATTTTTGCAAAAGGAGGATCTACTAAATATTAATGTCACTTTTCTGTTGAGGTGCCCATACTTTTGCACCAGTCAAATTTTGGTTTAATGCATATTGCACATTTTCTGTTAGTACAATAAACCTCATTTCAATCCTGAAATATTACTGTGTCCATCAGTTATTAGATATATCAAATTGAAATGGCTGTTGCAAACACCCAAATATTTAGAACTAAAAATGATTAAGATTAATAGGGGTGCCCAAACTTTTTCATATGACTGTATATTAAAGGTTAATTTTTAATTTTACAGATCAGTCATATGTCAACTTACATTGACTTTGATTGTGAAAAAACAAGCAAAACATCCATATTTTGAACAGGCAAAATAGTGTATCAGCCTTACACCTACAAACACTCATACAGGACCCTGTGTCCCAATACTGGAGGCCTGGCCATGTGTATTGAGTGCTGCTAGTACTTCTCCTGGAAGTAGCATTCAGCAACAGACTGCTGCAGAGACCGCCAGTAATGAAGTAAATGCCAGGTCACTGCCAGCTCTGGGATCTGGAGTATGGACCCTAGTGCCCTGACCTATTGACACAGATGACTGTGAGTAATTTATGATACACTACAAGGATTTAGAAAAGCCGCATGTGGGAAGTGAATAGTACCAGATATGAAGCTAGTTTATGGACTGTCATAGTACTAGTAAATCAAGCTGTCATACCACAGAAGAACAATGTAGTGAATAAGAAGAACAAGTTCCCTTTGGTGTAGTCCCCTGGTATCTTATACATTACTACTCATATAATATATAGTTCTTTCTTATAAAGAACCATGGTTAATGACACAATTATCACAGATATGTCAAGAGCACATGTCCAAGGGATGAGATATGGTCTTCTAAAATCAAAGTAGAAATCTTGTCTGTTTTTATGAGAGAAGATCAGCTCTGTTCTTCTTATTATGCACACAAATTATAATTCTTACATGTAAGAGGGTCAGTTCTGTGAGTAACCCATGACCCTATTCTGGGGTTCCACTCAGGGATAGCACAGTAATGAGGTAGACGCTTTAGCTGAAAAAGCAACTTAACCTGTTTCTCTACCAATCTGCAAATGACGGCATGACAAATAGCACGTTTGTTCACTATGCAGCACATTGACATGGTGTCAGCTCATGTACTAAGCCAGTGCCATTAGCAGTGATGTGGGGTCATCGGTCAAGACCCCTGGGTCTCCCATCTTTAACCCTAGGCAGGACCTAATAGGCTGGCTTGTAGCATTTATGCTGACAGTCATAATATACTACAGTACATTAGTATTACAATGTATTTTATAAGCAATCAGAAGATTGCATAGCCTACTGAAGATAATAAAAATAAATAAATTGTAACAATATATATTTGGTACCACTGCATCGATAATGACCCTTAATCTCAAACCAATGTATTATTTATCCTGCTGTCTGAATACTGTAAAAAAATAAATAAAAAGACAATGCCACAAAACCTATTGTTTGTTACCTTGCGTTAAAGAAATCAAATAAAAGTCATAAAAAATTGCATGTACCTCAGAACGGTGCCAATAAAAAGTACAGTTCGTCATGCAAAAAATAAGCCCTCACCTAACTCTGTCAATGGAAAATTGCAAAGCAAAAATAAGTAAAAAACCGCCAGATCTCCTATAGGATAGGCAGGGGCGGTTTATTACCGTCTCTGCCTTCCCAATTGCTGTGCACACAGTTATAGGAGCTTTCATGATGCTGCTCCACTCTGACCTGGTGAAGAAAAAACATGAAAAAAAAAAAAACATAAAAATAAAGCATTATTTTATCATTGAAAAAAAAATTCAAAAATTATTTGAATAACCCAAAGGAAAAAAAAAAATCTTATAGAGCTCAAAACCGCATGTGTATGTATGATGTTTCAGCAAAACATTAAAAGAAACTATAAATTGGAAAGGTAAGTACACCGCGTGAGGGTGTCTAGTGTGAGTAAAGCATTATTATTCTTATTTGTATACTACGTATGTTTACTCTCTTTGATGGGATATGAGGTAAGACCAGCTTCTTATAATTCACAAACTTTCACATAACTGGAGTTGTGTGACTGAGTAAATGTTACATAAATTACGCTTCCCATCTATGACTATCTACATTGGTTGTCTTGGGTACAGTGAATACTAATGTAAAGTAAGGCCATGCCATATACTGTTACATCGACTTGTTGCATAGCAGCCTCTATGAGCTCACGTTCTACCCGCGTGATATAACCTTTAGCACATTTTATTATTTTTGCTGCTATTTTGTAAATGTTAAATAAAGTTAATGTATCTGCAATTACATAATCGCTAGCTATTAAGTGTGAGCAGGGCCCAGGAACACCTCATGCAAAGGAGAACATATTTAATAGTCTGAATTACCTCTGCATATATACAGGAATTCTGCTCTGACTAGGAATGTTTTGTTCACCTGAAAATAGTAGATAGTTCAACAGAACTCTTTTATACAGGTTTCCACTGTATTAGTGAGCCATTAGCAGCATTTTAAGCTATATTTGCATTATGGCTTCTGTTAACAGAACGCTGAAGCTGTATTGGATCCATCATACTGTATGATGGTTCCACACTGCTCCTGACAATCCCATAAATTCTATCCGGAAGACTGCATGGCCCTCTCCACTGAAGTCTAACGTGGTGTTCACATGTAGGAATTTGATTCTGACTTGAGGGCGGATTCTGTTGAGATTCTGGATGAAAAAATAATACCCTGCTTGATCTTGGCCGAGGAGGCCGTGGCTCGAGACTTCCCGCTGATTAGGCCCATTCATCTGGGTCTAATTGCCGGCAGGTGCTGGACGGAAAATGAAGAGGAATTTGTCTTAATTTTCTGACATATGAACGGCCCTTAAAACAGTCACTGATTCAGTTGTCTATGCAACTCCCATAGAGGGAGCCAAGTGCATGTGTGGTCTCTTCTTGTATGATATGACTGCTATAGGGCGCTAAGGAGAGGTCTAGATCAGATGTCCCAATGGCCGGGCTGAGGATCAGTACCAAGCCGTGGATCACTTGGTAAAGGGCCGGCCCAGTCATTGGGGACCTCTGTGGGTTACTAGGTGTCGGCTGATCTTCCTGAAAGTGTCCATAGGACCCGTTTTTGAGAGTGATCTGCTGGTGTAGCCTACAACAGCAGGTCACTTTCCACTTACCTGATTACTAATGCAGCTCCTGGGATCTCTTCTGACACACATGATGTGTGCATCTTCCATTTTACTCCCAGAACTTTAGCTATGGTGCCGCTGGGGCCAAGGAGCAGAATAGAAGATGCACACATCCTATTTGCAAGAACAGGTCCCCGGAGTTGCATTAGTGACAAGGTAAGTATAATATAATTGTCATTTTAGTAACAATATGTGGGGGGAGGGGTAACTATTACAGTAATAGTGCCTCCCACAGTTAAATATTACCTGTCGGGGCACTATTACAATTATAGTGCCTCCTGAGTGATGGTCCCCCCTGCCCTACCTATACTTTATCAAGGCAGCTCTCTCCATATCATTCCTAATTGAGTGAGAGCCCACTCCCCACCCATACTTTTATTAAGGGAGCTGTCCATACCACCAATAAGTTATGCATGATATGGAGAGATCTCCCTTAATAAAATATAGGGAAATGCATAAATGTAATAATTAAATATATACTTTATGTTTTCTTATGAGCCGCCCAATTGCCCCAACCCTGCCCCGCTGCTAAAAATCCCACCCCAAGCCTTGTCCTTCCACAGGCTTCGAGAAAAAAAAAGGTTGGTACAAAAAAGGTTGGGGACCGCTGGTCTAGATCTCAGAGGTGGAATGAGGACCTTGTAAAAATTTTTGTCCAGTGTCCTTCTTCATCCTGGAATAGTTTAAAGTAACTACTACTACTTGGCAGTCGCTGGAAGTTTTTGAATTAAAGTTTTTTCCATTATAGCCAAAAAGTAGGCTATCTGTTGCACTTTTTTTCATAAATTGTTCTGTGGACAATGGATTGCACAATTAATATGGAACATTTCCAAATCTGTAAATGGAGCCTTTGCTCTGCCTTTTTTTTTTAAATTTTGCAAATACTATTTCAATAACCAAATTAGAAGTTTTACAGTGTTAGAGAAAGTTCAGATCTATGTAAGAGGCTCCATTCAGACTTTCTGGGGAAGAGACCATCTAAAATTGCAGACAAAAAAGACCTGCAAAGTGACGGTGAAAACAATGGATAGCCAATGGGGTCCTTTAGGATCCATTGTCTGTCATTAAATGGATCCATTTTAATATTTAGTTTGTTCTTCAGTTTTTAGGATGGAAAAGGAGCAGGCACCAAAACAGTACAAGTGTGACATATTGCAACACTCATGTATTACAGCGATGAGAACAATTGTGCTTGTGGTGCAAGTATATAAGATATTTTAATATAGTTTACCTCCACTGTTTAACCTACTAAGTTTATTTAGTGGGCACCACTAAATGATTATCGGGGTGCATCAAGGCCATACATGAAATTAATTATTTAAACAGAACAGCTGAAGGCTATAAGAAGACACTCAACCCTCAAAGTTACAAAAATATGACAAAACTACCTCCAATCTTTATACATGACCCATATTATGTTTTGAGCAAATTGAGTAAATTTGGAGTAAATTATTAGGCATCATACAGTGTTGTTAAGTAGCTTTATAAAATTTTGGCAAGTGTACAATGGTATGGAGAGGTGAATACCATATGAGTAAATGTAGTACTATGTACTACATGAATGTGACATCACTGGCCTGTGAAGCAGAAGTAGCGCTCAGGGAGTGCCACCGTCACCTTAAACACCTGATCTGCAGGGGTTCCGGGTGTCAGACTCCCGATGATCTTAAATTAATGACCAATCCTAAGGATAGGCCATCAATTGAAGAGTTCTGGAAAAAGCAGAACTCTAAGGCCCCAAATTGCAGAAAAGCTGCTTTTTGTTGTTGCAGAAAAGCTGCTTTTTGTTGTTGCAGATTTTGCTGCAGTTTTATGAGCCAAACCCAGGAGTGGCTGCAAAAGGAATGGGAATTACAAAGGGAACACTTATACTTCTCCCTTCTGCTGAATCCATACCTGGCTTTGGCTCATAAAACCGAACAAAATCTGCAACAAAAAAAGCTTCTTTTCTGCAACGTGGAGCCTTAGCCTAACTCATCCCAGCCAAACCAGAGACTCTCAACTGTAGACAGAACTGTTTAGAAGGTTATTGCCCCTCATCAGTAAAGAGCAAGGTTATTGGATGGCTGAATGAGATACCTTAGACACAACTCTGGAAAGGGCCGTTGTACATTTTCTCATTAAAGAGTCACAGTAATGTATAAAGACTTATTTTTCATGGGAAAAGTTCTGCTCTGTACTGATTAGGGGCAAGAATAGTTCTGTCTACACATAGGTGTCTCTAGTTTAGCTGGAATGAGACAATTTGCAGCCTTGTTTTACAAAAAGGGCTGCACCTGATGGGCCAAGTTTTGTGGCCCTTTCATTGTTTATATCGGACCCTCTACCTGGAGGGTAGCAGTGGAGCATGGTTGGACTTTCCGGTGGCATTGCTTTCTAAATTGCTGTGGTGCATTGCAAAGGTTGAATGCAATAGTGATAGCATGCAGTATACATTGACATCTTGGAAGTTGTGTTAACTAACCCCTTGCAACAAAATCCTATGTGGACGCAGTCTTAGGCTAAGGCCCCACGTAGCGAGCCGCAGCTATAAAATGCTGTGGAAATGTATCATGGTTTTCCACATCGCTTTTCACAGAAAGTCCAAAGAGTTTCCATAGGTATAATTAACATGCTGCGATTTACAAAAACGTGATGGATATTTTTCTGCAAGGTGTGGATGGAATTAGCCAGAATCCCATCCACTTTCCTGTACTGTAAAATGCTGTGGTTTCCGCCGTGGCAAAATGCAGAGTTTACACTACGTGGGGCCCCGGTCCTTAAAGTTATATCTTTATAAAATAAAATATATTTTATGCATGACTAAAAATTTAGATTGGAAGTATTTTTGTTAAAGCATGTACTAATGTTCTAAAATATTTTCCCGGCTATTTCTTTATCTTTAGTTGTACAGTGTGGTATGAACACATATTAATATTATGCAGGAAATAGCATTGCAATGTATCTAATATGCCGAATTCTGATCATACTGTTTAATAAAGATAAGTAAAGCATAATCCCGCCAGTAGACGCTCCGAGCCAAGCACAGGAAAAACCACCTCAGTTTGGATTACTGTCTGTTCAGTGGCTGCTAATCCAGTTTTACTGTTGGGTATTTATTTTTAGGTCTAATATTCACTTTTACATCTCATTTTATTTTGCGATTTATGCAGTTTCACAATTTAACTCTATAAACTCTTGGTATCTGATGTTCTGTAGTATTAAAAGCTGAGCTTTGTCTTTTTATAAATCACCTGATATACTATTGTTTTTAGCAAGCAAGAGATAACTATGTCCATATAATTGTATTTTGTGAAATGCCATAAGTGCACTAAGCATTGGTACAATGAGACTCACTGAATAACCTCCCAAGTGCCACTTGTGTCATATGAAAACAATGGGGCAAATTTATTAAGACTGATATTTCCCACGACCGTCTTAACTCATTTCTCTGCTGCTGTGCAATGTTCCTGAAATATTAACAGGCTCTGACTCTGGCACATCTTGCCAGTTTCCGTGTGCCAAAATTGTAATCTATGCCAGTCAAGGACTGGCATATATTTCAGGTATAACTCACACCAGTTTTCTGGAGTTATAGCAAATATGTCGGGCCGACCCTGGCCCGTCTAATCTTAATGAGCAAGTCAGAAAATGGAGAAAGGACGCATTTTGGGCACAAATGGCCATTTGCCACTTTAGCACCAGAAAATTGAAGTGCCTATTTTAGTAAATCCCTCTCCCACCCATCTTTTGATTGGTCGAGATGAACCACCTCACGGTCTCCCCTATGACAGGTACATAATGTGTCACCACCCTAAGAGGAGCACCTGTATAATTTAGTAACTCCATGTGCCTCATAGCAATTAACCCCACCATGTCCTTCACATAACTGTTACTAATATGTGAAAGACATAGAGGTAATAATTAAGTAAATATCTCCATCATTAAGGTGCTTAATTAATGTCTCACATATTAGTAACCCTTATGTGAGGCACACAGAGGTTAATGTGAGGGACATTGATGAGGTTAATTATTATTAATGTGAGGCACATGGAGTTACTAAAACTAAATTAATAACCCCAAATGCCTGACATTAATAGTGGAAGAGTGAAGAAATCAGGCGATATCTTTTAGAGGCTAACTGAGTATATTTATAAGTAAGCTTTCAGGAGTACTCGCTCCCTTCATCAGACATGGTGTGATACAAGAACTGAAAATTAACAGATTTTTATACACATGGTTTTCAAAGCATTTTAGAGTCCTTAAAAAAAATTGCAATCTAAGTAGAGAAGTTATTTACAACAGGTCAAAAAAACAGTCTGAAAACTTGTGGTGCGTGACGGAGGGATCTGTAATTCTTGCTGTTATCTGTTTGCTATCAGGAGGTGATTTGTGACCCTCACAGGTCATACATAGTGTGACATGAAGCTGGCATGAATATTGAGTTCAGTTCATGGTTCAAACATAGTGTGACATGAAGCTGGCATGAATATTAAGTCCAAATTGCAGAGTTTGAAATTTTTGCATAAATTTATACTCCATTTCTTTTCTTTTCTCCTGTGTCTTAAAATGTCCCATTAAAACCACAACCCGCAAATCTTCAATAGAGTGGTTTTCTCCGGAGAAATGTGCGGCCACTGGGAGATCGGTTCTGCTGTTATTAATGGTGGATCTGTGTGAGTTCATTCGTTGACTGAGTCTCTGCCCTGTTTCCCCCACATAGAGGCCTGTGGTGGGACATTGCACACACATTATGAGGTACACCACATTGGAAGACCTGCAGGAAAATGTCCCCCTAATTCTGTGCACCTGTTGTGACTGTGGGATAGGTACACTGTCAGCGGTGTGGATGTGCTTGCAGGTCATGCACCTTTTATGTAGGCAAGGTGAGGTGCCATTTTCAGTTGGGGCCTTCAGGGCACTCCGGACGATAATGCGCCTCAGGTTTGGTGGTTGTCGAAAGGAGAGGAGAGGGGGGACTGGAAATATGTCCTTGAGTCTGTTGTCCCTATGTAGTACAGGTTGGAGCTCCTTGGCAATCCTTCGTAGGATCTCCAGCTGTGGGTTGTAGGTGACAACTAGGGGCACTCGGGCTTCTTTCTGGGTCTCTCTATATGTGAGCAGACTGTCTCTGTTAATGGCTGCTGCTTTGTTTAATTGGTTGTCTGTCACTTTTGGTTTGTATCCCAATCTGAGAAATTTCAACCTCAGATCCAGGAGGTGCTTGTCCAGGTCTGTTTTGTCGGAGCAAATACGATTGTATCGTATAGCCTGGCTGTAGATTATAGATTGTCTTGTGTGCTTGGGGTGGAAGCTGTCGTTTCTCAGGTAGGCCGTTCTGTCTGTGGGTTTGTGGTATATTGATGTGAGTAGCCGGTGGTCTTTAATGTATATTGTGGTATCCAGAAAGTGATTTTCACTCCCTGAATAGCTAAGTTTAAGGTTGATGGTCGGGTGAAAGTCATTGAAGTCATTATGGAATTGAAGTAGGGCCTCCTCACCTGCAGTCCAGATGACAAGGATATCATCGATATAACGAAGGTAAATCATAGGTTTGGTGGTGCATGTTGATAAATATGTTCCTTCCATTTCTGCCATAAAGAGATTTGCATATTGGGGTGCACATCTGGTCCCCATTGAAGTTCCCATTCGCTGTAGATATAGATCCTCTCCAAAGGTAAAATGGTTGTGGCTAAGGATGAATTGTATGAGCTGCGTTACTGGTTCTGTTGGGAGGTTTTGTTTTGCCAGGTGTACCCGACATGCTGCAACTCCATCCTTGTGGGGAATGTTAGTATACAGTATACTAACATTCCCCACAAGGATGGAGTTGCAGCATGTCGGGTACACCTGGCAAAACAAAACCTCCCAACAGAACCAGTAACGCAGCTCATACAATTCATCCTTAGCCACAACCATTTTACCTTTGGAGAGGATCTATATCTACAGCGAATGGGAACTTCAATGGGGACCAGATGTGCACCCCAATATGCAAATCTCTTTATGGCAGAAATGGAAGGAACATATTTATCAACATGCACCACCAAACCTATGATTTACCTTCGTTATATCGATGATATCCTTGTCATCTGGACTGCAGGTGAGGAGGCCCTACTTCAATTCCATAATGACTTCAATGACTTTCACCCGACCATCAACCTTAAACTTAGCTATTCAGGGAGTGAAATTCACTTTCTGGATACCACAATATACATTAAAGACCACCGGCTACTCACATCAATATACCACAAACCCACAGACAGAACGGCCTACCTGAGAAATGACAGCTTCCACCCCAAGCACACAAGACAATCTATAATCTACAGCCAGGCTATACGATACAATCGTATTTGCTCCGACAAAACAGACCTGGACAAGCACCTCCTGGATCTGAGGTTGAAATTTCTCAGATTGGGATACAAACCAAAAGTGACAGACAACCAATTAAACAAAGCAGCAGCCATTAACAGAGACAGTCTACTCACATATAGAGAGACCCAGAAAGAAGCCCGAGTGCCCCTAGTTGTCACCTACAACCCACAGCTGGAGATCCTACGAAGGATTGCCAAGGAGCTCCAACCTGTACTACATAGGGACAACAGACTCAAGGACATATTTCCAGTCCCCCCTCTCCTCTCCTTTCGACAACCACCAAACCTGAGGCGCATTATCGTCCGGGAGTGCCCTGAAGGCCCCAACTGAAAATGGCACCTCACCTTGCCTACATAAAAGGTGCATGACCTGCAAGCACATCCACACCGCTGACAGTGTACCTATCCCACAGTCACAACAGGTGCACAGAATTAGGGGGACATTTTCCTGCAGGTCTTCCAATGTGGTGTACCTCATAATGTGTGTGCAATGTCCCACCACAGGCCTCTATGTGGGGGAAACAGGGCAGAGACTCAGTCAACGAATGAACTCACACAGATCCACCATTAATAACAGCAGAACCGATCTCCCAGTGGCCGCACATTTCTCCGGAGAAAACCACTCTATTGAAGATTTGCGGGTTGTGGTTTTAATGGGACATTTTAAGACACAGGAGAAAAGAAAAGAAATGGAGTATAAATTTATGCAAAAATTTCAAACTCTGCAATTTGGACTTAATATTCATGCCAGCTTCATGTCACACTATGTTTGAACCATGAACTGAACTCAATATTCATGCCAGCTTCAAATCACACTATGTGTGACCTGTGAGGGTCACAAATCACCTCCTGATAGCAAACAGATAACAGCAAGAATTACTGATCCCTCTGTCACGCACCACAAGTTTCCAGACTGTTTTTTTGACCTGTTGTAAATAACTTCTCTACTTAGATTGCAATTTTTTTTAAGGACTCTAAAATGCTTTGAAAACCATGTGTATAAAAATCTGTTAATTTTCAGTTCTTGTATCACACCATGTCTGATGAAGGGAGCGAGTACTCCTGAAAGCTTACTTATAAATATACTCAGTTAGCCTCTAAAAGGCATCGCCTGATTTCTTCACTCTTCCACTACTTTCAATGGCTAACACGGTACAACATTATACTACTGACATTAATAGTAACAGTAACCCCAGCATATAACAGACCTTTTTTTAATTTTATTTAATTGTATTACCTGTACAGGGGCCGGGGATAAGGGGTTTGCTGGAAGGAGCTCTCCTCTGGGCACCTTTGCACACTGTGTAAACACATCTCCGTAGCAGGCACGGTTGCTGACCCTTGACCTATAACAATCCCCTATCCTGAGTGCTAACAGTGTTTCCCAGTACTCAGTTATCCCCAGGACTTATAGTAGGGCTGAATTATGCAACAACTAGAACAATCATTTATCAGCTGATTGTTGGCTCTCACTGTGCATAAAGATATCCCTAATGGAAACCCTAGTCTGTAATACTGACTCTAATAGGACAACAGAAGAGCAAAAGTGTGATGAACCGACCCTCAGTTGTACATCTTTCTTAGAAATGTAATTTTACTTGCTCATGTCAGTCCTCCCCCTACTTGTTGGAATGTTGTGTTTTAAGTTGGGTTTACATTGCTGGACGATACGCTTCACTGGTTTTATGTGTGTTCATGGGAGATGGCTTGCTATAGCCAGGAACTTTTATTATCCCTGTCCAGATGGCGATGGGGGATAGCAAGCCAGTGACCTTAACTTCACCCATCCCTCCCAGCACCTAGGAAGACACCCATCTCTCCGAGGGTTCTGCAAAGGAGGGAGAAGGGGGGCTGCCTGGGTGGAAGGGGTGGGTGGGGCACTAGCCATATGCTGTGGGGAGACCTGGATTCTTTGGTCATTCAGCAAAGAGGCAGTAAGGAGCTCTGATCTGGGAGAAGATGAGAGAGCTTGCCCTACTGAGGAATGCATTGAGGGCCTAGCATTGAGGCCTGAAGCCTTTCCCTTTGTTCTGGACAACATGTAGAAGAATTGTTTTATGCAACTTGCTTAAGCTTGTGCCCTAGGCCCAAATCTCTGCTGTGGCCTAGAGAAACGGACTACGAGCCTATGCCGGTATTTTCTCTATCTTTTATTTCCCTTTTTATTTTGTGTGCTGTATCATCGCACTTTTGCTTGTATGTTTATGCTTGATCATATTAATATTGTATATTTCTGTATATGCTATTAATTAGTACCGACCCACTTGGGTTATTAAATATATAAAATTTATACAGCTCGTTTCATTCTATCCTACGAACTCTGTCCGCTCACGGGTTGTGAGTGGAAGGTTTACGAAGGGTGATCGCGGGTACGCCAAGAGGCTTGGCAAGGCGATATTCTTCACAACTAGGAACCAAAGAAAATAAACCAAACTAAGGAGATCTGAACACCAGTTAGTAAACAAGAAACAGATTTCTATAGGGAAGTTGGAAACAAAAAGTAACGGGGAGTTAACAGTACCATAGCTAATGTCTGTTGCTGTCTTCCATCATAGGATGACAGCAATGGACATTAAACTGTCACAGAGAACGGTCACAAACTGATTCTGTGTCCGTCCCATTGACACTAATGTAAGCAACATGGCGGAAGTTATTGTCCGTCACGTTTGTTTACTTTTGGAATGGAAGATAAAGTCTCTGCGACAGTTTAATGTCCGTTGCTGTCATCCTATGACGGTAGACAGCAACGGACATTAGCAACGGTAGTGTGAACGCCCCCTAACAGAACTAGAACTGGAATTAGGACAAACCACTGAAACAAAACGACACTGCACTAGAAACACTACTGGACTAGAATAAAAGACTGAAACATATAGAGAATTACTGCATTAAACACACATAGCACACACTATAACCAGCAACAAACTGGAACCTGGAGTTTCAAATGACAACTAACCAGCCAAGTAAGTCTCTGCAATTTGGGAGACAGAGACTCTCGTCCGTAGTCGTCTGACTTCAACGATGGCTCATTTGGAGGTAGTTGCCCAACAAAAAAACTAATAGATAGGAGATGATGAAACAACAGGAAAGTTCCTGCTGTTTATAACAGATACGAATCTCCTACCACGTCTGTTCCATATGCTCACCGTGTCCTCAATAGTCTTTATTTTGATATTATTGTTTATCCTGTCGCAGATACAAGCATTGCCCACTTGCTGAGGCAAGTCACTGCTACCTCCAGCAATTGGCTCAGCAGTCATTTCCTGTGTGTTGACACGAGAACAGGAAGTAGAGACCAACAGGCACTCAGGAAATGCTGGAATGGGAACACTGAAAGAGCTTCTGCCCCTCGATTTTAAGGGTGCAACACGCGCTTTGTTCCACTTTGTGTTCACGTAGTTACTTCTGCGGCTAATGTGGCCTGATATATAAAATATTCAACATCAGCTGTAAACACAGTACCTTATATACTGAACAATAGGGCTGCTATGATAGGTCTAAATGCTTGTTTGGCCAACTGCTATTCTTCCTGAATGCTCCATACATGTGCACGATTAGTTCAGCTGAGCATGCATGTGTTTTCAATGTGAGATTGGAATAAGTTGCTGCCAGAAACTTCAGGCAGTAACTTATCTCCCTTTAGAACAAAGGATTGTTTGGACATGTTGAAATTCAACATGCCCAATTCATCTTTTCCACAGCATGATCTATCAGAGACTTGGCACACCCCCCTAGAAATCGTCGGGTTCTGACAGCTTTGCTCTTATGGAGACAAAATTATGGACTCACAATTATGGAGGCATTTCCTAATACAAATAGTATTTTCACCCATGTGTTTTTATCTCTGCCTTGCTGTAAAATGTTTATAGCTTTATAAGGACACGTGTCACATCAATATAAAATAACCCACGCAATTGGTGTATGAGGAAGGCTTGTCTGTGTAACCTCATGGGCACTGTCATTGGTGGGGTTCATTCCAGGATCCACCATCCTTTTGTGATCTAGTCTGAATCTGGAGCAAGTGCTCTATTTTGGTCTACACTAATTTGTATATGTGGGACTCAATGTGCCTGCTGCGCCGTATATCAGATTACAATTTGGCAATGCATGTTGTTTCCGTGCGGCAGCGCAGATGATTCTCATGATTTAATAAGACAGTGTTGTCAAACAGTTGGTTAACAGAAAAATAATTGAGCAAAATAAAGCCAGGAACGTTTTACTATTTAGCGGAGTAGTAAATTACTGCAGTGCCGGCCCACCCGTCTCATCAGATGCCCGAATATTAGGTTATGTCTTCCTGCAGAATACATAATGAGAGGCGTGATGTCTGGCTGCGCTATCCTCTGCATATAGTGCATAATAAGTTTTACCCATCTGCAATATCCCAATGATCTATTGAAAGCGAAAACCTGAACAGAAAGTTTATGAGAAAAAAAAAAACTCCTTACCTAACATGATCTATAGCTGCTGCGAAACACAACCTATTACGCCAAGCATTCATTATAGCGCCAGTGTCAGGTGCCGAGATACAACTGATTGCTGAATGCTTATATGGAGATAATGTAACATCCCGTAATGACAGCTGCAGACACCATGATTGAACTCTCATTCACCTCTATCACACAAGCAGCGCAAATTCGGATCCATTTCTTAACAAAATCACTGACTGAAGTCTTGATCTTGTCACAATGCATTCATTTATAAAAGGGAACAGAACTTGAATAAAGTTGTCAAGTAGGTTAGAGCATGTACTCTTGTATAAAGGCAGTCAGTGGCGTAATATGAAGCTGTCAGTTTTAAGAACTGCCACTAAAAATGCACAAAATTATAAAATAAGTACCCAAGTTTTCATTTTATTGACCCAGCCATTTCTTAGTTATATAAGTTTTTAGGAAAGCTGGATGACATCCTATATGACCTAAAAACTTCATCACTTAGCTTTCCCCGACTTCCCAGTGGCATATCTGCCTAGCTGTGTGGAAATTTTAGAAAGGGGAGATGTACTACCGAATGACAAGGCAGATTAGACTTTCAGAGAGCTGGATAACAGCCCTGATGGCAGTACCATTAGCAACCATATTGGACGACACCCAAAATTACCAGGACCACAATACCTTTTAGCCTGGAATAGCCTGACCAGACTCAAATTTACTTCCCTAGATGTTTCTTCTCTGTTAGCTAGAAAAACAGTGTCAATCTGCTATATCTTCCTCCTTCTCCCCACTTTCTAACGCCCAACATATCGAAAACTGAATTCATCATCTCCACCCCCGCTCCATCTTACTAAACCACCCACCAGACAGACCTATTAATCACAGTTAAAGGCTCTGCGTTCTCCTTAGTCTAACCAGTCGACTACATGGTGTAAGCTTTGGTTCTGTCCTTCAAACCACATATCCAAGTCCTTACCACCTATTGCTTCCTCCACCTGAAAAATATGTCTAAAATTCGCTTGTTCCTTAACTGTGAGTCAACAAAAATGCTTGTGGCACCAAGACTACTGCAACATCCTTCTGTATGGCCTTCCATCTAACATTCTGATTCTCAGTTAATCCAATCTCGCCTACTGCTACTACTCTGCATCTTCTCTGTGCCTGTGGTACCCTGGATTCCAACTGCTCGGAAGAATTTAGTACAAACATTAAAGTGTACTTTTGGCCAATGTTTGAGACATTAATACTTACTGTAATACACTTTATTTGTGGATATTGTTTCCTTATTGTGAAATGTTGCACTGAAATCCTCTACCACTTCTTTATTCTTTACCTTTTCTCCAATGACAGCAGAAATCCTCTTACTGTGAGTACAGGTGGACAAACTCCTGTATAGTGCAGAGAAGGCGAGGCTGGAGGGGTGTCACTTCAAGCTGTTATATCTCAGACATTATTAAGCCACCACGATTGCGGTTTTACTGGTATTTCCACTGATCTCAACAGTTGCAAAACACTGTGATAGTGGTGAGCTGAGAATCTCTTTCATATGACACCAGAACTACTGTTTTAGATTTTATAATGCTCGCGATGTAACTGTTTGAAGTGAGCGATCCTCATCTTTTCAATATTATATCCTATATATTACAGGAGCTTACCCACGCATACTTACAGTGAGATGCTATGAGAGGATTTCTGCTGACAATAGAGAAATAGGGAAAGAATAAAGAAAGTGGATTTCAGTGCAGGATTTCATGAAAAGGATCCAAAATGTCACAAATGCTGACAAAAAAAATGACAAATTCTTTGAAAATACGCTTTAACAATGACATACAAGGCTGTCCACAGTCTATTACATCTCTGACCTACTCTCTTGACAATCCCACATGTAATCAATGACCTCACAAAATCTCCTTTGTTTTCCTGTTGTCTTCTCTTACAACCATCTCCAAATCCTGTGCATGCCTGATATTCTGGAACTCCCCACCTCAACTTATCAAACTTAACCTTATCTTTGAAATCTTCAAAAGCAACCTGAAAATCCACTTTTATGATTCTTCACAACAACCGGGGCATCAGCTATGCTTAGTTCAAGCCAGTCAGTGTACACCTTGCTTCACTATGTTGGGAGCTGCCAGAGAAAAGTCATGACTTCTCCTGCTAACTTAAAGGGGTTATCGGATTTCTAACATTGATGGCCTGTCCTTAGGAGGCCTTGGCTTATTATGCTCTGAGGTCTGAAGTATAATAATGGTAGTTACAGTTCGGACACGTCTGGTCCAAACTAAACTGCCGGGTTAACCTCATAAATATTTACAAGATGCGCTTCGCCCAACAAATACTCACCTCCAGTAGACTCCAATGCCTGGCCACAGTGACTCCAACCCAGAACTGACTCTGATTGTCTGACCTATGAATGCTATTAGGGATGAAAGGGAACAAAATCCCATATCTTGTCCCTTCCCAGAACAGTGCAAGCTCTTGTAGCCATGCTAACACACATCATTTTGGAATGGGATATCCTATATGTTCATGTTCATATATGTGTCCACATACAGTACAGTCACACAGGACAGGCTGTGAATCACTGCATAGGAACACCCACTGGACTCTTAAGCCTAGAAAGAACAGGGGTGTAAATTATTACAATACAAGTTATACTGAATCTTTTCCCAGAATATTATATATCATCAGTCTGCTCAGCTCCTCTTGCTCTATAACATCCTACCCGCAGATTGCACTGCATTTTTATGGTGACAGATTAACTTTAAGTGTCTTTTAGGATGTAAGGAGGGGAGGAAGACAAGAAAAGAAACACAATCTGGACAGAATCATCTATTGGTCATGTTATTGATCAGTTGAAGCTGTTCTTGTAGTTTAAATCCCATCCCCAATTAACTTCTTCACATTGGTTTAAGAAAATCAAAGAAGTGTCACAAGTCGCCCTGTGAAAGAGACTAATTGCCGCTGCCTCCTGACAAAATGGCACAGTATGCCGGACCGCAGAAGCTGTTCCCGTGTCATCATACATTATAGATTACTCTGTGCCGCAACTGGTTTTAGGCATTTACATACTATAATTAATATCCTCTAAACTAGGCTCTTCTGTGTCACATTAAGTCATGCTCCAAATAATGTTCGTATGTATATGTTCATGTATATTGACTGCCTATTAGTTTGTACTGTTTGTATGGAATCATTCATATAATATGCCTTTTCCTGACAGGTTATCATTTACGCTAATGGCTAATTTCAGTCGCATGTCTATATTCAGTTTATTGCTGTTTATTTCTGTAGCTGTAGCTTTCCATCTATTAGACTGTGTTCATAACCTTTTATTTTTTCAATAAATATTCTGAGGGAAATTTCACAACTGTTGTACGCTTGCTTTCTGGGAGTAAAAAGTTGCGCTTTTTTTTGCAAGCTTCATTTGTACACAAAATGCAATTTTTTTTGTGGGTTTTGTGCCACATTTCGCACATTAAAAAAAAACAAAAAAAAAAAAAAAAACAGTAGGCAGGGAATATCATGTTTGGTACAGAATCACATAGCCTGATGGCATGCATTCTAGTTCATACCTGCACCTACTGATATCTAGTGTAGAATTGCTGTTGTACATGAAATATCGAAAGATATGCCAAATTTTTTAAGAAGCCTCTTGATAAATTTGGTACATCTCACTTCAGCACCAATGTGATCTTGATAAAATAAAAAAACTATTACTAGTTTAATCCATTATTAATGGGTATGAGCGATTCAGGAAATTGAGTCTTTCTTTAACCTTCCTATGTTAGTAATCCATTAAAGGGTGTCATCCAGGATTTTGATTTTTACAGCCTTTCCTTACAACAGCTCATAAATATCTGGTCGGCGGGGGCTGTACAGGAGATCGTCCCCACACTGATCAGCTGTATGGGCTGCTTCTGGTGCCCATACTATACACAACACTGGTCCAAAAGCAGTTGGCTCCATGCCCTTTATGATGACTGTGTGCCAATACTGCAGCTCACCCCCCCTTTGACTTCAATGTAAGGTAAACTGCAGTATTTGTGCCTGCCTGCTATACAGAGGCCAAAGCTATTTGCTTCCAGACTATTGTTTCTATAGTATGGGCATTGGAAGCCCCCACTGATCAGATATTTATGGCCTATCCTAAAAGCCTAAATCAAGGACAACCCCTTTAAGTTCAAGTTATTCTCCTGCAATGTCGCTCCACAGAGGTAGTTGCCAACTGCCTAACATTGGGGAGGATTCCTTTACAAAGCCAAATATATCAAAAAAGTAAATCCTTATGATATAATCTATTTCAAGACAGCTATACAGATCCCTTTTATACTCTTTTTTAATTAATTGACCATAATGACATTCTGCGGAAGAGAGATCCATGATATTACTGCTCCTACAGTAAAAAAGACATTCTGCGCTGGTGGTGAAACCCTTATAGGGAGTCTGTCAGCAGAAAATTGAGATATAAACTAATCACTAATCACAATACCTTGTAGGGCTGTCAGTATAGTTTATAATGATGTATTTCTTATTCAGGACTGCTAATCCATTTTTGTAAAAATATTCCCTTTATCCCTATGCAAATGAGCAGAAAAGGGCTTTAGGGACGTGGCTTTCCATTAATGGGCTTCATTATCTGCAGCTGCTAACTGCTGCTCCACCCACTAATTGTATAGTGGCACACATCAGACATGCACAGTACAGTTAGTACTGTGTGCAGAGGCAGAGGAGAGAGATGTCAGTCAAGTAGCGGGGCGGAACTGAGCAGCAATTAGCAGAATCATATAGTGAAGCCCATTGATGGAAAGCCACGCCCCTAAAGTCCTTTTATGCTCATTTGCATAGAATGCCAAGAAATTAGGGGGGTGGCTGAAGCAAATCACTGCAGATTAGGTCCCATTCAGGAGAATAGGAGCTGATCTGCAGTACCAGGTCTGGCCATTACACAGAGAACGGCGCTTGCTGTCTGCTTTCTGCTCTGATGACGGTGTATCAGCAGCAGGGAACAGCTCACAGATGGGGATTCTGAGTGTCAGACCCCCACCAGTCTGATATTGATGACATCTTCTTAGGTCATCAATATTTTTAGCCTGGAAAACCCCTTTAATCTGTGGGGAAACCTGGCAGTAAATTGTTGTTTAATGTCCCCATTTGCATTCAGTGTAAAAACTTTGCAATGAATTGTATGCATACCTTAGGCTGCATTCACATCTGCACTGGAGGATAGGAACACAACCTTATTCATGGTGGATTTCATTCATTACAAGGTGTATTCTGGAGCCATATGTAGTGTTTACAATGGTTTTGTAGAATGCTGTTCCTTCCCTTAGAATATCATCTAGTTGCTTTTGACTAAGCAGTGTTGTGATCTGGTTCATATCCCCTGGAGGATCACTGTGACCTTAGGTTTGAGGACACAAATTAGGATCTGTTTCAGTGTCTAAATTAGATGTCAGTTGTCTCTCTCTTGTCTTTTGCTGTAGGATGAGGATGAATGTTAGTGCTGCTGGCACTGATGGTTAAGAATACAGAATTATTAGTGACCACTAAATCCTGGGGTACATGGCAGGCCCCCATTAGAAAACATAGCAGTGCCTAGTCTGGAAGGTTAGGATATACAGTTTTCTTTCAGAAGTTTAACTCCAGATCTGAAGAATCTTTTTGTTGTAGCGTCTTGGCATTCCAGTTGCTTGTTACATTATTTTATCTACCTACATTTTTTATGCATTTTACTTAGTTCTCAGTGTTAAATGTATTGCATTGATAGCAAGTATTTATGTTATCTGGTGCCTAGGGGCATATAATAAAATTTAATGTCCAAAACCAAGTGTAAAAAGCAACCATAGGGCTCCATTGCAAATTTTGTAATGGGGCTCCAAACTGTGAATACCTTATTCAGCAAGTTTAAAAGTGATACTACAGTTCAGGGATAACGGACACAGTGATGTCATAGTACAAGAATGATGAACACAGTGATGTCACAGTACTAGGCTAATGCACACAGTGTTGTCACAGTTCTAGGCTAATGCACACCGTGTTGTTACAGTACTAGGCTAATGCACATAGTGATGTTGTAGTATTGGGATAATGCACACAGTGATTTCACAGTACTAGGATAATGCCCACAGTGCTGTCACAATAAAGGGATAATGTGCACAGTGATGTCACAGTACAGGAATGATTAACACAGAGATGTCACACTAGTAATAATAATAATAATAATAATAATAATAATAGTAATAATAATAGTCCTTTAATAGTCCCACAATGGGGAAATTCAGTGTGTTACAGCAGCAAAGATAAGCAGATACAAATACAAATACAACATGTACAGGAATGTTCCAAGGTGAGAGGCATTACATTAATAGCAGACAGACAGATAGGACGTAGCAGAGGAGGGGGGGGGGGGGGATTTAACAGGCAGAGAGATATTTCAGTTCTCTGTGTGTAATGATCTCCGCTTAGGTCGGTGTTGGTTGTACAGCCTAACCGCGGTGGGGAGGAAAGACTTCCGATAGCGCTCCTTCTCACACCTAGGGTGGAGCAGTCGGTCACTGACAGTACTGCCCAGCGCGATCACAGTCTCATGCATGGGATGGGACTTCTTCTTCTGCATGGAGCTCACCACGGACAGTATCCTTCTGTCACCCACCACCTGCACTGGGTCCAGTGGCCTCCCCAGGACAGAGCTGGCCCTTCTAATCAGCTTGTCAAGTTTATTTCTGTCCCTGGTTGATATACTGCTCCCCCAGCAGGCCACTCCAAAGAAGATGGCTGATGCCACTACCGAGTTGAAGAAAGTTCTAAGAAGTGCCCCCCGGATTCCAAAGGCTCTCAGTTTCCTAAGCAGGTAGAGCCTGCTGTGGCCCTTCCTGTACAGGGCCTCCATATGATCTGCCCAGTCCAGCTTATTATTAAGGAGCAAACCCAGGTACTTATAGGTGTTCACAATCTCGATGCCCGTCCCCAGGATGTCCACTGGATTTGGAGGGCATCTGCCTTTGCGGAAGTCCACCACCATCTCCTTGGTCTTCCCCGCGTTAATCTTCAGTAGGATAATGCACAGTGCTGTCACAATAATGGGATAATGCACACAATGATGTCACTGTACATAGATAATGCACGCAGCGATGTGACAGTACAGGGATAATGTACACAGTGATGTCACAGTACAGGGATAATGTACACAGTGATGTCATAGTACAGGAATGATTAACACAGAGATGTCACACTACTAGGATAATGCACAGTGCTGTCACAATAAAGGGATAATGCACACAATGATGTCACTGTACATAGATAATGCACGCAGCGATGTGACAGTACAGGGATAATGTACACAGTGATGTCATAGTACAGGAATGATTAACACAGCAATGTCACAGTACTAGGCTAATGCACAGTGTTGTCACAGTACAGGGATAATGCCCACTATAACATTGTGTTACAAGGATAATGCACACAAAAAAGATCACTGTGAACACTGTGACATCAAAACTTATGAAGAAACTAATTATGATGTCACTTGCAGGCATTATGATGTCCCAGTAAAGTAATGTTGATATATTCGGTTTTCCACATCCCCTTCTATCATTCATAGTTATCACTCATTATACCCTACGTCTTAGAGGAAATGGGCACATGCATAACTTGAGGGAGTTCAGATGCAACCAGACCCAAGAGCCTTTGGGGGTCCTTTAAGGTGATTCTTTCCAATATCAAGAAATAAGTACTATAAAGAACACATTAAAGTTGTGGGGCCTGATACAGATTTTTCTTTGTGACTCAGGAGATTCATGCTACACCTCAGGAAATGGTCCTCCTTAGTTGTTGGGCCCCATAGCAGCTGCAGTGTTTGCTATCCTGGTAGTTATACACATTTTCCAAAACATTGTCTTAAAGGGCTCGTCTGGGATAAACTTTTTTGCAAAAAGCATTGATAAAATAAAACTCACTCAATAGTAAATTGTGCCTGATAGACATTGCAGTCACATGCACATAGTTCACTGTTCTTGGGAAAGGGTAAGTAAGTTGCAAATGAATGGACTAAGTTTTTGTAGAAATGACAGGAGTTGTATATATTTTATCCACTATTCATTTATACAGGGTTTTCTCATCAGGACCACCCGTGTCCGTGTACACTTTGCACAGACAGGAGTCCATTACTCAAGACCCCCTGTAAGCTAGAGAAGAGAACAACCCTCTTATGCGTAAACTGTGCTAAAGTGTAAAATCCTCTGCACACTGCTGTCAGCCTAATTCAGATTAATTTACTGTTGGATTTATCATCCTTCCCACAGAACATGATGTGAACGCTCCCTTATTCTCTCCGTTCCTGTTATTAACATGTTTCTCTTGCTACATCAGCAGCAGATGCGGTGGATTTCTGGGGCCTGTGAGCTTCTGATAGAAGACACCGCTGAAGCAGCATATCCGGGTTTGGAAGGAAATCATTGATCTGTTTTAGGAATGGTTTGTCCCTCTGCCCTCTACTTGAGGTCTGTGGGATATACCTGGATCCAGTTCTGCTGTGCTGGCGGAGTAAATAGCCAGTTGTTGCAGATTTGTTTACTTCATTAATAATGATTCTTTTAGTTTTCTCTTTAATTAACCCTTGGTGAGAAATCCACATGGTAATACGCAGTATCTGATGGTCAGATGAGCTATAGTCATGGTTGCTATGGTAAGCTTTTAGTTTCTTAATGCTCTAAAATAGAACGAAAACAAAAAGCTACATTAAAAGAAATTTGTATATAAAAGGCTCTTCAGTGTACATAAAGAATGCAAAAATGTTTTTTTCTGGCCCACATATCTGTTCCTGAAATTACAGACTCCAAACCTGTTTCTCATATGTCTGTCTGACACTTATTTTACTGGGTTCACTGGTTCGGTGAATCACAATTACTATCTACAATGACCCTACAACAAGGCTGTGGCACAGTTAGAGAATGTTCTTCATTGGCTTTAACTCTACAGGGGTTCTTCGAGTATCTTCTGTTTAGGAGATCACCTACCCCATATGTCCTTTATTAGTAAATTATTAATTACATCTGAGAATCTGTCTTGTCCATCACTTCCTGCATGAGAAGTGTCGGACTGGCCCTCCAGAAGATCCTCCGGAGGGCCCAGGCTCTAAACCACCGATACTGGTCCGACAGTAACCCACACTGGACAGATCCCTCCAAATGTGTTGGAACACAAAAACCGATGGTGTGGTGTGGTATATGGGGTACGAAGATAGTGGGGCCATTCTTCATCAATGGAAACCTAAATTCCACTGGGCAATTTCTACATGATGATGTGTTACCTTCTCTGTGCACTGAAGCTGGTACATTCCCTGAGTTCTTCCAGCAAGATGGTGCACCACCACATTACGGCTGTCAGGTCCGACCGTTCCTCGATGAACAGTTTCCTGGGAAGTGGATTGGCCTCCGTGGTCCAGTGGAATGGCCTCCAAGGTCTCCGGATCTCACTCCCTTGGACTTCTATCTCTGGGGCCATTTGAAGGCTATGGTGTACTCTGTGAAGATCCAGGATGTGGGGCACTTGAAACAACGGATATAGGAAGCCTGTTGTAGCATTTCTTCTGCGGTACTGCTCTCGGTGTGTCAAGAGTGGGAGAAGAGAATCGCATTGACAATTCAACACAATGGGCAGCACTTTGAGCACATCCTTTAGTGGGTTACTGTCGTTGCTCCATTCACAAACATGTCAATAACTCGATAATGAATAAAGCTACATTTAAAAATGAGCACACCATTGTTTTTATTGAGCAATTCTCCATGTGTTTGATGTGTCACATGACCCCCTTCCCATTGAAAAAAGTAAAGTTGAATCCAAAATGGTGGCTTTGCAAATGGCCGCAATGGGCGTCACCCGGCCTCAAATGTTTCCCCCCTCCCATGTACGAATATGCCACAAACGGTAAGGTGATATCAGCAACCACTTCCATTTTATCTGGGTGTATCCATACTTATGGCCCACCCTGTAGTACCTTCTTGGGTCACCACTAGCCTGGATACAAGATGAGATACAGTTGGGCATGTAGGTATACAGTTTCTGTATAGTATCCCGTGGCATATTTGCCCCTAGATATTGCAACTGGGCCTGTAGATCCTGCACACTCGTAGTTTGAAAAGTTGGGGTCCCATCTGGTCCCATAATTGCTTAATTGGCAATAAATATGGCAACCAGGAAGGCCAAGGAAGTGTTGTAATCTGGTAGAGACATTCCTGGGAAACCTTTGCTGTAGGTGGCGAGCAATATCCTTCTGAAAAACGCCAGCTGGATTCCCTGCCATGAGTTGCTAAAGATTATGCGGTTAAATTTCTTAGCAGTCCAGGTTTCTCTTTCACTGCACCACTGCATATAAAGGTGACAGTGGCTGGCAGTCAATGACAAGAAATGCATTGAGCACAGTGACATCACATTGACTTCTACTAAGAGCCTGAAAATGGTCTGAGCTGAGACAGGGGTGTGTAATGAAGGTGCCACTTGTGTTTAGATATTGGATGAGGAAACTGTGGGAGCTGTTTCTGCCTATTGCGGGTCAAATTATTCTGTCTACTGGTGGTCTGCCTGGGCCCTCTGGATCATGTTTCTTATGTTTGCGTGCCCTCGCATAGCCACTGCTCCCAACACCTCCAAAATGAGAAGTCAGAACAGCCTATATGGTGAGCAAATTGTTAAAACAATGATGTGCCTTCTCTACTGCCGAAAATGTCCTCGAGTGCAATGCTGAGGCATGTCTAGCAGTCAGTGATCTCTCAACAAGTGGTACACTACCCAAAAGTAGCCTCTGAGAGCCTTTCTTTATAGGGTAGTGGAGGAAGCACTTTTACGCCCTCTTGTGGCAAGACACCTGTCTAATCAGACCACAACTGTAATGCTGAGTTTTGCAGCAATCCTTTCTCCGTTTGGAGACTCCATCACAGTGTTTGTTGAAAATCTCTAGATGAAAAAGTGTGGACACCCAACAGATCCCATTATAGTCACCATTGGTGTTCATTATTTTAGCAGTTCATGGTTTTGAATTCAAGGGTTCACTTTCTTTTACTCCCTGCATTTTTTTTAGTGTGCTTAATAAAATACATGAATAGTACAACCATCTGTGTGTTGTTAGGTTGTGTGTCTATAATTGTGACTTGGATAACAATCAAATCACATTTAATTTGTAATGCATGGAAAAATCTAGGTAATTCCAATGTATGTAACTGTATGCATGAAGTGTGTGTGTGTGTGTGTGTGTGTGTGTGTGTGTGTGTGTCTACCCCTGTGTGTGTAATGCACAATATGTGGGGGAATGACCAGCTTGAAGTTGCCATGGTAACATACTAACTTAATTAAGTGTATTACAATAGGTTCAAACATCTCAGTCATTCAACACACAAAGCTTTTTATTGTAGGGGAGAGATACATACAGAATGCAAGGATAAAAATGAAACAAAATAACAAAAAAACTTAAGAAAAGAGTGTTAAGTCATATCTCTTGATGTTTCATTGTGCGTGTTCTAAGAAATGTATAAACACGAACTATAATAAGTAGTAAGAAATGCTATGACAGTCATAAGATGTGTGTAATACTAACGCTAGCATCTCCCTGTCTGTTGTTCTTGTCCACCAGAAGAACAGAACAATGGATAGGTGGATACAGAGCCCATCGGACCCTTTTAACTGTAATGGGATACATTGGGTGTCATACAGAGCCGACAGACCCCATTAACTATAATGAGATCCATCAGGTGTCCATTCTTTTAAACTAAACCTCCAAAGGAAAAATACAGACTTGCAGCACTCTTTTGTCTGGTGAATTTCGACGAAGACTGTGACAGATTCCCAATGAGTCCCAATACAGATGTGAACGTAACCTAAATGATGTGTTGCTTAAGTTCCTATGAGAAAGAGTGATGTACCAGGAAATTATTGTAAAAGAACGCTCTTACAAGCACACTCACCATTCACCAATGTCATGCTTTTGTTCGTCTATTTCATAATGTATGACGTTGTGTGTTTGTTCTTTGACCACTTGCTTTCCACACTTGATCGCCAGTTTGATTGCCCCTTGCCAGTTGCCCAGCATCTGTATGGCACCATAGGCTTTCTTATAAAATACTAATGTCATTAAAAGGCCAAAGACTTGTCCCACCAAAAGAGGCATACAGACATACAGAGGAAGCAGCTCTGTAAATACCTAGTCCACTATTGTACACTATCTACTCTAGGCAATGAGCTAAGCAGTCTGGACACCAGAGGGATAATTTGTAGCAAGGTAACCAGAGAGCTTTGTTCTGTTTATTAGAGATGAGCAAATTGATTTAGTGTGAATCTAATTTGTTATGAATTTCCCAAAAGTTTCAAATTTCATCAAATCTGAAACTTTTGGGATTCATCCTGCTTGAATCTCTCGGAATGGTGGCTGTCATTTTACTGATCAGAAGAAGACAAAGAAAAGGGATCAATGACCTCGGGCGGCAGCCCCACAGTGAAGTGTATTTTTAAACAGGCTATATGATACCACTGACTACCTACCTTTCATTTAGTCATAGCCATATATGTTGCTATCACACATATTAATGCTGTCTTGGTGTTAGAGACCTCAGAGTGTCAAACATGACTTTTCAAGGCAATCGTGGTACTTTCGATTCAGATTGAATTTATTTGGATTCAATCGAATGGGACTCATCATATTTACTGTTGCTGTATGTAGCTCAAAGGATTGACTAGCCTGGATAAACTGTATCCACTTCAATGCTGAGAGTAAGACTAGGTATGTAGGGGTTTGCTTTCTCTGAATGTAAACAAGGATGTTCTCAATCACTGGAAGCCAGCTAATATATTAGCACAAAATATATTACAAGTTTTTTATTGATACAGTATGTTTTATTGATCGAAAACGGGAAATCTCCTTTAAAGGAGTGTTTCAGAAAGTTATTATTAATGACCTATCCCCAAGGTTGGTCATAATTGCAGAGCCAGCAACACAGTGTACTGGCTGGAAGCACAGCACTGTACAGTATGTAGTGTTTGTGCCTGGTTACTGCAGCTCACTGTGCCTTCCTGCTGATAAACACTGTAGCTGGTTGCAGTGTATGCCGGGCCCTGAAATCAGCTGATCAGTGGAAATGCCAATAGGAGGATCCCACTGATCATCAATAGTAAATTTTAACTGATTATAGCGCACCTAAAAGTAAAGATAGTAGTAGATGTAATAGTATTTCTAATTCTGTTGGGGCCTATTCTTAGAGTAAAGCAGTATCAGCAGACCCTGTATGGTGGCACACAGATTCCCTGCAGTTCTGTGTGCACATAGTATTTCTAGAGGAGGATACTTAAATAATTCTAGGAGAGAATACCTCTGTGTTGGAACATGCAACAATTTTAATTTTAACAGATTCATGACTGTATATATCACAGGAGAATCCTGATAACTGAATTTAAAAATGAGTATAATAATATCTAACTATTTTCAATCTGTAATGTGTACGACTTAGTTTTTTTCCCCTAATGTCCTTTAAATCTTCTCAGTCTTTTTCTATTGGGGCCTCCCATGAAAACATTTGTAGAAATGTACTCATAACTGTATAACTCAATTTATACAAATTAATATAAGAAACTTAAAGGGGTATTCCCATGAACATAATCATATCTATCTTTGTAGATAATTAAAAGTTAAACATTTTTGCAAATATAAGTAGTTAAAAATTCTGCAGAGTTTTAAAGATTTTCTCTAACCATCTTAGTAGTGACAGTCTGTTGTCTTGATCGGTTGCCAATGGATACGACCACAAGTGCAGAAACTTTCTATGGTCTGGGACTTGTCAGGAACCCAGCCATGATTTTCTTATTGTACCTGGATTATCAGACAGTGACACTACATGTATCAGAAGATATCCCGGCCACAATAAGGAAATCATGGCTGATTTTCTGACCTTAGAAAGGTCCTGCATTGATGGTCGTATCCACCGGCAACCGATCAAGACAATAACTTGTGACCACAACATATTTAGAGAAAATCTTTATAACGATGCAAAATGTTTAATTACTTATATTTGCAAAAATGTTTAACTTTTAATTATCTACAAATTTTAAAATAATTATGTTTGTGGGAATACCCCTTTAAATATATTAGAAACAATTGCCTCATTTTTTCATTTATCAGGCCATTTCCCCTCCTCCTCTCTTTTACAGCAGTGACCCTAGACTTGAATGGGACACCAGTGCAGTACCAATAACCGCCACCACTAAGTATGGAGAGTGAACAACGCATTGCCCACCATGTAAACAATGCTGGGAGCTGCACACTTCAAGAAACTGCTGATCTGCAAGTGGTCCCCACATTCAGATCCCTGACAATCTAAAATTGATGGCCTATTTTAAATGTTCACTAACTTTTCAGACAACTTAGTCTCATTTCATAGACCATGTGATTCTGGACTGAAATGTAAGTTAGTTTAATGAAAAATGTCACTGCTTTCTGTCTGAAAAACCTCTCTAAAGTCTCCCTTTTAGCTAATTTTCAGTTCACTCCCTGTTGCTAGCCAAGGTCTGTCCATAGATACATTACATAAGCAAGATGTCTTCACATTGAATGGAGGGTGAGGTGCTGTTCTGTCTTCACACAGTGAATGGAGAGGGAAGGGGTTGATTCTCCTTACAGCCTTTACACACAAGTCTGCAAATTGCTTGCTCTGTACAAAGGACTGAACATTCTGCAAATCTCACAGGTTACAATGTAAGAAAAAAGTCTTCTCTGTACTTGTATCTACTTCTGCCTGCTTGTGTGATTACAGATTTTTTTTCCTGTGTTTTAGCTGCTTGCCTCTGTGTATTTGCCCTGTATTTGTAGTCCAGTGTTTCTGGACTCCTATATTATAGTCCCTTGGGCTTTTTTCAGCTATTTGTTTGCTATTATACATTTACTCCTGGCAAAATTACATATAAAGAAACCAGAAGTAGTAGTATTGGATAGAGAAAGGGGACAGACTGCTCCTTATTGTACACGCCTACAGCTTCAGAGACAAATGCAAAATGTGCTGCAGCTATAATGTGATTATCCAGCAAGACCCTGCACATATTTAACTTTTCAAGAAAACTCAGGTACCTTTTAAATGGTATGCATGGTCTAATAAGTTCTTGTATACCGTGAGGCTGCAACATCTCCTTATGGAGACATAGTACCTAGTATGACTTCTCACCAAGCAGTGTAGAGGGACTTATTAGACCATTCCTGAAAAGGAATACTGGGAAAGGAATAGTACCCCTTTTGACCCACATCTATGACCTCCCCCACCAAGCCTGTATCCTACTTTGCACTGATAAGGGGCAGTAAACTCGAAACAGCTATATCTGGGTGGGTCTCTGTTCCTTTTGTAGGAGATATTTGGTTTTATTCCAGATTATGCAATTAGGTTTCAGGAAAATCTGGCATTCATCTATAAAAAGCTTTCTTCCAAAAAGGCGGCACTAGAGCATGACGGGAGGAATTATTTGTATGTTCTTTTCCCTGGTTTAGTTGTTATAATTGCAGACTTCTCCTCTGGTGTGTCCCCTAGCCCGGCCTTGCGGCTCTTGTTTCTTTCCACAACAGTACTTTGTTCAGTCTTTCCATGTGACACAGAGCAGCACTCGTGCTGCCTGCTGAACCACTTAATTGAATTACAGCTTAAGATCTAATCTCCTGTGAATTCCCTGCAAACAAACATTTGCTGATATCCATTGTTGGGAGTGTTTTAATACTTCTAATGGATCCTCTTTTGGCTCAGGCACATGCTAGACACACTTGCAGAACTGAGAAAGTTGCCAGCCCACCATGAAATCATTATCTTAGAGGACATGACAAAAAATATGAGTAAAGTTTTAAGGTTGGTTGGGGGTCTCCGCTTTAAAAGTCTGATGGCAGAAAGAGTTAATTACATTCACGTGTTTCATCTCATAGCTGTGTCCTGAGTTTTCTTCCCATGTGCTGCTTACCGCAGCATGACGGCTTTAGCTGCTAGTGAAGACCAGCTGGAAAATGCTTTAGTGACTGAACTGTCCAAAATCTTTCCAAACGGGCTTTTAGCATCTAAGATCTCCAAACATTTGACACATATTAACTCCTGCTCTGCATGCTGCCTGCATTTGTAGGTTTTTCTTCTGCTTAAAGTGATATGACAAAAAATTCCAAAATCTAACAGATAACAGTGAAAAATACTGGACTACAGTGGAGCAGATTTACTTAGTAAAATGCACCAGAATTCTGGCTCTATTTGCCTACATGCTATATGTCACATTTATTATGTGATTATGGCTAAGGCCACAAGGCATTTGGCTGCTGAGGGAACACAAAAGAAAAAATGCTGCGTTTTACAGTACCAGTAAAGTGAATGAGAATTCATTTAATGTCATCCACACATTGGGGGGAAAAAAATCTGTAAAAAAGCTGTGTTTTTAAAAACAGAATGTAAAATTTTAGCGGCAAAAGTGAAAAATGCTGCAGAAAAAAAAAGCAAGACTTTTTTGCTGCATTTTTTCCTGCAGTGCTTTCTTGCTACATGGGGCCTTAGCCTTTGACAGTTTTTTTTGCTTCAGTTGGTAAGGGGCACAGCTTATCTGGGATGTAGGATAGGACCTGCTCTATAATCATCGCAACAGAACAGAGCATTGGACACCCCTTGGATGGTACACTTGGTCTTCTGTATGGAGCATAAGTGTTACGCTCCATGCAGTAACAGCCAAACCGCATGGCCAATAACTAAATAAAGCTGAAATTAATAGGTGCTTTCACTTAAAGAGAAGTGAAAGCATTGGTGGACTCAATGCCGCCATAGCTGTATTCAGGCACCCTGTGTGTCACAGTCTAATAGTGTAGCTGATCACCCGAGGAACACGCATTTGCTCATTCTTTGAGTGATCTGCTGCTTTCAACAGGACAAAAAAAAGTATTGTTCTCCATTAGCTCACTGCCCTGTGTTGAGATGGGCAAACCGATTAGTACCGAGCTGGGTTCAGTCCCAATATTCCAAATTGTTTGGTTATTAAACAAAACTGGACAATTGGTGATTCGTCTTGGATTAACCAAAATGACCACCATGACATGCATTACGGTAAATTATTATACTCTGGAGTCTCTTCTTCTGGGGACCTCCATTAATAGATGGATGACCAGGAGAGGTGAAAAAAAAAATATTTATACTCCCCTTCTCTCACCTCTTTTGGGCCTCCTTGTGTGGCGTCCTCTGCTCTCCTGGTGATGTCACACACCCCGGATCACTGCAGCTGTGACTATGGGTGCATCATAGCACTGAGGAGACCGAGAGAGTACTGGGCCTCCACCTATTATACTCTGGAGTTTGAAGAGACCCCAGGTATAATAATTTCACTTCCAGTTCTATCTATATTTGTTCAACCCAAAATGAATCAGGGAACTTAGCCACCCTAAGTGAATCTTGGGAGGTTTGCCCATCTCTAGTCCTGTGTAATAAGAACTGTGCTGCCGGCAAATCATGAAAGTGCATGGCAGGGGAACGATTGTTTTAGAGATCATTCCTATTCCATGTCCTCTGCATCAGCCTGTGTGGTGCAGAATGAGCACTGATCAATGATCGAAAAAAAAATCCTAAAAAGTTCTTGTGTAATAGGGGCTTTAGACTAGACAGTCCAAAGATATATCAGATTTATCATCCAGCATCAGCCACTGTGATAAATCTGGTGCATTTTCAGACTGTTTAGTCTAAGTTTACACTGTCTAAATCTTAGGATTTATAAATATGCCCTGTTGTACTAAGGCATCTATGCAGGTAACACTTTTAGTTTGGTTGTGTCTGAATGAAGTAGGACAGCACAAATTCTGTATCTGTTGCCTGCTTCTAGTCCCACAGGAGGGCGCTAGAATTAAATCAGTTCTCGGCTTCTTTGACTACCAGTAACATAACAAATGTGTTGAACCCTGGTTGAACCAAGTAATGTACAATATCCAGCAGCAGAATCTGGAGGTATATTCCCAAAGGGATGATTTTATTACAAATGTAGCCTGTACCTTGAGTCTACCCAGTGTAACTGAGTTTAGTACACAGGATAAATTTTGAGAAGTGCACTTTAAGTACATACAGTTTGGGTGTAACTTACATCTACAACATTGGAATGTAAGTAATCTCATGGTACTAGATATAATTTATGTATTAAGAGCCGCATAGGGACTCCTAAAATCACTGCGTGACTACATATGCCAAACCAATCAGTAGATAGCAGAAGTAAAATATTTTATAAAGCAAACTTTGTCATATATACAGTACTCTATAATATGACTTTTAACAGTCTCAGAATGCTTGTACTCCTTATATTAAATAAGATATACAGTACTGTGCAAAAGTTTCAGACAGATATGGCGAAAATGTCAGAAATAGAAATAGTAGTTTATTTCTGTCAATTAACAAAATCCAAAGTGAATGAATAAAAGAGAAATCTAAATCCCATCAATATTTGGTGTGTCCTTTGCCTTCCATGAGTTCTTCTCGGTACACTTGCAGGCAGTTTTTGAAGGAACTCAGCATGGAGGTTGTTCCAGAAATCTTGGAGAACTAAGCACAGATCTTCCAAATTGAAGGAACGCAAAGGGCGCACATACCAGATATTGATGGGATTTTGATTTCTATGTTCATTCACTTTGCATTTTGTTAAATGACAAACATACACTATTAACACTTCTATTTCTGAAAACATTCTTACTCTGGAGCTCTCCTCCTACTCGTGCCTAAAACATTTGCACAGTACTGTAATTAGGTACGTACACAGATCAGCCATGATAACATTAAAACCACCTTTCCAATATTGTGTAGACCCCCCTTGTGCTTCCAGAACAGCTCCGATCTTGTTGACCATGGACTACACAATCTCTGATCTTGTCTCCACAATATCTCGAAAGGTGTCCTGTTGTATCTAGAAGCAAGATCCACTCTAGTTTTGATAATCGCTTCCCCATTGGAGTTTTCACCTAATTTATGACAAGGTACACGTCGTGTCAGGTGCATTCTCCAGGGTCCATGCACCTAAACAGACTTCTACAGTTTCTCCTTGCTGGTATAGAATTCCAGCATCATTTACACCTGAAAATTGGCATAAATGATAATAAATATAATGGGGCTAATGGCCCCGTCTCCACCACTCACCTGGTCAAACTGATTTGTGCAACGATGTCCTCTTCCCCCCTCCTATTTACTACACTGCCTTGCGAAAGTATTCGACCCCCTTGAACTTTTCAACCTTTTACCACATTTCAGGCTTCAAACATAAGGACATAAAATTTAAATTTTTTGGTGAAGAATCAACAACAAGTGGGACACAATCGTGAAGTGGAACAAAATTTATTGGCTATTTTAAACTTTTGTAAAAAATAAAAAACTGAAAAGTGGGGCGTGCCAAATTATTCGGCCCCCTTAAGTTAATACTTTGTAGCGCCACCTTTTGCTGCGATTACAGCTGCAAGTCGCTTGGGGTATGTCTCTATCAGTTTTGCACATCAAGAGACTGAAATTCTTGCCCATTCTTCCTTGGAAAACAGCTGGAGCTCAGTGAGGTTGGATGGAGAGTGTTTGTGAACAACAGTTTTCAGCTCTTTCCACAGATTCTCGATTGGATTCAGGTCTGGACTTTGACTTGGCCATTCTAACACCTGGATACGTTTATTTGTGAACCATTCCATTGTAGATTTTGCTTTATGTTTGGGATCATTGTCTTGTTGGAAGATAAATCTCCGTCCCAGTCTCAGGTCTTTTGCAGACTCCAACAGGTTTTCTTCCAGAATGGTCCTGTATTTGGCTCCATCCATCTTCCCATCAATTTTAACCATCTTCCCTGTCCCTGCTGAAGAAAAGCAGGCCCAAACCATGATGCTGCCACCACCATGTGTGACAGTGGGGATGGTGTGTTTAGGGTGATTTTACGCCAAACATATCGTTTTGCATTGTGGCCAAAAAGTTCGATTTTGGTTTCATCTGACCAGAGCACCTTCTTCCACATGTTTGGTGTGTCT
Source organism: Leptodactylus fallax (assembly GCA_947044405.1). Taxonomy (NCBI): domain Eukaryota; kingdom Metazoa; phylum Chordata; class Amphibia; order Anura; family Leptodactylidae; genus Leptodactylus; species Leptodactylus fallax. The sequence continues at coordinate 1,410,118 of CAMRHE010000130.1, read as the reverse complement.
CCCAGGTGGCTTGTGGCAAACTTTAAACGAGACTTTTTATGGATATCTTTGAGAAATGGCTTTCTTCTTGCCACTCTTCCATAAAGGCCAGATTTGTGCAGTGTACGACTGATTGTTATCCTATGGACAGACTCTCCCACCTCAGCTGTAGATCTCTGCAGTTCATCCAGAGTGATCATGGGCCTCTTGGCTGCATCTCTGACCAGTCTTCTCCTTGTTTGAGATGAAAGTTTAGAGGGACGGCTGGGTCTTGGTAGATTTGCAGTGGTCTGATACTCCTTCCATTTCAATATGATCGCTTGCACAGTGCTCCTTGGGATTTTTAAAGTTTGGGAAATCTTTTGGTATCCAAATCCGGCTTTAAACTTCTCCACAACAGTATCACGAACCTGCCTGGTGTGTTCCTTGGTCTTCATGATGCTCTCTGCGCTTTAAACAGAACCCTGAGACTATCACAGAGCAGGTGCATTTATACAGAGACTTGATTACACACAGGTGGATTATACAGTCATATGAAAAAGTTTGGGCACCCCTATTAATCTTAATCATTTTTAGTTCTAAATATTTGGGTGTTTGCAACAGCCATTTCAATTTGATATATCTAATAACTGATGGACACAGTAATATTTCAGGATTGAAATGAGGTTTATTGTACTAACAGAAAATGTGCAATATGCATTAAACCAAAATTTGACCGGTGCAAAAGTATGGGCACCTCAACAGAAAAGTCACATTAATATTTAGTAGATCCTCCTTTTGCAAAAATAACAGCCTCTAGTCGCTTCCTGTAGCTTTTAATCAGTTCCTGGATCCTGGATGAAGGTATTTTTGACCATTCCTCTTTACAAAACAATTCCAGTTCAGTTAAGTTTGATGGTCGCCGAGCATGGACAGCCCGCTTCAAATTATCCCACAGATGTTCAATGATATTCAGGTCTGGGGACTGGGATGGCCATTCCAGAACATTGTAATTGTTCCTCTGCATGAATGCCTGAGTAGATTTGGAGCTGTGTTTTGGATCATTGTCTTGCTGAAATATCCATCCCCGGCATAACTTTAAATTCGTCACTGATTCTTGTACATTATTCTCAAGAATCTGCTGATACTGAGTTGAATCCATGCGACCCTCAACTTTAACAAGATTCCCGGTGTCGGCATTGGCCACACAGCCCCAAAGCATGATGGAACCTCCACCAAATTTTACAGTGGGTAGCAAGTGTTTTTCTTGGAATGCTGTGTTTTTTTGACGCCATGCATAACGCCTTTTTGTATGACCAAACAACTCAATCTTTGTTTCATCAGTCCACAGGACCTTCTTCCAAAATGAAGCTGGCTTGTCCAAATGTGCTTTTGCATACCTCAGGCGACTCTGTTTGTGGCGTGCTTTCAGAAACGGCTTCTTTCGCATCACTCTCCCATACAGCTTCTCCTTGTGCAAAGTGTGCTGTATTGTTGACCGATGCACAATGACATCATCTGCAGCAAGATGATGCTGCAGCTCTTTGGAGGTGGTCTGTGGATTGTCCTTGACTGTTCTCACCATTCTTCTTCTCTGCCTTTCTGATATTTTTCTTGGCCTGCCACTTCTGGGCTTAACAAGAACTGTCCCTATGGTCTTCCATTTCCTTACTATGTTCCTCACAGTGGAAACTGACAGGTTAAATCTCTGAGACAACTTTTTGTATCCTTCCCCTGAACAACTATGTTGAACAATCTTTGTTTTCAGAGCATTTGAGAGTTGTTTTGAGGAGCCCATGATGCCACTCTTCAGAGGAGATTCAAATAGGAGAACAACTTGCAATTGGCCACCTTAAATACCTTTTCTCATGATTGGATACACCTGGCTATGAAGTTCAAAGCTCAGCGAGGTTACAAAACCAATTTTGTGCTTCAGTAAGTCAGTAAAAAGTAGTTAGGAGTATTCAAATCAATAAAATGATAAGGGTACCCAAATTTTTGCTGCGGTCAAATTTTGGTTTAATGCATATTGCACATTTTCTGTTAGTACAATAAACCTCATTTCAATCCTGAAATATTACTGTGTCCATCAGTTATTAGATATATCAAATTGAAATGGCTGTTGCAAACACCCAAATATTTAGAACTAAAAATGATTAAGATTAATAGGGGTGCCCAAACTTTTTCATATGACTGTATTTATCATCATCAGTCATTTAGGACAACATTGGATTATTCAGAGTTCCTCAGTTTGCTGCACTGAAAGTAAAGGGGCCGAATAATATTGCACGCCCCACTTTTCAGTTTTTTATTTTTTACAAAAGTTTAAAATAGCCAATAAATTTCGTTCCACTTCACAATTGTGTCCCACTTGTCGTTGATTCTTCACCAAAAAATGAAAATTTTATATCCTTATGTTTGAAGCCTGAAATGTGGCAAAAGGTTGAAAAGTTCAAGGGGGCCGAATACTTTTGCAAGGCACTGTATATCAATAGACCACCATACTTCGACATATTGAGCAAAAGTATCATTGAATAGTCCCCCAAATTATTTCTTTCAGCAAGATACATGAGAATGGTCTTACAAATTTTCCATTGCTCATACATCTCTGCAGACATATAAGCCTCAGATACATGTCTCGACTGACAGCCTTTGTGCACCTTCCAGTTTAACTCTTGACTGTCTAACAACTCTGTGCTCTGCTTTGTTAGGTTTTATAAAAATTACTACAGTGTAAAAAAAAAAAAAAAAAACCCTCAAAACTGATTTATGTTGGATTAATTTTCTGTTTGTTCTATTCTATTACTGTCAAAAGAAGTTATACACAAGACATAAGAAGAGTCTTTTTGGCTCATTTTATCTTAATTGTATAACTAGATTTGTCTGTGTGTAGTGGTTAATCCAGATGTGCCTTTCTCTCCATGAAGGAACCTCGAAGTAGAAGTTGAAGCTATCTGGGTCATGCGGGAATTAACCTAGTCCTGGAGATTAGTTGGTCTGTAGCTCGTAACCGACTCAACACAGACAGTAATAACACTATAGATGCCACTCCTAACCCATTGCCTACTCTTTGGCATATTTAACTGATACGGGCAATATTTTACATGGATTAAAAGCTTGTCCTGAAAATGAAGACTCTCATATGGGAAAATATAGTATATATTAGAGGGGTTTGTTAGCATGACATAGAGCTTATAATGATAGGAACTGCAGGTGAGCATTGGAGAACATACAACATTTGCCTAGAACTGTGTAATATTATAGCAAAATGTCACATCTGACAAATCTAAATCCAGTTTTCTTTGTTTTTTCTTTATGACTTTTCTCCGTATTTACAAATATACATCATTTGTGCCTTTCGTCTTTACTGCTTTACTTTTTTCATCTCACCTCCTTTCACCTCCATTTTTCTTCCTTTCATATTATTTCCCTGTCCTAAATTGTTAAGCAAACACAAAGAAAGTTTAAAGGGTTTTTTCCAGGACTTAGGATAGGTCATCAATATAAGAGGAGTCAACACATGTGACTCTAATGATCAGTTCCTCATGGGTCCCACAAGCCCCTACGCAATGTACAGTGCTGTCCTTGGGATTCAGTGGAGAGGCGACAGCGCTCACCTAAATGCTGAGGCCTCTTTAACCTGTTGCCTGGTGGTTTCCTGATACTGGCCCCCTTCCCCCACCAATGACATATTGATGACCTATCTGAACATATGATCTGAGAACAAAAATATTTTTCTAAGCAGCAAAACACTATTTCCTCTTTTCTTTGTGCATACATGACCATGTGATACTCCTTGTTTTCCAGTCACAAGCTCTCTAACTAAGGCCTTGTGCACAATTGAGAGCTGTGTGCAGAGGGTTGTATCATGGTACATGGAGTCCTTGTGTTTATATACTACTTGGTGAAGAGCCATACTAATAAGATATTCTCCCCTAGAAGCATACTTTTGTAATACAATGTCCTAGGATGTAGGACAGTTTTCTCCTCTTTGTTTTGTAGTAAGTAAATCTGTAAATAATAAGTAAGACCCCATACACCTCTGCAGGTACTCTGCTTTGTCTCTGTAAGGTGGGGAACCAACCCCCATGTTTTGGTCTTGGGTATAATGACTTGTTAGGATGACATCTAATATGTGGCCACTACCCAGGGTAAGTGCTGTAATTAGATAGGCAGATAGATAGATAGATAGATAGATAGATAGATAGATAGATAGATAGATAGATCTTTGATAGCATATTTCTCCAGAAGAGTATTTTGCAGTAGCACATTAGATATTTACATATGTGTATGTATACAGTATATCTGGGTTTACCAAAAACTTGGAGCACTGCAGGGGTCCTAATAAACACATGTGGCTATTTAACCCTGGGTTGCAAGACATTGACACTGAAAATAAAAATCTGTTAATTTTCAGTTCTTGTATCACACCATGTCTGATGAAGGGAGCGAGTACTCCTGAAAGCTTACTTATAAATATACTCAGTTAGCCTCTAAAAGGTATCGCCTGAATTCTTCACTCTTCCACTACTTTCAATGGCTAACACGGTACAACATTATACTACTGAAAACAGAATACACTCACCCTATCTATAGAGAACATTAACCAACAAACTTTTGACCCTTTCCCATCAGAGGAATGTTTCAACTTTTGTTTTTGACTCCCTGCCTTCCAAGCCCCATAACTTTTTATAACTTTTTATTTTTCTGTTTAAAGAGCCATATGAGGACCTAGTGTTTTTGAGGGACAAATTGTTCTTCATAATGGTACCAATGATTATTCTGTACAATGTACTGGGAGTCTGGAAAAAAATTCAGAAAGGGGTGGAATTGGAGAAAAAGTATATTTGTGCGTCTTTCTTATGGGCTTCGTTTTTACAGCATTCACTGTGCAGCCAAAATTACAAGTTGTGGTGATATGATCCTCAGATATGTATTTATTGTACTAATATTCGCTCATATAGTGTGGTTCCTGGCTGTTATCAGCCATTTGCTCATAGGCTTGAGGAATGTGGTCCAGGGAATCTGTACTCAACAACCCTTTGATTCCCAGATAGTCACTGACACCGGCCTTTGTTTACATAACAGTGCTACACTCATTAACCTGACGGGGAGGTCCTGCAGAAAGGATGTGCTGGGCAGGCCTTCTGCACACCATCCACAGACAAGCTGGAGTCAGCTTCACATCAAAAGGATTTTGGTTTTATGGCAATATCTGCCCTGGGGAATCTCCTACAGTTGCCCTGATAAATTCCCCCAGATGCGTCAGGCCTGGGTACATGCTCAGAGTACACACATGATACGGTTCAAAGCCCAGAAAAGGTCCAGACACTGATCTCCTTACCCAAAGGGGATTGAGGTGTTATCCTTGGGGTCTACGTTTTGGGGATCTCGCCACGAACCCTATCATACCGCCGGCCCAACTCTACAGTCATCAGGCGAGGAATCATAAGGAAATATGATTCTGAGAGTTGTAGAAAGGGGGGCGGGGCTCCTCCTTTTAGTGACCTCACTTAGGGAGGAGACCAGGTTAGATAAAAGGTCTCAGACCAGGTAGAGGCTTTTCTTTGTCTTCTGTGTTTTGTCTTGTGCTGTTCCTGGAGGAGATGTGTGGGGAGGTCAAGATGGAGACTTCTACTATGCGGCCTAGCATTGAGGCCTGAGACACTTCTGTTAACCTGGAAGAGATGTAACCGCATGTAGGAAACACATGCTCTGCAACTTGCTTAACAAAGAACCCTGAGGCCTACCACATGGGCTCAGAGAAACGGACTATCTACTTGTTCTGGAAATTGTCTTTTGTTCTACTGAAAGCCACCTGGATAGCACTGACCAGATCTAGGGGGTGCAGCCACTGGAATAGCATGCCCAGACGCATGCTTTTGGACTGAATCTAAGTAGGCGCCCTGAGCTCATCATCTTTAGCCCAGAGAACCAATCACCAGCTTGTGTTGGTAATATTTCCTTTCCTTCTGTTTATTCCCATTTTTGTTTTGTGCACCGTGTCATGTTGCTTTCCACTTGTATGTGCTTGCTAATTGCTGCATGTATTCTCTGTATGTGTTAAGTGTCTAGTGCGGACCCGTTTAGGGGTTAATAAATATGTAAAATTTAGAATGTTCGGTTTCGTATTATTGGTCCAGAAAACTCACTGGATGGTGCCTATCTGCGCCATCGTCCATCCTCCTGCATGTCCATCCGGGGGGGCCCTGAGCACTCAACTTGCACTGGCATGGCAGCTGTGGGAGGGGGTGGGGGTGGCAGGAGGTGGGGGTCACAGAGCAGTACTTGAACCAGAACTTGGTGGCATACTTAGAGTGCACCCTGCCATCCGTCAACTGCTGGACTACCGGGCAGCCAAACTGGGTTTGTGGCTGCAACTGGCCGAGTTTTCCCTGGAAATGCTGTCCTGCCTGGCCAGTAGTGTGGCATCAGAGTGGGTGTTTAGTGCGGTGGGGACCATAGTTACCCCAAGGAGAACTCACCTGTCCACCCAAAATTTATAGAGACTGACCTTTGTGAAGATGAATAAGGCGTGGATCAGCCAGGATTTCCACCCACCAATGCCTGATGCAGCAGATTAAATGATCCATGCTGCCTCACCACACTCTGCCACTGGTTCGCTGTATAACCTCCTAAGGCTGTTGCTACCTACACATTATAGAGACATGCTACGTAGTAAGTTGGCTTCTGCCTATCTTCGCCATTGTCTATCCTCTAGCATGTCTGCCCAGGGGGGCCCTGAGCACTCAACTTGCACTGGCATGGCAGCTGTGGGAGGGGGGTGGGGGTGGCAGGAGCAGTATCGGCTCCATCAGCACAATGGGAACAAAATGGCGAATATGGTCTTCCTTATAGGTTTAGACACTAATAAACACCTTTAAATAAGTGATAATAACCGCAAAGAATTATTGAATTATTATTGACAATAATGTTTTTAAATATCGCCTGCAACTTTATACTGGTATCAAAATGGCGAATATGGTCCTCCTTATGGGTTTAGACACTAATAAACATCTTTAAATAAATGATAACCGCTAAGAATTATTTAATTATTATTGACAATACTGTTTTTAAAAATGGCCTGCAACTTTATACTGGTAACAAAATGGTGAATATGGTTGTTATGTCTTTCCCCATGTTAAAGCACTTTATTAAGTGCAGATATTATTGGATGATAATTCAGTTTTCTTTGGCACAGTAGTACTGAATAATGTTATGCCTTGTAAGAACAGTGAATAAGCCCCTTTTAATAAACGCATTTAAAAAGGCATTTTTTGCAGATATTAGGGTATGATAATTCACTGTTTTTTGCTGTACTGCACTGCAAAAGGCTTGTTGTGTTCCACCTTGAAGACACAGATATGAGTAATGAGCAGCAGTATAACGGAAATGAGTGCTGCAATGTGAATTATGCTGCAAATTCTTGCTGTATATGACCCTGCAACCACCCCAAATTCTTCTCTCAATTCCTCCCCTATCTTTTCCCTACAGTTCTACGGTTCTTTCCCTGAACTTCTATATGTTTTCTAAGTCTTTCCCTAGCTCCTGCCTATGTCTCTCCCTACAGTAAGAGCGATGTGAAATGACTGTACCTAAAATGGCTGAGGGTTTTTATAGGGCTGTGACATCACAGGGCCGGCTGCTGATTAGCTGCACGCTTGGCATTGTGGGTGATCCCGTGCTCCCAGAGTCCCTTGCTCCTTGTCCTAACATGTGTGGCAGCCATTTTATAAAAAAAATGCGATTTGTTGCATCGAAGCGTGAGGAAATCCGGAATCATGGCGAATCGAAGATTTCCTGAAATTTGGATCGAATTCCACTTCTGCAGCTTCGATTCACTCATCTCTAGTCATGACCTATCTTCAGGCGGATTCCACCTTGCAAACCCCACTGAAGTGAATGGGAGGCAGAAAAAAAAAACTCTAGCGGTTTTTGGGGCGTTTTTTCTGCACTCAATTCAATTGAATGGGGGAGTTGGGAGGCGTTTTTGAGGTGAACTTAGACGTAGTTTGGGGCCCCACGTTGCAAAAATGCAGTGTTTTAGTCACGGTGGAAACACCATATCAAAAAGTGCTGGGTTTTACAGTACCTGCAAAGTGGATGTGATTCTGGCCAATCCCACACACACATTGCAGAAAAAAAAATGTGCAGTGAAAAAGCGCAGCATGTCAATTTTACCTAAGGAAAAACGCTGGCATTTTCCATATACTGTAGGTATAATAGGGGAAGAAAGTCTGCAGAGGAAAACTCTGTGAACTTTCTGTGAAAAACAATGCAGAAAAAAATGCAATGCATTTCCGCCGTGGTCTTTTCAGCAGCGTTTTTTGGCTGCAGCCTGCTACGAGGTTTTTCCCGCAGCGCTTTTCACAGAAAGTTCGCAGAGGCTTCCTCTGCAGACTTTCTACTTCAATTATACCTATATGGAAACCGTCAGCTTTTCTGTAGGTATAATTGACATGCTGCGATTTCCACTTACACTGCATGTATTTTTCGGCAGTGTGTGGATGGGATTCGCTAAAATCCCATCCACTTTGCAGGAACTAATGGGGTTGTCCTGGGAGTTCAGGTTAACTTGCCTGATGCGGCAGAACAGTCAGCTTTCCCGGTATGCTGTGAGGAACGCCTCCTATGACAGTATTCTTCCATGTTCCTGGAGCGGTCTAAGTAATTATAGATATTTGGTACAGTAAGTAATTTAAAAGGTAGGCAGGGTGGGGGGTGTTTAAATTAGATTATAAAGATCAATTTATCCCCGACAACCCCTTTAACAGAACCACCTTCTCTAGGACAATTGCACAGCACTATTTAGTACAAGGGGTTACCTAAGATTATATGCTACTACTCAGATCAAAGTGACATTTCTGAAGCCCAGTAAATACAGACTGTAGGCGGCAGTGCTTCTTGTGATTTTATGTCTGCCTTTAATCAATTTTACATGATCTTGGAGCACTGCATTAAATGGGGTCTGCCACCTTCACCAACCACCATGTTACAGAGCACATTGCAGTGATAACCAACATATCTTTGTTATGTAAGTCACTTTTGTAGATTTGGAGAAAGCAATTGTGAAGTCTTATGCAGTTGGTGCAGTTGGTGCACTTGGGGCGGGTTTTCAGCTATGGGAGCGCTGCTCTTGCTGCTGAAGTATTGGTGGTGTCATAGCAGTAGGAGGATCAACTCCCACTGCATGGGGTGGTGCAGACAGGAGATCAAAGTGGTAAGAGCAGTGCTCCAGTGCTGAAGGCCCGCCTCCATTGCACCAACTGCCTCATTTGCATAAGACTTCAAAGTGTTTTTTCTCCAAATCTACACAAGTGACATACATAATAGAGGTTTATCACTGTAATGTGCTCTGTAACATGGTGGTAACAGCTGAGTATGCTTGGGGGAGGTGGTAGACTCCCTTTAAATACTGCCAGATGTGTCAAACCAGTAATGTAAAGCGAGCGCATAGCGAACGAGGAAGCGGTTAGGGTTAATACATAAAATCCACAGTCTTATAAGATGAGGAGTAAGGGATGTTAGTTATGTTTCTTGCAGTAATAAGTAGTTTATCAGTAAGTCTGTCTATCCTGCCTACAGCATCCAGTCAGAGCTCAGCTCTCATTCCTTTGTAGAAGTTTAGGAAATGAAAGCTGTGCTGTGAACAACAAAGACAGTCTAAAACAACGGAGAGTCGGACCGCTAAAACAGCAGTTACACGCGTAGCCCGGCGAATCACATTGACTATAATGGGGTCCATTAGGTGTCCATAGTTTGTAAACTGAAACCAGCAGAGGAAAAAATCCTCCATACAGGACTTTTTCCTCTGCCGATTTTTGGTGGACACTGACGTAGTCTCCAACGGAGATGCAGATGTGAATGTAACCTTAGACAGTCTTGATAAATGAGGTCCAAGATGTATTTCTGTCAGTGGGGATTGTGTTGTTAGTGGCCCTTTAAATTTTTCTCTTACTGTTAAACATTGGAGGTTATTTTGACAGTTGGCGTCAGAGAAGACAATGTCATATTAAAGATGGCTGCCAGCTGAGTATCTGCAGTAATATACAGAGCAGTATTCACCCCTAGTAACACAATACAGGGCATACAGGACCAAGTAATAGACCATAGTCATGCCTGTGATGTGTACCCTGTATTTGTAAGGTAAGTAGCTGGTGATAGTATCACACAGAGCCTGGTGATGGCACAATGTATGGGCACCAGGTGATGGTAGCCATGACTCCATTATGATGTCACTATATATGATGGATCTAGTGTTCCAGTTCTGTGTTGGATGCCACTTGCCTAGGAGAAGCGGTGTTAGTTGCATCTCTGAAGCAGGATTGTCCAAAACTTTGCTTTTTTTTTGCTTGTTTTGTACTTGTCTTACCGACACTTAATAATTTAGTGTTCTTAAGGCCACACATATTTGTGGCCATTGGTCACAACATGCCAAGAAGGCATGTATCTGGCCGAACTGGCAGAAGTGCCCAGCAACATCTAACGCCACGTGGCATGGAAACTGCTGAGCAGTCGCAGGATTACTCACCCATTGCTCATCGCACGAGGAGTAGATTAGCCCGCCATGAAGAACACCAGACTCCACGACATCAGGGCATGCCTGGGAGACGCCATGAGTACAGGAGCCGCTCCCCCCTCACAACTCTGCATAGGAGCACTACAGCTGTATCTCGCACTCCTGAAGACACTCCAGCTAGCACTGAAAGTGGACACTCTACAACCTTGGCCCCCTCCATCACAGATCAGGACTTTGTGGAACCAACATCATGCCCAATTTGTTTGGAGAACTATGCGGAGGGTGAGCAGACAGGTCATCTAGAGTGTTCCCATAAGTTCCACACTCACTGTATAACCACATGGCTCCAAGAAAACAACACGTGTCCGCTCTGCAGAGCTACGATTGAGCGCAAAGTTGGAGCATGGATAGAAGGCGTTGGGATCCTCTATATTACAACTACTCTTAGGGTTAACCATCAGGACCATTTCCTAGTGCAAACAGATAGTGGAGTGCGACAAATGATCATCCTCTGACCATGAGAGAATCCGGCATCTACACCCTCTATGGACCAGACTGCATACGGGTTATTATACCTCCAGCACCACGTTCATGGTGGCATATTACCCCATACTGTACCCTTCTATCTAACCCCCTCTATCTCTATCTACCTTTATAAAAAGCAAAAACTGAAAAACCAACCGCCCTCTATCCCTCCCTGTTTATCTGTCTATCTATATATCTCCTAGCTTTAAAAAAACAACAAAAAACAAAAAAAACCTTCTCTGTATACCTATGTCTATACCTAGCTAGCTATCTAAAAAACAAAAACAAAAAAACTGCACCTCTCTCTGTCCCCTACCTAAAAACCTTCCTCTCACTCTATTTATCTTATCTCCTATCTATCATTACCCTATCTATCTATCTATCTATCTATAGATAGATTGTTGTACAGTTTGTATCTTCTGGATGCCACATCTGCTAAATGTCTGATATTTAATACAGTAACATTTTATTATCTGTCTATGAGTTTGTGTTCAGTTTTATTTTCTGTGCTCTCAAATGGTGTGAATATCTGCAAATCTTCTTAGAGGTATAGTGCCACTAGAATGTTTACATCTATTAGATCCTAGACAATCGCCAAACAACTGATTTTACCATAGGAAAACAAAGTTTGTGGTTGCTGACTTAGCACTTGACTGCTAATGCTTAAAGTGACCCTCTGGTGCTTTAGTAGTCTGATACCCCCCCATCCCCTCCCCTCCACTGAGAGCAAGGAGAGAATGTCTCAGACTACTGAACACAGTGCCCCACATTTACTAAGGCTGCTGCACCTAAAAACACGCCAAATATGTACTTTAACTCAGCACATTTTTGGGGCACTATGGCGCGTCCAGGGCTGACGTCGACATCTGGCTTACCCGGGCAAGTGTGGGGGCCCCAAGCTCCTGAGGGCCCCACTCATTTTTTTTTTAACCTCCTTCTGGGATTATTCCAGCAGGTAATGGCCTTATTTACTTACCGATCCCCGCTTCTAGTCATGGTTTGGAAGCGAAGGTATCGGTGACCAGGAGTGGGGATCGCTAAGTAGGTTCCGCAGCAATGATTGAAGACCCAGGGGAGGTGAGAAAACATAAAAACCTGTGTTACTTGCCTCTCCTGGACTCTCATGCGACTCCAACGTAGGTTAGGACGGCGTCATAAAGCATAATGACACCGATGTAACCCAAGTCTGTGACGTCATTGAGGAGGGCTGAAGGCTTAGTAAAGTGTCGTGCCGGAGAGCAGGAGAGGTAAGTAATACTGTTTTTTATGTTTGTCACCTCCCCTGGACCTGTGATTATTATACTCTGGGGTCTGAAAAGACCCCAGAGTATAATAATAGTTCTTGGGTGGTTAACACTGTAGGAGCCACTATGGGATATAATACTGTGTTCAGGGGCCACTATATGACATTATACTGTGTGGAGGGTCCGCTATGGGATATTATACTGTGTGGAGGGGCCACTATGGGACATTATACTGTGTGGAGGGGCCGCTATGGGATATTATACTGTGTGGAGGGGCCACTATGGGACATTATACTGTGTAGAGGGGCCGCTATGAGACAAAATACTGTGTGGAGGGGCCGCTATGGGACAAAATACTTTGTGGAGAGGCCATTATGGGACATTATACTGTGTAGAGGGGCCACTATGGGACATTATACTGTGCAGAGGGGCCACTATGGGACATTATACTGTGTGGAGGGGTCACACTTTCAGGGGGCAGAAAATTAAGTGTAATCTGGGGCAGATGTCCGCCTCAAATTCCTCTCTACTTTCCAACGTTGATAAAAAATTTTGTATCTACTTGTATGGTATCTACTGTATTACAGTCCACTCCATTAGGTCCCCCTCAGCAAAAAACACCCAATTTTGGATGTTTTTTTGCTGCAGTGATCATGAGTTGCTGTAAAAGGGGCCCACTGAGGTTCTGTCACCCAAGAACCCACACAACCTTAAAGCCGACCTTGGGCGCGTCCCTGTACCCCACTCGCCACTTTTTTAAACAGTGGGCAGAGCAGGTAGAAATCTAGGTGGGCTTGGGATGTCCCGATCCACCAGATTTATTATAACTCACGGCAGAAAATTGGTGTATTATATCAGAAATCTATGCCAGTTCCTGAGCAGAGCCTCTTAGTAATTCTGACACATCTTGTGCCTGTTAGGAAATAAATCAAGACAGTTGTAAGAATCTCCAGTCTTAATAAATTCCCCCCACTGTGTGTTTTCACTTGAGATGAGTGTACCGGCTCAGATCAAACCGGATACAATCCGAATTTTATTAAATTTTTGGGTTAAACCCAAAGCTGACCCCCTGAGCAGTGTTTCCAAACCTTTTCAGACTCAGGGCAACCTTTGAGAAAAAACAATTACTTGGGGAAGCCCTACCAAATTATTTTTAACAAAAGAAAAAAACTTCCTAAAGACACAGATAATATTGCGTGAAGGCATGTGGTCATCTTTTCAACCACAGTGTTGTGGCCCCCTGGCAGGTTTTCAGGAATCCCTGTTGTGAATCACTGCACCTGATTATAATATGTGAAGGTCCAAGGGAGGTGAGTAAAATTAATAGTTATACTCATCTTTCCTCACCTCTCCTGGTCCTCCTCACACTCTCCGGCGTCCTCTTCCTGCCTCTGGTTGACGTTACACCCTCTGGGGTCATTTTTGAGGCCTGTGAGTGGGCCTCTGTGGTCAAGAGGGGCGCCCCTGTCATGACGCTGAAGAGACCCCAGAATATAATAATAGCGCTTCCAGTTCATGCCCAACAAGTCCCAATGGAAACCAACTGGAGGGCAAAACCTCTCAAATATTCATAGAAAGAAATCACGTGAGAGTTGCCTATCTCTAGTTATCACGACAATATAGGTGATAAATGTTGGATCACTGTGGTTACAGGTGATGTGACCCCCACTGAACTGGAGTTTCTCAGTCCTCCATTAACTTCTAAGGGACTAATGGAAATAGGCAAGTCCAATATTTCATTGGCCCCATAGAAGTGAATAGAGTGAAGATCACACATGTGTACAGCTTCATTAACACAAGGCTCTTGTGATTGATGGGGTTCCCAGCCAGGCCCAGGCTGGCTCACAGGTGAAGAGGTAAGTCTGAAAAGACCCCAGAGTATAATAATAGTTCATGGGTGAGCCACTATGGGGCATAATACTGTGTGCAGGGGCCACTGTAGAACATAATACCGAGTGCAGGGGCCACTATGGAGCATAATACTGTGTGCAGGGGCCACTGCGGAGCATAATACCGTGTGCAGGGGCCACTGTAGAGCATAATACCATGTGCAGGGGCCACTGTGGAGCATAATACCATGTGCAGGGGCCACTATGGAGCATAATACCGTGTGCAGGGACCGTGGTGGGCCATAATACAGTGTGCAGGGGCCGTTGCGGACCATAATACCATGTGCAGGGGCCGTTGTGGGCCATAATACCGTGTGCAGGGGCCACTGCGGGCCATAATACCGTGTGCAGGGGCCGCTGCGGGCCATAATACTGTGTAATACTGTGTGCAGGGGCTGCTGTGGAACATTATAGTGTGTGTAAATGGGGCGTTATAAACAGGGGCTATGGTGCCTGTTTATATCACATGCTGTCTGTATATAGTGACCGTGTGATGTAATTACAGCCTTGTCACATAGGCGTGTATAGGACGAGGCTGTAGTTACATTACATGGCCGCTATGAGATGAATGACACTATGTAAACAGAGAAGCGGTCACGGTGCTTACACAGGTACTATTCAAACAGCTGATCAGTAGGGGTACTGGGTTTTTGAGCCCCGCTGATTAGTTTATTAATGACCTGGAAAACCTTTTAATTAGTTAACACCTGCATCAATATTAATAAGGGGCAGTATTTATACAGGGTACACACGGACATTATTAATTTAAAGATGCTCTTGGGAGTATTATTCATTATGAGGGATTATATCATATATTTTATAATTGGGGTAGCAGCAGGATGGGTGTGCAAGTTAGGACAATGTGGTTTGGATGCCTGGAAAAGTGAGACAAACTTTACAGAGACAAGTCAAAACTGGAAGAAGTGGTCATGGCGGTCCAGAGGGAAGAGAAGGGAAATGTGAAGGATTAGTCAGAGACGTCACCTGTAAGTCACAAAATGTTACTGCCCTGTATTCACCTAAATGATAGAGGATAAATACCTGACTGATGGGGGGTCTGTCTGCTGAGACCCCACTGAGCCTGAGAATTGGGTTTTTTCCCCCCACTGGTTGGGAATTCAGCCTGACCGCAGCCATATATATAGGTGTGTCGCTTGGTGGATGGACGAACCCGTGGGGCTCTCATTCACTTCAGTTGGAGTGCCAAAGAGACCCGAAGTCCAGTACTCAGCTATCTGCGGCGCTCCTATTATAGAGAATGGAGGCCACGTGGTCTCGTCCATCCACCAAGCAGAAGATGTGTGAAGTTATCGTCATTGTTAATGCCATGTTGTTGATCTGATACTGAAGTAATGCAGGAAGAAGAATTCTCAAAAGCTGTTTTATAACTTTGTGTATTGTGTATATTGTGCGACTATAACAGTGTGTGAAGCTAATAGCATGGAAACTCAATTTTTTTTTTTTTTGGGGGGGGGGCATCTTTCTATAGTCCGCCTCAGGCAGGAAAGAGGCTAGGTTCACCACTGCCCTTGTGCTCTTGTGTCTCAGACTGCAGTCCAGTCTTGCCGAGCTGTTGCTGTCTTCTGATGGAAGTCCCCGTCGCATGTGACCGCTGAGGCCAATCAGCAGCTTCAGCGGATGGGACACAGGAAGTCACAGCTGGCGAGGAATTTCACTTCAAGAAGACAGCTGAGCAGCAGGACCGGACCGCGCTGGGAGGACACTGGAAGACCGGGGAACAGGTGTCATATTTTTTTTTTTCACCTCCCCGGCCAATTTAAAAAATAAATTTTTTTGCCCAGACAACCCCTTTAATGGATCACACAACTGTTTTTTTAATGCTCTGTGTATCCAATCCGTTAAATAATAGAACATACCATCTTGGACCGTTTTTATGGCTCCCCTCAGGGCTCTTTCACAGCACATTCATCTGGATATGCACCAAGAAAAACCTGTATAGATCAACAACAGCTGAGCAGGTTGATATATTTCTGGTATAACATTAAATATAACTTGTATTTTACATGTATATATCTCTGTTCATTCTGGGTTCAGTAGTCCAGTGGGTTGTCCTATTCAGTGATTGAAAGAAGTCTACATACAGAGATAAATGTAGGACCGCCCACTGGACTCCTAAACCCAGAATGACTAAGGGTTGAAATGAATAAAATACATGTTATATAGTGTTTTACCTTGAAAATATATATAGTATGTAACTGTTATATCGTCATATCATGTCATATCGTCTTGGTGCATGGTACTGATGTGGTGGTCAAATAGTTAAGGAGACTGTGCGTTGTGTTGCCATAAGGGTCTTATTAACCCTGCCATGTCATATTGCATATTTCTTGTCATTTAAGCAGATTTGGGAGAAGCAGGACCTTTGTGACGCCTGGGCGTTGTACCACAGGCTGAGTTCATCCAAGCATGCTCCGTCTTATGATCTTGCATATCTACGACATTATACTTGGTCTTACACACTGGGCAGTACTCTAAGCAGGTGTGCTAGTGTGCCACTCTGGCAGTTTGAGACTGGTGGTGTTATGGTGGTTGACACCTGTGCCGTCATCAGAGTGTACATGATGTGTCACAGATGCCTAAGCTAGTAGCTACCTTTCTATATGCTGTTCCGGTGCTTCAATTGACTATTGTTAGTTATATACCCATAAAGAACTTTGCTAATGTACTTTGCTAAAGAATAAACCATTCTCAAGGTTTATGTGGAATGGGCTATGCAGGGGACTTGAAGTAAAGGCTATTCAGGGGACTAAAAGATTATTTGCTGTTCAGAAGGATACACTTGTTCTTGTAAAACTTTGTGCATACGTTGTATTGCTTAATCGCGTGAGTAAAGATATCAGTTTCCTGCTCAAAGTAGTTGCGGATTGTTTGGCCTACTAAGTGCACCACTACTTTTCAGTTGACCCCAGCGCCACAACTACACTGTATGCAGGGAGGGAGGAGACAGCTTAAAGAGAACCTGTCAACTCGATTTGGGACACTAAACCACCCACAGGTCCTTATAGCCCTGGGTTTAGTGTCCCAAATCGCCCTGTTATATAGCCATCCGTGCCCACAATTAAAAAAATAAACCTTTATACTTACCTAGAAATGAGTCCGATCTCTCACTGGACTCATCTCTGGTGCTCCTGGCATCTGCACAGTTCTTCAGTGAAGCTGAGGACATACACCCAGCTTCACTGAGAAAGTGCTGGAGGTACAGGACAGGCACACACTGAGGTGGAGGTGTACTCCTCTGGATTCACTGTGCCGGTGCAGGGAGTACAGCTGTAGGGTAAGTATAAAGCTTTTTATTTTTATTGTGGGCATGGATGACTTTATTATTTGGCAATTTGGGATACTAAACCCCCGGTCCATAAGGATCTGTGGATGGTTTAGTGTCCCGAATTGCCCTGACAGATTCCCTTTAAGACAATTTCAGATGGTGGCACAGGATTTTCTTTTGGATTCTGTATAGCTGCCACTCAACAGAAATAATGTTTCCGGAGCTCCATACAACTGTACTGTGTAGGCTCCTGCATGCAGTCCATGAGGCTTTAGATATCATATGCACATATACACCATTCAGCCATATCAATCAAACCACAGACAGATGAAGTGATAACATTGCTTAACATATGTCAATGGAAACTACAAGGGTTAGGATGTATCAGGCACATGTTAACAGTCACATTGAACTTGATGTGTTGGAAGCATTAAAAACAGACCAGCATAAGGATCTAAGCGGGGGTCTGTCTGCTCAGTTGCACACCATTCGATTTCAGTAGAAGAGATGGAGGTAGCTGACGTACAGCACTCCCATTGAAATGAAGGAATGAATCAGTGCGCTTCATTCTGACCCCCATTCTCCTTATTAGCGGTTGTCTGAGTGGTCAGACTGATCTGCAAGTTATACCCTATCCTATTGCTGGGGAATAACCTACTTTATGGGAAAACCCCTTTAATTCCATCTGTGACAGGTTTTAGCACACCCTGAATTACCACTTGTTGTTTAACACAGAATGGTCAGCGTGCCCATCCACCCACCGTACCCTTTCCACCACCAAAACTGTCCTGGATTCACCAGGACAATACCGGATTCCGGGTGCTGTCCTGCTGTCTCGGTTGTAGGAAGGTATATCCTAATTTCAACTTCTGCTCCCTGCTTCACCATTCAGTCCCTGTCTCTGCTCCTGGGGTCTTGGGATCAGTATCCACAGTGTAGTGACGTCACTTACATTGTGCCTGCTGCTTCCTGAAGCCTCCAGGAACAGAAACAAGAGAGAACAGCAGAGTAACAGGTGGGGTCAGTATTAAGAGTTTTTTGTTTTTGATATTTATGTGATTAATTTTATTGTGTTATACAATTTACATACTGTTGGAGCACCAGGAGAGGGTCTTTATACTGTGGGGGAAACTAGAGGGAAGAGATCTAGATGGGAATGGGTGGAACCAAAGTAGAAAATGAATTACATGTTTGTTTACAGCATGTGGTGGGGGAGAGATTGCACCAGGATGCTCTATAGGAAGAAGGCAAACTAGTGATGGTATTGTAAAGCTCCAGGGAAAACTGGGAAAACTTGGGTTCTAACATTCATGTGTATGTTACTTTGTCATGTACCACCTATCTATACCTAACAACTGTTGGAAACCATGTACACCCCTTCATGGCAGCCCTATTCCTTAATGTTGGAGTTCTCAGCAGGATTCTGCATCCTTACGTCTTGACCTCTAAATTCCTCAGACCAATCCGTCAAGGACCCACCTTGCAACTTATGGCACTTTAAGGATCTGCTAACACGTCATGTGCCAGACACTACACAACACCTTTATAGAATCTATACCTCAATGAATCAGAGTGGTTTTGGTGAGTCAAGATTAAGCTGGAGGTCATCGATGAATGTGGGAATAGAACCAGGTTGTCTGACTTTCAGTCCCAATTTTTCTAACACAAAAAAACACTATATACAATATAGTTTCATGATTTTTAACCTCTAGACAGCTGAGCAGAGATCTCTGTCTTTCTGTAGACCTCAGCTTTGTACCGACTGTTTTGTCTCATTGACTAGATTACTTAGTGCTCACAGGGCATGTGACAGTCCTCTAGCCACAACAAGAGGTCACCAGGAACCTGGCAGATGTGAATCAGCAGCCCACAAAGGACCTTCAGAGTACATCATATCAAGAGAGCGATTGTAATATCCTCTTAATACATATGCATTGGCTTAAAGTCTTAGCTGTATCAGAACAGAAGGCCAACCAGCTGTATTGTGAAGGTTACAGTATGTCCTACTGTGTGACTTCTAATTGTGTGTAATGCTCACATATATAGCATTATATTTCACATCGGAATGATTAAGATCTGCATATATGAAACTAAATAAGGGCTCTGAATCACATTGCAGATATGGACTGCCATCTTCTAGAGATACAAGTAGCTACCCAACAGGGCAGCTATAAAGGAGTACAACCATTTATTTGACTTAATGTGGGGGTATCTGAACCCCCCAAAAAAGTGCATTTGTTACAGTACATAGTGTTAGACTCACCCGCTATCAGTTCTGCATAGGTGGTGGAAATGTTCAGATTATATGTACTAAAGCAATAGAACTACTAGCATTTTGTTTTTGCTTAGTCTTTTCATCCAATGTAAATGTGTGCAGGTTCACCATATGGATATTGTAGCATATGGTGAGGCCTTTATTTATTCCTCCAGGAAAAGTCAATAGTATAGTATAGGTTCTCACTCCATATGGTGGAAATTCAGCATATAAAAACTCCCATAATAGACAACAAGCTTATTACTCCCAGGATAGGCAACTATGTATAATACAATTGTGTCTCCCCTCTTGACACCTATTGAGGAATCTCGCTATACTGAAGAGGGTCAAAGACTACATTTTCAATGTAGTAAAATAAATAAATAAAGTGACATTCTTCTGGCATACATAAAGCCTTTTATAGCCGATAGATCCATTTTGCACATATATTGGGAGCATTGGGATCCATATACATCCCATTGTTTAGTCCGGGTCTTCATGCTGCAGCAGCAGCTACATGAGGCCAAAAACCCACCCAACCATGATGGCCGATTTTGGAGGTAGTACATCAAATTTATTCAGCCATTGGTTCCATGCGTGGATGGGTTGGATGGAGGCATATGTGGCTGCTGAAACATGGAGACCCAGCCTAAAAGTATGTGGGTAAAGTTTCGGATTTGTGTTTCAGATACACCTATTGCTAATACAAGCTGCAAATTTAGCATTTTGGTGTATATATATTTAGTTATATTGGAGAGCTCTGTCACTTTCATCTAGTGTAGAGGGGACAGTGAGGACCACTGCCATAGTGGAGTTCCAGTTCCATTCACATAGGGATGCAATGTTAATGTGTCCACCTATACTTGGTCATGTGGTTTTATAGGAAATTGATTTATACTAGCATAGAGAAGACGTGAACATGTCATGGTGAAGACCTAATTATTAGACATTACATTACAAAAACGTCTATGTCGCTATTCTAGAATACAGACACAATGATGTGTTTTCGAGGTGTGCTTCTGCCACTCTGAATATATTGACATTTAGAAATGTCTAACTAGTCATGAGGTCTTGTATTAGGTTGATCTTCCGCTTTTTATGGTATCCAGACTTGGGCAGTTGGTGGACATGTGGCTTTTTGAGACTGATGGATGACATTTTACTGTTTCTCCTGCATATATGACAAAAAATCTTTTCGAATTCAAAGAAATTTAGTTTTTTTTCCATTCATTTTTTTATTTAACATATTACATGTTTGTAACAAAAGGACATTCCAACTTTCAATGCACTTTTTGAATCCTGTTACATTTTTGCTTATTTCACATTCTAACCTGTATTCCTGACACAATGGTATCTGTATTGCCAAATGCATGTCGGAGATATGCCAGTTAGCCTTCAACATAACTTTCACATAGAACAGGCAAACCTAGATCAGACGGCTCCTTTTTGATGGTTACCCCTAATGTCCCAAGCAATGAAAATAAGACAGGCGACCTGATGGACTTAATAACGGCATCTGTTTTATTTATAAAGTAATAAATATGATGGAGTGTAAACAAACTGTACAATGGCTGCCCAATGTCTTGTTGTTCTGAGTTGGAGGTAAGGTGTATAGGTTGACGAAGGAAAAGGTGAACTTTTTAGAAGCACTTCCTGTGCACAATGGAGGGGCCAGCCTCATCGTATTCCTGCTTGCTGATCCACATCTGCTGGAAGGTGGACAGAGAAGCCAGGATGGAGCCACCGATCCATACGGAGTATTTACGCTCAGGTGGGGCAATGATCTGTAGGAAAAGGTAAGAAATGTAAATACATAGCCGAAACAGTGAATAATTTGGCCCCTTGAGTGCAAAACCTTTCCATCCGTTAAACGGATTGTCCCAGATTCACATCTACTGGTTAGGTCATAAGTGTCTATGTGTCTATAAACCTAATATCAATACCCAAATAATTATATGAGAATGTTATTTTGTGGTATTACATATTACATAAGTAATGGGAGTTTTGTGTTGACTGAATAATAAGAACAAGATCATTCTCAGCACTCACCTTGATCTTCATGGTGCTGGGAGCCAGGGCGGTGATTTCCTTCTGCATTCTGTCAGCAATACCTGGGTACATGGTGGTACCACCGGACAAGACGTTGTTGGCATACAGGTCCTTACGGATATCAATGTCGCACTTCATGATGCTGTTGTAGGTAGTTTCATGAATACCAGCAGACTCCATACCTGAGATGAAGAAGAGGGACGCCATGATTTGTTAGCAGAGTGTATAGTGATTGGAAAGAACAGGTGGTGTTACAGCCAAAGGCTGAATGTAACATGCTCTGCCAACTGGAAAGCAACTGTCCAAAGAACTAAGCAGGTGTTAGAGCTTTAAAATGAAAAAAGGGTCTTTGTTGGAGTAGCAGCTTGTGTTGGCCAGGGAATGTGGTATGGGAGCCCTTTCATGCTCGGCAAAATAAATCTATACTTAACTAGGCTGGATTTGAGATTGTATACAGTCACGTTTACCAACTCTGCATGCATAACACCGCATACAGTAGCTGTTTTGGAAGCAGAGATAGCAGTCGCACCCAGGCCCTGGTGCTTGAATAGGCCCAATGGCCTCTCTGACATAGCAGAAGCCATCAGTATCAGAAATAGCACATGGTAGGTGAAGGACCCTGTTACATATATTGTACTGTGGCCTAAGTTATCCCTCTGACTCATAGAGTATTAACAATACTGTAACATAAGTTACACTTAAAGTAATGAAATAGTAGGTAAGTACTTGGTGTGTTTTTTCAAGTATTTTGGGATAGCTTGTGCTTATCTATTATAGAATTGTTATCATTCTATGGCTGGCCATACGACTCATTCAGCTGACAGTTATACCTCACAACCCGCCTTGTTTTCGGCCAAAAATGTGAGTTCGGATTTGAAAGTGGGTGAGAGACGATGCCAGATACCTCTGGTGGTGGCTTATCTGGTGATTGGCATGTTGAAGACCAACTGTCTGATCCATCTCTCCCCCAACATGAGTCGGGAGGCCCCTTTTATATACATTAGATGGTTGGCTGTTCCCACCAAAATCAGTAGGTTTGTCCAACATGTAGGGTCAGGTTAAGTGATGTACAGTATAGTTGATGGAAATAAGTGATATGTTGTGGGCATGCATCTGTCACATAGAAATGTGATGGGTTACATGTAAAGAGGCTCACCAATGAAGGATGGCTGGAAGAGGGTCTCAGGGCAACGGAAACGTTCATTTCCAATGGTGATGACCTGGCCGTCAGGCAATTCATAGCTCTTCTCCAGGGAAGATGAGGAGGCAGCAGTTGCCATCTCATTCTCAAAGTCCAGAGCCACATAGCACAGCTTCTCCTTGATGTCACGGACAATTTCACGCTCAGCTGTAAAAGGGAAACAGAAGAAAATGTTGAATTAAAGCTCCTTATTTCACTCATAACATTTTCTAATACTCTGTGGCATAGGGGCACATTAGGAACTGTTAAATGTGATTTTAGGGTGCGTGGATATAACTTCTGGCTGCCTTAACTATGTGTATAAGTAGAGGTTAAATATATCTCTAGATATCATAAAATGAGCACATAATTTCCAGTTATCTCAAGGTAATACAAGAAGGTAAGAGTACATTAGATGTCTCCTGGGAGGACAGAGTTGTAATTCTGCCCCCGGCTGACATGAATAGGATTTGTACAGTATGTGTGATATAAGGATTGTGCAGTAGTTACAAATTGCTGCAAATCCCATGGAATATGTACTGTGTGCCTGCCAGAGTCTTGTGACTGCTACTGACTCTTAAGGTGCCTGAGGCATACCAAATTATACACTAGAAGCGCTATCTCCTTGTGGCATTGCTCCTGTAATTTTTGCACAAACTGACATGGTCATGAGAATAAGCGCTTTTGAGGTCCAAGTCCTACAGCTGGGAAATTCCTGGAAACCATGAAACTTGCCTGTGGTCACGAAAGAGTAGCCACGCTCAGTCAGGATCTTCATGAGGTAATCTGTGAGGTCCCTGCCAGCCAGATCAAGACGCATGATGGCATGGGGAAGAGCATACCCTTCATAGATGGGGACATTGTGTGTGACACCATCACCGGAGTCAAGAACGATACCTGTAAGTCACAGGAAGAAGGAATAGATGAGCAATTTACATAATACAAGGTTATACACGGTAGATTCATGTCGTGAATTGTGTCTGTGGTTGATATATGCCCTAACAAGACTGATGTTCCAAAATACGAAAACGCAGCGGCCATCACTTTACAGAACCGTCAAGGACAGACTGCACACTGTATACGAGAGAGATTATTACACTTGGAGCTACTTTCTCTACTTTCTTCCTTTATTCTTATCAGCTTTAGGGATTTGCATTTCTACAAGAAATATGGGTTGAGCTAGGTACTGAGCATTCGGCAGCACTTCTCCCCTCGCTATTTATGTAACAGACAGATGTTATTGCCCTGTGTACTGCACAAGCCAGAGTGGGGTCACAGCACTCCATTACCCCTCCCCTGTGAAGGGCTATTCCTGTAAATATAAGCCAGTATTTCAGTACCATTAAATAGGCTAGATTCAGAGACAAGATGCCCGTGTCACCAGTGTAAGAAGATTATAGGTTCCATCGCATTCTGGTTGAACTCGCAATGAATTAATTTGACTTTGATGTATTATTGGGTGCAGGGTTGCAATAAAAAAAAAGAATTTAGTGTCAATTTATTGACCTTATCTTCTGCAACATTTCTAGGATTATACTCGAAGAGATTATAAAATAGAGTAACCCATTGCAGTACTGCTAAAATAATTAGGGCCTATACAGGAAGTGCAAAACCAGCAGCCTAGGGGCCACATATGGCCTGTGATGCCCACCTGTGCAACCCCAAACCATCTCTGGCATCTCCTTTCTGTTCAGTACTCCAGAGACAAAGTGATGGTTGTAATTGGTTGTGGCCCTCTCCAATGTATTTCATAGCATATGTGAAACTCTTGGTTGTTTCCATAGGTCTTGCCATACCTATTGGCTCAGTTGGCCAATAGGTATCTCTCCTGATTTCCTCATACACATGAATGCTTAACTTGGTTGAGCATGTATGTTTTGGGAGGCCTCATAAACATTAGATGCTTGACTGGTAATGCCGAAAACATAACATTTAATATGTATGACCACCCTATCTTTCATAACTACAATATACAGTATATCTATTCTTATGCTTAGCCACCTCGACTCCATTTTCTTTGTAGTATCAGATAGGACAGGAGAGGGTGTCCATTCAGTAGATATGTGGAGGTTCCAGAAATGCAATCCCCAATTAGCAGACATCTATGGCTAGTGCTGCCAGTATGTCTCAGATAGCCCTACCCCTTTAAGTTATATTTCTATTCATGGGAATAGTACAGTCTAATATTGTGGTCCTTAGACTTGTATGTTATCACTGCATATACAATACTAATGTTTAACTGCAGTGTAAGTCATGTAGAAGTGTGGTTGAGGTAGATATGGATGAAATGTGTAAAGTTTTATCATATTTGTTCTCACCTGTGGTACGACCAGAGGCGTACAGAGACAGCACAGCCTGGATGGCAACATACATGGCTGGGACGTTGAAGGTCTCAAACATGATCTGGGTCATCTTTTCACGGTTAGCCTTGGGGTTCAGTGGAGCTTCAGTGAGCAGGGTGGGGTGTTCTTCAGGGGCTACACGGAGCTCATTGTAGAAGGTGTGGTGCCAGATCTTCTCCATATCATCCCAGTTGGTGATGATACCATGCTCAATGGGGTACTTGAGGGTCAGGATACCTCTCTTGCTCTGAGCTTCATCACCTACGTAGGAGTCCTTCTGACCCATACCTACCATGACACCCTATAATAAAAGATTGAAAACTCATGTTATATTTCTGAAATTAAAGTATATATGATAAGACACATCAAATGGGCTTTATATGAGTACTGTGGGGGATCTGTATAATCTTATCAGCCAGTTCTTTTTATATAGTGTTTATAACTCTGGATCAAAGTTACCCTGACCTACAACTGAAGGTGACTAGATCATGACTCAGTTGGCATTAATATAATTTGGCCTCATAAACTGCACAGCTCTTCTTCACTATGGCCTTAGCGCCGGTGGTTGCAATATATTCCCAGTTGAGGACTTGGCAGGACGTAGCAGTAAATGATACTAATAGGTTGTTGGCAAAGCTTAATTGTAATATGCTCAGCTTCCCCTCATGAGTATTTGGATGTTAGCAATGCTTCTGCTGATATTTCAGCTATGGCAAAGCCATTCACTGTGTGCCAACATTGACTGTATAACAAGGCCAGTTCTGCCCAGCACACAGTACGACAGGAAAATATGAGGAGGCTCAAAGCTGCCTATTAATAACTAGCTCATCTTATCACTGGTCCTTGCGGCACACGGTCTGTGCTATTTCTATTTTTATCTCCCAGTAGTAGGAAAACAGGGAGAGATTAAGAGGTGTAGATGCATAGACATAGTATAAATAAGCACTAAATAATATAGCAATAGCCTGTCACAGTACTATGGACATCTAGGGGCAGGAATCAGATAGGTTTCTGCCTATTTGTTGGCCATATTGCATTATGTCATGGCATAGATTATTTTATTATTTCATTATTTTTTTATTAATTTTATTCTTTAAATGGGTAAAAAAAAAAAATATTGCTAAACATTTAGGAAAAGATGTATACCTGATGACGTGGGCGACCAACGATTGAGGGGAACACAGCACGAGGGGCGTCATCCCCAGCGAACCCAGCTTTTACCAGCCCTGAGCCGTTGTCGCACACCAAGGCGGTAGTCTCCTCATCGTCGCACATGTTGGCAGGTTAGGTTCTGTGAAATAGATAAAATCAGAATAAAGCACAAAACCTGAAAATACAGAATGTTACTACACCACCATTATTCAGATTATGGGTTTCTGTACTTATAATACAGTGCTGGATCATTGTATTAATTATACTATTATTATCATAAAATTTCAATAAAATATATTGAAATTATTGGCAAAATATTGCATGTATGGTAACATCTTCTTATAGTTACTCCTGATAAATTTAAGGGAACCTGTCATATTGAACATCTAATCTGCAGGTTACAGATTAGGAGGAGTTGAGCAGATTGACATATTTTTTGTAGGAATAACATGATTTTTTTAAAATTAAAATCTGTAGCTTAGGTGTCCAGTGGGCGGTCCTAATCAGTGATCGACAACCTTCTCTGCATGATTGCGCATACAGAGATAACTAAATCACTGAGTAGGACCACCCACTGGACTCCTGAGCCCAGAATGAGCAGAGATTTTAGTGAGTAAAATGCACTGAATCTTCTACCACAAATCTATATCAGTCTGCTCAGCTTCTCCTGCTCTGTAACATGCTGCACCAGACAGAAATGCATGTACAATGTGACAGGTCCACTCTAAGTTAGAATTGGCTTATTTTACACTTTATCATCTTAAAAGTTAGAAATTCTCCTGGAATTTCTAAAGCTATGACCAGATCCTTAGAAAGCTTGTGAATCCAAGCATAAAGAATATATTGCTAGAGCAAACCAAACCTCTTCCCTTATTCTAATCAATTATTTTGATCTCTAACCAGCAACATTTAATATCTATAGCCTGCCATGAAATGCTGGGAGTTGTAGTTCCAGCAACTGAATAGTTGGCTGGAGACCACTGTTCTAAAGCGTAGCATTAACATGTAGGATTCTAAGTTCTAAAACAGACCTCTAACCCCCCCCCTTCCTAAAACAGTCGCCCTCACATGTCAAAGAACAGCTGTCTTTCAGACACAAGACCCGCACTGTGCCCAAATCCTCTCCCCCCCCTCACACAAGTGCAAATTGAGTTTCATGTTTCCACACCTGACTCTGCAAACTACTTGTGGAACAGCAGAGTAAAGCGAAAGGGGTTATTGGTTCGCTACAGTAAGTACTAAAGTTGCCTTGTCTCGAATGGGATAAATATGTGTGTTGAGACTTATAGCTATTGCTTGAGAAAAGTATAGTAAATGGATTTGTAGACTATATACAGATATATATATATAGGCGTAGCATGGGTGGCCGTAGATCAGTGGTAGAGCTAAAGATAAAACATCACTAAATCATGACGCCAAATGACTCATCTGAGTGAAGTGACTTGGCATATCTGTCTGTCTATCCATCTATCTATTTATGCATCTATACGTATACCTAGCTTTCTATATGTCGGTCTATCTGTCTATCAATCTGTCCATCCATGAACAGTATGTGTCATATTTCTAGACATATATCCAGTAACAACTAGTATAGTTTTACACATAGTGGTTAATTCTTCAGAAAACTGCAAGCAAGCGTTGCAAATTCCTGTAACCACTGGAAAAGCACTAAATCGGTTGAAAGTTTCCAGCTTGTAAAGCCGAAAAAGACCCAGGTCCAATGACTTCAGCCTTCCCTGTATGATAATCCTGTGGAGTCAGCAGTATTTTGTATATCGGAAGAAGGTTACAAAAGTTTTGACTATTTCCAATGTTTCCAACAAGAAAACTGAAGCTTGACTTTGTCCCCATAGTCTAAGAGCTGAAATCCATCTGACAGGAAGGAGCAACGAGCCACCTACAGGTCCCCGCTGGTACTCACCTGGTCAGCACAAGAGAGCTGGCTGCTGTGTTTGAAATTGGCTGGGTGCTGCCTTGGGGACTGAGCTGTCAATTTATACCCTGCCTGAAGAAGTAGAGTCAGTGGGGAGCTCCACAGGGAAAGGCAGACGGCCTATCCTTATTTGGTAGCTTCTGGGCCATTGAGTAGCAAAGAAGCCATTAATGGAGTAGGTGAGGGGGGAGGGCAGGGTCCATGGACCCCTTAGCCCATGTATGGAAGGTGTGGAGGTGGGGAGAGCACTACGAGGGATGGCCAAATAGGGATTCCCAAAAAAGCATGTCTGCAATGCTGGGTGACAAAAAAAAAAAAATAACAGCACAATGAAAGAAATAGCATAGAAACAGTGACTGCTGAGGGGCAGACAGGTGCAACACAATTGGGAGGAAGGGGGGCGAGAGGGAAATAGCAAGTCATGACTGCGCTACAGACCAGGGAGACTTGTGCTCTGTCTAATGAAAGATCGGACAGAAGTTTAATGTGCCACTGACTTATACATTAATAATGAAGGAAGAAACCTCTGAAGTAGCAGGAAGGATAGCATGCTGAGCTCAATAGTTGTCTCCTTGTGAGGCTGCCAATGCAAACATATAGTAGCAGTGTGAATGCGGGTCCTGTAGTCGTATTAATAATAATATCTGTCTAATCCCCATAATACCTCAGGGGCCTGCAGACAATCACTCACTACTATTACATTCTGCAGGTCTTTACCACACTGGATCCTGTAAAAATTGGAATGCATGTATAAAAGCTACATTAAAAGCAGATGTAGAAGAGCAGAATTTGTCATTGTACCTAATCTTAGTTGGATTAGTAAAACAGTTTTATTACATTTCCCAAGAGATGGGCATGCATATGTTCCTCTGCATCAAAATGAACAACAGATACCGAAACCTATCAGTATTCTCATTCATACATTTGTAGAATGTCAGAGTGACCACAGTCACTTCTCTGATGAAACTGAGGATTCTTAAGGTATGTTCACACGTGTCAGATTTGCAGGTCTGACACATACTGTATATACTACAGAACCCAGAATCTGAGGTGGACACTTAGGTTTTTTACAGCAGATTTGCTGCAGATCCATACAAGGATTAGTTCCACTCAGTGTGGCTAATCTGCTAGCCTTTCCATACAGAATATGCAGGGATAAGTACAATAACATTCTACTAATTTGTGCAGTTTTTCCTAAGGATAGGTCATCAATACCTATAGGTTTGTATAGCTTTACTTAGATTCCCATTTAACACATGGGACACTTACAATATGAAACATTTTACCCTATGACAAATTCAGCTCTGCTGTACAAACAGAACACTGCTGCATCTGTAGGTATGAGAGATCAAGCAAAACATGAGTTAGCTTGCAGTCTAGAGTAAAACAGGTTTCAACCTTTCCAAGGATATCATATATGGAAATAGTTATTCTTTGGCAGAGCAAGGTTGAAGTTTTGCCTTGAGACAAGAAGGCATGCCAGTTTTCTGAGTGGAAATTCCCCTCCTCTTCTCTTTCAGGGGGACATGGCTTTCTTGATACAATACTGCATACCATCCATCACAAAGGAGGATGGCAGAGAATGGCGTGCATGTTTATGTGGGATACATTGTGTATTGCTACGTTACAGTGCCAAGTACAGTGTTTCATTTTTCCACTTTATTCTTTGAAATTGGCATCTTAAAGGGACCAAATATTTTCTATGAAATTGGTGAAATACAATAGACACAGTAAATCTGCATTCAGTTAGCAATGAGGCCGCATCAAGAGGTGTAAGAATACTGTACATACATAGTCTCTTTGCAATCAACTCATCCCTATCAGATCATGTTATGACAGACATGTATATGTAGATGTAGCCCCCCAAGATCTAAACTCTGCAGCCAAATTACCTATTGTATTTTGCAAACAACACAGATGGAGCTTTCTCTGTAGGGGTGTAACTAGGAAAGACGGGGACCTATGGCACTTTTGACAGGGACCCCATGCCCCACACATTAAAATGCCCCCTTTACTGCCCCCACATGGTATAACACCCCTTTACTGATCCCCTCCACATGGTATATTGCCCCTATATTGGCCCCTGTACAGTATATTGCACCCATTACAGACCCTCATACAGTATACTGTCCGCATTACAGGCCCCTGTACAGTATACTATCCCCATTACAGGCCCCCATACAGTATAGACTCCCACACAATATTGTGCCCCCCCCCCCCCATACAGGCCCTCACAGGTACTTTAGGCTGCTACCTACTGGATTACTCCAGCAGGTAACAGCCAGTTTTCATGTACCTATCCCTGCCCGTCTACGCCTGCCGCATATTATGTCCTGATGCAAAATAGCGTCAGGGCGCGACGTCCAGGAGGCCTAAGCAAAGGCAGCTGTAGACAGGAAAAGGGGTAGGTAAGTGAAAATTGTCCATTACAGTAAGTAATGGCTTATTTAAAAAAAAAAAAAAAAAAAAACAGCGGAGGGCTGGCTGGATTCCCTAAAGTCGCGGACCCCTTGGCAGCTGCTATGGCTGCTATAGCACTAGTTCCGCCCCTGCTTTCTCTTAAAGGAAACCTTTAACATTGAAAATGTGGTCCAATCTGCAGGTACGATGGTGTAGGGCAGGAGGTAGCTGTAGACTCCTAAGCTGAGGATGAGCAGAATGTAAATTGAATAAATAAGTTCTAGTGAATATTTTCCGCAAAACTTTGATTATATATATACACATGTGGACATAATTGTTGGTACCCCTCGTTTAATGAAAGAAAAACCCACAATGGTCACAGAAATAACTTGAATCTGACAAAAGTAATAATATATAAAAACTCTATGAAAATGAACAAATGAAAGTCAGACATTGCTTTTCAACCATGCTTCAACAGAATTTTTTAAAAAAGAAAACTCATGAAACAGGCCTGGACAGAAATGATGGTTCCCTTAACTTAATGTTTTGTTGCACAACCTTTTGAGGTAATCACTACAATCAAACGATTCCTGTAACTGTCAATGAGACTTCTGCACCTCTCAACAGGTATTTTGGCCACTCCTCATGAGCAAACTGCTCCAGTTGTCTTGGGTTTGAAGGGTGCCTTTTCCAGATGGCATGTTTCAGCTCCTTCCAAAGATGCTCAATAGGATTTAGGTCAGGGCTCATAGAAGGCCACTTCAGAATAGTCCAATGTTTTCCTCTTAGCCATTCTTGGGTGTTTTGGGTCATTATCCTGTTGCAAGACCCATGACCTGCGACTGAGACCAAGCTTTCTGACACTGGGCAACACATTTCTCTCTAGAATCCCTTCATAGTCTTGAGATGTCATTGTACCCTGCACAGATTCAAGACACCCAGTGCCAGATGCAGCAAAGCAGCCCCAGAACATAACAGAGCCTCCTCCATGTTTCACAGTAGGGACAGTGTTCTTTTCAAGATATGCTTCATTTTTCCATCTGTGAACATAGAGCTGATGTGCCTTGCCAAAAATTTCGATTTTTGTCTCATCTATCCATAGGACATTCTCCCAGAAGCTTTGTGGCTTGTCAATGTGTAGGTTGGCAAATTACTTTTGTCAGATTCAAGTTATTTCTGTGACCATTGAGGGTTTTTCTTTCATTAAACGAGGGGTGCCAACAATTTTGTCCACGTGTGTATATACAGTGGGGAAAAAAAGTATTTAGTCAGCCACCAATTGTGCAAGTTCTCTCACTTAAAAAGATGAGGCCGGCCTGTAATTGTCATCATAGGTAGACCTCAACTATGAGAGAGAAAATGAGAAAACAAATCCAGCAAATCACATTGTCTGATTTTTAAAGAATTTATTTGCACACTATGGTGGAAAATAAGTATTTTGTCACTTACAAACAAGCAAGATTTCTGGCTTTCACAGACCTGTAACTTCTTCTTTAAGAGGCTCCTCTGTCCTTCACCCATTACCTGTAGTAATGGCTCCTGTTTGACATTGTTATCTGTATAAAAGACACCTGTCCACAAGCTCAAACAGTCACACTCCAAACTCCACTACGGTGAAGACCAAAGAGCTGTGGAAGGACACCAGAAACAAAATTGTAGACCTGCACCAGGCTGGGAAGACTGAATCTGCAATAGGCAAGCAGCTTGGTGTGAAGAAATCAACTGTGGGAGCAATAATTAGAAAATGGAAGACATACAAGACCACTGATAATCTCCCTCCATCAGGGGCTCCACGCAAGATCTCACCCCATGGGGTCAAAATGATCACAAGAACGGTGGGCAAAAATCCCAGAACCACACGGGATAACCTAGTGAATGACCTGCAGAAAGCTGGGACTAACGTAACAAAGGCTACCGTCAGTAACACAATACACCGCCAGGGACTCAGATCCTGCAGTGCCAGACGTGTCCCCCGGCTTAAGCCAGTACATATCCGGGCCCATCTGAAGTTTGCTAGAGAGCATTTGGATGTTCCAGAAGAGTATTGGGAGAATGTCATATGGTCAGATGAAGCCAAAGTAGAACTGTTTGGTAGAAACACAACTCGTCGTGTTTGGAGGAGAGTGAATGCTGAGTTGCATCCAAAGAACACCATACCTACTGTGAAGCATGGGGTGGCAACATCATGCTTTGGGGCTGTTTCTCTGAAAAGGGACCAGGGCAACGAAGGAGTGGCTTCGTAAGAAGCATTTCAACGTCCTGGAGTGGCCTAGCCAGTCTCCAGATCTCAACCCCATAGAAAACCTTTGGAGGGAGTTGAAAGTCCATGTTGCCCAGCGACAGCCCCAAAACATCACTGCTCTAGAGGAGATCTGCATGGAGGAATGGGCCAACATACCAGCAACAGTGTGTGCCAACCTTGTGAAGACTTACAGAAAACGTTTGACCTCTGTCATTGCCAACAAAGGAAATATAACAAAGTATTGAGATGAACTTTTGTTATTGACCAAATACTTATTTTCAACCATAATTTGCAAATAAATTCTTAAAAAATCAGACAATGTGATTTTCTGGATATGTTTTCTCATTTTTTCTCTCATAGTTGAGGTCTACCTATGATGTCAATTACAGGCCGGCCTCATCTTTTTAAGTGGGAGAACTTGCACAATTGGTGGCTGACTAAATACTTTTTTCCCCACTGTATATAATCTGCTCAGACAAAAGTATAGTAGGCTTAAAGAGGACTTGTCACCAGGTCTGAAAAGCAGAATGACTTGAATCCCTGCTGCTACAATAGTAATGTATTCGTGCTAAAGGGCAGTTTCTACTGCAGATTTTCAATGTGGTTTAGCTTAGGGTAGCTGCACATTGGGCAGAATTTTACAATACAGGTCTGCATTAATACTACATGCTGTACGTGGAAATTTTGCTGTGACATTTACTTTTTTCGGGGTTTGGTCATGGGCAGGTATGTGTGATTCTGAGGTTATACATCGATAATATATATGTATGATACTGGTTAAAAAGAATTGTACTGTTTAAAACTAGACCCTCAAGTAAAAGTGAACTTTTGTGGAACATGGTTTTGGATACCAGTAAACTATGTAACATGGAAGGGATGTTTCTGCTATTGATTCCACAGGATATGGCTAAACCTTAGGGAAAAAATGAGAGCACTGACATACGCCAGCATATTAACTTGTAGAATGGAAATTCAATAGAAGAAAAATGCCTTCTTACTAAAACCGATCCAATAATTTATTCTAGGAAAGCTCAGTAAGCAGCTGAAGTAAATACTTGTGTTAAGGAATGTATCAGTCTTCAAGATCATTCTTTATTATTGACAAAAAGTCATGATTGCTTACATATATTACCATACATTTTCTGCCCCCATAGATGGGAGCCCTCAATGACCTGCATGACTCTTAAGACTCAGTGTGCAAAGGGATTTGTTTTCTGTTTTTCATGTCCAGTATTAGTGAATAAGAATCCCTATAAAATCCCTTTTCGTACATTATTGTTTTCTGTCCTGCATGGTGATGTCTTGTTTTAAAGAAGCTTTATTGTTTTGTTTGTTTGCCACAGGCTAAGTAATAAATGTATGACCATTGGGGCCCCCATCTATCATAAGAACGAGGGTCCCTGAGTCTCCTGTGTGAAAGAAGTGGCAGAGCACAGGGCCTATGGGAGTGATAGAGTATCGTAGAAAATAAGGTAACAAATCGAGGTCTACATAAAGATTTTTGGATTTGAATCCATTGATTCTTGTAGTTCTATGAATTTGGAGCCTATGGCCCCATGAGGTCTTTTTTTCTATTTATTCCTATTCTGCTACAATTTGCAAGCAGACAGTTTGTGTGATCGAAGACTGAAGAAGACCGCTTCCATATACAGTGAAACCTCTTTGAGATAGCCACCGAAAATTGCATTGAACAGTGGTTTTCTGGGAGGTAGTTTTTCAATGATGGCCAGTATACATGTAGAGCAAATGAAATCTGTCGCAGGAAATCTGATCTGAATAAAGGGGTGGCTCTTCTTAACCTTCGTCAGGCTGCATAATTTTACAACGTTAACAGGCTGCAGAGGTACAATTGTACCTTCATATATTTTGAATGAAGATAATGCAAGGAAAAAAGAATATTTTTTTTAATGATAATGCTATTTTATTATTATAAACAAGTAAAAAAACTGTTCATTTACATTATAAAAGAAAATGTATCACCGTCGACGAGCAATTATTTCCATTTAGAGGCCATACTAAATTTACCCAGTATATACCTTCAAAACCAGCTAAATATGGCATAAAGATTTTCTGGGCTTGTGACTCGTCAAACGCCTACCCATTACAAGGTCAGCTCTACACTGGGAAACCAACTGATGGTCCTCGACAAGTAAACATTGGTGAACGAACAGTATTGGACCTAGTGAGCTCGTATAAAGGCTCTAGAAGAAATGTCACCACCGATAACTTCTTTACAACCATGGAACTAGCTAAGGTATTGACCTCCTGGAACATGACACTAGTTGGTACAGTGAGAAAAAACAAAAGGTTCCTACCTAGCAACATGCAGCCTGCCAAAGAAATGCCTATAAACTCGACAAATTTTGCCTACAATCATGATGCAACAGTCTGTTCATATGTACCAAAGAAGAACAAATCAGTCGTGCTTCTATCATCTATGCACATTACGGGAGAAGTTGAAGAGACACTAGCAGCCAAGCCAGAGATAATAAAATACTACAACAAAACAAAAGGCGGAGTTGATGTTATGGATAAAATGTTGGGAGAGTACACTGTGAAACGACGAACATTACGTTGGCCTCTGGCATTTTTCTACAATATGATTGACATCATCATCAGAGAACACAATCCAAGCTTCAGGACAAAGGATCAACGAAGAAAGTTCCTGAAAGATCTCGCAAATCAGCTGTGTATGCCTGCAATTGAAGATCGTAGTACAAATCGAATGATGATGAGAAACCATTTTCTTCGAGGTGCAGTAGAAATG
Organism: Leptodactylus fallax; assembly: GCA_947044405.1. Lineage (NCBI taxonomy): Eukaryota > Metazoa > Chordata > Amphibia > Anura > Leptodactylidae > Leptodactylus > Leptodactylus fallax. The sequence continues at coordinate 1,374,378 of CAMRHE010000130.1, read as the reverse complement.
GTGCTTGGACGATGCATTCTGGTAGCATCGCAAGCAGCAGCTGGCCCTCAAATACCTCATGGTAGTCGTGGACCCTCCCCTGTTGTTGGTAGTTGCTATGTCTGCCGAGACCTGAGGCGAAAACAACGTAAGACTAGAAAGTCTTGTGTGGTTTGTGTGAAACCCATTTGCGATGAACACTCGGTAGCAAAGACAACATGCATTACTTGCGAAGAAAATCAATAAAAAAAGTTTCTTACATTTTCTTTTATAATGTAAATGAACAGTTTTTTTTTTACTTGTTTATAATAATAAAATAGCATTATCATTAAAAAAAATATTATTCTTTTTTCCTTGCATTATCTTCATTCAAAATATATGAGGGTACATTTGTACCTATGCAGCTTGTTATGGATGCAAAAATATCTCGACCCCTTATCTCGGAAGGGGGTGGAGATATTTTATTGAAATTTGGCCAATATATTCTGGACCAAAACTGCAGAGATGTCACGAAATTTCAGCCCTCTACGGCTTTTCGAAAAAAAAGTTATTGCAATTTTAAAACGGAATAGTTACAATTGTACCTACTCAGCCGGACGAAGGTTAAAGAGGTGGCCATAAGAAGAAGTTTCTCTGTACATATATACATGGCATATACAGGTGTTGTGCTTGTACACAACAAAACTCAGGTGAAGACTTAAGCTATTACCCACTTGTACTAATTTCTGGAAGAAACATGCAGTTCTATTTAGTGTTTAGATTCTCGCACTCTTTACTGTTTTACTAAAAATATAGCATGATTTTGGTTAAAGAAGATCTTTCACCACCTCCACCAATTCAAGTTCCTAGCATCATTAATAGACACTGTGCCACTGATTCCAGCACAGTTGGAATTTTTTCTCTAGCCCCCACCATTCCCAAGCAAAAAGTGCAGGTAGTTTTGATGCCTGATGTGCTATTTAATCTCTGTAATGTCAGAAGGGCGGTGTCAGGCAGGGGGTGTGACTCAGAGCTCCAATCACAGGCAGCCAGTGTCACGTGGTTGGACCCATCACACCCACATCCCTCCGGCGTCTTCCTCTCCGTGTTCAGTGGTATGGCATGTACTATAGTGGCTAACAGAGTAGACCATTGTAATAGTAAAGTCAGACCCCATAGTATATGTAATACCACAGGGAGGAGGAGGGTGTCAGATGGTGGTCCCGATCATGTCAACCCAGTGTTGAAACCAACCTTCATACCCAAAGTTCAGCACATAAGGAACCTGGGCAAGAAGTATTTAAGAACAGCTCCAGAATAACCCCTTTAAGTTTATCAGTGGAGTATCTTCCTGTGTGAACCCTGTCTAAAACTCTGTATGCATTAGCTTCATGGCTTCTGTTCCTTACAGATCCAGTACTGGTTCCTTTTTCAAACAGATACTCCTGAATCTTGGCTTGTCATGAGACCTATTGGGTTTCCCTAAGGGTGTATTATGGAGTTTTTTGCAGGCTTAAAAAATCTGCTTCAGGAATTAGGAAATGGTTTTTTGACGTGTTTTTTTTACATGATGTGTTTTTTGTCACGGTTTTTGCTGTGGTTTTTTGCTACAGAACACTGTATGGACACCTGCGGTTTTTGCAAAAACCGCGTAAAAAAAACACATCAAAAACCACCTCAAAATCAGCCTGCAAAAAACTCCGTGTGAACATGCCCTAAGAGTTCTGGTATTTTTGACTGCAAGAATAGTGCAGATGGGAAAAACGTGAGTGGCTAGAACATAGCTGTCCACCATATAGATTTAGGACAGGGCACTAACATAACACAGGAGAGGAGGACTGCAGCACTAAGCCTAGGTTTATACTGCTGTTGTCCTCTCTATTGTATTGATCCATCAGAGGCAGGGGCATAACTAGAGGGGGTGAAGATCTCCCAATATGAGGAGATCATTGCTATAAACAATACTTTTTAGTTGATAGGGTAAAGATTTTGCTCTGGGGCCCAGAAGCTTCATGTTACGCCTCTGCTCAAAGGATCAGAAAAATAAAAAAAAATAAAAAAAAGCTGAGATGACTTTTCATTTGTATCTGTCACAGTTAACTTCGATGTAAAAAAAATTAATTATGCAAAAGGCATTATGGATATTACAAAGGGTGCACATTTTGGCTGGCACTGTATGGGGGGGAAATTTTGTATAGTATATTTAGAGCATATATTTTATATTTTGTCATATTTGTCATGCAGGACTAATACACTATGTAAAATCCGCACAAAAAGTTCAGTTTCTGATGCAGAATTTATAGCGTAATTGCTGCGGAATTGCAATGAAACTTCACAGCATAAATTGTGATGCTGCAGATTTCTAATCCACACTGCAGGTCAATTTCCTCACAGATTCCACTGCAGATTTTCTCAGCAGCTTCCAGATAAGATGTATTAACATCTTCTCCACTTTGCTGCTACTGTAAATGCTGCAGATTTTCCACCTAAAATTCACAACAGAAAATCAGCATCATATACAGGTGTAGCTAACTTTGAGTTAAGCCGAATTTCTGCGGTGGGATAAATCGCTGTTGTGTGATATCTTTCCAAAGAAGACAACAGAAACCAATGTAAAGCCATTAAAAAACATTACTTTTCATTGTATTTTGTTGTCTTCTGTGATAAGACGTCTCGCTGCAGAAATTTATCTCACTGCAGAAGTTCGGGTTAACTCTCCTACATCTGTATGTCTTGCATGGACATACTCTTTTAGGTACGAAAAAAAGTGCATTATCTGTCCATAAGAGTGCAATTTTAAAAATTTTCTCAGAACATTGAGAAGTGTAATAAAACCGCCAAACCATCAGCAGGCTACATTCTAAAAAATACACCTATTATGTGAATGGAAATGTAAGTTTTATCATTTATGAACGTTGGGTTGCGGCATTCTTGCTAGATAAGAAAATTGCAATATTTATGAGGTTGTATATACGTAGCCTCCTATATTTCTTGAATTGTCTTATGCAGTCCTTCAGCATTTAGAAATATAGAGCATGATTCATGACAGTGTGTGCTAGAAACTGTATAATAGGCCCTTGTGGACAGCTGAAAGCTATGTCTCTGGGTGGCTACGTATTACCTAGTCTTCACCAGTAGCGAGGCCTTTAATGATCCATTTATCTGAAGTTATTTTTTTTCTACTGCTATTAATAGCATTTGCAAGGGCAGCATTCCTTGCAGGATGTTTGGCTATATCTAGGTACAGATTGTCAACTAAATCCCTGCAGGAAATAGAGATAGAATTCCTTTCTTAGAGGTAGCAGGCCAAGGTGCGAATACGGGAATGTTAGGTTCAGGCTAAAACGCAACTCCATCTAGCCCTTGTCTGGAACATTACATAGGTCATTGGTGACTTTGTGAACCTCTGTGGGGTAATGGGGTAACAATGAGGGGTATGTAAAATAAAAAAGAAAGACCACTGTGGGGGCCAACCCAAGAATTGATATCAGTTGCGGGAAGAGCTAGGCATGTAACACCATGAGAGAGTACGGGGACAGATCTGACTCTCTGATTGGCTAGTCAAGGCACCTGAATGAGAACTGTCACTGACAGCCATTGGTTAAAAAAACATGGTTGCAAATAAAGGCAGAAGGAGGCATCAGTGGTTTAAATACAGGGTGCAATAATAAGTCCAAGGCTGTGTTCACATAGGAACAGAAAACAGATTGTAAGCCAGGGGTTGCACTCTGACATGATGGATACCAATGGCACACAGTGGATCCTATTGGCTAGAATTATGTCATTTTAGAAGCCATAATAGCACAGCATGCTGCACTATTTTATCTGCCATTTTTGACAAAGCCTCCTAATGGAATGAAGCCGCCTTATCTGTTGGAATCCCTCCACCCCCATTACTCCAACATTCCTGCCTCTCTGGTGGGATTGCCTTGTAATATAAACCTTTATTTTTAATTGAAGTATTTTGGAGGCACAACAAGATAGAAACACATTTAGGCCAAATTCGCACAACAGAATTTGGAGAGGAATTTGAGGTGGTCTTCCACCTCAGATTCCTCTCCAAATTCTGGCCCAGTGGAACCCATGGCAGAAAGCAGACACAGAGGGACTAATCAACGTGAATCTCATGCCGCAAGTTCGGTGACCGATTCAGTCACGGAATCCGTGGCAAGATTGAGCAGGGCGCTTCTTTTTTCCAGGATGTCGTCCATCACTTTTGTCCACTGAAAACAATGGAAGGCTGATTTCGGATGGAATTTGGAGCTAATATTGAGGCTGAATCTGCCTCCAAATCATCTCCAAATTCTACCATGTGAATGTAGCCTTATAATAGAAATGTAAATATATTCCTGGACGTAACCATGGTAACCAGAATGAAGACACACAATAGAAAGAAGTCATATTTTGCAAGCTAACTAAACAGCTCCCAATATATATGAATAGTATTCTTAATTCAGTCTCTACTGGTTTTTAGGGGAAAATGTGTGTATATGTATGATATATATATATATATATATATATATATATATATATGATTCATTAAGAGACAGTAACGGTCATGCACAGGCCATACAGTTTGTTAACCCTTAATACACCCAGACAGTGTGTCACAGATGTATGTGGCGCTTATGGTGTTAATGTAGTAGGGAGTTTTACAGCATAGGACTCATTGTGTTATCGCAGCTGTCCCAGCAGTGGGGGTGTGAGTGGATTCTTATACAAGCCACCAGAATTCTTTCCCCCTACTTAGAAACATCCCAGTCACAAACTGCATTCCCTGGGAGGGGAGAAAGATAAGAGTGAAGGGATTTAAAAGGAGACAGGGAGAGAGACTGAGCTACATTCTTCGATATATAGTCTTTTTTACCATATGGTCTCTAATATATACATGCTTCTGGTTCCAGAGAATATTCTGTACGGTATTGAACCTTTTGGGGTGTTTCTAAATGTTCCTGAATAGGTCTGCGACATATTTCAAAATATCATGATTAATTTTATTAGTCTTGCATTTCCTACAAGAAAAGAGTATAGTAAGTAAATACTTTGCAAAATTATCATAGGGTTAAAGCCAAGTAGGTAATATTATTGTGGTTTTCTGACACTGGATCGGTCTTTAATATTGGATTGGTCTGATTCCTTGAAGCCACTGGCGATCAGCTGACCAAAGGCGCTGCCACGTTCAGGCAAGCTGTCTGTTCATAGTACCTGTGATGTCACATTGATCAATTATGTGGTCTTAATACAGCTCAGTCTCATTCAAGTAAATGTGACTAAGCTGCAGTACCAAGGACAGCCACTATGCAATGTATAACGCTGTGGCTGGTGCACAACAAAGAGGCCGCAAATATTCACTGATCTGATAGTAATGACCTATCCCAAGAAAATCCCCTTTAAAAGAACCTGGCAACTCTCCTGACATGTCTATAACAAACACCAATATTCCCATAAAATAACAATTCGGGAGAATATTTTCTTGTTATGTTCTCCTGTTATTCCTCTTACCAGTTAGGACTGTGTCCCTACACACTTTGCCCCCAACTGCTAATGCTCAGTTGTCAATGTATTCATGAATTTCTAGGAGGAATAACAGAGGAAAACCACAACACAGATTTATAAGAAAAGATGGTCCCGTATTGTTATATTATGGGGTATTCATTAACACAGACATGTCATGTTTAATTAATTAAAAGTTATTTTTAGGCTTTATTTTTTTTATATTATTATCAGGGCCTCCAGTCTGGATCTAGAAGAGGCGCTACAATAACTTCAAGAACTTCTGGCTACTCCGCGGCCTTGATGGTATTCTTTTTCTAAAGTTCAGGCTTGTCGTACTGTATATAATGTAGGAAAAAGCAGTGGCAGGACAAGCTGTTCTGTCAGACTGAGATTGGATTGTTCCTTTACAGCATTTAGAATGTATTTCAGTAAATGTGAGGACTTGTTAGTTAGTATGCAGATTACATATTATAATAGCATTGTGACAAGGTAATGAAAGACAGTAAAATCTCCCGTCACTGCGCTGTGGAGAAACAATCCATTTTCTGCTCTTCATGGTGCTATTGGGAATCACTCCCAGTCTCTGTTGCCGTGAAGAAATGCTTCATACATTTGGTCTGTTAGCGATGGCATCAGATAACATATTTCATAGCTTATACCGTGGCCTCACAATTCAGGATTCCATTAACTTTACATTTCTAAAACATACAGTTCTGTGCAAAATTCTTAGGGGAAAAATTGCAGCAAAATAAGAATGCTTTCAAAAATAGAAGTGTTAATAGTTTATTTTTGTCAATTAAACAAATACAAAGTGAATGAAGAAAAGTAAAATCTAAATCCCATCAATATTTGATGTGAGCGCACTTTGCCTTCCATCAGTTCTTCTCGGTATACTTACAGACAGTTTGGAAGGAACTTGGAGAACTAAACCCAGATCTTCTGTGTATGTAGGCTTGCTCCAATCCTTCTGTCTCTTCATGTTATAACACCCACGCCCCACCACCATCTCGCCCACTTTTAGAAAAGAGTCAATTTTTGTTCCAAGTGATGTCAAAAAGTTGAAAACCATAGGTTTGCAACTTTTTTATCCCATAAAAGTGGCACAGATTCTTAGTAAATCTGTCCCAATATGTTTTCCCTGTTATAATACTCAATCTCTTTCCCATTCTCCTGTTAGTTAGGCCATTAGCTATATTGGACTGTCATTTGAAAAGTGAGTTGTTTTGTATAAAGATAGCAGGTATAAGGACAAGGCAGAATGGTAGACATAGTGTTAAACTTTTTGTGGCTCAAGCATCTGAGCATATAGAGCTAACAATACAGTCTCTGTCACCTGGGAACACACTGTGATAGTAGATTAGGGTGCAAGTCTCTAATTGCGATTCTCTTGAAGCCAAGCAAATATCAGAAATATCCGAAACTTGGATATTTCTGATTCTTATTCCTTGAGGATGTGGATTGGCCAGGGCTGCCTGTTATGACCTTGGTGTTGGCTATTCAACAGTCTTCCACTATTTGTGGTATTCATAGAGGCTCCTTTATTGAAAAAGCATCTTTGTATGCTGACGATACCCTTGTATAACTGGCTGATGATGGTCCTTCCCTGGCTTCTCTGCTATTCCTCATGGAACTATTTGGTTACTTCTCTGGGCTATCCATGGATTGGAATAAATCAGTCATGTTCACTCTCTCCCCTTGGCAATGTCCCCGACAGTGGTCCCAATCCCGAGGTAGTATGGCGACGTCAAATATGTATTTTTACTGTGGCTTCCCAGTTGGTTTTTTCCAATTGGTGGATTGATCTTGACCTTAGTAAGGCTACTACAGTGCTATCTAATTCCTAATGGGTTTCTTTATAGGTAGAAATCCCCATGTAAAGACATGATTCCAATTAAAACTGTTGTTCAAGACTGAGGGGGAATCTTGACCTCCTCAGAGACCACCGTTTTGTTAAGCATCTTCAGTCTCTAACAGGAATGGTGCTGTGGGTGAAGCTCTTTTCCACTGGGTTGGGCCGCCTTCCTTTCCCCGAGTTTGTGGAATGTCATGAGGTCCCAAGGCATGCCTTTTTCCATTAACTTCAACTGCGACATGCCTTCATGGCACAGTTTGGATCTGTTAGTTCTGTGCTGGCATTCTCCAAACTGGAGGATCTCAATATGACCTTTGATTTTCCCAATCCCCTTTATTACTTGTATAGGGCCATAATATTTCGCAGCGCTTTACAGACATTGTGGTCACTGTCCCATATAGGGCTCACAATCTATATTCCCTATCAGTATGTCTTTGGAGTGTGGGAGGAAACCGGAGTGCCCGGGGGAAACCCACGCAAACACGGGGAGAACATACAAACTCCTTGCAGATGTTGTCCTCGGCAGGATTTGAACCCAGGACTCCAGTGCTGCAAGGCTGCAGTGTTAACCACTGAACCACCGTGCCACCCCTATTCCCTGACACAATCCTATACCCTGTTGCAATCTGCTGGGCCTCTGCTGGGTGATGGTAGGACATCCCTGACTTAATGGATGAAGATTGAAGGGTGGTTTAGTTATCCTTCTTTAACACTATGATGAGTGTTATGTACTCCTTAATATAATCCCAATTTCTTCACCGGTTTAACTGCATATGATGGGTCTTTCCAACTCTGATAGCTGCTTCCATTGCCAGGGGGTGCTGGGTACCGTCTTGCACTGTATGTAGTTGTGCCATAGGGTTTCACCCTTCTAGACCGAGATAGTGTTCTTCCTTCATGATCACTTTAATTGTGTTTTTTGGGTATTATGAATGATGTGGTAGAGGGTTTCCATGACAAGATATTCTTCTATTTTATCCTTTTCTGTGCGAGTTATATCATTGTCATGGCTTGATAGGCCTACTTTGCAGCACTGGCTTTAACTTATTAAATAAATATGTCCCTTTATACCTACTGTTGCACCCTATAAAGTGCCCCTTTAATATTTGCTAACATTTGGATGCACTGATTAGAAATTTTGGACACCGCCATGTAAGCAATTACATCCATGGGGGTGGGCTGGGGTGTGGAGTGGTGTGTATGGGTGATTGATTGGGTGTGTGGAGACTATGTGTGTAGCAGTGGTTTGTTCCATTTGTTTATACGTTATACAACGTTCACTGCATTGATTTTCTGAATATCTGGCTTCTTTCTATTGTTTGATTAACTTGATTTATTTCATCGATCCATTGCCGCTACAGTGGTTATTAACTCTGTTGTTCTTGAAATGTCTAAATAAAGCCTTTAAAAAAAACAAAAAACATCCAGCCCAGCGGATGCAGGAGCATTTCTCCAAGCCCAGAAGATTTGTCTGCCCTTGTGAGACCTCGGGAGATTACCCTTTCTTTGGGAGCCTCCCAGATGTTGTAGAAGAATTGGCAAGTACGCTGTTACTGTGCATAGGGACATAATGGCCAGATCCACTCCTCTTTTTGCCTACAAATACTGATGTAAAATACTGAACAAAGTATTTCTCAAAACTTCTACACCATAACACATAAGTGACAGACTGCTGAAATCTGTATATTTGTCACCAATTCATGCGGCTGTTAGAGAGGGCAGTGTAACTGGGCTGATAGGTTCCTCTTATAAGAGTTGTCCAAGATATACAATTTTCCGCAAAGAGGCCCTGGGAAGGTGAAAAATTAAAAAAAAAACTTACTCACCTGTCCCGGGTGCTCCGGTGTCTCCTGTCGTTGCAGTGCTCCGGTACTTCTTTTGGTGTCCTCGCATCACGTGACTGCTGAGGCAAATCAGTGGCCTAAGGGAAGGATCCCATGTCCTTTCCTTAGGCCACTGATGCTGCTGATTGGCCTCACGTGTGGCGAGGACTTCCGCAGGAACAAGACCCTAACAGCAGCAGGACCTGATTGCTGTGGGAGACACTGGAGCACCCAGGACAGGTGAGTATGGGGTTTTTGTTTTTTTTCACCTTCCCCTGCCTCCCTTCCAAAAATTGTATATCCTGGACACCCTCTTTAAGGTTATGTTTACACAATAGATTTTTCTCTCTAACATGTACTTGCAAATCCGTGGCAGAAATCCAAGTGTCAGCCTCTGATTTCTACCACAGATTCTAGGGAAATTTGCTATACCACAGGTCGGCCTTTTTCAGGGGGGCTAATTCAGTGTGGCTTTCTGATTCAGTTTCCATGTGGAATCCATCCACCTCAGTAGGTGTCATGTCACTTTTTTCTATTAATAATGAGAATCTCAGATCTCTTTCAGTAGGACTTTGCACCAATGTATGTATGACCAGATTCCTTCAGAAATGAGTGTTTGAAATGACACCTCCCCTGCTCCAGCCCCTCTGTATTACACCCACACTCCCCTGCTTGAATGATTTATACACTCGTGTATTCTGTGGTCAGGCTCAGATGGTGCCTTTAGGGGGCCCTACTGGACCTCAACTGCATTTTTATTAGGCAGTGTAGGTCCGGTAATGGTCCCTATTAACTTACCTATCCCCGCTTTTGCTTGTGGCCTCCTCTTCCATCTTCAGCCTCCAGATGCCCCCTGTTAACAGCACATTATATCATCAAGAACTTATGTGCGGTACACAGGGACCATTGAAGGCTGAAGAGGGAAGAGTAGGCCAAGAGCAGGAGCAGGGAGCGCTACTTGAATGCAGCCAGGTTTTCCACTCTGCCAATCCGGATGTAAAAAGGGACGCTGCTGACCTGGTTCTGCTACTAGTAGAGCAGGAAGCCTCCGACCTACAACCTAACAGAGTGTACAGGGCTGCTTCTGCCACCCGTCCTGAACACAATGTCCACTATTCAGGAACCAGGCACCTTCACTGCATCTTAGCACTTATTAAAATCAGTGGGAGCTGAGCTGCAGTGAAGGGGCCGGGTCGCTATACAGCGGAAGGAACGTTCTGCTTCCGGTCCTGTATTGTGTACAGAATGGGTGCCTGAAGTGGCTCGGTACAGCTGATGGGGCCGTGTGTCAGCCCCCTACTGATCAGGTATTTTTGGCCTATCCTGAGGATAGGTCATAAAAGAAATTAAGCCCAGACAACTCCTTTAATATGCCCCACACAGATTAATATAGATTAATGCCCCCCCCCCCCACAAAATGTTAGCTCCATCACATCCTCCATACAATATAACGGCCCCATCACTGTTCCCCTAACAGTATGGAGGACCAGTAAAGAGGCCACTGTATGAAGGGGGGGGGGGACCAGTGAAGTGGCCATAAAAAAATTAAGTCCAGACAACCCCTTTAAAGAGGTTGTCCATAAATTTAAGCGACCCCTGTGGCGGTGTAAAATTTAAAAAGAAAAATTAAAGCATTCTCATCTGTCCCCCGACTGTGTCTGTTTGGTCTCATGGCAGCGCCTCATTTATGGAATTCCTGTACCTAATTGGTCTTAGCAGTCACATGAGGTGCAGGACTCCCAGCAAGAAGGTGCTGGCATGAGACTGATTGGATACTGGCAGCGAACAACGAAGCACCAGGGACAGGTGAGTATGATTTTTAAAATTTTATTTTACATCTCCCCGCTCACCACATGGATTGCTCCAATTCCTGGACAACCTCTCTAAAGGGTTTATCCATCTTTCTAATATTGATGGCCTATCCTTAGGACAGCCAGGACTTCCGCAGATTAGTTTTTCTAGGACAGTACGGCTACAGATATTGGTAACAATTCCAGGAATCAAGCTGCTCGCTTGCCATACAGAGTATAGTGGTGGGTTTAGGTAGTGCAGTGGTGCACATCTTATGGCGGGTGAGCAGCAAGATTCCTGGAATTGTTACCATTATCTGTAGCCGAACTGTCCCAACATGTTATTACCTATAGCCTGGGTGTGGGTGGCGGGCCCTAGACATCCCAGTCCGACACTGCCTGTGGTGCTGGGACATGAATATAGGTTCTATGTATAATTGTCCATTGTCCTGTAAAATGAACTACCATTGGACAGTAGAAGAACAAACAGTGCCAAGCGCTAATAGTGTAATACTGTGGGAACGTGGTAATGGTGATAACACGTCAGGAAAATCCAATTAAGTAGTGTAGGGTATAGATGGATACCCTAAAAAAAGAGGCATACAAGCGCTGGTCCAGGTGCAAGGAGTTTTATTCCAAGTGGTGTAAAGTGAAATTCCGATCGTGTGTCACCACTTCGAATAAAACTCTTTGCACCTGGACCAGCGCTTGTATGCCTCTTTTTTAGGGTATCCATCTATACCCTACACTGCTTCATTGGATTTACCATTGGACAGGTCAGGGTGCTTCTCGTCACTAAACTTAGGAATTATAGGCTTAGAGCACTGGATCCAAATAAGCCGTAGTTGCGACAATGAAGACTCGAATTTAGAAAAAATAATACAAAGAAGATATAATGACTTTGAAGTTTTTTGCAGCCAGCCATTGTCCACTTGGATTTTTGTTGATGGGAACCAATACAGTAACAGACATCAGATGGTCTGGCACGAGATCTGTTCACATTTTGCTTCATTCGTAAACAACCAAAATCTGTTAGATGCTTATGATGAAAGATGTCACCAATCCGACTGCTTCATCGAGATGAATGAACAGATTGTTTTTACCACCTTCCAGCAAATGGACTTTGGAGAAATAAGTGAGATCATTTTAGTAATGGTGGCAGCAAAGGAAATTGGATGAGGTGCAAAGGAGACAACAGACAAACTGACAGCTGAGACCTCACACTGCGTCGTCTTTGGGATCGCAGTTGTCCCATTGTTTTGAAAATGCAATAAACATGAGTGTAAGTATATGTAGACATTTTTCTCCCATGAGAATCTACATCACTATATCCCTAAGCATAAGGAAGATCTCTAGTCAAGAGTTGACTGTCCAAATAGCACATACCTATAAAAGACATGTCATTGTTTCAGGATATTACTTACTGTATGTTACATGACTATTACTGCTTAATGTATAATATATGTCATTTATGACTGCACGGCCAATATTCTTCTAGAAAATTCTAAATTATTCCAGACCTCAAAATAAGTTAGAACAGCCTTCTCAAGTACATTGTCATTGAAGATGATTCCATACAGTAGATGGAGTGTATCACCAAAGCATTATGACCTATCCCCCACCCAGGTCATAACTTGTTGATCATGGGGGTTTGATTGCTGGGACCGCCACCGTTCCCAAGAATCAGGTCTCCATCATGTGACTGTAAGTACAGCACTTGGCTATCTTTGGCCATCCTATAGAAATGATTGGTGCAACAGTGTGCCTGTTACTCCAATTAAAATAGGGGATCAAGTCATCCCATGCCCATGTTTGGTGGAGGCTAGGAGAAATCTTAAGTGTCAATCTCCTGTTTTACTTTCTAATTACTTGGTGACGAAGGGTTAAATTGCGAAATCTGTGCATGTGTGCATATATAGACCCATACAGTTGCTCAGGCACCTGTTCGATGCACATGTCTGCACCGGGGGTCCTGCAGGCCAGTTTGTTCAGCTGGACACTGGCTGTGGACAACAGGCGTCACGGTGCCAGCCATTACATATTAAAAGGATCCTTCAGTTTTCTGTTTGCACCAGTTAAGTGAAGATATGCGGTTTCCTTAAATTATCTTTCTTTTTGGTCCTGTCCTGCTTGATTCTAATATTGAGCACCCAGCCTTTTCTACCCCCTGACAAATGTCCTCATATGGCTCAGTTTACATTGAGCAGTGGAATAAAACAAGAAGACTCATGCCAATAACATTATTTATAATGAAGTCATACAAATGACCATTAGAAATACATCTAATGCAAAAACATGGCGAGTAATACCAAGATACATATAACCCCCATCTGGAGAAGTCCCATCAAACGTTACACTCCTCAGGTACAACCACTGGTGTTCATCAGCAATGTTGTAAAGATCTCTGTTCGCACAGACAGGTGAGGGGTTTTCTGAGTCTTAGATGTTTTAGTGACTTTAGATGAAGCTTTGATCAAGTTTAGGGTCCACATCCTCAGCTCAGCAAAGGGATTTGCCTGTACGTGCATATTCGGCACAGGTTCTGCCCAAGTTAACCCCCTGGAGAAGTAAGTCTGTTACCTGGTCCAGTCCCACACAGGTGGTGAGGGGTGCCAGAAACCCATACAGACCTCCAAAGAAGATACTCAGTGGCCAACCTATGAAAATTAGGACTACAATCCAGAATATGCACCACAGAATGCAAGAACAAGTAGCCATTGTGTACCTGTGGAAGAAAGCATAGAAATGATTAGAATCTAAGATCTAGGTATCAATTGTTCGTGCAGAATACCTACAATACACCGAACAAAGGCAATGATATAACAGATTTCTTAAAGGGTGTCAACAAAAAGCTTCTATAGGCTATAATACTGTTTTACAGTTCAATCAGAATTACTTTATTAATGCTGTTATTTTTTTATTTGTGATTCCTTGCTACTTTCTGTGTATGTAAAGAGAGTCTATCGGGTCCAAAATGCCTCCCAAACCAGTAATAATGCTGTGTAGGGACCTCAGATAGAAGCATAAGCATACCTGTGGCCACAAACCAATAAAGCAATGCAGAGATAATCATCTTTTTATGTATATTTTATATCAGCCTGTAAGTGCATTGGGGGCAGGGACTGATTTGCTAGATTTGCCAACAAACGACAGCAAGTATTTCACCATCCAATGCCTCCCCTTTAGCAGTGATTGACATATTTAGCCTCAGCCTGTGTTACAGCTGTCTGTAGATAAATCTGGCAATTTATGCCCCGCCCCTGTTGCACTTGCCGGCTGATCTATATATAGAACATAATAATTTTCTCTGCATTGGTTTACCAATTTGTGACCACAAAGGTATCTTTCTGCCCCTATTTAAGGACCCCACACAGCACTATTATTGGCTTTGGAGGCATTTTGGATAGACTCCCTTTAAATATAATCTTCAATTTGAGACTTGATTACATAGTCACTTCATTTAGATATTTACTCATTGCTGGGATGGACAGTGTAGGATCACTTACAGCAATAAGAACTTTGTATAAACTGCAAACTGCATTAGCATTGTAGATGTCAGAGGAGGACTGACCAACTGAGTATTATTTATTTATTTATTAGGCTTACTTGTATAGCGCCATCATATTCCGCAGCGCTTTACAGACATTGACAGTCACTGTCCCATATAGGGCTCACAATCTACATTCCCTATCAGTATGTCTTTGGAGTGTGGGAGGAAACTGTAGTACCCGGAGGAAACCCACGCAAACACGGGGAGAACATACAAACTCCTTGCAGATGTTGTCCTTGGCAGGATTCGAACCCAGGACTCCAGCGCTATGCCAATAGCCAAGAAATGTAAGGGTTAAATGCACCTCAAAGGCAATATATTAGCTCAAACCAAGCAAAGGGGTTTACACAACTTGTCATACATGTATAACGCTGTGATGATATAGGCACAGAGATGTCAGCAACAGGTGAATATTACAGCTGACACACTGCTGCCATGGTCAGGAGTGGAGATGGCACCAAGCCTGACCATTCAGCATATTAAATGCCACTGTCAATAGCAATTGTGACATAGAGGATGGGGGGCTCATTCTGTCACTCCATTGGTCCCCACAAGATTAAAAAAATCTATGCCAGCTATGCTCTTTTTTGTTCATCCTACCTCCCAATAAAGATAATAAAAAGGGATTAAAAAGTAGTTTGTATGTAGTGGTACCAATAAAAATGTTAGCTTATACCACAAAAACAAGAACATGGTGAACATGGAAATTAACCCAAAAAGAAAAAAAAAACAAAATTGTGGATTTGTCTTTTTTATTACCCACCCCAAATAAATTAATAAAAGTTTTTAAAACATCATATGTACTCCAGAATTGTCATCTCGCAAAGAAAACAAGCCCTCATACACCCATATACAGAAGGTTGGGGAGGAAAAAGAGAAAAAATATTACACCAACCCAGATTACAAAATAGGCTGCAACCATAAGAAGTTAATAGGCAGCATTGTAAAAAACCGCTTGCAACCTCTGTGCCTGTTGCTCAATAAGTTAGAATATATACATATTGCATAGATACATTGTGGATTTGCAGGTTGTGTACAGCGTGTAAGTGCCATTTTAGATGGCCATGTTCAGTCCATGTGACGGGCGCTTTTCATGGACCATCCGCAGCTCTGCAATTGAACTCATTTCATCATAATGATCTATGATGCCTGACCACTCTTCTGCTGTCCTGTACTCAAATGGTGTTGTCAGTGTGGACAGTAAACCTGAGGTTAAACTGGAACTTACAGCTACATAGATCATAATAATGCAGTGATTTTGGTTCAGCAGAGCCATGATCGATTTGACAAATGTGGCAATCACACGGATTGTATAATCCGGACCACACATGGATGTCTGAATTCACCCTTATGCATCTGGCAGAAACAGCCAAATGAAATTGTCATTCCTGCTTGTGAAGTTTGGAATTCCAGTAGATGTACAATAGGGAATTGTTGTCTATGGTGTGGCTGAAACTATATATTTATATTTATTATATTACGAAAAGTCGCTGGAGGATATGTGATCACAGTCAGCTGAAGATAGTGATCAACCAGAGAAAATGGCAGTGAAAGGGGGAGATTTTGCTAATAAGAGTGAGCGTACACTTCCTCTTGGAGATCAGTGCAGTCTTTCAGCTGTGTGCGCCAGGGATACCTAGAAAGCAGAAGTTCTTGTAACTGACATTTATAACTCCTGTAACATAAAGTGTTTACTCCAGGGCTGATGATAATCCTGCACAGTGAGGGCTGTGACTATGTAAATGGCCAGATCAGAATACTGCAAGCAGTAAAGAATAGAGCCTATTGTACTATACTGTAGCGTATCCTACACTGCTGTAACCCTCATAGTATTAGAGAAGGCACACAATGTCAGCCGTCAGTGTATTGGCTTTTCTATTCATGTTTGTCCTATGCCATAGCGTACAGATTTTGTACTGTATTATACAGATACTGTACTATAAATGTCTTATATCTACTGTGGGTCATTGTCTTTGATACTGATAAAGGGTAAAGGTGTGGTAGACCTCTTTATACTGCAAAATGAATTGACTGTAATAATACTTAAATAACCCTAAAAGGAGGATTCTAATGTAGCCAGTAGTGCTCTCAGATGTGCATGCCGGTAATATTGCTGTCTGCCCCTCATTTATACCTTCTTTGTATTTCTGTAGGTATTGGTCTACTTCATCAGGGACTTAGGACAGAATGTCAGTGCAGCATGCCGTATAGACAACAGCAATGGAACTGGTGTGGCCAACTGATGTCAGTATAATATTGCCATGTAGGTTCCTATACTAACTTTGACACCCAAAATTGGTGATTTGTGGCCATTTAACGCCACTTGCATCTACATTAGTCGCAAGTACCATTTTTCTACCACCTCGCCACTTTTCCGTGAGTGGAACAGGCCACCGACCACACCATATTCAAAAAAGTGGTGTAAATGTCGGCAGAATCCATGTGGGGCTGCCATAGATTTGTGCCTAGACACAAGGACACTGGGAAGTAGCACCTAATTCATAATGAGGCAAAATCTCAACATGAAATAAGTAGTCCATTCTCTGACGCAGGGGACATCAAGACTGGCGTTGATGAATCACCCCGCCCAAGTATTGTGCATGTGTCCAGGAAAACATTTTGACTCATTATGACCCATGTTTAGGACCTCGTAAAGCCATAGCATAGCCCCTTGTTTTGTGTTGACTCACATTACATCACATGAGGCTATAACAACAAAAGGTGATGGAAAGACGCTCAAGTATTCTTCCTAACAGGGGTGGGTCCGCCCCCCCCCCCCCCCCCCCCCCCCCCCCCCCCCCCCCCCCCCCCCCGCGGGGGGGGCCGCCCCCCCCCCCCCCCCCCCCCCCCCCCCCCCCCCCCCCCCCCCCCCCCCCCGCTGGGGCCCCCCCCCCCCCCCCCCCCCCCCCGCCCCCCCCCCCGCCCCCCCCCCCTCCCCCCCCCCCCCCCGCGGGGGGGGGGCCCCCCCCCCCCCTCCCCCCCCGGGCCCCCCCCCCCCCCGGGGACCAGGGCACAGTGAATTGTTTTTGCTCCCCAGTAACCCTACAGCCCAGGTTCCCCCCCCCCCCCGGGCCCCCGCCCGGGGGCCGGCGCCGGGGCCGGGCCCGGGGGGGGGGGGGGGGGGGGGGGGGGGGGGGGGGGGGGGGGGGGGGGGGGGGGCGGGGGGGGGGGGGGGCGGGGGGGGGCGGGGGGGGGGGGGGGGGGGCGGCCGCCCCGCCCGCCCCCCCCGCGCGGGGGGGGGGGGGGGGGGGGGGGGCGGGCCCCCGCGCGGGGCCGCCCCCCCCCCCCCCCCCGCCCGGGGGGCGCGGCGCCCCCCCCCCCCCCCCCCCGCCCCCCCCCCCCCCCCCCCCCCCCCCCCCCCCCCCCCCCCCCCCCCCCCCCCCCCCCCCTTTTTTTTTTTTTTTTTTTTTTTTTTTCCCCCCCCCCCCCCTTCCCCTTGTGGGGCTTTAGGTTTTTTTTTTTTTTTTTCCCACTATACACTTCTGCTCAGTTCAATGGAGCATTTATATATGGTCTCAAGAGAGAGGGGAGTGAGTCATTGCCATGGCACCTCAGGGGGCTACTTTTCTACCTTGAGAACATAAAGATTAGATATATTAAAATTTGGCTGCTCAGTCCTTTATTCCCCCAACATCTGCACTTGAGAGATTTCGGAGTCCCTCATAGACATTAGATAGCCCTATTCGCTAACCCAATAGTAGAATAGCCATCACCAAGGAGCCTGCAGCATTATTGTCATTTGTATCTTCACCCCGCCTGTGCACAATATTGATCTGTCACCTCACCTTTCCTGTTTACTCCCAGTTTCCACCTCTGTGAATATTTGGAGTTGCCATAAAAGTAATAGCTGACCGATAAATTCATATAGCCATAACTTCCAGTTACTTTTATATGTTATTTTCCAGTGCTCCATTATCAATTCAGCTCCTGATGTTTTAAGCATTCATTCATTGGTGACCAATGATATAAACTATTTCAATCCATCAAAAATCATCCATCTGCTTCAAGGTTATATCATAAGGAGTACATGAATGGAGAATATGTTACTGTTAATATTGGATGCCTTCCATATACAATCTATATGTGTGTGTGTGTGTGTGTGTGTGTGTGTGGTATATATATATATATATATATATATATATATATATATATATAGATCCATATAACGGCATCTATTCAGATTCAGCTCAAGGTTCTCATTCACTCCATACCTGAAACTCATGAACAACAAAATTAAAGGCTTCCAACATGTGGAGATATTTTTTCATTAGCTGTATAATGATAGGTATTGGCCAAGGCTAAGTTCACCTTGTAAATCTGGTTAAAACTGTACTTGGGATATTATAGCGGATAAAAAAAGAATGCAGTGCTGAGCTTCTGTATACTACTGTATGTATGATGGCTGTGCGTGATAGGTTAGGTTTGTAGCTTTAAGGTCTTTGTGACCTTGGGGAGCAAACACATGATAAGGTTACCAGGAAACAGGGAAGGAAGTCTAATGACTGTTGAAAAAAAAAAAAAGACACTTCTTCAATGACATATAACAGACCGCCCTTCTATGTATGTAAAATACACCACTTAAGCACTCCTATAATACACACATCCTGCACCTTTGTCTTTCAGATACAAAAATACTGCAGGCCACTGTGCGGGTCAGGTTCCTGCAGTAAATTTTTAAGAAAAAGACAGATTGCACTAAACCATTCAATTTTGCCAGATTTGTAAGATTTTTCATAAGCTAAAAAAAACGCATTCATTTCAGGAACTCTTTGACCTACCCATCCACAATAACCCATACTTGCCAACTTTCAATGTGCATCTGTAAGAGAACAATGCCCCTGACCATACCCCATATCGCTGAGGCCATGTCCCCTTTTATGACATGACACGTACCCTTTTTGATCATGTTATGCCCTTTTCTTGTGACATAGGCATGTTAATCTTCTGGGCACGCCCGTTTTTCTGATGTGGGACAGCACATAATGTGCCCACATAACATATTAAAGGATGGAGAGTCCAGTGGACGCAGGTCCATTCTGCTGGGCCCGTTCTTTTTTGAATCCAAGAGGTCACCCCTGTTCTCAGGAGTCTCAGGGAGATTTGGCAAGTCCAGAAGATTTGGAAACTATCAATAAACCCTATCTGCCCCTCACCTCCAAGGATCTGTGCACATAGTTATATTATGTTTCTGTGCATGAGTCGGATATTTAGTGCCATGGATGGGATGAGATCGTATTCTAAAGGATCAGTAAAGCAAAACAAGCTGCCAACCTTAGCTCAGAATATAAGTTTCATCCATCTCTTTTATCCCTAGCTACTGGGATTTTCCCTTAATACTCCTCAACAATTAACTCCTGGGATGGATCCCATTTACATCCCTCTTTTAGTCCCTTACATTAACTATTACCCCCTTCCAACTTCCCATCTTCTCTCCTTTCCTCTTCTTCCTGTTTTTATTTCTCATGTTCACCTCCCATTGTTCTTTAAGATAACTATGTCTTCCCTATTTCTTTTCTTAATTATATTGCCCGTGTATGATACATTCCAAGTTGCCCCAACCACTAGGGGCCATTGACTATTTTTGTTATACTCCAGTATGTCTCACACTACCTCAGTTTCTAAAAAGTATCAATAGTTCTATGGCTCTGTTCACATCTGCATCACGTTTTTTGTTACAAGTGGCAACCATGCCAAAGTGTGGATCTGTCATACAGCAGACACCAACAGTGCCCAATGGTCTCTAGTAACTTATAATAGAATACGTTGGGGTTTGTCATGGTGTCTGTCATCTTGGCAGGAATAATGATGCTGTATGCTGTTCTATTCTTCCCATCAAAAATGCTGAATACTACAATAAAGGTTCCCAATAGTGTCTCCGATGTAGATGTTGACACATTATGATGTTTACTTTGCACATGGCAACAGTCGTAATGTAAATGCTGTAAAGTGCTGTCACACCACAGGGTAGATGTTATCTTTCGTTGTTACTGTTGCACAATGTCAAGATGCTGCAAGATGCAGATAAAATCTTTGAGTAAGAAAATATCCATTTCATTCACAGAGACATAATACGCAGCAAGTGGGTTGACTAGTCTATCGAGTTCAACTAATTTATTCTTACAGATCCCATGTGCTCTAGAGGGAGATGAAGCCACCCTGATAATTTTCCCATAGGTTGGAAACATTAGTTCCTGACCGCTACACTACAGGTATTAGAAAGAGCTATACACAGTGCACAGATCTATATACTTCCCATTCTGTACACTGGAGCAGATTCACTATTGAAAACACGTCAGAATCCAGGCACTGGTTACATCAAAAAAACTGGCATAGAGGCCTTACACCACATTTATTAACTGTATTAGACATATTTTGTGCCTTGTCCAAAAGGGTGGAGCTTAACCTGTGACACCAAAATTTAGATTCATGATGCGCCAGATTTACCAACCATCATCAGTCATTGTGATGAATCTGGAGCATTTTTAAATTGTCTAAAATGTAGGATTAGTAAATTTGTCCCGTTGTGTTTTTGCCAGTGCCGAGGCTGCTGATATCAACTGATTGGTGAGGATTTTGGGTGTTGACCTTTCCATCAGTATCAAAATCCCAGAAAACCCCTTTAGACCAGGGGCTCCACGTTGCGAAAATGCCTTGTTTTACAGTACCTGCAAAGTGGATAGGATTCTGGCTAATCACATCCACACATTGCAGGAAGAAAACAGCAGTGGAAATGCAGCGATTTAAAAAAAAAAAACACAGCGTTTTTGTAAATTGGAGCATGTCAATTATACCTACGGAAATGCTGGCATTTAGCATATAGGTATAATAGAGGGAGAAAGTCCTCAGAGGAAAACACTGCGGACTTTGTGTGAAAAACACTGCATTTCTACCATGGTCGTTTTTCAGCTGCTGCTCGCTATGTGGGGCTTTAGCCTTAAAGTGAATCTGTCATGTTATTTGTGCTGTCTTATCTGCGAGCAGTACATCATAGAGGGAGAGAAGCTGAGCTCTGTGATATACAGCTTTATATGATAGAGGAGAGAAGCTAAGCTGTGTGATATATATAGAATATCATAGAGGGAGAAAGCTGAGCTCTGTGATATATAGGGTTATATGCTAGAGGAGAGAAGCTGAGCTCTGTGATATATAGGTTATATGATAGAGGAGAGAAGCTGAGCTCTGTGAGATATAGAGTTATATGATAGAGGGAGAGAAGCTGAGCTCTGTGTTATATAGAATATGATAGAGGGAGAGTAGCTGAGCTCTGTGATATATAGGGTTATATGATAGCGGGAGAGAAGCCGAGCTCTGTGATGTGTAGCTTAATATGATGGAGGGAGAGAAGCTGAGCTCTGTGATATATAGGATTATATGATAGAGGAGAGAAGCTGAGCTGTGTGATATATATAGAATATCATAGAGGGAGAGAAGCTGAGCTCTGTGAGATATAGAGTTATATGATAGAGGGAGAGAAGCTGAGCTCTGTGATATATAGAATATGATAGAGGGAGAGAAGCTGAGCTCTGTGATATATGATTATATGATAGAGGGAGAAGCTGAGCTCTGTGATATATAGGGTTATATGATAGCGGGAGAGAAGCTGAGCTCTGTGATATATGGGTTATATGATAGAGGAGAGAAGCTGAGCTCTGTGATATATAGGGTTATATGATAGAGGGAGAGAGGCTGAGCTCAGTGGTATATAGGGTTATATGATAGAGGAGAGAAGCTGAGCTCTGTGATATATAGGGTTATATGATAGAGGAGAGAAGCTGAGCTCTGTGATATATAGAATATGATAGAGGGAGAGAAGCTGAGCTCTGTGATATATAGGGTTATATGATAGAGGGAGAGAGGCTGAGCTCAGTGGTATATAGGGTTATATGATAGAGGAGAGAAGCTGAGCTGTGTGATATATATAGGGTTATATGATAGAGGGAGAGAGGCTGAGCTCAGTGGTATATAGGTTTATATGATAGAGGAGAGAAGCTGAGCTCAGTGGTATATAGGGTTATATGATAGAGGAGAGAAGCTGAGCTCTGTGATATATAGGGTTATATGATAGAGGGAGAGAAGCTGAGCTCTGTGATATATAGGATTATATGATAGAGGAGAGAAGCTGAGCTCAGTGATATATAGGGTTATATGATAGCGGGAGAGAAGCTGAGCTCTGTGATATATCGATTTATATGATAGAGGGAGAGAAACTGAGCTCAGTAATGTATAGGATTATATGATTTGTAGCAGGATTTCTGGGTAAAAAGCAAGGTAAATCCTGACAGGACTCCTAGGAGAGCCAGTGAGAGTCCTGCTTATGCTTCGCTCACACTTGCTCCCAGAGTCCGTCCGTCGTGAATCCGACCTAAATGTCAGAAAAAAAGGATAGGGAAAGGTTTGAGACAGTTTGCTTAAAAACCCATTCACTTCAATGGGTTTTTCTAAAGCAATGCGCAGGTGTCTGATTGCAGCTTCTGTGCCGTGAAGCCGTTTTTTTGGTTGGACACAAAGTCCTGCATGTCCGACTGTTTCCGACTAAAAAAAAACGGCTTCACAGCACAGAGGCTGCAATCGGACACCTGCACATTGCTTTAGAAAAACCCATTGAAGTGAATGGGTTTTTAAACAAACTGTTTCAAACCTTTCCCAATCCTTTTTTCTGACATTTAGGTCGGATTCACGGTGGACGGACTCAAGTGTGAGTGAAGCATTTCCCTGCCCAGTGCCCACACACACTGATACAGCAGAGCTGGATGGGACAATCGGGACTCTGTCTCTCCCTTAGGAGTCCTGTCAGGATTTATTCTGCTTTTTACTCAGAAATTCTACTCTGAATCATATAAACCTATATATCACAGAGCTCAGCTTATCTCCATCTGTTATGTCCTGCTCTAATTGGTTTTCATTCAGCTGTTCATACACATTTAGTAGCTGTCAGCTGAAAAAGCATTCAGCTGACAGCTATTCCTCTCTATTACATGCATACATGTTTGGTTTTGCTAAGCAAACTAGTGTTCTTGGTGGGTAGAGGGGTGTAAGCCACCTTCTGTCACTTCTGGTGTTGGTTTATCTCTTGTGTATCTCCAACCCTTTATTCCCCTGTCTCCAATACACATAAATCGATTAGTCCTGCTGAAATTGAAGTGTTCTGCCATCTTTGTTCTACATTTAGTAAGTTCTTTTTATTGTGATTTATTTCTTTATATAAAGACAGTTTCCATATTCTCTTATATAACAGTACAATGTAGCATTGTTGCACTAGGATGATAATATATTGCACCCATATTTTGGAGACAGCAGAACTTCCATGATCTTTCCTCCACACGTGGAAGGGTTAATAGAAACTGCTTTAACTTCAACTCTTCTTCCCAGCTGTTTAAGCTGTTTAAGGGAGGGAACCAAGGAAATGTTTAACTTTTTTATAAAACTCACTAAGAAGATGCGTATGTCTGCTGTTAAAATAGCAGCGTGGACTGTAGAGCTGTCAGGGTGTGTCCGGCTGTGGGGGAGTCCTGGAATGTGCTCGAAAAGGACAAAAAAAGAAACCCCTATCTCTGAGTGTGTGTATGAGAGCATGAAGTTACCACAAGGACAACATCTATCATCTATCAGGGCGTGACCTGAGCGGCCCTAGAGTCACAGCCATTCAGATGCTATTCCTGTGCCCTTTTCTAATGAATGCAGTCTAGTAACTGCACCCCAGCGTTGTACTAATATTATTTACTGGAATGGGGAAACACATCTGTGCCGCCTCTTTACAGCGTAACAATGGCTTCATTCAAGAGAAGAAACTGGAAAATCGTCAGGACACATGTACAGTATACTAAGAAGTGCTGCAGCTGCCTAAGCTATGAAACTTGGTGCCAGCTATAAACTTGCTGCATCCGTTCTTGTGTATCTGTTGTGAGATGCCATATACACAGACCCACATTTATCAAGGTGCGGTCAAGGCTCTTTACATGGACCAGTTGTCCCATAATAGTGAAAATTGAGATAAAAAAGACACATAGATCTTATTACATGTACCCCGGCGTAGCAGTACAGGGCTTTTGCACCACATACACACTGCACAAACCGTACAATGGGGCACAGGGAGTAACCAAATCTGCATGTCACAAACATAAGTAATAAAAAAAAACCTTCAATTGATTATACAATATCAATATATCTAAAACTCTATATCTAACCCAAAACCTCTCATCTGATATGTGGGGTGTGTGTAAATTCCCCTCTGATATGTGGAGTGCATCTAATCTAAAAACTCTTGTTTGAGATGTGAGGTGTATCTAATCTAAAAATTCCCCTTATAGAAAAGACTGCTTCCAATATGTGGGATGTATCTAATCTGATAACTCTCCTCCGATATGTGGGATATATCTATTCTGATAACTCTCCTCCGATATGTGGGATATATCTAATCTGATAACTCTCCTCCGATATGTGGGATATATCTAATCTGATAACTCTCCTCCGATATGTGGGATATATCTAATCTGATAACTCTCCTCCAACGCTGGGTGTGTTTAATCTGAAATCTCTGCCCTGATATGCTGGGTGTGTATTTAATCTGAAAACTCGCCTCTGATACGTGGGAGTATCTAATCTGATAGCTCCCCTGTGCCATGTACTGTGTGTCTATTCAAGAAGCTCTCCTGTGGGGTGTATCTAATCCAGTAGCTCTCCAGTAGAATATAGGGTGTAAAAAGCTCTCCTATGGTATATAAAATGTATCTAATGTGAAAACTATCCTCTTTTACAGGGGTGTAGCAAATCTGAAAGCTTGTGGGGTAAATCTAGCATTAAAATTCATCTGATATTTTGGGTGTTTCAAAAGCTCTTATCCGATATGTGGGGTGTATCTAACCTGATACCTCTCCTGTAGCATTTGAGCTGTATCTCATCAAAAAGCTATCCTCTGTAATAGGGCTGTATCAACCCTGCAAACTGTCCTTTTGGTATCTGGATGTGTATCTAACATTGATGCTGCTTTGGTATGTGGGGTGTATCTAAACTGAATCTCCTTATTGGTATGTGGGGTGTATCTAATCCTAAAGGTCTGCCTTGGTCTGTGCAGATGAATGGGTGATATTCCATGTTATCAGTGGAAGCAACACCATTTTCCTTATCTAAGTATGTCTATAGTAAGTGTTCCTCCTATTAAGTGTCTGAGATGGACAGTAAGAGATGAGAAGTTTGCAGAGCAGTAGATGGAGAGATACATGAAGAGAGAAGTCAGATGCCAGCAGACGGCTCAGTCACAAGTTACTTACTAGTTGACTCTCTCCGCGACTTATCCCCTTGAGAAGTTATGTAAAGACAATGAGCTAGTACAAGGCAGCCCCAGGCTATGAGGACACTGAGCCCAGGTCTTCTAGCTCCAGGATACAGTGCTCTCTGTACTTCCGTCCCTTGACTTGCTGTAAATATTTCCTCCCTCAGACCTCGCTGCTGCCTTCTTTCTTTCTTTGGCAGAGTCCCAGAGCAGTGAGTGTGACCAGCCCTGGGTGTAACACGTCCCACTGTTAGACCAAAGGCTGACAATCAAATACACTTATCAGATGACTGATTGTTTCCCAGGAGCAGGGCGCAACACTGAGCATGACCACTATGTTGTGTACATGTTCTGTGGACACACAGTCTGTAGCATCCATATACTTTACTTCACTATATTTTATGGGTGTGGGCAGCAGAATTTGGATTCCAGTCCTGTATTGTCACACTAGCTGCAGCACGGGTCTGGTTTTTATATAGAATATAAAGTTGATGTATTTTTGCTGTATTTGCATCAGCCCCTGTTTGTGGTACAGCTGTAAAACACTAATGTCTGTCAGTAGACTGCAGGGGAGACACAGGGAATTTGGTTCCCCTACCTTATCATGAGCAGAATCTCCTCTCTTTGTACTAAGGAAGTTTATTTTGGATCTGCTATATATACTGTACACGATTACTTAAACTCTACGATATAGTGCCTCTATAGCAGCCCATACTTATTAGACCTACAGTATATCAACCAAACTTTTCAAGTCAAGTACTCCTTGTGTAAATTTCCAACCGAGTACCCAAGTGGACGGACACTGGTCATTTGACAGGTCCTGCTCCCAATCTCAAGTGGGAAAGAAAAGCTGTCACGCATAGCGTGGCAAGCAAATCCACCTGTAGCAGGCACACACAAAATGTTTGGAGGGTCTTTTAGCGTGCCACCAGCTTTTTGCTCATCAGATCATAGCTTAAAAGCTATCTGTCTATTTAGCACAGACTATCTGCTAATGTAGAGGAGACCTGGCCCAATGTCTGCCTCTGCTTGGCACCCACTGTGCCTTAGGATTTGGTCGGTGATTTGGCCCCCCAGCAGCACAGAACTTGAGCACTCACTAAATCTGCCATTTCCAGAGCAATGGTTCTCAGCTGTGGCATGTACCCCCTGGGGTACACGTACCACAGGTTAAGAAACACTGGTCTAATGTGTATGGAGTCCTCATGACTCTCCCCTGATGGCAGATGATGGGAGATAATGATCATGCTTCTGACAAATATGTCTGGCTTTCCCTCTCCTATTCAGTGCACATGCACCCCACGGGTGAACAGGGCATGCATGTGTATAGGAGAGTTGGGTAAAGTAGCTCGTTCAACTGGTGGCTATCTCATGTATATGACCAGCTGAAGACTTTCTAGCTAGGGAATAAGAATATGTAAGAATATATGAAATTCAGCCTTAGGGTATACACTGTATATCAAAATATGCAGATTTTTAGGGTTCTGCTGCAGAAACATCTCATGCTGGAATGTGAGCTGCATTAAAAGGTTAAAAGGTCAAGTATTATTGGTGATAATCACTTTGGGGGAGTTTATTAAGACTTGATTTCTTATGTCAGTCTTAATTCATTCCGTAACAGGAGCAAGATGCACCAAAACGACTTAAGAGGCTACAGCCTCTGGGCAGTTCTGGTGCATGTAGGTGCTCTTGAACTGCAATCTATGCCAGCCATGAAATGGCATAGATTTCTGGCATAACTCACTCGTTTTCTGGTGTGAGTTATAATAAATTTGATGGATCGGAGCCCACCACTCTGCCCACTGTCTTAAAAGTGGCGAACAAAGCACAGGCTATCATGCACCAAAAATGCTCCAAATTCACAAGTTGTGGCGCCTTTTTGGTCCACTTTCTAGGTGCAGACCAGATATTGTAGGTATATATGTATGTGTGCATAAATAGATAGATAGATAACACCATGTAACAATTTTCAAAAAAATATTTGTTCCCAGTTGTTAAGTGTGTTTTCCTGATTGTTTGTACCTTAAATGAATAGAAAAAAGTTATTATTCCCTGTAAACTTTGCTTTTGTGGTCAGCACAATGATATTTTGAAATTGATCTATTTTTAAGGATATTAACGATCTGATCAGAGACCTTGGCCTCACCAAGTCCAACGCTGAGCTTTTGACATCAAGGTTCAAGCAATGGAACTTATTAGATGAAAGCGTCCAAGTCACAGATCAGAGGAAGCGTCATCAAGTTTTTTCCATCTTCTTTAGTCATCAAGATGGACTGTGCTTCTACAACAATGTGGCCGGTCTATTCGAGGCTATAGGTATCACCTGTAACCTGAATGAGTGGCGCCTCTTCATAGACAGCTCATGCAAGAGCCTCAAAGCCGTGCTGCTTCACAATGGGAACAAGTATCCGTCTCTTCCTGTAGCTCACTCAGTGCACCTGAAAGAGGATTACACCAGTGTCAAGATGTTGCTAGGTGCCTTGAAGTATGATGAGTACGGCTGGGAAGTTATCGGAGATTTCAAAATGGTGTCATTCCTGATGGGCCTCCAAGGTGGTTTTACTAAGTATCCTTGCTTTATTTGCCTTTGGGACAGCCGGGATACTGAAGCGCACTACCACAGGCGGGACTGGCCTCAGCGGACAGAGTTCACAGTGGGGAAGAACAATGTAAAGTGGGAGCCACTGGTGGACCCACGCAAGGTGCTGATGCCACCACTACACATCAAGTTGGGGCTCATAAAACAATTTGTCAGGGCTCTAGATAAGGAGTCGAGAGCTTTCAATTACCTCCAAGATCTTTTACCTAAGCTGTCTGAAGCAAAGATCAAAGCAGGTGTCTTCGTCGGACCACAAATCAAGAAGATCATAGAGTGCAGTGAATTTCCCAAGAAGCTGAATAGGAAGGAGAGAGCAGCTTGGAACAGTTTTGTTGCAGTGGTTCGTGGCTTCCTAGGCAATCATAAAGATGAAAACTATGTACAACTGGTTCAGACTCTGATAAAGAACTATGCTGCAATGGGCTGCAGGATGTCACTCAAAATCCATATCCTTGATGCTCATCTTGATAAGTTCAAAGAGAACATGGGAGCTTATTCAGAGGAGCAAGGCGACATGATGGGCGACTATATTTGGGGATTGATTCGTGAAACTGATTTGCAGTATAGTCGTAAATCTCGGAAAACCGCATACTTCTGAACAGTTTTTGGTAATCTGTGTAAATTTGCAATGCATATAGTGTTCTTAGTCTGACTGTATAAATGAGAAGATACAAAATCGTCTGTTTTTATAGTAAAAATGCATAATTTTCGTTGCCGTGGTCACAAAAGCGAAGTTTATGATGAATGTAAGCAATTTTTAATTTGTTTTAGACATAAGCAATTGGAATATAACATTTAAAAGCTGGGAACAAAATTTGTGTTACATAGATAGATAGTATTATCATGCACTATACTTATCCCTGTATGTTCATACACTTCTTTGTGGATAAGGAACATAGGGTAGAACTAAATAGCCTTTTACACAAGCGATGATTGACTGAACGAATATTAATAGGAATGCTTATTCCTGATCATTGGTCACTTTGAAAGGACCCTGGTTGTTGCCCATGTAAACTGGGAATGTGCTGCCAACAATATGTGTATGAGGACCAAACAATCACATCAAAGATCTTTTGTCCCCATACAGTTTGCATCAAATCTGGAAAAAGACCTTTAAACAGGCAAGGGATGAATTAAGTCATGTGCAGTAACAGATTCGGACTTTTCCACCAGGGAATCGGTGAATCCCCTGTTGGGCTTCATGCCTTTTGGAGGCCATACCGAACCCCACTGTTTTTTTTTTTTATAAGCAGTGGAGGTCCAGTAACGGCCCCTATTAACTTACCTATCCTGCTCATTGCAGTGTCCCTCTTCAGCCTCCATTTCATCGCGGACATGATGTGCGGCACACAGGGCCCATTGAAGGCTGAAGTGGGAAGAGGAGGCCGCGAGCAGGAGGGGGGATCAATAAGTGAATGCAGTGCTGAGTGCCAGTACCTACCTATCTACTCTCCGGCACCTCATGCTCCTTCCTGCTCCGGGTGCACATGATGTCACAACAGTACATCTGGAGCAAGAAGGAGCAAACTGGGGAACAGACAGGTAAGTAATCATCTAATACTGCTATAAGGGGTACCAATGAAGGGGCCACTGTATGACCCATACAGTAGCTCCTTCACTGTTCCCCCCCCATACTATATGGGGACTAGTGATGGGGCCATTATATTGTGTGGGGTCAGTGATGGAGACTAACATCCTGTAGGGGGGGACATTAAAGTGTGTGGGGCATTAGGAGGCGGAATATTAAAAGGATTGTCTGGCCTTCATTTTTTTATGGCGCATCCCCAGAATAGGCCATAAATACCTGATCGGTAGGGAACTGACACATGACCCCCGGACCAGTCAGCTGTATGGAGTTGCTTCCGTCTGCCTTCCTGTACACAAAAACTTTGTCCACTGTATAGGAGTTGGGCACCTTCACTGCAGCTCAATACTTATTGAAGTCAGTGGGAGCTGAGCTGCAGTGATGGCCCCCCCCCCCCCCCCCCCCCCCCCCCCCCCCCCCCCCCCCCCCCCTCTTTCTTTTTTTTTTTTTTTTTTTTTTTTTTTCCCCCCCCCCCCCCCCCCCCCCCCCCCCCGCCGCGCGGGGCGGGGGAGGGGGGGGGGGGGGGGGGGGGGGGGGGGGGGGGAGCCCACACACTCCCCCCCCCCCCCGGGGCCCCCCCCCCCCCCCCCCCCCCCCCCCCCCCCCCCCCCCCCCCCCCCCCCCCCCCCCCCCCCCCCCCCCCCCCCCGGCCCCCCCCCCCCCCCAAAAAACCCCACAACCACCGTTTTAAAAAAAACTTCCCAAGAACCCCCCCCTCAAGGCCAAAAACCTATTCCCCCCCCCCTTTTGGAATAAAAGGCCGCCCCCCCTTTCCCCCCCCTCCCAGTAGTTGCCGCACCTCCGGCCCCCCCCCCTTTCCCCCTTTGTATCCCCGGGGGGGGAGACCGGAGCGCTGCGCAGTAAAGCGCAGGGATCTTGACTGGGGGCGGGCTGTAGGGGGGACCAATAACGCGCTAGGGCGCGAAGAATTGGGGGCGGGGCTTAACCCCGTTCGAATTGACTATGCCGCGCAGCCCGGGAAGCGGCCATTCCGGAGCTGCGCGGCATGCTAACGAGCGGTCAGCTCCCTCCCCCCCCCCCCCCCCCTTTTCACTGTAATGGCATCCCTCGATACCATCCTGGAGCAGATCAGAGCTGCTGCCGGCGTCCATGGTGAGGCCTGGCTGCAGGAGCGGCTGGCTGACATTATGCAGCCTGCCGCCCCCCCCATTAACCCTTCACTACCCCCGGAGGCGTCTGAGCGGCGGCGGCCGCGCAGGACTCGCCCGCCGGCACGTTTGGCCCTAATGAGCCCCCTAGGGCCCGGCGACATAGGAGTCCCTCTCGGGCCCCTCCAGGCCGGGCACCCCGCTCCACTGCTCAGGCGCGGAGGTCCCGGTCTGGGAGGAATCCTGCCAGTCGCCTGGCCCCTGCGGAGGTGGAGATCCCTGCCACTGGCCTCAGTGGGGGGACCTCCACATCCAGTCTCCATATGGCTACAGCACGTGGTGCAGCGGTCCCCTCCTGTGATGCTCCAGCGGGAGGGGGACTGTGTCTTCAAGTCCCGTCGGTTCCGGCTTTCCAAGTGCCCTTGGTACAGCAGCGGGAAATTCTGAACGACGAGCAGCACGGCGCTGGCCCCTCCTTCACGGCACCACAGCCCCGGTCCGAGGTGCATCCAGTGGTTTCAAGTGCATACGCGGGTGCAGGTCAACCTTCCCAGGGATGTCGGTCGTGCTGCAGCTGTCAGCGGGATGGTTCTCAACAATCAACAGGCGCCAGCGTTCTCCTGTACAGCGACCCAGGTCAGCAGGATGCAGGACCGTCGACTGGTGGGCCCACAGCACCTACGCAGTCTGGTGAGTACCATTCATTGTCGTGTCCGTTTCCTCCTATTCTAATGTCCCAGGGGTTAGGGATAGATAGGCCGGAGTCCCCAGTGGGTGGTGGTGTAGCTTCTGAGGGGATTAGGGAGCTATTGGGTAGCGTGAGGGAGCTACTGTCGCGCTGCGAACAGAGTGTTAGCGGTTCCCCGGTGGCGGCGTGGGTCCCTCCTGCGGTTCAGTCAGTAGCGTCACAGAGTGCGCCGGTGGTAGGGGCTCCGGCGGGTGTCACAGTGTCTGTCCAGACAGATAAAGAGAAGGTTGATTCGGTGAGGCTAGACGACAGGGCTCGGGGGGAGGTTTATGTGTGTTTTGAGGGTCCTCTAGGGGCGCATTTAAAAAAGGAAGTGAGGGAGAAGATTTGGAAGGACGAGTACGTCGAAATCTTTTCCTTGCTCCCTTTAGCTAAATTTAACTTAGACAAGAGTAAGAAGGAGGATAGCAAAAAAGAGGAGGAAGAAAAACGTAGGTGGCGCCTGATTCCACAGACTTTTGCTAATTGGCTTCAGGCCTTTGCCATTTTAGCGAGTGTCATTGGTGAAAAGGCTCCTGACAACTGTTCGGGGGCTTTTTTGCTATCAGGACTCTATAGGTGAGGCGTATCGGGTGTATGGGGGTCAGACATGGCTGCGGTATGATGAGCAGTTCCGTCAGCGTAAGGCGGTTCGGCCCAGCATACGGTGGGACCAGAAAGATATAGGTTTGTGGCTTCGGGTTATGGCGCCAGCTCGCTTTGGCCAGCCCTTTCCTGGGGCGGCCGGTGGAACCGGCCATGGTGGTCTCAGTTACGGCTCAGGGGGGGGCAGGTGCACAGGCCCAGCAACGTTACGGGCTGTGTTGGCAGTTCAATGAAGCCCAATGTAAATTCGGCTTCAACTGTAGATTCAAACATGCCTGTTCATTCTGCGGAGGGGTGTCCCATGGTGCGGCACGTTGCTTGCGCAAACAAAGGACCAAGGCCTTGCCTAATAGTGGACAAGGGGCAGACGCCGGTGAAGCTGGAAGCCATGCTTCCGTACCTAAATAGTTATGTTAACAGGGAGAGTGCAAAGTTTCTGGTAGAAGGTTTTAGGGAGGGTTTTAGGATTCCCCTGCCGACGCACACAGTCCCCTTTTGTATAACTAACTTGAGGTCGGCAGCGGAACACTCGGGGGTGGTGTCCAAAAAACTGAGGAAGGAGGTGGCCTTGGGGCGCATGGCGGGCCCCTTCGCATCACCCCCTTTGGAAGGTTTAATTGTATCTCCTTTGGGGGTGGTGCCGAAGAAGGAGCCGAATCAGTTTCGGCTCATACATCATTTGTCTTATCCCAAAGGAGCGTCGGTCAACGATGGTATTGCACCCGAGCTTTGTTCGGTAGTATATACCTCGTTTGATGCAGCTGTGCATTGGGTACGGCGTTGCGGTCCAGGGGCCCTCTTAGCTAAGACGGATGTGGAGGCGGCGTTCAGGTTACTGCCGGTACACCCTGACAGCGTTAGGTTACTGGGCTGCTACTGGGACGGCGGGTATTACGTGGATCGTTGCCTCCCTATGGGTTGCTCAATATCGTGCGCATACTTTGAGGCGTTCAGCACCTTTTTAGAGTCGGTAATTCGGGATGTGGCGGGGGTTGAGTCAGTGATACACTACCTCGATGATTTCCTCTGTATAGGTCCGGCGGGCTCCGATGTATGCGCGGTTTTGTTGGCAACCGCGCGGTGGGTCGCCAGTAAGTTTGGGGTACCGTTGTCACCGGAAAAGACTGAGGGTCCGTGCACTAGATTGAGTTTCTTGGGCATAGAGCTTGACACTGTGGCAATGGAGTTCCGGTTGCCTGGTGACAAGCTGGTTGATCTTAGAGAGAGGGTGAGGCGTGCTCGTCACATGCGAAAAATTACGTTGCGCGACCTCCAGTCATTGTTAGGCAGTTTAAATTTTGCCTGCCGCATTATCCCCATGGGTAGGATTTTTTGTCGCCGGCTGGCAGGGGCCATGAACGGGGTGTCAAATCCACGACACTTTATTCGGCTGGGGGTGATACATCGGGAGGACCTGGCAGTATGGGACACTTTTTTAGACCAGTTCAATGGTAGATCACTGGTCCAGTCAGCAGTGATCGATGTGTTCGATTGTGACCTCTTTACGGATGCGGCAGGGGGCCACGGTTTTGGGGCCTATTACAGGGGGCAGTGGTGCGCCGCTCCTTGGCCTGCGTCGTGGCGTGAACAAGGTCTGACGCGGAATTTGACTGTACTTGAGTTATTCCCGATTTTAGTCGCGGTGTCCATATGGGGTGGGGCGTTCCAGGATAAAAAAGTTAGATTTCATTGTGATAACATGTCAGTTGTGTCGGCCATTAATAATGTGACTGCGTCTTCTCCTCCAGTTATCAAGTTGCTTCAGCGTTTAGTATTGCGTTGCTTGTGCCTGAATGCATGGGTGGTGGCAGTGCATGTTCCGGGGGTTAAAAATGACGTTGCTGATTCTTTGTCTCGTTTCCAGTGGGAGCGGTTTCGTGCCCTGGCTCCGGGGGCGGAAGTGGAAGGGATTCCATGTCCTCCAGAATTATGGGACTTGGTTTGCGAAAAGCAGGGACATTGATTCAGGCATCGTTGGCCCCCGGCACCTGGGATAAGTATTCAAGGGCTTGGCAGCTTTGGGAGGATTGGGTGGGAGATTTAGGTCAGGTACATACTGATGAGGATAGGGTTGGGGCTTTATTGTTCTTGTTAAGCCGTTGGTCTTCAGATGGATGGTCCGTGGCGAAAGTTAATGGTGCGGTAGCGGCGTTGGCATTTGGTTTCAAGTTGAGGGGTTTGGCGGACTTTACCAAACATTTCTTGGTTCAACGTGCGCTTAAGGGGTTCCGCAGGGGCAGGGGAAGTAGTGACACACGGCGCCCGGTTACATTTCAGCTTTTGGAGCGTTTGGGGTTGGAACTGGGCCGTTTTTGTTCTTCGCACTATGAATGCGTTTTGTTTCACCTGGCTTTTTCTCTAGCCTTTTTCGGGGCTCTCAGGGTGGGTGAGTTGGTGTCCGTGTCGACTAAGCGGCCGGGTGGTTTACAGGTGGATGATGTGTACATGGAGGAAGGGGTCCTAGTGGTCAGGGTTCGCAGGTCTAAGACGGATCAGGCGGGGGCAGGGAAGTATCTGCGCCTGGGTGCGGTTGTAGGGTCAGATAGGTGCCCGGTGCGTTGTTTGCTTGTTTTTCGGGGGGTTGGTTCCAGCTTCTGCGGGCGGTCCCCTCCTGCGTCATGAGGATGGTTCGTTCCTTTCCCGTTATCAGTTCTCGGCTGTTTTTAGGGGTTGTTTGGACTCGCTGGGCCTTGACGCCTCTCGATATGCTCCACACTCTTTTCGCATTGGCGCAGCGACAGAAGCAGCTAGTTGGGGGTTGAGCTCGGAGGTGGTCCGACGTATCGGTAGGTGGGAATCGCAGAGGTATAGATCATACATACGTCCACACCTTGCCCAAATGTGAATCATTGTGTTGTTGGGTATTTTCTCCGCCCTCCCCCTACTTTATTTCTTCTTTCGTAGGCCCTTCTGCTCGGTTAGTCTGGATCTTCGGCCATTCTTTTGTGTTCTGGGGCGCGGAGAGGGCCGGCGTGCGGCGGAATGGTCGGCAGCTGGGGTTCGACAGGGCTGCGGTCGTTGTACGTTGGATTGGAGTCCGAGGTATGGTGTGGAGTCGGGTCATGCCCGAAATCCACAGGTGCACGAGGTTGGATCGGTCTCCGGACATTATCGTGATACATGCTGGTGGCAATGACCTGGGGGTTCGTCCCTTTCGCGATTTAGTGAGGGACATAAAGTATGACCTGTTGAGGTTGTGGTCCATGTTTCCGGGGATTGTTACCGTGTGGTCCGATATTGTACCGAGAAAAACATGGCGGGAGGCTAGGTCTGTTGAAAGGCTCAACAAGGCCAGGATTAAGGTTAACCGGGCTGTTGCGGGGTTTGTGTCCAGGAACGGCGGTGTGTGCGTGCGGCACAAGGAGTTGGAGTCTGGGGAGGGGGAGTTTTGGTTGCGGGACGGGGTCCATCTGAATGCGGTGGGTATAGATTTGTGGACGCTAGGTATCCAGGAGGGTGTTGAGAGGGCCCTGGAAGTGTGGCGGGTCTCTCACGCTTAAGGGATTAAGGCGTGCTCGCAGTGGCGGGTGGGGTCCTTGGAGTTGGTGGTCAATTGGCTAAAAGGGTGGAGTCAAAGGTAGGCTCCACCTATACATTTGGTGGTAATTGCACATTTTGGTGGATGGCCTGGCGCACGGTGAACGGTTACAGGGTAAATTGGCCCTGGGAGCTGGTACATGGAAGAAGGAGTTCGTCTTTATTCATGGTGCCGCCGAGCCGGTGGTCGCGGCTGGTGGTAAATTTATGGTGTGGTTATGTTAGCGCCAGGCCGGGGGATTGATAGTTTTTTGTAGCTCCAAGGACTCTTACCCAGGTTAAGCGTTTATTGTTAAATTATTTTAAGTTATGCAAATTATAATAAGTTATACTTGTTGTTATTTATTTGTTGTTTGTTAATAAATACGGCTGCTGTGGCCGATTTAATCCAACCCTTTGGTCTTGGTTTATTTCTAAGGGGGTGGGGGGTTTGAGAGCTGGGGGGCAGGGGTCGAGGCTGGAAAAGAGGGGGAAGGCATTTAGGCCCAGCAGTTTGGGTATCAAAGGTGGTGGGGGGTTCATAGGGGGACCCCGTTATCAGCAATGCCCAGTCACCTCACAATACATAATTTATTTTTTTTTTTTTACACACACCCTTTCCCCCTCCTCCCCCCCCCCCCCCCAAAAAACCACCCCACACCCAACCAAGACAAAGAAGAGAGAGAAAAAACACATAATAAGCTCGAGCCCCAACCCCCCCCCCCCAGCGGCAAACACACACACACCCCCGCGCGCCCCCCCCGCCACACCCCCCCCGGGCCCCCCCCAAACACGCGGCCCCCCCCCCACAATTTTTTTCCCCCCCACGGTTTCCCCCCCCCGCCCCCCCCAAAACCAGGGGGTTGTTTTTTTTGGTCTTCCCCCGGGTGGCCCCCCGCAGTTCAGTAGTTGGGATGGGCTGGTAGCTGTATATAGCCCATGTGAGGGTCTTACCAGCTTGGAGCAATGCTGGCAGAGGTGTACTGGCTGGAGGCCAGGCTGAGACTTCCTTTGTAAACAACCTCTCCCTGTGTAGGCAGAGGCTGGACTAGGGACTTGTCTCGGCCTGCCCCAGAAGCAACGTGTGCTTCTATAGGCCGAGAGCAAAACATGTGACTGAAGCAGCAGGAGACTAGACATGTGAGTTTACAGAGCTAAGACAAGGTGCAAAGCTAGTTAACCCTTACACTGCTGCAGACAATCCTCAGTGTATGATAAGTAATGCAGTAGAATACAATATACAGCACACAAAAAAAAGGCTGACATGAGAAATTACCACCTGACAAAATACAAGATATTATGACGGCATAATGATGATTTAAACAGAACGTTAACATCCCGTTCTGGAACACTGTAGGTTGCTTCAATTTCTGAACAACCTCTTTAAAGGATTTATCCATCTTTCTAATATTGATAGCCTTTTCCTTAGGATCGGCCATCAATATTACATCTGTAGGGTCAGTCAGCCAAGACCTATGCAGATCAGCTTTTCCAGGACAGTGTGGGTAATGTTAACAATTCCAGGGGCCACACTGCTTGCTTACCATACAGGGTATAGTGGTGGGTTTAGGTAGTGCAGTGGTGCACATTGTATGGCGGATGAGCAGCATGGTACAGCTAATCTGCAGCAATCCTGGCTGTGGACAGTGGGCTCCTAGAATCAGTTCTACTGTTGGGCCCTAGACATCCCAGTCCGACTCTGTACTGTAACCCTGCATAGGATAGTAGATGCATCATATAGGGACCAGGACTGCGGTGTTAGTAGGATAAACACAGCCCGAATCCGACTATTTTTCCACAGTCCTACTCTGACTCCTTTATAAATGGCTGACAGCCATGGTCAGTCAAAAGCAGAAACGATCCTTCAAATCATTAAAAATCCAGTGATTGACTTCCTATGAAAGTAAATATGTAACAAACCATACATTTAATTATACAATATTAATAATTGTAGAATATCATTTCAAAAAAAATTAATCATTCTATTTTGAAGCCACAGTCGGAGTCAGTAACTTTTTTCTGACTCCAAATCCACAGCGATGGAAAGTGTAATGGTCCTGGAATAGCTTTTTAGTTATTATCTTCTCTAGATATCCAGCATCTTCACACCAGAGATTTTCAGATACTTGGTATACATGGTATAGAGCTTTGTAAAAATGTCACAGGATCGTCTGTAGTAGTTAGGGATTGCACATCTCATGGGAATTTATATAGGAAATCATTGTGGCCAATGGACATTAAATGGATTTCTATTACATAATGATGTGTGAAAGTCGATCAACAATAAAATCTGTAAAAATCTCAAAATAGCCCCAAGAACAACTAAACCAGTAAACTGAAAAACAAATCACCCTAAAACTGCCACTCCAGTGCTCCTAACCAGTGCACTGACTCTTAACTATAGTAATAATGTATATATTTATATACAAAAACATAATGGAGAACTTCCCCTGCACCAGCATGAGCGGATTTATAGAGTGGGTTAATAATCTGTAGGATATTATTTTTATCTACTAATAGAAGTAGCTGAACCTGTGTCAGCAGTGCGTTTCAGGTAAATTCCCTGATGATACCGCCACCTGCGTTCTCTAGTAGTTCTGCGTTTTCATCACAATATCCTGTGAAGCCCATATCCCTGTGTAATATCTATCAGGGTTGTTTTTAGGCAGTGATTTGGGATGTATCTGTGTGCAAAAAGCACCATAGTTGTGAGGGTGGACCTTTTCATCCATTCTTTTATAACATACTTGTATACCGCACGCATTGCACTACTAATATACCACTAAAGGTGAATTGTCATAAAGGTGCTTGCACACAAAGAATGCCTCGACACACTGGAAAAAAATTCTGCAACTGAAAATCAGTTCTAGTTACTGTATCTGAATGCAGCTTGCTACCAAAACAGCTTTAGGCCGGTTGCAGACGACCGTGCTTCAACCAGCTGGCCGTGAATTAAAGGCACGAGTGGCACACGGGGGACACGGGGATGCAGCCGGCTGTATTCAGTATGGAAATGATTTTCAGTAGTAGAAATTTCTGCAGCTAAGTCTGCCACACAAAGACACCCAATAAGCAGTCATTTTTATAGTTTATTTTTTTACTCCCCACATTCCAAAAGGGATAACTTTTTTTTATTCTTTTTTGAGCCGTATGAGGGCTTATTTTTTCTGGGACAAATCGTACTTCGTAATGCTGCCATTTGATATTCCTTATAATGTACAGGGAAGGTGGAAAAAATTCAGAATGGGGTGAAATTAGAGAAAAACTGTAGTTGCACCAAAAATCAATGCGTTCTCAAAACAGCCCTTTTGCATTGTCATGTGAATAAGGCCTTACCAGTACTGTAAAGTAAGAAGTGGGGGCTGGCATCAGGTACTTACCAGTATAAACAATGTTAAAGGAACATGGGGGCCCCCCCCCCCCCCCAAAACTTAGAAATGAACAATAAAGGCAAACAAGAACTATGTTTGTCCTCAATGTTTGTCAGTCGGCAGTATTTTTTTGTGTCACAGAGAACCAGAGGCATAACTTAATGTAATGCATTGTGAGCCCTTTATGGGACAGTGACTGTCAATGCCTGTAAAGCGCTGCGGAATATGATGGCGCTATATAAGTAAGCATAATAAATAAATAATGCAGTATCTGTTATGGGGCCCCTAGCTACCTAGTGCCATTTAGAATAGTGGTATATTTTATGTGGCAGAGGGACCTTTGAGGCCTCCTCCAGGTCCTGGTAGCAACTCTACCCCCCTATAGCTACGCCCTCGCAGAGAACCAAGGGTTAAAGGGGTTTCCTCATGAATAACATTTATGGTATATCCACAGAATATGCCATAAGTGTCTGATCTCTCAAATGAACCACCCCAGCCCCCGTCCCCGTCCCCTGGCTCTTACCTGACTGCAACTTTGCTGAGAAGACTGTCCTCAATGATGAGGCTTATACAAAGAGTAGCTACTCTGTTCCCGTAACTCCTATAGAAGTAAATGGGAGCTATGGAAACAATGTAACTCACTGTTCTATGCTGTTTCCTTAACCCCATTCACTTCAATGGGAGTTATGGAAACAGCATTGCTCAGAGAATTGTGTTGTTTGTACTCAAAAATTGGGTTTACACAGTCTTCTTAGTGAGGTTGTGGTCAGGTAAGACCCTAGGGACAGGCTGGGGTCATTCATTTTAGAGATGGGTATGAGTCTCAGAGGTGAGACCCCGATTTATCAGACATTTATACTGTATCCTGGGGAAATGCCATAAATGCCTTTTGGAGGAAAACCCCTTTAATTTCATGTTGTGATCTCTTTCATCTCCAGCTGGAGGTCCACAAGTAGCAGTCCCACTGCAGACAAGACACAGCAGGGAGGCTCCTGCTCCAGCCAGTTGTCTTATAGTCAGACATAGGACAGTAAGAAGGAGGAGGAGGACTGGTGACTAATCCTGTAAGATACACAAGGAAGATTTCTTTATATGTTTCTCCGATTTGATTGAGACAAAATGGAACCGAGGGAAAGGAGATATGGGGAGAAGTGCTGGGATATTTTTCTAGTTTTTGTGCGGTTTCTATATTTATTGTTCCTTTAAGAAGTGAACACAAATGTGTTCTATTATTTTCCACTAGAGTAAAATATGATATAATACAATATGTATCTTTCCTACACCTGAGGCTCCATTCTAGGTCATTTGTCACAGCTTCATTCTAGTTGTGACAGGTGTCTATTCATACTTTCTCTTGAGAACTGTTCCAGTCATTGTCACATGAAATAGGTACACAGACTTCCCATACAGACCTAAGACTGGTTTGTAGTTTGTTTGGTAGTGTGGTCTGTAATTTGTGACCATAGTCTGTTTTCTCCCTGTATGTTCGCTATGACCGCATTTAGTGGGCTTTATTAAGAGCCCTGCTAATCCATACGAAAAAGTTTGGGCACCCCTATTAATCTTAATCATTTTTAGTTCTAAATATTTGGGTGTTTGCAACAGCCATTTCAATTTGATATATCTAATAACTGATGGACACAGTAATATTTCAGGATTGAAATGAAGTTTATTGTACTAACAGAAAATGTGCAATATGCATTAAACCAAAATTTGACCGGTGCAAAAATATGGGTACCCTTATCATTTTATTGATTTGAATACTCCTAACTACTTTTTACTGACTTACTGAAGCACAAAATTGGTTTTGTAACCTCACTGAGCTTTGGACTTCATAGCCAGGTGTATCCAATCATGAGAAAAGGTATTTAAGGTGGCCAATTGCAAGTTGTTCTCCTATTTGAATCTCCTCTGAAGAGTGGCATCATGGGCTCCTCAAAACAACTCTCAAATGATCTGAAAACAAAGATTGTTCAACATAGTTGTTCAGGGGAAGGATACAAAAAGTTGTCTCAAAGATTTAACCTGTCAGTTTCCACTGTGAGGAACATAGTAAGGAAATGGAAGACCACAGGGACAGTTCTTGTTAAGCCCAGAAGTGGCAGACCAAGAAAAATATCAGAAAGGCAGAGAAGAAGAATGGTGAGAACAGTCAAGGACAATCCACAGACCACCTCCAAAGAGCTGCAGCATCATCTTGCTGCAGATGGTGTCACTGTGCATCGGTCAACAATACAGCACACTTTGCACAAGGAGAAGCTGTATGGGAGAGTGATGCGAAAGAAGCCGTTTCTGAAAGCACGCCACAAACAGAGTCGCCTGAGGTATGCAAAAGCACATTTGGACAAGCCAGCTTCATTTTGGAAGAAGGTCCTGTGGACTGATGAAACAAAGATTGAGTTGTTTGGTCATACAAAAAGGCGTTATGCATGGCGTCCAAAAAACACAGCATTCCAAGAAAAACACTTGCTACCCACTGTAAAATTTGGTGGAGGTTCCATCATGCTTTGGGGCTGTGTGGCCAATGCCGGCACCGGGAATCTTGTTAAAGTTGAGGGTCGCATGGATTCAACTCAGTATCAGCAGATTCTTGAGAATAATGTACAAGAATCAGTGACGAATTTGAAGTTACGCCGGGGATGGATATTTCAGCAAGACAATGATCCAAAACACAGCTCCAAATCTACTCAGGCATTCATGCAGAGGAACAATTACAATGTTCTGGAATGGCCATCCCAGTCCCCAGACCTGAATATCATTGAACATCTGTGGGATAATTTGAAGCGGGCTGTCCATGCTCGGCGACCATCAAACTTAACTGAACTGGAATTGTTTAGTAAAGAGGAATGGTCAAAAATACCTTCATCCAGGATCCAGGAACTGATTAAAAGCTACAGGAAGCGACTAGAGGCTGTTATTTTTGCAAAAGGAGGATCTACTAAATATTAATGTCACTTTTCTGTTGAGGTGCCCATACTTTTGCACCGGTCAAATTTTGGTTTAATGCGTATTGCACATTTTCTGTTAGTACAATAAACCTCATTTTAATCCTGAAATATTACTGTGTC
The DNA here is from genome assembly GCA_947044405.1 of Leptodactylus fallax. Lineage (NCBI taxonomy): Eukaryota > Metazoa > Chordata > Amphibia > Anura > Leptodactylidae > Leptodactylus > Leptodactylus fallax. Next base: position 1,332,059 of record CAMRHE010000130.1, on the reverse strand, counting down.
CATCAGTTATTAGATATATCAAATTGAAATGGCTGTTGCAAAGACCCAAATATTTAGAACTAAAAATGATTAAGATTAATAGGGGTGCCCAAACTTTTTCATATGACTGTATGTGTACATATATACATAGTATTTACCTGTCTGGTCCTGCATTTTTCTATATTAACCACAGTGGGGGAATTTATTAAGACCAGTGTTTCTTATGCCTGTCTTAATAAAGACCCCAACTGGAGCGAGGTCTACCTGAATTATCAACAGGCTCCAATAAATCAGGCACACACCCTGCACCAGAATGGAGATATATGCCAGTCAGGAACTGGCATAGATTTCCGGTATATCTCAGGTTTTCTGGCTTCTCTGGCCCACCTCACTCTACCCAAATGTGCAGAAAGTAGAGGTGAGGTGCAGAATGGAGGATGGGCAAGAAAGGGCCAGGCGCCAAAGATGTTCCACTTGGATTGATAAATTCCCCCCAATGTGTATTGTGCAGGGTACTAATACCGGGCACTACTATACCTCAACTACTACTGGTGTGGAATGACATCTACAGTGGGGAAAAAAAGTATTTAGTCAGCCACCAATTGTGCAAGTTCTCCCGCTTAAAAGATGAGGCCGGCCTGTAATTGTCATCATAGGTAGACCTCAACTATGAGAGACAAAATGAGAAAACATATCCAGAAAATCACATTGTCTGATTTTTAAAGAATTTATTTGCAAATTATGGTGGAAGATAAGTATTTGGTCAATAACAAAAGTTCATCTCAATACTTTGTTATATATCCTTTGTTGGCAATGACAGAGGTCACACGTTTTCTTTAAGTCTTCACAAGGTTGGCACACACTGTTGCTGGTATGTTGGCCCATTCCTCCATGCAGATCTCCTCTAGAGCAGTGATGTTTTGAGGCTGTCGCTGGGCAACACGGACTTTCAACTCCCTCCAAAGGTTTTCTATGGGGTTGAGATCTGGAGACTGGCTAGGCCACTCCAGGACCTTTAAATGCTTCTTACGAAGCCGCTCCTTCGTTGCTCTGGCGGTGTGCTTGGGATCATTGTCATGCTGAAAGACCCAGCCACGTTTCATCTTCAATGCCCTTGCTGATGGAAGGAGGTTTGCACTCAAAATCTCGCAATACATGGCCCCATTCATTCTTTCATGTACACGGATCAGTCGTCCTGGTCCCTTTGCAGAGAAACAGCCCCAAAGCATGATGTTGCCACCCCCATGCTTCACAGTAGGTATGGTGTTCTTTGGATGCAACTCAGCATTCACTCTCCTCCAAACACGACGAGTTGTGTTTCTACCAAACAGTTCTACTTTGGTTTCATCTGACCATATGACATTCTCCCAATACTCTTCTGGAACATCCAAATGCTCTCTAGCAAACTTCAGACGGGCCCGGATATGTACTGGCTTAAGCAGGGGGACACGTCTGGCACTGCAGGATCTGAGTCCCTGGCGGCGTAGTGTGTTACTGACGGTAGCCTTTGTTACGTTAGTCCCAGCTTTCTGCAGGTCATTCACTAGGTCCCCCCGTGTGGTTCTGGGATTTTTGTTCACCGTTCTTGTGATCATTTTGACCCCATGGGGTGAGATCTTGCGTGGAGCCCCTGATCGTGGGAGATTATCAGTGGTCTTGTATGTCTTCCATTTTCTAATTATTGCTCCCACAGCTGATTTCTTCACACCAAGCTGCTTGCCTATTGCAAATTCAGTCTTCCCAGCCTGGTGCAGGGCTACAATTTTGTTTCTGGTGTCCTTCCACAGCTCTTTGGTCTTCACCATAGTGGAGTTTGGAGTGTGACTGTTTGAGGTTGTGGACAGGTGTCTTTTATACTGATAACAATGTCAAACAGGAGCCATTACTACAGGTAATGAGTGGAGGACAGAGGAGCCTCTTAAAGAAGAAGTTACAGGTCTGTGAGAGCCAGAAATCTTGCTTGTTTGTAGGTGACCAAATACTTATTTTCCACCATAATTTGCAAATAAATTCTTAAAAAATCAGACAATGTGATTTGAGGTCTACCTATGATGACAATTACAGGCCAGCCTCATCTTTTTTAGTGGGAGAACTTGCACAATTGTTGGCTGACTAAATACTTTTTTCCCCACTGTACTTTACTTAAAACACTGCTTTTAGGACTGACACAATAATTATTGCTAACCTCAACATGGTCCATTAGGTTCACCATAGCAGAAAACAGCACTCTCATATTTTTGGGTTATTTTAGTGAAGGCCTATTAGTTTTTACTGATATGACGTGCGATAACAAGAGAGTTTAGCATGCAAGTGCACATCCATCTGTTCCAGCTAAAGGGTTGAACCGTGAGCCCTATGATTTGTCAGGTGCTGCAGAATATGTTGGTGCAAAATAAATAACATTTTATTATTATTATTATAATAATAATAATAATATCATGTCCCCCGGTGGGGCACTGTACAATCCATGAAGCAGTAAATGTTTTGTTACAATGGGCAGGGTTTTCTCATGGGTTCATTCACCTGCTGAGTAATGTAGTAATGCCAAGAGGAATGTGGGATAGGACAATTGCTCTAAGGATAATTCTCACTAAGAACATTACTTATCACTTATTGGTTACCAATTTAAGGCCTAACAAGTCATCAGAGTGAAACTCCAAAAAACTATGCCTATTGCATAAATCTCATTAACCACTCATTTACTATATATATCCAGACGGTCCACTCTTAACCCTGCATGGACATACCCATACATCCTTTCAGTGTATGCACAAAATCGTGGAGCTGCAGGAGCGGGAAGCCAGCTGTTACTATAGCCGGAGCTCCTCTAGAGAAGGCAGGGGTGATTTAGTACCATCCATACCTTTCCAATCACTGTGTACACAGCTCTCAATGAGCACTGTATACACAGCTATGGAAGCTGCCATGATGTGGCTCCCCTACAGCCTGGAGGTCATGTGATCTGCCAGGGGCCGTGAGCAGTAGAAGCTGCTGGGTCCTAGAAGACACAGATCCGCTCTGCAGTTCAGGTTAGAAGGTTGTATTCCTCCTGTAACTGGGGCTAATGTGCAGGGGAAATCAGAAGAAAAAAGGTACTGTAAAAAATGTATACGATGACCTTATGGGGGTGACAATGTAAAGAAACAAAAACGCCAATACAATGCCCACATTACAGGTAAACTATATGTCGCTACATAATAATTACCATATTAGAGAGTTAAAACCATTTTAGGTTAAAGCCCCAGGAAACCTAGCATTTTTTGTGGCAGATTTTGCTGCGGTTTTTTGATCCAAAGCCAGGAGTGGATTTAGCTGAAGAGAGAAGTATAAGAGCTTCCTATATATCTCCCATTCCTTCTTTAGCCACTTCTGGGTTTGGTTCAAAAAAATGCAGCAAAATCTACAACAAAAAAAGCTGTTTCCGCAACGAGGGGCCTCAGCCTTAGAAAGTTTTTTAGCAGCTACTTTTCAAAGTTTCATAGTGTGCTATTAAAAAAAAATGTGAAGAACGGACACATATTCCCAGATATATATATAAAAAACAAAAAAACATGCAACTATAAATTGGCCTGGGCCTGAAGTGGTTAAACAATGCTTTCTTCATGTCCGCCCACAGTTATTGTTCCATCAGCATAATGAAATAGTAGTTTTGTAAGAAGACTGTATTTTTGTTTTGTCTTGCACAGATACTGTCAATACTATGACAGAGCGAGGAGCCTCAATATGAACGGTCAGTGCTAGCCACGTGTTCCAAGTAACTCTACAGAAATGAGATTTTTTTTTATAATTTTTATTCAGTTTATCTTCTCCAGCCTTCTGACTTCCCTCTACAATCTCCTTACTTCTCCAGACCCTTTGTTTTTTTTACAAAAGTCACTCTATGAAATGGCTGCCCCTCTGCATCTTCTTACAATTTATACACTCCCCATTGTCCCCTTCGCCTTCTCTACTACAACCTACTACCTTGGTGGCCCAGTGTGTCCATATTGTGTGGTCACAAGTATGACTGGGCATCATTATGTGGATGGGATATATATTTATAAAAAAAAAAAAAAACGCACAAAAAAGGCAACAACTTTAAGGCAACAAGAGCTTATTCATACAACCAAGTTTCTCTGCAATGTGGTGTCTGTTATAAGTGATAATATAGGACATGATCTACTTTTGCACAGACCTGATTTACCAATTGAAGTGGATGGGTTAGTAAAAAAAAAAAAAACTGATCCCACATGGATCCACAAAACATAAGGCTGGGAATTGGCTTGGTCATGTGAATATCGCATAAGTTGTCAAAAGAAAGATGTTCATGGTAGACCTCCTCTCTCATAACTCTCTAGCAGATCCTTCACCAGGGTGTATACATGGATCTAGGTGATTGGCTCAGCCGAGGGGAGAGAACAGACACCTCTTATCCCAAGAACATAAGAATCAGGAAGGCCGAAATCCAATGTTTCTTCTCTTCCACATATCTGCGGAGAAGAGTCAGGAAACCCTCATACATATTAGTTGTTGACCCGTCCTGCCGCAGGTTTGGGCAACATCAAGTCACCCTTTTCACAAAATCTCAACCATTAAAGAAAGGAGAAGCAAACCAGAGTGTCACACGTCTCTACTGTCGTGGGGCTGAGTGAAGCAATGCTTCCATACCAGGATGGTGAACATGTGGCACCATAAACCCATCCCCACCACATTGTGCAGATGCCAAAGCATTGCTTCTGTTGCAAAATAATTCTTTCCCCTCAGGTTCTGTATGCTTTGCTGATGTCACGTACTTATTCAGACACGTTTATAGTGTGTGTATTGTCATCAAACCCTGTAAATGCTTCATTTCTCCTCTACACATCCTCATTGGTTGGGCTTTTTTTTATTGCCTTGCTTTACATTACCTTGTTCACATAACTCCACTTCTCACTCCATATAACTATTATTTATTTACAGCCTCACCCATAGAAACAAAGCTGTTCTGGGAGCGATAGACAAGGACAACATACTATGAACCGATATATACATGTATACGTTCTTATATTAACCTCCAAAGAGCTACAGTCGTCTTAGTTAGGGTTAAATCATTTTTATTAAAGGGGTTTTCTGGCAAGGAAACAAATTTAGCAAACCCTTCACTGATCACATGCTACTCCTTTTCTGACTCTTATAAGAGCAGGAAGTAGAGACCAGCAGGGACCCTGGCATATTTGGAATGGGGTCAGTGGGAAAGCAGTGAAGTGAGTATTTCTGCTTTTATTTTTGATAACCCACTACTTTGCCAAAAATGTTTCTTTGCTGGACAACCCCTTTAACTAGTTCTGGATCTCTCATAGACTATATACATTCCGGCAGTCCACTCTTAACCCTGCAAGAAGTTATACATACTACAAACCTCCTATAGGGAAGGCAGGGATGGTTTATTACTGTCCCTGCCCTCTCGATTTTATGGGGGCAGCTCCATAGTCACATGACTGACAGGATCTACGAACTGTAGGAGCTGCTGGGTCCTAAAGGACCAGTATCAGCTCTCCGGTGTAATTCATCCATCTGTAATTGGGGCTAATGTATCATCCCCAGTTACAGGAGAAAATCAGCAGAAAAAAAAACCCTAAAAATATAAAAAAAAAATCAAAATATCACTACTACCATGCCCATGATACAAGTTGTATCCTACCCCTGGTGACACAGCAATATGACACACCTATGTCTCACCTATGTAAAAATTACTGTAAAGGAAAGCTATTTTAAACATTTTTGTGGTAGCATTTTGTACTATTAAAAAAAACATGAAAAATGTGAAAAGACAATTCATTTGCCCTCTTTTTTATTTTATTATATGAGAATATGTAAAGAAAAAAACATGCAAAAATTAAAAACAATAAAAATAAAGCCTTATTTATCACCAAAAAAAAAACACAAAAATGATTTGAATAATCTGAATGAATTTTTTTTTGTATAACCCTTAAAACCACATAAACAAAAAATAAACAAAAATGTGTCCAGTTCTGAGCCAGGGAAAATGGCCTAGTCCAGAAGTGGTTAATGGGGTTTTCCAACTAATTTTTATTGATGACCTACACACGTGGACAAAATTGTTGGTACCCCTCGTTTAATGAAAGAAAAACCCACAATGGTCACAGAAATAACTTGAATCTGACAAAAGTAATTTGCCAAACTACATGTTTGACAAGCCACAAAGCTTCTGGGAGAATGTCCTATGGACAGATGAGACAAAAATCGAAATTTTTGGCAAGGCACATCAGCTCTATGTTCACAGACGGAAAAATGAAGCATATCTTGAAAAGAACACTGTCCCTACTGTGAAACATGGAGGAGGCTCTGTTATGTTCTTGGGCTGCTTTGCTGCATCTGGCACAGGGTGTCTTGAATCTGTGCAGGGTACAATGAAATCTCAAGACTATCAAGGGATTCTAGAGAGAAATGTGCTGCCCAGTGTCAGAAAGCTTGGTCTCAGTCCCAGGTCATGGGTCTTGCAACAGGATAATGACCCAAAACACACAGCTAAAAACACCCAAGAATGGCTAAGAGGAAAACATTGGACTATTCTGAAGTGGCCTTCTATGAGCCCTGACCTAAATCCTATTGAGCATCTTTGGAAGGAGCTGAAACATGCCGTCTGGAAAAGGCACCCTTCAAACCCGAGACAACTGGAGCAGTTTGCTCATGAGGAGTGGCCAAAATACCTGCTGAGAGGTGCAGAAGTCTCATTGACAGTTACAGGAATCGTTTGATTGCAGTGATTGCCTCAAAAGGTTGTGCAACAAAATATTAAGTTAAGGGAACCATCATTTCTGTCCAGGCCTGTTTCATGAGTTTTCTTTTTTAAAAAAATTCTGTTGAAGCATGGTTGAAAAGCAATGTCTGACTTTCATTTGTTCATTTTCATAGAATTTTTATATATTATTACTTTTGTCAGATTTAAGTTATTTCTGTGACCATTGTGGGTTTTTCTTTCATTAAACGAGGGGTACCAACAATTTTGTCCACGTGTGTATGCCCAGATACCATATGTGATTCTCTAGTAGATGTACGCTATATGTACAGTAGTTACCCAAACCTCATCATACACCGGTACGTCAGATTGAGATACCTTAGTGCAATGTACCAGCAGGGCTGGACAGCACAGCCAGCAGGGGTAGTGACTACTCTCCTTATTGAGATACCTTAGTGGTCATAGGTAAAATTCTCCTAATTTCACGCTCTGGTTCCTTAGCTAAAACTATCTATCCTATTGCATATGTATTCTGACAGTAACTAAGCGGAGACTTACTGCTAATGCTTACAGTTTTAGTGCCCTGTATATTGATTGTATTGAATCATGTCCTGTAATAAAGTTTTATCCGTCAGCCGAGGGTTTTCATGTCGAGCGGTCATTTGCTACTGCAGAGCCTCATTCACACCAGCTATATACTGCCATGAAATATGGCCCGAGTCACCTGCATTTAGCTCTGTCTATGGTGTTGCTTTGTGTTATTTTAATAACTTTCAGCAGTATTTTCTCAGATTTTGCACATAGAAATTCGGATCCTTATTCTTCATTCATGTTACGGACATTTTGATACGGTCTGTATTGTGGAGCCAAATTTAATCTACTGGGCTTGTTCCACAGGCCTAGAAAATACAAGATTATTGAAATAGCAGCAAACTATAAAGACACAAAATACCCATTGTAGGAAACTGAGAGTCGTAAAGGGGGTTGTCCAGTCATGAAAAGTTTGTATAAAGAATATTGTAAAAAAAAAGTCATACTCCCCAATCCCTCCATCCCCACATCGGTTTCTGCTTGATGATAACATCGAAGAAATTTGGCCTGACTATGGGTCTACTGACCCAAATTTATAGGGGGAGATTTATTTGCCTACTACGCCTGTTTTCTGGTATAAAAACTCAAGGTTTGTAACTTCTTAAACGCCAGAACAATTGTAACAACTGGCATTTTGATGCCATCCTCAACACTTTCCGAGAAGGGGGAATGGTGAGGGCGTACTGGGGATGGAGCCATCACCCCCTGTAAGATCTATCATCATTTACGTGAGAAAACTGACATAAATGATGCCAGAAATCTACACCAGCTATGAACTGGCAGAGGTTTGTGTGGGCGCCTGGCCTAGCATTTATGAGAAGGTGTGCGCCTCCTCTGCCAGCGCAGGAGATCTCCCCCATAGAGCATCATAGACTTGTATGATGCTGGGTGTTCAGGTCAGCAGACCCATAGTTGGGCTGGGATACATCTGTAATAAGAACACGCATTCAGTAGGTGGAGGAAATATACTCTTCTGCAAGAGCCCTGAGGCCACATTCAGAAGGTCGCAGTGTCCTCATTTTAGTGCTTGTATTACGACTACAAATCCCATCCCAACAGCGAGTCTAATGACCGAAACCTACAGTACTGTAGATCCCTATATTAATGTTATTGGTTTATTATGGATCTAACTCTTTTAGACTGTTCACGCTTAGTTTTTTTTTTCACCACATTTGGTGTATACGCAGAGTGTACAGACTCCCAGCATTGCACCTATTACATCTTGTACCCCGCTGTCCCCAGATCTGCACAGTGGCACGGCATGGCAGGACCGGTAACATCTGTGTGTTGTCTGCACTGGTGATAAATCCAGTGCTCTTATGGCACCAGAGAGAGTTGCAGAGCTCTGCAGTACTATTACTGCTGCCTTATTTCACAGAGAACATTTACCTTGTGTTACCTCCTGGCTGGCAAAAGCATCCGATGGTCTGGGTATTATTAGCTTCTGGGATAATAAGTTATCGTCTTGTTGCAGCAAACCACTTGGCACTCTTCCTTCTGTCATTATATAGACTGAGAAAGAATCTGCTTTTAAAGGGAAGGTTCATCTTAAAACATTTGTTGCCATGCCTTTTTTTTCGAGCCCTGCACTCCTGTCTTCTGACTCAGACATGCAGAGTACTTGGAAATTTCCCATTGTCATGATTGGGAGATTTTCTCCTCGGGCCGGTCATTCATATTAGACTTCAGATGGCCGTCATACGGCTGTCTGATCGATGATGGGATCGTTCATACAAGTGATCCCATCATACAAATTGACAACTAAATTTCCCGATCAGAGTTGGTGCAAGTTGGACGATTTTAAAGCAAAAGCAGCCAATCACGCCAAACAATGGTATTTTCAGCAGACAGATGGCTGACACAATCCAACATTGTTGATCTGCTCTCAGTTGAAAACTGATGTTTGTGGCAGCTACACAGGCAATTGGCAGCCATCGAAAATCTATCTAGCTATGGGCAGCTTTAAAGGGAGTCTGCCAACAGAGCCCAGGACATCAACTTAGCCCTGCCATTAGATAGGTTAGGGCCACCTGAGTCAAACAGTGTTTTCCCCTTGTGAATCTCTGCCTCTGTTGCCGAGATATCGCTGGTTTTGTTAATATGCATATGAGGTCTTTGGAGCACTAAGGGTGTTGCCACCTTCCCCCTTTGGAGCAATGGCAACATCACTGTTGCTCCAAAGAGCTCATTTACATACTGACAAATCTAGCTATTCACAAGGGGAAAACTGTTAGGTTAGAGTCACCTAAATCAATCTATCAGTCTGTAGGTTGTGATGACAGACTCCCTTTACAGTAGTGCACACGGCAATCTGTCCACACATCACAGCAACATACTATCTACCAGGTGAGGAGGGTTATTGTGGGCCAGAGGTAGTGCTCACTAAAGGGCTTGTCCAGGATTAGAAAAACACGGCTTTCTTTCACTAACACCATCACACCTATCTCTGGGGTGAGTTTTATTGGCATATGGGCATCTTACAACACTATAGTTGGTATAATTTGGGCACCACAAAAGAAACGCGCGAGCAGTGTATACATCTCAAGCCAAACTGTTGACTCCATGATCTTTACCCCTATAAAGAACTCTAGCGGAGATTGGTGGGTGTAGTGATGGGAATGGTTATATCGGCCATGTATTTCTCCAGGTAAGACTGGAAAGACACAAGTTGGAGATCTCTGGGTTAATTTACCATGTTGGCGAATCTACAGTATGTAGCCTGCGGTTATTTATTTATATATCTGGGTGCAGGAAGTGGACGTCACACTGCATGGCTGACGGCCACATTCAGCTTGACACATCATGCAAGATTTATCTGTTCTTGCTGGAAAATCTTGCTTTGCAATTACCAAAATCCAGAAATAGCTAGAAATCAATGCAGCGTAATGTAAGCCCAGCGTTGCAAATTCTGCATTGTGTTACAGGCAGACTTTGCAGCCCATTTCACCCGCTGCATTGCAAAATCCGTTCCATTGTAGGAGTTATTTTTCTTAACCACCATTCACATGCACCGCACTGTACAGTGTTGCAGATATTCGGTGCGGCATCCTATAACTTTGCTATTTCTAAAGGTGAGAATGCTCTTTGTTGCGTTTCACCCAGTGCTGAGGTGAGCGGCGTTCTCGGCTAATGGCATTCAGCTGCATTGTCCTTATGTTAACAAGTTCCCTGGAGAATATCCTGCATCGGCAACCATGAATATATTTGCATATATACACCGTGCTCTTCGAGGAAGCAATTTCAATGTAAACAAATCCAATTTGTTTGTACCTACCTTCTTATTAAAATCGTCATTTTGCTTAATGAACTCTATACATTCATTTTATTCTGCATTTATGTAGTCAAGGACTGATTAACTCCGTAATGTATGATAGATGGGAAGAACCGGCAGGAATACACTCACTCAGCTTTTTTGCGTGGCAGTTTCTATATAATGTAATAACACCATTTAATGGCAGCAATTGAGGACAAGCTGGAGAGGGTGCCGTGGTCTCACATAGCTGTATTCCTGCCCGCTTCTTCTATACAGATACAGTTTTATACATTTCCATAAGTTCAGCCTCATTGGCCTCGCACGTCAATTCAACTTTTCTATCTATATTCTCCCATTCTCGTCCTGCGTTCCTACAGATTTCCTGGTCCATGTCCAGCAGTGTGTGGCAGGAATATTTATCTTGGAGACTTGTACAGACCATGATGTGTTGTGGCTTTCTGTCCTGTAATGTCAGTATACAGCTTATTTATCAGTAACAATTCGATCTAGCACAGGAAAGTAGCAATTCACTTTTAGGATGTTTACACCTGACGGGGCAGACACTACTGGGTCTCTGTGCAAGAACTGAACAAAAGGGAGTCTGTCACCAGAACCCAGCCCTCCACATTGATTCAGGTGACACTAACCTATCTAAGGCTGGATTCACACTAGCATTGGAATCCATAGGGGACGCCGCAGCTGAATCCACCTAGGAGACAGTTTCAGTATAAAATTGGCAGAAACCCAGCAGACCCCATTCCCATTATAGTCTACGGTTTCTGTGTGTAACCGCTTTTTAAGCAGACAGGGTTTCCGTCTTTCAGGTCCCCATAGTGTGCAATCACCCTCAAACCCGTTCCCGAGTTTGGTGGGGGATATGGAGGAGGCTGAAGAGCTGAGCCGTCCCCATACACGGCAGGTGATACTGCATTATGCAGCAGATGCTCCTCAGTAATAGCTACAAATAGTGACAGCGCCAATTGCAGCTGTTAACCACTTAGATGCCACAGAGCTAAGCCGTTGTGGTGCATGGGTGTCTCCGTATTTAAACCATTAAACACTGCCTGCAATGTCACAGGGGGCGCTAATCAGTTGTCAAGAAAACCAGGAGTCTATTAAGGCTCCCAGGCCTGATAGGTCTTCTGTTACACCCTGCTACAGGTAGCATTCGCTTTTCCCTCTACAACCCCGCTTTTGTCCATCCACATCACATAGAAATTCCATATAGCATATACACTTGAAAGGAGCAGTGTTGCGGCTGGACAAGAAGCCCACCAATTGTAATGTTATATCTTAGCAAGATGTTCTTAAGTAATAGCCCTTTAATTAGGTTACAGATAACTCAGCTGTTGTGTTTTGCCATGGGTGGATTTAGACAACGCCAAGTTAAAGTTGGCATACACACAGTGGCAAAATGTCTTTAGTCGTCACTCATGATAAAGTTATTGTCATAGATAACATGCCAAGCGTGTTCAGAGTTTTCTAGTAATGTGATAAAGGCAGCGTTTCCTTTATCAGATTGATAAAAGCAAATTAAAGGGGTTGTCCAAGACCACATATTACATGGGTGTGGAGAGGTAACATATCAGCATGGCCACTACATAGTGTATGGAGCACTCTGCAGCTGGCTCTGGACACTGTATGTGGAACGTCGTTCACACTGCTATGTCCTCGGCAATGTTTTCCTGATGGGACCTAGCCACATTTTTCTCTTAAATATATATGAAATATATACGATAACATTTTCCGATTTTGTCTTTGGAGCATTAAAGGAGTTTTCCAACCCCAGGGTGTTTCTATACTGAAAACCTCTCTGTTCAGTGGCTGATTGGTGGCGGTCCAACACCAGGACCGTGCACCAAGCAGTTTTCAGCTCCTGGCATTGGCAGATACTGCACTGGACAGGGCTGAAAGCAGCTCTACTACTCTCCCAGGAATAGGTGCAAAGCTGCAGTCCTGTTCACTGTATAGTAGTGGGGCTGGGGTACTGCAAGCTACTACTTGGAGGTATCTGATGGCTTATTCCCAACTAAAACACGTGTTTGGCCGAGCATGCAGGTGTGTGCGAAGTCCTGACTAAAATGTATCACCAGCTATAGTTCTTGATTTTTTCGTTTACATGGTGTGTGTGTGTGTATAAACACATAATGTGGTGAGTTTTATCAGATTTATTAGTACCAACCGGGGAACTGAACTAGTAGTTTCACTGATGTAGTGACCAGGTCCCTGACACACAGAACACGTAGCGCAAGGACAGCAGAATCTGTCATGTGCCACTCAATATTAGATGTTATGCTGCGATATAGGATTTCTTTAGGTCTGCTCCATTTGTAGGTTTTTACATTTACTCTGCAGGGTGTATTCCATCTCTCCGCCACAGACTGAAGAAAGCTGAAGACCGTTTTGTACAAAATAAACTTTACTGCCAAGTTTACAAACCAAAGAGAAAAAAAAAAATATTTCCATGGCTTGGGTGGACCTCATAAAATTCACTGTGAATCATGCATGTCCGCCCCATTTAGTTTTGCAGCTGTGTGTACTGACAGTACACACATTAACCCCTTCTTCACCACTCGATTTTCACATAATAATGAATTGGCTCATACTGATTAGAGACAGTCTTGTTATGGACGTGTGCCCGCTTTTATGAGGAGGCTGAATCCTGCTCTGGCACGTGCCAAGCACTCACTCAGCCGCTCTCTGCATCTTCTCCAGACAATTCAGCTTTGTCTGTCTTTAGGTTTGGCCAATATCTGTATTCATGACTATAAATGGGGACAAAAAAAAATCTGACTCCTCCAGCTGAAATGGCAGGTAGCTACAGTGTGATCAGCTTCCTACCAAGTACATGATGACTGTCACAAGGCGGTACAAGGACTAGGTGCGGTTACATGGTGCATTAGTCCTCTGTCCCCTCATCTTCACTGTATTCACTGTCGCTATCCCTTCCAGGATGATCTGGCATCTTCTGATGTTCTGCACCATCCTCCCCTATGTTCTCTGCCGCTTCTCTGGCTTCTGTTGTATCCACCTCCATCTGTGGCCCTTGCTCACTCAGTTCTACCCCGGTCCCTGATGTCTCAGCAGGCATTTCTGAGGGTTCAGGCTCTTGGACTTCCCTTGAGGCTTCCTCACTTGTCTGTTCTGTACTTGTAGTCTCCTGCTCAGTTTCCTTTCCAGAAGGGGTCATCGTCTCTTTCTCTTCTTCTGGATCTGCTGATGTCTTTGATTCTGGATCTGGGTTTTCGGACTCTGCTTCATTTTTTTGCGATATACTTTCTTCTACTTCCATGTCCTCATCCTGCGAGGCAGTGAACTCTGTTTCTTTGGTGGCAGCAGGTGGAGGCAAGAGGCCCTATTGGGATAGAGATAAACATATCATTAGGCACTGTGTTTAGCCAGTTATGGCAGCGACAACTATTATCCTACATATATACAGGCCTGCTTGGTCAGGCTGAGTATGCATGTGTTGTCAATGTGGGGAGGAGAATAAGCTGCTGTGAGGCTCCTCTGGGGAGGACTGGATATGATGAAATACATGCCTAATCCTTTCTCCCTGTGATATGACCTGTTGAAGCCCCCATATACATGAGATATCTATGTGTATGGCTGGTCCTGCTAAAACTCGTGGATTTGGGTGGCTTTTTTTCTACCTAATGTAATACCTTAAAAAAACTGATCACTGTAGGAGGGCAGGGCTGTGAATGGCGCCCCATGTGTCTGGTCTGCTGCAAGATTTCTGGCTCAGACATCCCACAGCAGGCCCACCTACAAGAAAAAACTGCCGAAAAGGTCTGGTTTTAGCCATGATTTCTGGGTGGCTGGCCCTGACTTACAACGTTGACACTGTATCGCTGAAAATAGTGGGAGAACATGCAGCAATAATCGACATGCCGCGTGTTTGTTTCTGCTGGGTGTGGACAGGATTTGTTGTCTTGTTACAGTATTTCACAGGGGGTTAGCCACCAGTGATTTTGCAGACTATCCAATGTGTGTTCCTGGTCTGAGGGAGTGTCGTGTGTGACGTCTTAGTAACTGATGTGGGGGATCACAGATATATTTTTTGTGAGTCTCCTTATTAAAGTTGTCTAGAAGTTTGGCAGAAGAATGGAGAGCAGAGGGTTAAGCCGGAGAAGAGATGCTTGCAGTATACAAGCTGATTTGAATCAGTAAAGTTGGATTTCCCTGGGAGGACGGGCCCGTTTTCCATCTTGAGCTGCACACAATCATTAGGATTAGTGCACCCGCAGCACATTGAGACTGCTGTGTAACGACTTCCAAGATTCTGCGGAAAGATTTAGTGCTGAACTGCTGGGGAAAGGCCAAGAACAGGAGGGAAACTCCTGCTGCGCCCTGTCTGTTCTCCTAATACACACTTCATCTGTACTGCATTAACGGGTAAACTGCAGCAGTCATACTCACTTTACTTTATTGTTCCTCAGCTCACAGTCTGCTTGGGTGGATTTCTTTGGGGTTTATGTGTAAATTTGCTAGCGTGAAAAGCATATTAGTTGTACAAATGCACGCAGCCCTGACCACGTACAGTTAATAAAGTACAGCCATGTTCACAGAAATAGTGAGATGGTGGAAAACTGGGCAGCCATTAAACTTAACATCCCCTTCCCCAATACAGACTGCTGTAGAAGAGGGGGTTGGGGCACGTTCCTTCTCTGACAAACCACCACACTCTCATTCTCAAGCTTTCCTTTGAATATGCCCAACTTTTATCCCCTCACTGCCCCAGCCAGGGTCGATTTTTCTTTTTTAATCCATGCAGTCTGTGAGCCATAGCTTTATTATTGTGTGTTGACGTCGCCACATGAAGGCTTTTTCATTAGAACCATTTTGGATTACGTAAAGGGGAACATTTATCATTGCCCTTAGTCACTTGTGTGGCACAGTTTGCGACATTTTAAAAGCCGCTTACAACAATATTTGTAGCAAATAGCTATTTTACACCGTCCTTGCTGTGCATATTGAGATCATCAGCCCCATCAGATTAATTATAATTTACGCCTGTTTTCTGGCATAAATGATTGCTGACTGTAGTACAGGTGTAGGCCCCAGCAAAGATTGCTCCCGATTTATGAGGTGTGCACCTAAAAACAGGCACATCCACCACCATTAAGCTCCATGCACACAAACTTGTGCTTTGTCAGTGTGCTTAGCCATGTTTTTCATGGCTAGCACACATTTAATAATAATAATACACTTTATTTATAAAGCGCCAACATATTCCGCAGCACTGTACAATTTGTAGGGTTCAAGTACTGACAAAGAAGATACATTACAAAGAAATAGTCAATTCACACACTGGGACTGAGGGCCCTGCTCACAAGAGCTTACAATCTATGAGGTAGAGGGGGGTGACACAAGAGGTAGCAGGGGCGGCATCGGAGGTAGCATTGTTTGTACAGTGGTCACACAATTCTGTAATAGAGGTTACTGTCATTACACATATATAAAGCTGTATGAGCCGTCACCAGTCGTGTCCTTTAACATGCAGATGGTGCCTGGACATATAAAGCTAGTCTGATACGGCATCATATCCTGTGAGGTAATGCAGGAGCATGAACAGAGGGTACGTTTTAGGGAATCTAACTACGGAAGGGTTTAGCACACGGACCCATTATTTGCTATGGCTTCATACACACTCCTGTTTATGGGGCCGTGAGTCTAGGAGTAAAACTCAGGACAGGGCCGATTCCTTTTTGTGGCTGGGGCTCAATAATGAAATGAATGGGTCCATGGAGGTCATGGACGGCACACGAATATCATCCATGTGCTGCCCATGCCATGGGTGCAGGTGACGACCTGTATTTTCTAGATTCTTTACACACAGAGTGTTCTATTTCAAGTGTTTTATTTCTGTAAATGTTGATTATGGATTACAGCTAATGAAAACCCAAATCTAAGAAAATTAGAATATTGTAAAAAAGTTCAGTATTGTAAATTCAGTGTCACCTGCCAAGGTTTCCTAAGCCTTTAAATGGTCCCTCAGTCTGGTTCAGTAGGACACACAATCATGGAAGACGCTGATTATGAATTGTATTACTGAATTACTGAAATGAATGAACGTTTCAAAGATATTCTAATTTATTGAGATGCACCTGTACACTGTCATGTGCTTTCATCACAGTCATGTTTCCTAACATACTGATAGTGAGTGACTCCAGTATATGTTGCAACTATATAAATAAAATAATGATGATGATTATTATTTTCCACAGCACTGTGTAGTATTACCTGGTGGTACTGGTATTGCTGACTGCTTCTCATCATGTGCAAATACATGTTGTACACATATCCTGCCATTTCTGGCATGTTCTTGATGACTTGCGCTGGGTAGGGTGGCACATCTCCATTCTGAAAAGTCACATAC
Source organism: Leptodactylus fallax (assembly GCA_947044405.1). Classification (NCBI taxonomy): domain Eukaryota; kingdom Metazoa; phylum Chordata; class Amphibia; order Anura; family Leptodactylidae; genus Leptodactylus; species Leptodactylus fallax. Next base: position 1,315,136 of record CAMRHE010000130.1, on the reverse strand, counting down.
ACATTAATGTTAACATTTTAACATATTAGGATCCTGTCGGATATGTATAATTACTCCATAATAACATACCAAATTTCGATATTGTATGATTTAATAGTACATATTACACTACAGGATTACTGCCACACGTCTGTGACAGCCTTTGACTACTGAAGATCTATTGGCTGATCCTCTCTATAATACAAATGCTGCAAATAATAAAATAAGTCATTCTGATAATAGAAATCTAGTTAAGAAATAACAGCAAGGAGTTAAAAATATTGATGGCCTAGTCTCAGGACAGGCCTTGAATGTCAGAACTACCATGTAGATGGAAACACTGGAGTGGCCGCAGCACTTACACAAGCACCACAGCCCCATAAAACAGCTGGGGGGGGGCATGAACTGGACTCTCACTGATTTGATATTAAATGTCCTAAACTGGAAAACCCCTTTAAGTTGGATGTGAACATTTCCTAACTTTTTACGTAAGAAATCTGGAGCAAAGGCCTACACTTGTAGGATAATGTGACAGGTAAGCAGTAGACTGTCATAAGGCAGAAATCCGCCAGCTATGTTTGACTAGCTGGAATATTTGACAATATGTGGTATATGGTGACCTTGTAATCTTGTAGTCAGTGAGCTCATCCCTGACTTATGTGTGTGGTTATCATAATATAGGGGTGCCCCCTCAGTCTAGACATTGATTGTATGCTCTCATAGCAATAAATTCCATCTTTTATTGATTTCCTAGCAACACCGTCTTTTCTATATTTTAGTTTACAGACGATGAATACGGTAGGAATCAAGGTCTCCTACATAACAAAAGCTGCCGACAATATGATGTGAGTGTAACACATGGCTCTTCAATACCAGCTGGCATTTAGTGAGCTGTAGACAGCACATGTCACATCATTACATTACTATGATACATGTATGTCTATGAGATACTTACCAGCTATATTTTTGACTGTTACTGTCTGTACTAAAACAATAAAGTAAGGCCATATTCACATGACTGAGAAACATGCAAAAAAAAAACACAAAACAGGAGTGAATGAGGTGTATTTAAATGTCTGGGTTTTTTTGAAAGAAAAAAATGACACCCTTCATCTCTGTCTGTTTTTAACGGATGTAAAACAGATTGATGTCTGAACTATGTCTGTTAACAACAGATAAGGGTATTAGGTCAAAAAAATGAAAGATCTGTCAAAACGAGCACTGTTGTGTGAATAAGGCCTAAGACTCCACAAGTTTCCTATGGACAGAAAGGAGAAATCATCTGCCAGACAACTCTAGCTTATCTCCCTTCAGAACCAAAGGATTGGTCATGTTGAAATCCAGCAGCCCAATCCTTTCCTACTCAGACATCTGCCATCAGGGAGAGTTGAATTGAGTTCAGGCTGGACTGTTTTAGGCTCTATTCAGATCATGTTTTTTTACATCCGTTTAATGGATGTAAACCATGGATGCAAACTGATCATCATGTTTACAGACATCAATGTTATTAAAAAAAATGAAAAATCTTTCTGTCCATTTTTTGGACAGACACAAAAGTATGGTATACGGACAGAACACTGACGTAAATGTAAATGGATGTTCTAAATAAATGTAAAAAAACGTGATCTGAATAGAGCTGAATAAAACTGTCCAGCCTGAACTCAGTTCAACAGGACTGACATGCTGAGTTTGGTTCAGCGGAGTTGCACTTGAGCCATGAGACCAGCCTTACTCTGACACCTGACTGCTTGATAATAGGAGGGAGGATTGGATCATTGTTACATTTAGTTCTCATATAGGGGAAAATGCTCTATGGGTGTTGTATTTGGTACCTCATCACTTGCTATGGGCGACTCCTTTACTTTCTTTGATCTAGTTATGCAAAAACATCACAAAATGGCCAAATACAAAATCTGAAGATGACCAAACCCTACAGTAATATTCTATTTCCATTGCCATGTAACTATTAGCTTGTTTATGCCTCTTACCCTCCTCTGTGTTGGGAAAGATTCTCCTGGTATAATGTGGAGTCGCAGGGGGCGAGCGGTCAGTTGTCTGAATGCAGGAGTCAGCTCAAAGCAGTTCTGGAAGAGGGAAACTCGAGCAAATATGTAGAGGCCAAGCCGAGCTCTGGACATCGCCACAACTAAACGCCTCACATCCCTGCAAGACAAAGCAACAGTCATATAACAGACCACAGAGATGGAGACATGTCCTTGTTATAGAAACATGGAAGACTGAGGGCAGAAAAGACCACATGGTTATTATTATTTTATCTTAGGATAGATGGGTTTATCCCAGGCAGGATTACATTCACTTACTGTAGATTTCCCAACCACATCTGCTGGAAGTTTGTTCTAAACACTTCCCTCCTGAACCTTACTTATACCTTTAACATATATAAAAGGTTTCAGTCATGTCCGCCCTTTCTTAAAAGTATTACAGACTGTATTTTTAGACCGGGGTCCCACATGGCTTAATCCCAGCCACACATTGCAGAAAAATACGCGCAGCGTACACATTGCGGTTTTGGAAAATCACAGCATGTCAATGATACCTACAGAAATGCCGGCGTTTTCCCTATAGGTATAATGGAAGCAGAAAGGTTTCCTCTGTGAAAAGCACTGCAGGAAAAACAGTGGCAAACTAGGGGAAAGCCTCTGAGGACTGGCGCTAAAGGTATGGCACGAGTTGGCACAGTGAGCCGACATCCCCGGACACTTGCTGAAGTGGCTTGGAGGATTCCTATACTTATCTGCAGGGATTTCTTAGGCTCATGATGGTTTGCCAACAATGCTGTTCAGGAAGGTTTAGATCAGTAAACAGACGACTCCATGGGATTTCCTCCTTCATGAACATTTACTAGCTAGTGCACGTCCTCCTGCAGCTTTTCCTATAGTGTGTTTTATTTTGGTTACAATCTCCATCTGTGTCTTACTGCTTCAGCCTGGGCTGTGTTCTGTCTCCTTCACAAGTTCCTGGAGACAAAGCTATACGTAATATTCCTGCACATTATAAAGATGAGCGCCTAATAATAAATGTCAGGGCTGGAGATTCACCAGGAGCCAGGTACTGTCACTGTAACTATTTATGACGCCCTTTTATTGAAGCTAATGGTTAAACGTCTTCCCCTGATTCTGGCTGGGTGTAATATGTCTGAGCTCATCTCATATTAATCCTAAAACTAATGAAGAAATATAATATAGAAAGAAAATAGTCCTACAGCTCATTGGGGAAAGCAGGGGAGATAGCGGTTTTCCCTTAACAGACCAGGCGCTGCATGGAGACGTAGTTTTTCAGGCATTGCTCCTTGAGAAAGAACTATGCATATTGCCTCAAACCAGAGATTCCTCCAAAATGAAAATAGAGTCATCTGGGCAACCAGCACTTCCCTTAAAGGGGTTGTCCAGGGACTTTTTATCTTGGACCCGGGATTCCGGCCTGGTTTCATCCCCTGGGTCACATGATCAGCACCTCTTTGACCCCTAGGTCTCTCCACTCCCTCTCCTGATCTCACAGGTAATTTACCTGGGCTATGGGGTTGACTGACTATAATAAAGACAACCCCCATAGTACAGGCAAATTACCTGTGAGATCAGGAGAAGAGGGTGGAGGTGAAGCAATCCAAGGGTCTGGGAGGTACTGATCACGTCAAAACCAGGCCAGAACCACTGAGTCCATGATGAAGAGTTTGCCAGATACAGCAAGGTAAGTTGAAGTCCCTGGACAACTCCTTTAAGTTGTGTCTACAGTATTGATGGGGGGCTAGAACCACAAAACAGCTGTGTACAGATAAATGCCATATGTAGTCTATTTTTCACAGATCCACTGCTAGAAGATGCTGAATATAACGCTGCCAAACTACCCTAGGAAGCACTGTCAAAACAGTGTGTGCTTCTTTAGATCTTTTTATTTTGTGGACAATACAGATGACATACAGAAGTAAGGGTAAGTTCACACTACTGTTATTAATGTCTGTTGCTCTCATCTGTTATAGGACAACGGACATTAATGGCGATAGGGTAACTGATGTAGGCAGAGTCCCGTCTGTCTGCATTCTCTCCACTGTATAAAAACATGGAAGACTGTGTTGTTGTTTTTTTTTTTATTTTATTTTTTTTACAATAGACAGAAAGGGGATGGGCGCAGATAAAGGGGGCTCTGCCTGCATTCATCATTCTATTGGTCTTAATGTCCATTGCTCTCATTCTATGACGGGTGAAAGCAACCAACATTAATAACGGTCATGTGAACTTACCCTAGCAAAAATGGACACCCAGCACACACGGACACAACACAGACTTACACAAAAACAAAAAACAGTCAAATTCTAAAAACCTATCTCTAGATAGGTCAGTGTTACCAGTTGGTGGGGTGTCCCTACACACCCTCCAATAACTGCTGTCAGTGTCACCCCAGGCAAAAGCAACACCAAAACACACATGTTGGTGCTGGCACCATCCTGGGACAGGTTATACACTGGTATTGTCTTCCCAAGGGCTACTTATTGTATTGTACAGCACTTTATATAGCTATAGGTCTATATAGCGGTTTATAATGGGCAGTCCATTGTTATGTTTATTTCATGTCTGGGGTGGGGTGAAGCATGACATATCACATTGTATTAATCCTGCCCAGATGTGCTGCCATATTTTAACTTTTATTGTTTGATACTTTTTTTTTTTGGTAGGTTTACCAGTGTAAGGGTATGTTCACACGGAGTTTTTTGCAGGCTGATTTTTAAAAAAACCGTGGCAAAAACTACATCATGTTAAAAAAAAAAAAAATAATTCTAATTATTGAAACAGATTTTTTCAGCCTGCAAAAAACTCTGTGTGAACATACCCTAAGACTGGGAAGGGACACACTCCTTTTACAAGGAAATGGTGACATCGAGTTACATACGGTACATTTCTAGGAGGAATAAGGGAGGAAAGGCACAATGTATAGTTTGTCTTAGTAAATACCATTCTGGAGCATACAGACAGGAGAGGTGACCGCTCCTCTCTATACAGGGTATATAAGCTATATACAGGGGAATGCATAGCATGGTATATCACCACAGACAGAATGAGACGATACATTGTAGCCCATGTCCTGATACTACACATGTTTCTACAGTGACCACACATCTGTGATGGTAACTTCAGCAGCACAATGGCACACAGCTGGCTGTACACAGAGAGGAAGATGTTAAACATGAAGAATACTATGTTGGTAATGAGTATTTCCATTACGTGCTAAGACGTATTCAATCCAAACAATTGGGAGCTGTCAGGACACAATTATCTATATTGCAGCCCCATTACAACAACGCCAAATGAAATTCTCAAGACAATGGCAGCCTAATTCTTTTTGTTCTTCAAGTTCCTCTCTGAGAAGACACAGAAAGATAATGAAACTAATTGAAACCCTGAGAGTCGAAATACGTCATGTATGACAATCAGGTGGGGTGTGCTGGGCATACGGCCAGATATAGTGGCTGTGGGGGACCCTGGGGCATATGTGGTGGCACATCTCATCCATTCTGTGAGGAATTACAAATCTACCTGGGAAAATTGCAAATGGGGCAGCGATGATGTCACACAGTCACCGAGCAAAAATGGGAACATCTTTAAACTCTGCAAAATTTTATTTAGATTTGCAAAAATGTTTAACTTTTAATGGTCTACAAATGTAAAAGATGGTTATGTCCATGAGAAAACCCTTTTATCTCACACATGGGATCTCGGTGAAGGTAAGATCTTTACTATTAAACTGTGTAACCTTTGAGAACAAAATGAAGTATCAATGGAAACTAAAATCATGAACCCGCTGAGAGCTGGATTACAATTCACCCCAAACATCAAAAGTAAATGGAGTGAAGTCAGAGGGAGATCCAGGCTGCATGAATTTGGTCAAAGCAAGCCATAGTGTAGTGGAAACCCGCCAGGGGGTCACGTTGGCGTACTAACGCCCACAATGTAATCCCTGAGAATAGGGAGCCGTGTCTGAGTACAGGGAAGGTGAGTAACATTGCTTATGTTTGATCCTCTCCCTGGGGCCTATGCTTATTATATTCTGGGGTCTGGAGAGACCCCAGAGTACAATAGCAGCAGTTTCTGAACCAAGTGCTACCCCTTCAGGGATTCAGGCTGCCGTGCCAGGGAAACATGCCTTGTATGCCACTCTTGGCACGCGTGGCGGGGGTTGCTGAACTCTGCCCTAGACCATCACTGACCCACTGCCATACTGAATGAAGTTGTAGGCAACATAACATTCACCACTGTGCCTCCAGACTCTTTCACATCTGTCTCATATGTTCAGTGTGAACCTGCTCTCATCTATGAACAGAATGGGGAGCCAATGGTGAAGCTGACAATTCTGGTGTTCTCTGTCAAATACCAATAAAATTGGACTTTGTCAGATACACTACATGAGGGTAGCAAGATGGCCGGGTTTGGTCAGAAAGATGCATACCAGTGGCCTGCTGGAGTTCATATTGCAGGGCTCTGGCAGCACTCTTCTTTGCACAAAGGAGCAGACACTGGTCCTGCTGTTTGTTTGGTGCCCTTCCTTCAGCCCTGCCCAGCTTTCCTTGCGTAATAGGCCACGTTCTAGTATATGATGCTTGGAGGCGCAGCAAGCCTTCTTGCAGTGACATGTTTGGATGTGCTATCCTGGAGGAGCTGAACTACCTGTGCAACCTGAATGGGCTGCAGGTACCACCTCGTGACAAGGACACTAGCAAAACTAAAGAAGAATCAGACTCGAAGGATAAGGAGAGAGAAATTGTCTGTGGTCACCACTTATTGAGGGAAAAGATGGAGGCAGCTGACAAGACCACAATATTTCTGACTATGCTGCCCCACTTATGCTGCAGACATTGCACAGCAGCCTTGTGAGTAGTAGTAAACCTATATGCTGCACTCCCTTTTTGGGGCTTGTCTGGCTTTCACCACTCCAATGCACCTATTATCAGTTCCATTTGCAGCAAAGTAAATGAAATTGATGCACAAGTGCTTACGCTTCCTAAGAGCACTTTTTTTTCCCTCACGAAACCCATGTAAAAAATTGCCTTTTTATGGTAAAATGCATGTATTTTTAAAAACCACTCAAGTTTATTGTAGAAAAAAACATTGTGTAAACTCAGTCTAACTGGACAGAATGATATCCCTGAAGTTTCATTGACTTATATGGCGATGCTTAAAGAGGACTTCACACGTCCTCTGGCACCGGTGTTATTATATGCCGCTAAAAAGCTGACAATGCGCAAATACAGAACACTGTCAGCTTTGTTGGTATTTGCCCAGGTTGGCCTTACAGCTCAACATCATTGCGATGACGCTGAGCTCTAAGGCCCGCCCTTCTGACAGAGCAGGGATATCGGTGCCGAAACTAACAGCACTGATATCTCTGGCACAGGAGCGCATGCTGGCACAGCTTTCTAGAGGTATTTAATACTGACTATGTCAGAAGACATGAAAGGTCCTCTTTACGTATTCCAGAGTTTAGCTGGCTGCCTAAGCAACTAGATAGCTGACAGTCAGGTCCCTCGCTGTCAGAGGGTCTTGGGAACTCTGTAAAGAAGCCTGAAGTAGTTTTCGCAGCTTCTGTCTATTCCATTTTCACATGCACATTGCTCAGCAAAAGCTGTGTACAGAATAGAGGCAGGGGTAGCACTACTACCACTCTTGGTCCCATTGGTCAAAAAATTGATCATGTTCATTGCCATGGAGCTGGTAGTCAGGGGTTGCTGGTGGATCTAACTAGCCCACAGCAGCCCTAGTTACAGTGGACAAGTATAGTATATAAAAAAAAAATGCATATATAAAATAATAAAGTCCCCCAGTGATCTATTCTCATTTTTGATGGGTAGACAAAGTCAACGACAAACATTTTACGGTAACTATATTATTAGCAGAAAAAGAATGCTGCTAAAACTGAAAAATAAATCCTTTTAGGCTACGGCTCCACGTTGCGGAAATGCAGCTTTTTTGTTGCAGATTTTGCTGCGGTTTTTTGAGCCAAAGCCAAGAATGGCTACAAAAGGAATGGGAAATATATAGGAAGTACTTATACTTCAACCTGCTGCTAAATCCACTTCTGGCTTTGGCTCATAAAACCGCAACAAAAAAAGCTGTGTTTCCGCAATGTGGGGCCGTAGCCTTACGAATTTTTCCAAACGAAGCCTAAAAAATGCTAAAAATCACTCATATGTATTAAAAAAAAAGATAAAAAAGTAACCTGTGCTATGCACTGACCTTACAAATAAAGAAATTGTAGCCAGTGAACTACTACTAGTAGCTAAATGGTGACTGGTCCTGAAGACCCAAAATATTCTGGACCTGATCTGGTTAAAAAACATTAATATTATGAAGTCTGCCAGGTACTTATTATTTGCTACTATTTCTAACCCGCTGGTTTAGGTGGTCACCTACTGCTCTTTGTGTAAGCATCGTAACTGGCAGCACACGTGTACACAGAGAACGATGGTGGACCGAGCGAACCAGCAGCATGGTTAGGTGAGTATATGGTATACTTCATTACACCCGTTGTAATAATATAAACTTGTAATATAGCATTATTTTCTCAACAAAGACAAACAATCTTGTACCACGGCAACATACAGGTTTACTGCTACTCACAAGCCGCTGTACATTATGGTTAGAAACCTCATGGTCCCACAAGCTGCCTCCATCTTTTCCCTTCATAGGTAATAGCTGCAGTTCTGTTGTGGAGCCCTAGCCTACCATATGGCGTATATAATGGATCTGTACATGGGGTCATAGCATGTTGTCCTGGAGGATCTGAGCTTGAGACTTGCACCATTTCCATTAATGGGCTGGATCTGGTGCTTCTGAATAATCCTGCTAAAGCTAAGACTTGTTATACTTATAGGGTAGACATATTTTCAAAAAAAATTTCCAATAGTGTTTTGACCAAATATTGGTTTTATCCATAATCCCAATAAGAAGACGAGGAGCAAATCCTCATGTGCTGACATCATATAAACAGACATGATCCTCAATGCCCAGACTGAGAAATGACACAGAGCGAAGCTCAGTGCAAAGCCTCATCTAAACAATATAGAGTCCCGGAGACTAAATACTCTGTTCACACCTCAGACAGCTGAAATATGCAGAAACGTTCACATCCATAAACGGCCCTTCACTGACCAAGAGCTGAAGATTAATTGTGTATATTCTAAATACTATACAGTATAATAAGAACATGTCTAGTAGCATGCAACAAATGTATTCCTAGCTAGTATAAACATAAGGCCACTGGTCATTGTGCAGCTCTAAAGTGTGCAGACCAGAATTAGGCCAGAATGGGACCACAAGGGAACTGAAGGTAACAACAACCCACAAAAACAAAACCTATCTATTATCTACAGAAATGCTTCTCACTATAATCACTGTTGTTCTTCCCATACTTGTACAAACCACTTTACCACCCCAAACCAGCCATGTCACTAATATTATCCTTATCTCTCCATCTATCCTACCCCACCATCTGACCTTCTCTGCACAGCTACTCACACACGTGCAAGCTTTCTGCCCCAGACACACACAACCTCCCCACACTCTCTCCTACTTACACCTGCTACCCCTCACCTCTGGCGACATATCTCCTAATCCTGGATTTCCCCAGCACTTCCCTGCTGTCGTATCTTTCCACACAACCGGCATTAGCACACGGAACCCCCCTAAATCTTACACCTATCTTACCTGCTCCTGCCCCTCCCCCAGCCCTCCCCAGTGCACTATGGAACGCTCGCTCTGTACGCAACAAACTTGACTACATCCACGACCTCTTCATTTCTCATAAATTATCATTTCTTGGTATCACAGAAACGTGGCTAACTCCCTCAGACACCACCTCCCCTGCTGCCCTCTCCTATGGAGGACTGTAATTCTCGCACACTCCCCGCCCCAACCATAAACCTGGTGGAGGCGTAGACGTACTCCTGTCTGACAATTGCTCCTTTGCCCCAATCCAACCGCTACCTGCTCTCACCCTCCCCTCCTTTGAAGTGTAAGCTCTCGCCAGCAGGGCCCTCACTCCTATTGTTTGATATGTTTATTTCTTTGTCACATTGTAATGTCTCATATTGTCTGTTCATGTGTCCTCTGATTTGTAAAGTGCTACGGAATATGTTGGCGCTATATAAATAAAGTTGTTAATAATAATAATAATAATAAGTGCACTCTGTTCGCATATATCGACCGCCAGGACCTACTGCTGCCTTTATCGACCACTTCATCACCTGGCTAATGCATTTCCTATCCACTGACACACCCCCACCATCATCATGGGTGATCCCCATTAACACAAACCACCCCTCCGCTTCCAGTTTCTTGTCCCTCACTGCCTCCTTTGGTCTCTCTCAATGGTCCTCCTCTGCCACCCACACAAAGGGACACAAGCTCAACCTCATATTCACCCGCCTCTGCTCTCTATCCAACCTCTCTAACTCTCCGACCACGCTCTCTGACCACAACCTGCTGACATTCTCCTCCCTCTCCTCTGTAATAGACCCTCCAACCCCTAAACCAACACGCCCCCACAGGAACCTTAATCGCCTCGACATCCTCACGCTCTCAGACTCTCTCCTACCGCTCGCTGACATATCCTCACTCCAGGACGAAGATACCGCCGCTGGCTTCTACAACACCACCATCACTTCAGCCCTTGACTCTGTGGCCCCCTTCACTAACACCAGAGCCCGACCGATCAATAGACAACCCTGGCACACCGACCTGACTAAAAAACTGAGACGTGCCTCACGGGTTGCAGAACGCCTCTGGAAGAAAACCCACTCCCAGGAGGACTTCCTTAGGTACAAAGAGGCAGTTCTCACATTCAAGAATGCACTCACCTCTGCAAAGCAGGTCTTCTTCTCCACACTAATATCTGCCCTATCCCACAACCCCAAACAGCTATTCACTACCTTCAACTTCCTTCTCCGTCCTGCTGTGCCCCCTCCGACATCACTTATCACAGCTGATGACTTTGCCTCTTATTTCAAAAGCAAAATTGACACCATCAGAGACAGTCTCACCCTACACCCCCGACAACCACTCTAGCCAACTGTCCTGTGCTCTTCATCTTTAACCTGTTTCTCCACCGTCACTGATGGAACGCTCTCCACCCTGATCTCTAAATCCCACCCCACATCCTGTGCGCTTGACCCGATCCAGTCACATCTCATCCCCAAACTCTTTGAAGTCATTACTCCTGTCCTAACCCACCTCTTCAACCTATCCCTAACCAATGGATCCTTCCCTTCTGCCTTCAAACATTCTACCGTCACACCTATACTTAAGAAACCCTCCCTCAACCCGTCCTCTCCAGCCAACTATCGCCCCATCTCACTGCTCCTGTACGCCTCTAAACTGCTGGAGCAACATGTCCACTCCGAACTATCCTCCTATCTCTCGTCCAACGTGCTCTTTGATAGACTACAGTCAGGCTTCAGACCCCATCACTCCACAGAAACTGCCCTAACCAAGGTAACTAATGACCTTCTAACTGCAAGCCAAGCGTCACTACTCTGTCCCCCTCGACCTCAACTCTGCCTTCGACACAGTCGACCGTTCCTTCCTGTTACAAACACTCTCATCCCTTGGCATCTCAGACTTGGCCCTTTCCTGGATCTCCTCATACCTCACCAACCGCACATTCAGCATCCCCCACTCGCACACCTCCCCGTCACGTCCTCTTTCTGTAGGTGCCCCCCAAGGCTCTGTCCTAGGACCCCTCCTGTTCTCCATCTACACCCTTGGCCTTGGCCAACTCATAGAATCCCATGGTTTCCATTACCATTGCTATGCTGACGACACCCAAATATAGCTCTCTGGACAACAGAGGTAATGTCTGGTCCAGAGTCCCAGAATGTCTAGCAGCCGTAGCCTCCTTTCTCTCTTCCCGCTTTCTCAAACTCAACATGGAGAAAACGGAGTTCATAATCTTCACCCCTTCTCGCATGGCCCCCCTACCTGACCCATCTATTAAAGTCAGCAGAACCACTCTCACCCCAGTCCCACAGGCCCGCTGCCTTGGGATAACCTTAGACTCTGACCTATCCTTCAAGCCGCATATTCAAACCCTCAACACCTACTGCCGCCTCCAACTCAAGAACATCCATCGAATCCGCTCCTTCCTCACCCCTGAAACTACAAAGATGCTAGTCCACGCCCTCATAATCTCCCGCCTAGACTACTGTAACACCCTTCTCCATGGCCTCCCAGCAAACACTCTCGCCCCCCTCCAGTCCACCTTAAACTGTGCTGCTCGCTTAATCCACCTCTCCCCCTGTTCTTCATCGGCCGCTCCCCTCTGCCAATCCCTTCACTGGCTACCCGCTGCCCAGCGAATAGAGTTCAAACTACTAACGCTGACATACAAAGCCATCCACAGCCTGTCCCCTCCATATATCTCTGACCTAATCTCCCGCTATCTGCCAACACGCAACCTCCGATCCTCCAAAGACCTCCTACTCCGCTCTGCTCTTATCCGCTCCTCACACAAACATCTCCAAGACTTCTCCCGTGAATCCCCCATACTCTGGAACTCATTACCAAGACACATAAGACTATCCCCCACACTCACAAGCTTCAAGGAGGCCCTGAAGACTCACCTATTCAGGAAGGCCTACAACCTCCAATACCGCTACTGTCACCACACCACCACCTGAGCAGCCTCTACCCTCACCTTCTGTCTCTATCCCTCTTCCCTCATAGATTGCAGGGCCCTCTATCCCACTGTGCCAGTTGGTCACGGTTAGTATTATATTTGTTTTGTATATCTTGTGTACCGTATGTAAATCCTCAAATGTAAAGCACCATTGAATTAATGGTGCTATATAAACAAACAATAATAATAGAACCCCATGGTGGCTACAAACAACTATCCTCGACCACCAGGTTTGCCAAGTGGCTGATATAAAATTAAGCAAAAAGTGCGCTGGGACAACATGGGAAGTAAGGGTAAACTGTAGCGACTACTAGAAAGTGATGGGGGCCGTGGCAATGTGTATGTTTGTGTGTGGTCTTTTCTGGTGACTGTCTTGCCTCGCTCCCGTGTTGCCCACTGGTATGAACATCATGGTGCAGTTGATAGGGAGGTCGGGTGGCGTGGCGTGTTCACACTTTCCTAACAAGGTTGCGTTTTTCTTGTGGATTGTATTTGAGGTTTTTGCTCTGTTCAGCCTCTTGCCACATTCTTTGGATGACCCAGTCAGCACTGCTGCATCTTGTCTTGTGCACTTCCTAGTTTCAACTCCTGACCTGTCCCCATGACATTACTACTGGTATGTACAGTGCTTGCTTCAGAGTAGGGTCTTATTTCTTCCTCTACAGAGCAGCTCTCCAGGTGACTGTACTGTACACAACCTGTGGACCAATCTGTCCCTAAACCTTGACCTAGGTAGGTAAAAACACGACCACAATTTTTAGTACTGGGAGAAGGGGGACAATCACTGGGTTGTATGGACTGGATAGATATACTGTATTTTTCAGACTAGAAGACATAACCCAGGATTAGGCAACAAAAAAAATTATCCTGGACAATCCTTTTAAGGAAGCAGTTAGGCACATTTGGATTCACCAGGCTTTAGAATATAAGACGCAGACCCTTTTTTTTTGGTAAAGAGTCCATCTTATAGTCATAATACAGTATGCACAGTGCAAATACACACACTATGTGATACTGGAGACAGGTACGTGGGGTTATACTTCACAACTTACCTCAGGTGACCCACAGCCTTGGTTCTGACAAGTGACAAGATAATATAGTCATTCTGTTGTCCCTGGAATCTGTCCACAGTGGTGACCTACAAGAAGACAGACATGATTATCCTTGTTTTAGAGGGTAATGCTGAATCTTAGAAGAAGAGAACATCTTGGTGTCTGTCACCTAACGTCTGATAATGCAATGACAGCGTGTTCAGTGGTTATATTCATTTAATGATCCAGCATACATTTATAGTCCTTGCTGGTTGATGCCAGAATTACAATACAGTGGATATTGCCGCAAAATCATATTGAGAATTATGTGAAAGTTTTGGCGGTTCCTCCCTTCACTGATCATAGGTCCTACTGCACAGAGAGAGCACACTGGGGTCAGAATCTGAACTGGTTTTAAAGGGGTTTTTCTGGACTACTTAATAAAAAGATATAGTCATCCATATCTGTAATGTATCTTATTAACAAAAGTAGAACAGGTCCGCCATTCCCATGTGTGTATGCGTGATGCCAGTTCGCCTCTTTCTGCAACATTTTTCGTCATGTGAAATTTGTCAAGCATGTGACATTTTGCAACTTGTTTTCCTCACTACTGACATCACATACATAGGCCGGCTCAAGTTTTCTCTCTCACTGTGAAAGTGTATACTGTGTGAACCATGTATGTACGGTGAGATACTGTGCCGGGGAGTGTATGTTAGTAGTGACTATGTGTACATTGGAGCAAGTGTTATGTGACTCATCACGGTGCACCTGTATAACACGTCATTCAGTGCGGATAAATGTGACCTTAGCTGTAGGTGATGTGGGAGGGAAATGACGTGCACAGTGGTTGTAGTGGGCAGTAGCTAACTGGTGAGCTACTGGCAGAGACACTGGGTAAGTGCTACAACAAAAGGGACAGCAGAACTGCATGCTGGGAACTGTAATATAGTATGATATTTGGGTGCTAAAAACAATGCATCAGCTAGTCATTTATGTAAATTTCAGCTTGCCCACATGGTTAGGAACTGTTTGAGGGAATTTTTAACGCTTGTAAATCCTCTTTAACAGATTGTGAAAATGGGTTTTTCAGGACAATGATATTGATGACCTATCCTTAGACACACATCTGGTTCACTGGTCACATGACTAAGCTGCAGCTCTGTCCCATTCAAATGGATGGGACTGAACTTCAATTCCAAACACAGCCACTATGCAATGTAAGGCACTGTGCTTCTTATTAAGTGCACAGGCTGTAACATTTAACCTAACAGCTTCAAACTGTAAGTTGGACCCCCACAAACCTAATACTGATGAACTGTGTCAAGCACAGGTCATTAATACTGTAGTCTGGGAAAGCGCTTTTAAGAGGGAAAAATAATTTAATTTTGGGAGTTGTAGAAAATGTTAATTATTACTTTCTACTGAATAAATAGACAGCAGGCACTCAGAGCCCTCTGTGTTGGCACACACATCGTCGCCCTGATTGCTCACTAACGGGGAATCCGGGAGAGAATGTGCGGGTCCGCGGCTTACACTGACTGAAGAGTGTGACCTCTGCCCCGACACAAGCGCGATTACATCATTCATCAGCACCTGCAGTCAGAAGAAGGAGGATGCTCCTCGTGGGACTTCAGGTAAGTAGTAGATAATACTGTGTGGGGGCCACTGTGGAGCGTATAATACTGTGTGGGGGTCACTGTGGAGCATATAATACTGTGTGGAGGCCACTGTGGAGCGTATAATACTGTCTGGGGGCCGCTGTGGAGCGCATTGTACTTTGTGGGGGCCCCTTCACTATTTATAATCACACAGTATCTGTTTTATAGCAGATGTGATATTAGTACAAGTTGTAATAACATTGTACGGTCACTATAAAACAGATCCTGCGCGATGTGAATAGTGAACTTTAATTGTTCAAAAGTATAGCAAATGCAGTACAAAGTTGTTTGCATTATTGAAAGCTCTCTGCAATTGTGGATCCACACAGTATTAAGGTTAAATTGCTGTGTTGGCACTTTGCGATAATTTAGTGGGTTTTGGGTTGCAGTTTGGGCACTCGATCTCTAAAAGGTTCGCCATCACTGCTCTAGGTGCTTATATTGCTGTCTAGATCTTAAAACTGTGACCATGCATCACATGATCAGGACATATACATAAATAGTATTGCCCCATCGCTACTACTCACCTTGTTAGGCTGGCCAATCACAGGGTTCTTGCCACAGCGCTGGTTGATGATATCACGGATAAGATGTTTCTGTCCATTGTATGTGGTCAGGATGCTGATACGATTGGCAGGATATCCAAGAAGGCGCATATACATGAACAAGGCTACCGCATACTCTGCCTCAGCAAGATTCTGCATAGTGACAAATACATAGTAGTAAGCATCTTCAATCAGAAAAGTATATAAATGATCCAAAAATATCAGTGTAGTGAAATTTCATCCAGCGTGGAAGTATACCCTTTCAAGAGCGTTTTATACACCTTATAAACTAACACATTTTATATCAACAGGTGACCCATACCTGGTAGAAATAGGGGTTGGGCTCAGACTCTCCTACTCCATTGAAGTCTTCAACGTTTATAAGCTGGAAGTCATAGAGGAATCCGGCATTAGCAGCTCTGAACTCAGGCAGCAGCTGCACATGAGGCAGGTTCCCCAAACTCTTGTAGCGCCAGTTGTACAGATTGCACAGACTAGAATGGAAGGAAAAGAGGAAGAGGTTGGATTTTACATGAGCTCATTTAATTCAATGGTTAAAAAAAATAAATAAATTATATACATACAGTACAGACCAAAAGTTTGGATACACCTTCTCATTCCAAGAGTTTTCTGTATTTTCATGACTATAAAAATTGTAGATTCACACTGAAGGCATCAAAACTATGAATTAACACATGTGGAATTATATACTTAACAAAAAAGTGTGAAACAACTGAAAATATGTCTTATATTCTAGGTTCTTCAAAGTAGCCACCTTTTGCTTTGATTACTGCTTTGCACACTCTTGGCATTCTCTTGATGAGCTTCAAGAGGTAGTCACCTGAAATGGTTTTCACTTCACAGGTGTGCCCTGTCAGGTTTAATAAGTGGGATTTCTTGCCTTATAAAAGGGGTTGGGACCATCAGTTGTGTTGTTCAGAAGTCAGGTGGATACACAGCTGATAGTCCTACTGAATGGAGTGTTAGAATTTGTATTATGGCAAGAAAAAAGCAGCTAAGTAAAGAAAAACGAATGGCTATGATTACTTTAAGAAATGAAGGTCAGTCAGTCCAAAAAATTGGGAAAACTTTGAAAGTGTCCCCAAGTGCAGTGGCCAAAACCATCAAGTGCTACAAAGAAACTGGCTCACATGAGGACCGCCCCAGGAAAGGAAGACCAAGAGTCACCTCTGCTGCGGAGGATAAGTTCATCCGAGTCACCAGCCTCAGAAATCGCAGGTTAACAGCAGCTCAGATTAGAGACCAGGTCAATGCCACACAGAGTTCTAGCCGCAGACACATCTCTACAACAACTGTTAAGAGGAGACTGTGTGCAGCAGGCCTTCATGGTAAAATAGCTGCTAGGAAACCACTGCTAAGGACAGGCAACAAGCAGAAGAGACTTGTTTGGGCTAAAGAAAACAAGGAATGGACATTAGACCTGTGGAAATCTGTGCTTTGGTCTGATGAGTCCAAATCTGAGATCTTTGGTTCCAACCACCGTGCCTTTGTGCGATGCAGAAAAGGTGAACGAATGGACTCTACATGCCTGGTTCCCACCGTGAAGCATGGAGGAGGAGGTGTGATGGTGTGGGGGTGCTTTGCTGGTGACACTGTTGGGGATTTATTCAAAATTGAAGGAATACTGAACCAGCATGGTTACCACAGCATCTTGCAGCGGCATGCTATTCCATCCGGTTTGTGTCTAGTTGGACCATCATTTATTTTTCATCAGGACAATGACCCCAAACACACCTCCAGACTGTGTAAGGGCTATTTGACCAAGAAGGAGAGTGATGGGGTGCTACGCCAGATGACCTGGCCTCCACAGTCACCAGACCTGAACCCAATCGAGATGGTTTGGGGTGAGCTGGACCGCAGAGTGAAGGCAAAAGGGCCAACAAGTGCTAAGCATCTCTGGGAACTCCTTCAAGACTGTTGGAAGACCATTTCAGGTGACTACCTCTTGAAGCTCATCAAGAGAATGCCAAGAGTGTGCAAAGCAGTAATCAAAGCAAAAGGTGGCTACTTTGAAGAACCTAGAATATAAGTCATATTTTCAGTTGTTTCACACTTTTTTGTTAAGTATATAATTCCACATGTGTTAATTCATAGTTTTGAGGCCTTCAGTGTGAATCTACAATTTTTATAGTCATGAAAATACAGAAAACTCTTGGAATGAGAAGGTGTGTCCAAACTTTTGGTCTGTACTGTGTATATATATAAATAATAATAATAAAATGATTTTACCTTGCTCTGGCTCTTCCTTGGGCATCGAGGTCCACAGTTGGCACGCCAAGCCTGACAAACCGTGTGAAGAGTGACTGCTCCATATTTGAGTATTTCTGGAAGGCCATGTTCTTGATCACAGGTGGCAATTGGTGATGGTCTCCAATCATGATCCATCGTTTTAGCCGACTGAAGCCGTCTTCTGGGTTCTACAGAGGGTGTGTAAAATCACGTACAATGTAAGAAATTGACTTAGAACCTGTTCACAACACGTATCCTATGATGGAAGATACCTCTGACATAAGGCTGCAGCTTATCCCACATTATAGACATACAGTGGGATACTTCCCCAAAACAGCCAACCATCTCACCATCTGAGATCTCTTTTCCCAGACACACAGCTCATGTGCAACAACAGGTAGTGCCTCCCACTTCCTTGCAACGTTGCCATTGCTCCTTCATTTGGCCTGGGGTGCTTTGTTGCTAATAACTCATCCTTCCTGCCCAAGCTTATATGGGTCAAAGCTGCTGCTTACTTCCAGAATCTCCATGAAGCATCAGTGACATAAGTGACCATTTATGGAACGTTATAGGGGTTTTCCAGGCGAATTGAAAAACCATGACCAGTACCCACCCTGCGACTGCTGAGGCCAGTTATTAGCTACTGCAGCCACTTGAGCCACTTTACTTCTGCCCCAACCAGTGTGGGCTTGGAATAGAACGGCAGATCTCTTCCCATAATGGAGTAGGTAGGGTGTCCCTCTCTATTTTTAGGCCTCTTCATTATGAAAGCGCATAGTCTGCTATGCAATGTCATACCATTTTTGTAGTATAATGATTTACAATGGCCAAAAAAACATGGAAACCTATGGACACATTCAACATGTGCACTGGGAATTTTCCTGGCATGGAAGCAAAATGTAGTAAAACCAGTTGTGAACCAGTCCGGAGATATTATTAGATTATTAAAATATTGGGGTCACAACCAAACTTTGCAAACATGAGCTGGTCACTGGTGACAACAGAAAGGGGCCCAGAGAATATTGTACAGCCAGCTTACAGAATGGACAGGATTTATCACGTGAACCTCCAAATGACAGAGACAATTGAGACTTTTGGTTTTATGACTTACTGATCGCATACACCAGAACAATGAGACTTTGGCCACCATCATGAGACCAATAAGTACACAGGACATAGCATTAAACTTTCTATATCTCAACATTGAAGGCTCAGTAACAAGACACCAACATTTCGCTCTGTGAACACTTCAGGTTAACCTCCGGATATCTAGTGCAGCATATTTAGCAATGCTGAAGTGCCTGGGTATAGACTTTCTGGTCAACTGTTATTATAGCAAAGTTCAAGAGGTCAGAGGCTCATATATTGTACCTGCAGGAGGAGGGGGATGAAGGTCTCAATTTCTAGAATCTGAGCAGCTTCTTCCATCAGGATGTTATCATACTGCAGAGAGAAGACAGGAACCAAGAGTCAGCAAGATCAGAGAGAACTTCAAGGTGACCGTCTGCAGACGTCGTACAGAACAGTCTGAAGCTGCAAAAACATCTGGGCCAATAACAAAATAAGGCATTTTTGTTGCTACTGCAGGTAACAATGCCAAACAAGTCTGGGTGAGATTACCTTAAAACACCTCGCACTGGCTGGCATATCATCGCGTCTAAGAAGACCTGTTGCCTTCCTTTTATGTTAATGACAGCAGCCGCACAGCTACTTCTGCCCTTTAGAAAGTAATAGACCTTTTATATACAGTGTACTCATCTGAGTATCTTCAGTATACAAGTATCTTATGGGTGTCACTGTTTTAGGAATGCCAGATCACAAGATGTCCTGCAACTAAAACCTCCAGAGATCACCACTAATCTGGAGAATCTCATTGGGAAGTATTTATTTCCCCTGCGAGCATAGGGTACAATAAAAGAGACACATCATACACTTCAAGTCATGCCAGTGGCATCTCCATAACAGAGAACTGAAGTGGGAATTATGGAAAGAGCATACAAAACAGCTCTTGGAACTTCCCTTAACTCCTACAAACTTCAAGGAAGGGGTGAGGCCAAGTCTCCACTGCCTTCTGTCATGAGAACATTGGTGTGCTAGGGCGGGTGTCGCAACACTTCTAGTTTCCAGATTGATGTGGTTCTCATAAGAACAGTACCTAACCAGCAACAGGTCACCTCTTCTAACAGATCTGTTTCAGTAAATATCTGAATTTCGCATGAAATGACAAATGTGGAGCGGCTTTTCTTATAAATCTGCATGGTGCCAAGCCTCAGTTATTTCTCCTAGAAAATTATGAATAAATTGACAATTGGATGTTACCATTGGGCGGGGGGTGTCCCAACACAATAGGACACAGTGATGATCATCAAACTATGCATGGACACACCCCTCTGACATGGAGAATGGTAACACCCAATTGTAAATGTATTCATATATTTCTAGGAGGAATAAGAAGGTACAGCACAATGCAGATTTATAGGAAAGGGTATCCCAAAATGGTTATGTCACGGGGAATACCAGTATTTACTAAAACAAATATGTCAGAGAGTACTGACAGGATCTCTTTCAGGAGACCGTGAAAGGGTGAGTGCAACGTACTTTAATAGTGCTAGAGTTATGGATACAGTCTGAGCCCCCCTCCATCTGTGTCCGTTCCCACTGACTCTAATGTAGACAACATGATGGATGCTGTCTCTGTAACGTTTGTTTACATTGGTAACAGAAGAAAAAGTGCCTTTTTCCTCCATCATATATATTTATTTTTTTCACATGAGAGTGAATGCAGATGGACACCAGACGGAGCGGGTTAATGTCCATTGCGGATGAGACCAATGGACATTAATAATGGTAGTGTGAACCCACCCTTAGAAGTAAACGCAAAAGGATGGGAACTGCTGGGTCCTCTAAAGCAAGAGTTCTCTACTTTTACTAATAAATGGAGATTATGAACAAGGGTCCCCTTTATTAAAGAGGATCTGTCACCAAGTAGAAAATGCTAAATAAAATACATCATTTGATTCTTACTGTTCCCCTGAACAATTTTTTTTTTTTTTTTTTAAATCTGTCCAGAAGATATGACCCCTTGAAGAGTATAAGTACACTAGCTCTGACTCTCCATGTGGGCGGGAACCTTTTATTTATTCCTAGAAAGGAACCTGTTCTTATAAAGATGCAGTGCAACCTGCAGGCAGGATGTTCTGGAACACGAGGCGTTGAGATAGCTGTCAGTCACTGAGTAGGACCGTCCATTGGACCCCGAACCATAAAAAGAAGTTACAATACAAAGAATACAAATTACGCAGAACCTTTCCTCACAATACTATATATCAATCTGCCCAGCTCCCGCTCTTTAACCTGATGCCCACAGCTAAATTGGCATGCTCAACATCACTGACCCTCTTTAAAACTGTTTCTAGAATTTCAGATTTTATTAATTAAGACTTTTTCATGTCAGAGCTACCTTGAAACCTAGATCCACGAGGTCATGCCGTTTTAGAGCTGCGTGTGTACAAGTCATGGCAATGATCTTGGCCTCTTTTACAAGGAGATACTTTGAACGATCCAGCCCACTGCGCAACAACTCAAAGGCCCGGAATTCCTGAAGAGGTAGAAAGGTAAGCTTAGGTCATTGTAACCTGCCTGTCCGTCAATAAGATATCTGTATCATTTGTGATCTACATGATGAATCATACGCCAAAACAGAATTTTTAGAATCACTTTTGCTGGAGTCTGCATTGGCGTATTTGTCACGAATGTCACATGACTGGTGCATGTTTTAAGTCTAACACTTCTGTCCTGAGATGTTATTTCATTTTCTGCATCCCCTCCCTAACTGGAGCGAGACTGAGACAATTTTTGTGACTTTTTAGAAATAAGCATTGATAAATGCAAGCTAACCACATCTACCTTCTCACTCTCTTTTCAAAAGTGAAGTGAATGGTATAAAATGCAAAATGTTTGCACAAATAAGCTCAAAATGTTGCAAATCCACAACTTTGCACCTTTTTTTACGCCACAATTCTGGAGTGCAGGGCTTATTTTTTGATCACACCTCATCCTAGCCCCTACCAGCAATTAATAGCCCTGTTCACATCAGGTTTTCACCCTTAGTTGGAGGATTTCCTAACATCTAACTTCAATGGAAGGCTGCAATGTATCCCACAGTTCAGTGAAATATATTGCAGACAGACTCTCATTGTAATGGAAAAAAGTATACCGTGTGGTATTATGCTTTGTATGGAATGGCATAATGCTAATGTTACTATGCTATTCCATCACACAAACATACCAACATAGTCAGCCTAACAATGGCCAAAATGGAGCCCCTGTGGATGATTTTTCTGGTGTATGCAGAGAACATTTGCACCAAGTTATGTGAACAGAGCCCAACTGTGCTCCACCTGAACTTCTGCACAAAACTCCATTTCGGGTGTCCATGTAGCCCTACCAACCCTCAATACTGACACAATGATCTAACACTACAAGTGGTGAACATTTCCTGAATAGTGCAATGTCTGGTTTCATAGAAGCATTAGACTATGCTACAGATTGTGACAGTGGAGCACAGCAGACCAGATCACATTACATAGCGTGTGCTCATTCTTGGACAATACCCACCTCCAGCTGAGTAAATATTTTTTTAATATGCCGGAAACATCCTTCAGCAATCTCCATGTCCTCCTGATAGGACTGTCCTTTGAATATAGGTTGGGGTGCATTGGAGAAGTATTGGTGGAAAGGAAAGAATTTTGCGATGTCGCCGACATCTGGGGCTTGAGATGATTTGGTTTTCACTTTGCTCTGGTAAGCCTCCCATCGTGACATTATCTGCAGGGAAGACATAAAACAAAATTTACACAAAGGTATCAATTCTGCATTACAGAGGTAGTCTTATCTTCTTTAGTGGAATCTACATAAATCAATGGCTGTCCATGTAGTTGCTTCACTCTGCTCAGGTTCCTACAGGGGATATGGGGGGAGGGAGTCCTGAGCATTAGACCTCCTTCTACAACATGCATATGCACCAATAGGACATACAGCCAGCAGTTGTCTTCACACATCTCAAACCATAACCTATGATGACATTATATAGATGTCATACAAGCGTCTTCCTGTCCATATATTAGGAGATGTGGAGGGCATTGAACCAAAAGCACCTATTATTTTGGTTTACTCATCCCAACCATCTATCCAACATTGACTGATTTTATGGTATCACAATATGGCGGTTGAATATTTATATGCAACTAAATGAGACCTAACAGAAATAAAGAACCTTAGTGAACATGATTTTACCTGGTACAAAAAGAAGTGCCCAGCTGTCTCACATGTATAGGAAACATCTCCAGGAACCCCCAGACTCTCTTGTAGACGTCCCACTTCATTCAGTAACTCCAGTCTACGTGCCAGCACATAATTCACTCGCCCATACCTAGAAAGGTTAGCATATACATAGGTTACTATTAGGTTGTATTCACATGACCATCAAAAACAGACAAAAATCAGTCAATTTTTGATAGCCGTTTTGCATCCTATTTCACACATCCTTGCAAACTTGAGACTATTGAGTGATCCGTAAAAATGGTCAAAAATAAGTCTGTAAACCATAACGTACAACATATAATAGGGATGTCCAGGAGGTCACCTCATGCAGATCTAATAGAGGCATTTCAGCTCAATATCATTTTTTTTTTATTTATTTTGCTTATTTGTATAGCACCAATATATTCTGCAGTGCTTTTAGAGATATTGTCAATCACTGTCCCAAGTGGAGCTCACAAGCTAAATTCTTTGGAGTGTGTGAGGAAACCCACACAAACATGGGGAGAACATACAAACTCCTTGCAGATGTTGTCCTTACTACAAGGCAGCAGTGCCAACCACTGTAAGCCACTGAACTTCTTCATACTTAATAGGAGGTGTCACCAAAGTGACACCAAGGTCTAGGGCAGTACCAGGAGACTGCCAACAGTTGTAGGGAGTCATATATACTAGGAAGTGCCCCTGGGTAACAGAGTATGCACATTCGCTGCCTATTTAGTGCCTCCAAATGGTTAACTACAATAACCAGCACTAAAGAGGAAACCTCTGACCTTCTGAATGAAGGCTAATCTGCAGACCACTATGGTCACAGAACAATAAATATTCTGAACAGAATCTATAACTGGAGAGAACCGGAAGGCAACTATTTTGTCCCGACAGTAACAACATCCAATAGTCCGGAAAGTACATGCCTGACTGACAATATCGAAATTGTTGAAATTATTCAGATTATACTTTTAGTCATGTGTACAACAATAACAAGTCTTCTTATTCCTTAGCATAGGTGCGGCTGAGGTCTCCAGCATTGAATGAGTTAATCACTGTGACCCTGTGCGGCTCACCTGCTGAAGTCCTTCTCGGTCTCCAGCTCCTCCTCTCCATGTCCCAGACGCAGGAGGTGCCTCTCGTCAATATCTAGGGCCATAATCTTCTCAAACAGCTGGTTGAGCGCCTGCAGATTGATAGGGACAGGAGGAGAGAGGTATTTACAGTCGACATATTGATGTTCTAGGAAAGGGGGGGATGGGGCCGGGTGGGCAAGCATTAAGAAGAAACGCCACGAAGAACAGGTCTTGAAGTAATTAGTCAGGTACCAGGCAACAGATGGCACCGGTCAGACAAGGAGAGGAGAAGAGCAGAAGATAAACATCTACGTGGGATGTATGTAAAGATGGGGAATGAAGAAAGAACACTCTCATATTAGCTTGTAGGACTGAAGGATAATCTGCAATGAGAACTAATGTGACTTAACCTTGGACAAAACCTATTTAGTAACATATATTCTGTAAAGAGGTTATCTGGGATGGTCTTCCTGCCAATTTTGTACATGCACAGGTATATTACTGCATATGTTTAGAGGTAAGAAGGGGTCACATCCTATCCTGTGAGATTACACGAGTATGCTACTGTAATCTGGTAGGACTGAATCGTATTCCTTTGTAAAGGGTATTCTAGGATTTATATATTGAAGGCCTGTAGGATCAATATCAGATCAGTGGGGGGGGGGGGGGGTGAAATACTCGGCCCCCCTAACGACTGGCCGATTGAAGGTGCTTGGACAAGTGCTATGGCACTTCACTGTATGAGAGGAACAGTCCTGTACATAGCATAGCAGCTGCGTCTGGTATTGCAGCTCAGCTCCATTCACTCGAATGGGACTGAGAAAAGCCCACCACTCCTTTAGTCAGTGCCAAGTGTCAGACCCCCACCGATCTGACATTATTGTTGTGTGTGTGTGTTTTTTTTTCTTGCAGGTTTCACTGCCAGATTTGCCCCATATTTCACTTCTATCCATTGGAAAGGGTGAAATATGCGATGAAAATCTGCAGCATAAATCTCATTAACCTTGATGGTAATACATTGTGGATTTTCTGCACACAGTTCCAAGACAGAAAATCTGTGTGACCCTGCCCTAAAGGTACAGTATATGTATTCACTTTTAATGACATTACAAAGCATTGTGTTGTGCATGCTCTTCTACAATATCCTGCACTGTTACTATTACTGACCCTGCGGAGTGACAGAGCAGAAGAGATGTGACCTGCAGTCGGGAGGTTACAATTATGATCATGTATATATTATTCGTGATGTGTTATATGTTTTCTACATGACATTTTCCCATTTACTTTAATTAGATTAATGCTTTATTATAAGTATATCTCAGTATATTATGTCGGATACTGAGGTAATCTCTGAGGTCACACCTAGTGACAATAATAGATGAGCCCCCTACCCTCCCCCCAGTGACGCTACCATTGGGATCATTCTTAAGTCTTACAGATCACACACCTACACCAAGACTGGGGTGTACATCTATGCTGCAATGTGGGAAAGGAGTCCATTTCTATCTATTAGAGAATGCATGTAACAGGGCAAAAAAAAACAAAAACATAATTTGGTTGCCAGGGTTCCCTGCATTTTCAATGTCTTATTCAACCATTGCTGACTATATGGAGGTAGACGCCATCACTTACTCCCTGCAGAAGCAAAACTAAGCACACAGCGACTGTCACACAATGGCTACTGGGGATGTGGGGTACCTGATGTGAATACTTGGGAGGGTGTGACAAAATTTTTTAGGATGCATTTATATAAGCCATGGCAATACCACATGCATGTAACGTCAGGCTGGCTTTCTACAGGGCAGCAACAACTCCATGCAGCCAAAACCCCACCCAACCACAACGGCCAATAGAAACACAAATTTGTGAATAAACTGAGATATTGCCCGCATATTAGTGCGGCAACTGCGTGAGTGTGTGTGGGAGGTTTAGCTGTGTGTGGTTGCCACACCGTGAAAAACTAGCCTTGGGTTATAGCCACACAGGACAACACCGCTGTACAATATCTGTCGTGAAGTCAGCAGCAGGTATTTGTGAAAGTCACCACCACCACCACCACAAAAAAAGTCTGAAATGGGTGGTTTTGGAGCAGAATTCCTGCAACAATCACCGTGGTTTCTCTCTGCTTTCACCCTTTGCACGGACATTATGCAGCAGGTCAGCAGATGATGACTCTGCTGGTAAATAACCTGCTGCAGGTACATCTCAGGTGGGGGAATGGGCGATACACATAGTAGTTACAGCAATGCTCTTCCTCCATATAAAAACAACTAAGGCTTCGTTCACATCTGCATCAGAGGCGCCGAAAATTGGTGGAGAGAAAAGTCCTGCACATAGGACTTTTTCTTTCTGCCGGTTTCAGTATAAAACCGGCGGAAACCTGCCGGAACCCATTATAGTCTATGGGGTCCGTGGGTGTCCAGGGGTAACCGCTGTTTTAGCGGGCGGGCTCTCTGTCGTTCAGGTTCCACGGCGGACACGAATGACAAAGAGCAGGTGCAAGTGTGAACCTAGCCTCAGAGGAGTTTGTTCTGTTTACTGGACAGGCAAAATCTACAAAGTTACATGTTAAGCCCAACTGCAGTGTGAACCCCTCTTTACAGGGCATTGCTGCTAAGTCCTATCATTTGGGACTTGGTTATCCAGGTCTATTTGCAACCACTAAAATTCTTCTAGGACTAAATCTTGTAGTGCAATGTAGTGTTCAGACACGTAAATATGACAGCTAATGCCACATCTTTATATACTCAGTACAAATATAAGAAAAGCATACCACTGAACTCTTGTAAAACTATTTATTCCTCTTATGGGCAGAGAAGCGAGCAGATAATACATGACTATGTCTATTATTGGGAGGGGAGGAGAACAGCTTTGTGGGTTGGGATTAGACAACAACAACATTATACTAACCAGTGGCATTAAAGATACCATAGAAAGACACGATCTACACAAACAGGGAGGGAATCAAGTAACACAGTAGGGTCAGATGACTGAAGACACTTCACAATACAAAGCACTGTACTCCAAGGCACAAGCAAGAAGGATTTCCATACAGCATTACAGTAAAATGCCACAGTTGATAAACACAAAAACTTTGCAACATAATGCACTGCTGTGGATAAGACAACACTTGCAGGGTTTTGCAAATTATTATACTGTATCGGTGCAGGGTGGATTTGGCCATAATATAGCCCATGTCCCACAGCAGTACCTGTAAACACTTTTAAATAGGTGGTGGTTTCTGTAAAGAGGACAGACAAGCCAAAAAAAAAAAAAAAAAAAACAAACACTTTACCTGGTTAGAATGAGTGACAATAAGAGTCCTCTGTTCAGGGAAATTGTGATACAGATTGGATATAATCTGTACTGCTACATCAGTTTTTCCTGTCCCAGGAGGTCCAACAACCTTAGTAGAAGGGAAAAGAATAAAACATCCAATAAATTAACTTAAGATGTACAGTATGTACCTGTGAACTGCGGGCAATATTCTTACAATGGATAGGTTTTTAGCATGTAAGCATTAATAGTGAGAACTCTCCAAAAGACCATCTCTTTGAGAAGACCACCTCTTACCCAGACCACTTTTCCTGTGATGGATTTTCAGTTTTACACCTCCCCAGAAGACCACTTCATCATGCAATTTTGGGTGGTCATCTCAAAGAGATTACATTGTACATAGTGGACTGTGTATTCATACATTACCATTGTATAGGTTTACTATATTTGTTTCCATATGTCACCACATACATGCACAAGACATCTAAAGCTGTTCTAGAACTCCCCCTAATGGCACAACGTGAACTACATTACTAGTAATGAGCTTTCTGTACACTACAAGAGCCAGAGCGGTGAAGGAACACCTGTGATATAAGTCATAGTGAAGGAAAACAGAGCAAACAGCTGGAGCTATAATCCCAGCGTGACACTACACAGAGCAGGGGGCACGGCTCACAGCTACTGTACTGCGACTTCACCCCCCCTGCCCGAAGCGCAAGAGCATTTGGAAAGTAGGAAGCAAAGTATAAGCGTATGTGTACACTGGATTTCTTTCATATTTACTTCCTAAAGGAATTGTATTATGTTGCCAAATACACAATAAATATATTTTATGCACATAAAAATATAAAAAGTGACCTCATTTATGCGTATATCTCATGCCAAATCAATGGAAGACAGCAAAAATGTCAAAATACACATGGCAAAAATGAAAAAAGAAATGTTTATTTTATTTATTTACATTTTAAATTCTAAGTTTTTTTAAATTTTTTATTTATTTGATAAACTTTACTGTCCCAGTAACTTGCACCTGAGTTAGCTTGATCCCCTGTACAATGTACTGCAATACTTCAGTATTACAGTACATTGCACAAAGATTCCCTATGTGTTATAGAGAAGCGGCCAGAAGGCCACAGATTGGCAAAGCCTAGGAAGCCATACAGCAATCATGGAGGTAATAAACCATCCTTGCCTTCTCTTTGGTGAGTCCGGCTATCACTAGCATGATCTCTACCAACTCCGCAAGGACATACAGGCATGTATGCTGACCGCCTGGATGTATAAGTCAATTCAAAGAAGGAAAAAAACAGCAATGGGTGGTGGTCAGCAAGTGGTAAAAGAGTCCGTTACTAGGAGATTTTATAGGAAACCAGCCAAAGTGCATTGTAGGGGACATTATGCTTAGCACCGTTATACCTTTTACTTGAGAATGCAGTTTTTAGAAATATGCAAATGTAGCTGAAGTGCAGTGGGGGGTGTCAGAGCGTCCAAGGAGTCTTTATTTAGGTTTGAAATACAAAGACTCTGGCACACACACTTGAGCCGTATTTGCATATTTAGGAAACTGCTCTTTCAAGAAAATGTTACATCTATTGGACTATCTAAAGGTATGATGGCGCTCATCAGGTATAATATCCCATATAATGCACTGTGGCTGGTTTGATATCAAGTTTACGGTTATTGAACTGTGCACCAGGTGTGTGTGTGTGTGTCTATAATATACAGCAAATATTGTTTCTTACCATAGTAAGCCCAGGCTGCATCCCTGCACGAATCGCTTCCGTCTGTGTTGCAGTGAACTGGATGGTATTCCTGGACAGAGAACATATTGAGCATCTTACACATCAATTGCTTCATGTACAGTAAATATAGCGGTCAGAAGTTTCCTCTAGCATTACTGAACAATACTTCTATATGTTATATGCTTTATGAACAGCATGGACTCTTATCATTCTCATCTACTCATGAGGACAATCCATGCAGATAAGGACTATATGGATATATGAGATGTTACCGCTTAGGCTGGTTGTATGGGTAGGGACCACGGTTGGGAATAACATGTGGCTCCACAATCAGTGTGGCCGGCTCATCTTGCGTGGTTCCTTCTTCACTGTCTTCTTTTCTTTTTTTCCCCTTCCCTCCGTAGACAGGAAAAGTAATCCTAGGGTAAAGCAAGTTACAATAAAACAATGGGACATGCAAGTTTTAGACCATAAGGCCCAAAGTTGTACAAACACCACTAATGTTACCTGAAAGGGGCCTTGTGCAGGGAGGGGTCTTCCACAGTGACCTTCACCTGATACCCTGGAAAGCAAGCCTTCAGGTGGTCCAGGCTCAGAAAGGTGTCATTGAAATCCAACGTTGGGATCTGATTTGGCATTTTTGTGTAGTGGGCACTGCCCGGATCACCATACCCTAATATAATATCATGGAGCCAGTCAGGCACAACACAATCGGTGTTCATGAGCTTCCTGATGGTCTCCAACACCGCCTGCAAAAGGTACATTTGGATTAAAGCAAGAAATTGATTTTACTGTAGGTTACAAGACATGCATTTTCGGTATAAACCAATAGCTCCAGACTCCTGACACTTAAAAGGAGTCTGCTGACAGAACTATATAAATTATGGTGAGCGCAGTGTAAAACATACATGGGGTCATGGTTATGCAGCTTGCATGACTGTTATATCCACATGCTGTGGTTGTGAGTGCCCAGGAGGGGCCTCTGCCTTAAATGATAGCTCTAGTATCCAATCAAGAGACTGCAAGGACAGTCACACAGAGGGAAGGGGCTGGGACGTGTATAGTGCAGAAAGCTATGGTCACTGCACTTAAAGGGGTCACCTCTAGGGCACTTGTGATCGGGGCATTAAAACGTGGATTTCTCGGTCTTACAACCTGCCTACCTTCAACCCACGTATGCTTTCTCTGCTCTCTCTGTCCTCTACATAAAGCTGTCAGCAGTTTTGAGGGGTCAAAACAGCTGACAGAACACCTTTTAAAGGAGTTAACACAAAACAAGTTAACTTGCAAATAACTTGCAGATCAGTGGGGGTCCAACTCACTCAGATCCTTCATGATCAGGAGACTGGGGTACTGATCATTCTTCTTATAAGTGGAGGGGTCAGACCCCCACTGATCTGCATATCATCCCCTATCCTATGGAAAACCCCTTTAAGTTTAGCAGGCAGCAATCATATCCAAACATATCCATAGACAGTGACAGCAAGATGTAAATTTCTCTCCTCCTGCACTACACGTGAAGTCTGTAATGCTCTGAGAGATCACTGCAAAAACGATCAGCTTTTATCACGTCATTCTCATATACATAAAATACATACAATATGTGTGCAGATGATATGTTACTATACTTACAGATGAAAGCCATGTAACATACATCCAGCCCACCTACACTACACAGCACTGATATCTATGATCTATATTGTTGTCCTACCCTAAGGAAAGGCCATCAATTTTAAAGTAGAAGAAAACCCTTAAGATATGGAGGTTGAATGTTAGAGGCCACACTGATATATTTTTTGTGGCCCACCCACAGGAATCAGTGGGGCTCTCCTGTTGATTTATACTTTTACATTGCACCGCCCCCAAAATTGAAAGTTGGAAATTTGTATGTGGATTTAAAATACTACAAAAAAAAGACTAAATAAAACTACCAACAAGTTGCTTATATAGTCCCAGCATATTTCACATCCAAGTACATGTGTGTGATATCAAACACATCGGTCCCAGTCACCAATGGGTCCACAAACTCGATATTCCTGACCATACAGAACATTATAAGATGATACCATTCATAGTTACATAGTAGGTGAGGTGGAATGAAGACACAGGCCTATAAGATAAGCACAACCTATAATTCCCAGAGGGTGGATAACAATTTCCTCATTTCATAGATAAAAATTCCTTCCTGACTCCCAATCCGGAAATCTGTATAAAACCCGAGATCAACTGGTCTTTAACAAAAATCCAAAACCTGTAACCTTTAAAATCTTTCTGTTCAAGAAAGGCATCCACCATCACCACATTGTACTCCATAGCCTCGCTGCTCTTACAGTAAAGAATCCCTATCTATAATACTGGTGAAATGTTTTTTCCTCTAAGTAAGTAAAAATATCATTAGAAGGGTCTTTGTGTTGTCCTTTCATGTATTTCTACAATGTGATTAGATCTCCCTGTAGATGTCTTGTTACTAAACTCAATAACCCCAGGCGTATTAATCTGTCTCTGTCCTCCAATCCACCCATTCCTCTAATAGTCTTGGTCGCCCTTCTCTGTATTCTCTCTAGCTATCCTTCTTGTACAACGGGGTCCGAAATTGTACACAATACTGTGTGTGTGGCCATACTAGTGATGTCTCCAGAGGCATTACTATGTTCTTGTCATAAGCATCTATGCCTCTTTTAGCTCCTGGGTCCCAATAAAAAAAATCTGTACAAGGCTGGCCAACTATAGTGTACTTTTTATAGTACTTGCAACCTGATAACGGGAAGTGACACCCTATAGGACCCAGGTGACACCACACCATCTCCACCCCTTCAAGTTACGCCCCTGGATGGATCCCATAATTTTATTTGCCTTGGCAGCAGCTGCCTGATATGGGTCAATAAAGGTTAGCTCGATAACGTCTTTTCCAGGGGCAGTCTTACCTAGTACTTTACTATTAAGTACATAATCATACATTTCCTCGACCAAAAAGCATAACCTTACATTTGTCTGTCATGAAAATGAGTCTTAGAACTGTATACAGGTAGTCCTCGACTTACAACGTTGATCCGTTCTTACGCAGCGTCGTAAACCGAATTTCGACGTAAGTCGGACCATACGTTCATACAGTACTGTACCATAATAACAGTACTGTACTGTAAACACTTAGCCTATCCTAACACCTATCCTAACACAGTACCCTACATAATTATATAAACACATAGGTCAGAATAAGGCGTCATAACCCGAGGACTACCTGTATAGAGAAGATCATGAGAACACAGGAACTTAGTTACCTACAAGAATAGTATTTCCTTGCCCCTCACATTACTGGGTATCAGCTTCATATACCATATCACATTCTCATACAGGGGAAGATATAGCCCAGGAGGGCAGCAATGGTGGGCAGAAGCCGCAGCAGTCTTACTTCACATCTTTAATCACTTTATAGAAAATTCTGCTACCCGTCCACCAGCTCACTACTTTATAGTAGTTTTTTTCCATTATAAAAAGAGAAAAACATGTAAGTGTGCAGCAGTAAATGTGGACATCGAGCTCTCCTGAATGTCATACCCCACATATGTGTCTCCTGCTCCTATGCGCTAATATGTAGGATAATACATATATGTAAATGACCTTCTTCCTGCTCCTATACTGGTCTCTATGATCAGTGCAGGAAACAGAATGGACGCTCATTCCTAGCACTATGAAAAAATATACCTCAGTCTTTTTGACAGCCACAAGTTTCTGTGCATTCTAGAAACAGGCGCAGATGATTTCTTGCTCTATTTTTTTTTTTCTCCAGCAATCATCTGTGTCTCCACGCTGAAGGCCACTGGTTGTGCACTATGATTTATGGGAAGCAGGAAGAGAAGACATCCCGGAGAAGTGCCGATGCAGAAATGAGGAGAAGGTAAAGTAAGGACATCCTGACAAGATGAGACACCACAGCTACTGGAGAGGTGCAGCACAAGGCTACATGGCCTGTACATGGCCTGTACATGGCCTGTACATGGCCTGTAACCATCACAGATCACCTAACCATTCCATTTCCAACTGAGATTGCAGTAATTCGGTTAAGGACTTGCTGTAGGCTAAATATAGGGACATGGTAGATATGATTTACCATTAACTAGTGACTGGGCAAGCAGGTATACAGTAAAAATGGAAAGCATTTAAAGGGAACCTGTCACATGGAAAATGCGATCTGCAAGCAGCATGGTATAGAGCAGGAGGAGCTGAGCAGACTGATATACTGTTCACCTCTACATTATGGGAAATAGCTTAGAGTAGTGGCTCCCATAACTCTGACCTCGTGGTGGGGACTTATTCCCATATTAGCAGTGTTTTGCAGAGATGGAAACAAGCTTTTAAGTAAATCAAAAAAAAAAAAAAAAGAAAAGAAAGCGTCCTTATTTACCTTGAAGTTATTTTCTTTTGGTTTTCTCCTCATGATCACATTGAAGGTTTCATACACATCCTCTGCCCTATTCTGAATGGTGTTTGTCATGTCCTGCTGATACTGATTGGGGTCCAGAAACACCCGGAAAGTCCTTGTGTCTCCTTTAAGTTTGGGTTTAGGTTCAGGTCCTTAAAAAAAAAAAAAAAAATTAAATAAAACAAATGACAATTGGATTAGCAGCTTTTTATAGTCTACTCTCAGGCATGGCTTTATGGTTTACATCAGAACAATTTACCTTCCTCAATGACTCGCCCCTTGTCATCCAGCATGCCTTGAATCTCGCACCCTCGTACATACATCAATCCAGTCTGCTCCACAATGGATTGTCTCCTATCAATCTTTGTGCCATATAGTAGCATAGGCCGCAGAGTGATCAGGAAGCAGACATCATGTTTCCGGAGACCTAAAAATACAAAGAGATGTTACATACTGTATATGCTTTGCATCTATTAATCTACAATACATTATTGTTCTGGTATTGTGGTAAATTTAGCGCTGCCTTAGACAACATTTCATAATTCACACGCTCGGCATATGGAAATTACCTATCTGACATCAAGGAGTCAAGAAGAAGAGTCAAGGATGGCCATACTTAAAACCCACCCAGTCTGACTTGACTGACATCCCTGAGGAGAGGGAATGTCACCTCAAACCTATCCAGACAAATTCCCTTTAAGGGCCAATACACTGAGCCATTTTCTGGCCTGACCGAGCTCACAGTATTGTAATAATAATAATAATAATAAAAATGTTATTTATATAGCGCCAACATATTGCGCAGCACTGTACAATTTGTAGGATTCAAGTACTGACAAAAAAGATACATTACAAAGAAATAGTCAATTCACACAATGGGACTGAGGGCCCTGCTCGCAAGAGCTTACAATCTATGAGGTAGAGGGGGTGACACAAGAGGTAGAAGGGGCGGCAACAGACGTAGTATTGCTTATACAATGGTCAGACAATTCTGTAATAGAGGTTACTGTCATTACACATATATAAAGCTGTATGAGCCGTCACCAGTCGTGTCCTTTAACATGCAGATGGTGCCTGGACATATAAAGCTAGTCTGATACGGCATCATATCCTGTGAGGTAATGCGGGAGCGTGAACAGAGGAGGGTACGTTTTAGGGATTCTAACTACGGAAGGGTTTACATTAGGATTTGTGATAGGCCTGTCTGAAAAGATATGTCTTTAGTTTACGCTTGAAACTGTGGAAATTGGGGATTAATCTGATAGTCTGGGATAGAGCATTCCAGAGAAGTGGTGCAACTCGGGAGAAGTCTTGTATACGAGCGTGGGAGGTTCTGATAATAGAGGATGTTAGTCTTAGGTCATTGAGTGAACGGAGAGTACGGGTTGGGTGATAGACGGAGATGAGGGAGGAAATGTAAGGAGGTGCAGCATCATGGAGAGCCTTGTGGATGAGGGTGATAAGTTTATATTGTATTCTGTATTGAATAGGCAGCCAATGTAGTGACCGGCGCAGACCGGAGGCATCGCTGTAGTGTCTAGACTGATAGATGAGCCTGGCCACTGCATTCAGAATAGATTGTAGAGGGGAGAGTTTAGTAAGGGGAAGACCGATTAGTAAGGAGTTACAGTAGTCAAGGCGGGCGTGAAACAGGGCAACAATACTGTGAGATCAGTTCACAGGAGCTACAGTCGGAAAATTGCACAGACTGGTTTCCCTGCACAGACAAGACCATGTGAAACGGCCCTTAAAGTAATAAATAATGAAACAACCAATTGTATAAGTCAAGTTTTTATGCTACATTTTACTTTTAATTTGAATCCATGGCACTATATAGAAAAGCATGAAATATCAGTTTTATACAGTGGTGACTGAGTCCTCACAATGGGCTGACCATGTGCTGTGTATACGGGACGCAGGGTAAGCAGTATTAGAAACAAAAAAGGAGGAACTTATCAGGCCCTACGTGCCAGATTTCGGACACCAAAAAACTGCAGAAAATACTTTTACACTACGACTGAAGTGACACACCCCATATACACAGACGGAAAACAAATCCTAGATGCATCTCCATGTCTGTTAAACACTTTGGATGGACATCAACGCAATCTTGCTTTATAATCCTGCCAGCCATCTGGCGATTGAGTGGGGCACACGTACTGCTCAGCTGTTGTCAGTAATGGTCAAACGTACAGAGGTTACTTGTGCCAACAGAGGTCACCTTAAGTGTGAGGCCCCTGCCAGAGGACTTACGGGGATATGTTGTGCTGCTCGGTGCCAGCTGGCAGTATCCTGCACACTACTAACTGGACCTTCAACATATAAATCACATTTTGCTGTATCAGCTGCACTGACATCCCATAACCTGAAACATGCTTATTTTTAGGAGAGGAGCACCGGCGCAAGACCTCTTGGAACACAGACACAAATCTCTCAACGTGTCCATTAGAAAACCATCAGCGAGGAAACACTGACCTCAATGTCCTCATTCTGATCTGTTGTTCATGCCAGTCCATTACCTTATTCACAAACTTTCTTCATTGGGGCCAATTCACAGGAGGCGAGGGAATTTTTATTGTACCGTACAAGCTACGAGTGGAATGCCTCCATAGTGGTAGCACCTATACCAGCCTATGGGGCTATACTGTGTTTCCATATGGTTCCATTCACTGCTATGGGGCTACCAAGACTGTAATGTCTGACAGCCTCCTAGCAGTGAATGGATCACCAGTCATGGTGAAATGGGGCATTAGTCACAAGGAGGAGGCATAGGGCACTTTCGGTCGCCTGTTCTTCTGATCTGGTCCAACCACTGTAGATAGGGGATAAGTGTCCTTAATAGCACAAACCATTTAAGCAGTGGATGTTTTAAGTAGACAAGCCATTTAACTTTATGCATTTTGTGGAAACATTTTGTTATTACATAGACATTTTCTTATTTATGACTGAAAAATGCTCCAGCACCTATGGTGTTAAGCTGGACATATACATTATGCATCTGTCAGTCTAACTCTTGTGCAAAGGTGTACCTACCAGAGTAGCAGGTTATGCAGTTGCTCTGAGTCCCTTAAAGGGATTCTATCATTAGATTTAGGCAAATTTGCCTAAAGACATGTTGGAATAGCCTTTAGAAAGGCTATTCTATCCCTACCTTTCTTTAGCTTTTCTCCAACACCGTATGCTTTATTGTTATATGCTAATTCTGTGCACGGAGCGTTCCCCCTGTGCTCCGAGCACAGCACTATCATATCCACTATTCCGCCTCCTCTTGCTGATGCGCGCCCCTTCATGTGAAGAGATCCTTCGCTGTGTAGGAAGCAGCACTTCTCACTACAGCGCATGCGCTGGATTTGCATGCGTTGTATTGAGAAGTGCTGCTTCCTACGCAGCGAAGAATAAGAAGAGGAGGATCTCTCACATGAAGGGGCGCGCATCAGCAAGAGGAGGCGGAATAGTGGATATGACGGTGCTGTGCTCGGACACCCCTGTGCTCCATGCACATAATTAGCATATAACAAAGTATTTATTTCAAAAACGGTGTCGGAGAAAAGCTAAAGAAAGGTAGGGATAGAATAGCCTTTCTAAAGGCTATTCCAACATGTTGTTAGGCAAATCTGCCTAAATCTAATGATAGAATCCCTTTAATGTTGCTAGCAGGGCCCTCAGTCCCAGTGTGTGAATTGACTATTTCTTTGTAATGTATCTTTTTTGTCTGTACCCGAACCCTACAAATTGTACAGTGCTGCGGAATATAAATAAAATGTATTATTATTATTATCTTATTATTGCCTCATTCTGTGCAGTAGCGGAGTCTTATCTTGAAGCACAGCACTGTTAAAATAGCTCCCTGATGAACGATTTTCCTGGGGTCGCCGTATTCTGCCGCCTATAACTATTTTACTGTTTGTTGACGGAGATATGTCAGGGCTCGTTATTTGCGAGACAAGTTGTACTTTTTATTGGTATTAATGTTTGGTATGTTTGACTTTTTGATCACTTTATATTTCTATTTTTTGGGGAAGTGAAGTGACCAAAATCCATTAATTTGTCCATTGCGGTATATTTATTTTACGGCATTAACCATATGGGATAAATAACGCTATTTTTGGATAGTGGGGCTTATACGCACATGAAAATACCAAATTTGTTTTTTTTTTTTTTAACATTATGTGTTTTTAAATGTAAAGGTGGGTTTTTGAACTTTTTATTATTTATTTTACATGTCCCACAAGGGGACTCGAACCTGGGATCTCTGATCCCCAGTGCAATGTACTGAAATACATTGTATTGCAGTACATCAAACATAGGTTCCCTATAGCAACTGTGCATAGGCAGCTATATGTCCTATGCGACGTAATAGTACGGCACAGACCACCTCCAACAAATCCAGTTCTTTGCTCTGCTCAACTGATTCTGGCAATAGTTGAATTTTTTCTCTAGCCCCTACCATTCCCGAGCAGTCAATGCTGTTAGTTTTAGTGCCTGATATGCTATTTAGTCTCTGTACTGTCAGGAGGGCGGTGTCAGGCAGGAGCAGACAAGGGGTGTGATTCTGAGCTCTGACACTGGCTGCCTCTGATTGGAGCTTTGAATCATGCCCCGTGCATGACACCGCCCTTCTGACATTACAGAGATTACATAGCACATCAGGTACCAAAACTAACTGTGCTTGTTGCTCAGAAATGGTGGGGACAAGAGAAAAAAAATTCCAACTATGCTGGAGTCAGTGGAGCAGCAACTATTAACAGATGGTAAGAACTGGAATTGGTGGAGGTGGTGAAAAGTCCTCTTTAGAGGTTTATTTCCAAGTCAGTGCTGAGATTGCTAACTGTTCCTAAGTCTCAACCACCAGGGCGGAACCTACAAGAATATCCTAGCAGTGCTACTCCACGCAGTTGCTGTCCGACAGGAAAATGGGAGCTGTAGAAAGAGCATAGCACAGTTGGGTTACACTATTTTGGTAGCTTCAGAGTTCTGGAAACAGCTTAGCTAAATGTACTACACTGTTTCCATATTTGTATTCTACTCTACGGGAGTTACCGAAACAGCAGAGCAGCACAACCCGGCTGTTCCTTTAGGGTTCGGTACGAGGAGAGGCGATTCCCATCTTGGCAGCAATTTGCAGCCATGGAAATAACCCTTTAAGGCCATATTACGTGGTGTGGTAAAGGGCAGGATGAGTGGTAAAAGACAACATAACTTGTGGTCAACATGTTTACACCATCCAGGTTACAGGGACAGGTAAGCAAGCCACTGCCAGAGGTGTATGGGCACCTTAAGAGCTTCACACACCATTCAGAATAAGTTCTATATTGTTCTCTGACAGATGTGGGCACAGTGAAATACCAAAAATATTCTTGTGTAAAGTCCTGGAAGCAGTATTGCTATGGCAACTTTGGCAAGCATGTATACTGCATTGGCAACAAAGGTCTTCTGTGCGAACTCCACATGGCATACAAAATGTCAAGATGGGTCACTTGGCAGTAGCCCAAGTTATACAACACGACAAGACAGGGAATAAAGATGATATATTTATTATATGACTTGGAGTACATCATATTTAGCATATGATTTTCCCATCATAAAAGTTGCTACCCTGTTTCCCCAAAAATAAGACAGTTTCTTTTGTTCCTAAAGATGCGCTAGGTCTTATTTTGAGGGGATGCCTTATTTTTCATGAACAAGAATTCACATTTATTGTTGAACAAAGAAATCAGTTTGGTATGTCCTAGCTCACCTATGCATACCCCCGCTAAACATTAGTGTTATTTGATCATATAAACAAGTTCTCAGCGGTACGTTGTGTTTGCTGCGCAAAGAACATATAAAAGAAAGCATTGCAGCCGCTGCTGCCTCCAGGGAACGCAGTGCATGGTGTTCCGTGTATGCACAAGAGCGCCTGCTGCTGCTGTCGCTGCTGCCACTGCACTGTATCCACTGTCCTGGCTGTAGCAATGACTGCTAGACCGCTCGGATTTATTTTCAGGGGAGGGCTTATATTTCTTAGCTTGTAAAATATTGCACTAGGTCTTATATTCGGGGGATGTCTTACTTTCGGGGAAACATGGTACATATTAGACTAATGTCACCTGATTTTGGTGGGAGCAACAAACCATCTAATGTGTATGGAGGCCTCTTGACCTTACCCTGAGGACAGATGGGGATAAAAGGATAAGCTGTTGGATATTAACATGGCCGTTCCATTTTATTTTCAGGGGAGAGAAGCCACTGTCAGATGTCTAGCAGCAGCTTCCTCCCCATTCAGAACACATGCATAGTCAGCCTAGACAAGTGCGTATGGGGGAAAGACTCAGGAAGAACGGCTGTTGGGCAAACAAGTGTTAGGCCTTCAGCTATCTAAAGTGTATGGCCAGCCTTAGGCTAAGTTCACTTCTGCGCTGGATTCTCCACTGGAGACTTGGCCACAGAAACCAGAAATCAGCAGAGAGAAAAGTCCTGCACAGTTTAAGTATAAAAACAGTGGACACCCAACGTACCCCATTATAATCTATGGGGGCCGCAGGTAAAGGCTGTTTTAGCAGTGCAGATGTGAACCTTAGGTTGTCAGGTCATGATGGGAGTTTTAGTTTCACAGAATAGTCGCAGGTTTGAGACCATTATGCTGTAAAGCACATAATAGGCTGACAGGACATGACATAAAACTATGATCGGTGGGCTCTGGCTGCGGGCTCGTCTTGGAGGCGCATACAGCAATATATTACCTGCCATAATGTGGCAGCTCAGTCTGAATTCCATTTGCTCACACAGTCCACAATTCTTCTATGCAATGTTAAGTAGGAAAATACATAAATCAATACATTATTGCTGCAGTGTGAAGATCTGCTGCATAACGGAAAATACTAAAAAAAAAAAATATATAAGTTCATAAAATGTTGTTGGATCCAGCAGCCAATGCGGTTACCAAGCCGTCTGTCATGGACTTGTGCCTAGGTTGTTTTTCTGACAGTCACTGAAGCACAAAATGTAAGCGTGCCAGGATAACCG
This sequence comes from Leptodactylus fallax, assembly GCA_947044405.1. NCBI lineage: Eukaryota > Metazoa > Chordata > Amphibia > Anura > Leptodactylidae > Leptodactylus > Leptodactylus fallax. The sequence continues at coordinate 1,274,163 of CAMRHE010000130.1, read as the reverse complement.
AACAGGGAGAACATAAATAAGCCTATAAGCCCTCTATCACAGCAAGCTGGTACTGCAGTAGAATAAGAATGTCACGTGTCAATGGGATGTAGGCATTTTTATCTGCAAGCAATACAGGATTAAAGAGAGACTGTCACCAGAACCCAACCCTGCAGATAGATAGGTTAGGGTCACCTGACTCAAACACTTTGTTCCCTTGTGAAACGCTGCCTCCATTGCCAAGATTTTGTCAATATGCAAATGAGCTCTTTGGAGAAATGCGAGCATTGTCACTTACCTCTTTGGAGCAATGGTAATGCCCTTGTTGCACCAAAGAGCTTATTTGCTTACTGACAAAATCTCGGCAACAGAGACACCAATTCACATAGGCAGTATACATCAAAGAAGCCAGGAGAGTGCCAAAAAGGTGACTGGTGTAGGGATAGAAAGTGCAAAATACCGTGCCAGATGTGAGCAGAGTACAGCACTGTGAGTGAGTCCACGTCACCAAGAGCTCAGAGCATTGGGAATCACTGAAGAGAAGACTAATCCAAGTGTCACCGTCCAGCAGAGGCAATATACAGCTGAAGTCTGTCTTAGTGGCAGGGCAGTGCGTACGCTCATTGACCAATGATTTAAGGAAGCAACATTTTGTCTTAGCTTATGTAATTCAATATAAGCAACCATTACATAATGAGTTAGAGACTCTTGTGTACGTCTATTGTGTATTATGAGCTGTCCGCCACCTTGATTCCCATTTCCTCATTATGACTCCCCTAATATATCCTACATGTCCCACTAAGCCTGTAGGGGGCTCTTCTAATATTTTATTTAGAAATCAGCAGAGCATTTCACAAATGCAACACCCAAACATATATAGAGCACATACAGTTGCAGCTGCACAGTCCTCTGTACCCATTTTCATATAGAGGAGTGCAAGGAGAAATTAGGAAGCTGAACAATCAGTGTCATAGGGGCAATTCCATCTTGTAAACCAGGGTCATCTGACCCATCTCACAGCCATAGTTGATAGAGGGCCAAGTATGCACAACCTCTCCATTCACATCTAAAGGACTTCCAAGAACAGCCGAGGTCCCTATTTACAAGCACAGCCCTCTCTCTGCTCACCGCGGCTGCGAGATGGGGGTTGGAGCATCCCTGTGCGACCCCAATGTATTAGAATTTATGGCATATACAATGGCTATGCCATAAATGTCCAAGACGGGAATCTCTCTAAGTCTCTTGTTACAGCTAGTACAACACTGAAGCCTGGAGAAGTGAGAAACCACTGTATACCAGGTCTGAAGGAAAAACTCCTATACTGCCCTAGTCCACCATCTAGTGGATAGTCTGAGGGCCACTGCCAAAGTACGTAGCTACCAATAGGAGGAGAAAATGTGGACAAGACAGAAGTGAAACAGGTAGATAGGAATAAAAAGGTAAATATCATGCTGGAACTCCAGAATGTATGCATGGCAAGCTAAATAGCTGCTCATGAATATTCATTAGATACACCATTATGGAAAATACAAAGCGGATTGTCCAGTCATGTGACTTATTATTTTCTGACTAACAGTCAACATGATTGGAGAAAGTCTTCTCTTAAAGACGTCCCCCTTAACAGTACAGATCTATAGAACAGATCTGTACATGTCTATGTAAACAGATGTAAAAAAACCGTGATCTGAATAGAGTCTTAGTGTGATACTGGAGTTAAATAGGAGCCTTCTATCCCAACTAAAGCACAGGAGCACAGGTCAGTTATTTTCTAGATATGTCCTGCATATTCCTTGGGCTGTTTCTGAGTGAGAGAGAGTTAGGACCCATTCACCTGGTGGAATCTGTCACCAATTTTAAGGTTGATTTGTCTCCAACATTAATGGGCAGATTCTGCCTACCATTGTTTTCAATAGGAGACAGAGATTGAAGCAGGACAGTGAAAAAAATAAGCATCCTGCTAGAGTCCGGGTGTGTGAGACACCCCACTGATTAGGGCCCATACTTCTGGGCCTAGTCAGCAGCGGAATACTGATGCTCTGATTGGGCATTTTGGAGCGGGGAGGAAAATGAAGAGGAATCTGAGGCGGGTGTCTGCCTCAAACACCTATCCATTTTCCATAGTATGAACTTGGCTTTATATAGCATATATTCCTGTGTACAATGCATGACACGTAGTTCCCACCTACCAGCTCAAGAATAGGTAAACTGCTAAAGACTGAGTAATATAATGGCTAGATATACATCAATATTACAGTGTGTGTACATGAGGATTTATGCACATTTGTTGAAAGGTTAGGTACGCTTCAAAACGTTCATATTATTTCTACATTAACCATACCTTCCCACTCGTCTTTTATCTGGTCTCTGACGTTCAAGTTGATTGTGACATCTGCTCGAACTCGAGTCGGCCAATTTTCTCCAATGTTTGGCTTTGCCACTTCCACCACTGAGAAAGCAACAATGGGCTGAGCCATACGAGCCCATCCACCAAAAACCACACCACCATATTCAGATTGCCTGCGTGGAAAGTCATGAACAATTATTCATATATATATATATATATATATATATATATATATATATATATATACACACACACACACACACACACACACACACACAGATCTATAATGGATGTATATTTACACACACTGTACAAGCATGAAAATATTTGCGGCCTAAATGTTACATTCCTATACATATATATATATAAATATAAACACACGTACACACACACATACATACATACATACACACACAAAATCAAAAAATAATTTAAAATTAACAGAATAATGTCTTCTGTCTCAGAACTCTGGTTATTAATAAAACAGGAGATAACAATATTTCGGTATGTATCCATTGACTATCACAGGGTTGGAGTAATGTCAGGTCTGGAGGTGGACAAGTATGCCTACTTGCTTAGAATAGCAGATCTGAGCTGTGAAAGGAACAGATCAAAAGACAAGCAAGCTCAGCACCCTGAAATAGCCGTGTAATATGAAACAACAGCCATGGCTCAGGTTCCAGGAGTCGTTCCTCCACATTAGCCAGGGCCACCGAGGGGATTAGTACGACTCTGCATGCCGGGGAATGAACAAGAATATGCAATTAACCATTTACTGCTCAAATCAGGAGGCCGAGGGATTCCAGAGGCCAGCACCCATTACTATCACAGGATTTTTTATTTTTTTTAACTGGTACAAAAACTGAAGAAGTTCTCGAAATTTACTAAAACTCTAAAAAGACCAAATAAAATGGGCTGTGACCTCATATGGCCCCCTGAAAACCTCCAATCCACTGCAGCCTATGTCCACCAGGGACTGTGTATGACTGGCTAACCTGGCAAAGCAGCATTTGGTAGTTATAATCATATAATGCTTCATAATCTCTGCAAAGTTCACATGTACTAGATTGAAGAACTAAGCACAAAGCCATAACTATTCATCATCCTCTCCTTAAAGGATAATTCAGTTTCTTCAGCTAGCAGGAATCAGAACCCACAAGTACCTAGCCTAGATTTTTCACATGTCATAGCTGGAGTTACCTGTCAAATATGTTAAACCACCTAGGGCAGTCATTCTTATAAAAATTGCAGGTATTTCCCCACTGAAAATGTATTCTATGGATATAAAATATATGTCTGATAGGTTAGTGTCATAGGGGGAAAACTTCCACTTGCTGGTAAAAGGGGGGTCACGGTCTCTGCAACCAGGGAGAGACTGAATGCAAAGATGTCTGTGCCATGTGTGCAGCTCTCTCTATTCTAGTTTACCTGCACTTATTAGACGTGGTGCAGGACCCCTTTAAGGATTTTCCATCATTAAAAGGGTTTTGTGGAACTTCGTAATTGAAGAGTTCTCTGTAGGATAGGTCATCAATGAAAGATCAGCAGGGGTTCAACACCCAGGTCCATTAGCTGTCTGAATTTGGGTGAACGCAGCGGCCTCTATGGTGCGTGTCAAGCACCATGCCTGTGCTTGGGTATTACAGCCCATCCTATTCATATCAATGAATGTGAAGTCACATAGCCTGTGAAAGGGAAGCTGGTGTCCCGGGTGTCGGACCCCCACTGATCTTTAGAGGGGGCCTGACGCCAACCACAAAATGCTAAATGCTATACATCATTTCATTTTTATTGTGAACAGCAGTTTTTTGCCATTTTATTTCTTTAAATCCATCCTCCCTTTCAAAAGATATGGCCCCTGGAAGGCTATATGTAAACTAGCTTTGATTCTCCAAGTGGGCGGCAACCTTCCATTTTTCTCTGAAAAAATGTTCCCACCCACTTGGAGAATCAGAGCTCGTTTACATATAATTTTCCAGAGGTCATATCTTTTGAACGGGTGGTCAAAGTTATAAAAAAAAAAAAAAATTGTTCAGGAGAACATCAGCAGTTTTTGCTAGGTCATCAGTTAAAAAGTTCTGAAGAACCACTTTAAATGGTACATCCACACAGGATATGGCCGCAGCAGGTTAGCTTTTATGGACTTGCTGACTGCTATGATGTACACTTGCAACAAAGTGGGTGAAATTTCACTAAATCTCATACACATGCTACAAAAGAACCAAAATAAAGCATGCAGCAGAAATTGACCTCTGGCTGCAGATTTTTAACCTGCAACCTTGTTCACATGCTATTGAAAATCTAAACAAATAAGTAGCACGCTATTTATTCCTAGGAATTCAGCACGGAAATGCAGGCAGATTTCCCCCACTAACTGTAGCTAATTTATATCTGGACTGGCAGAACATCAAACTGAAAATCTGTGGCAGAAAACGGAGTTTCAAACCCCAATATACTTGTATATTTTGTGATCAAGCCAGCATCTTTGTCAGGGACATGATCTTCCCCAACATAACATTGTTGCCACTTCCAAAAGAAGGATTTTAAAAGTTTCAACCAATGAGGCAGATTTCCATCAGTTGGAAGTAATCATTTATGATATGTACAATCCCTTCTTAAGAAGGGTTATCCAAGATACCGATGACCTATCATCACCCCACTGATCAGCTGTTGAAGATTTTGGGTGAGCACTTCGGCCTTTTCACTGCATTCCTAGCACAGCTCAGTTTATTTTATAGTGGCTGTGCATGGTATCGCAGCTCAGGCCTATTCATTTGATCCGGACATGTCATCAATATTAGGATAGGTGATTGATATTAAACTCCCCTAAATGGTTTGGATCATACACATACATATCTTCAAGTATGTGGCTTTGTTAGGCAGTTCCTACAAAAAAAACCTGAAAAAAAAAAAAAAAAAAAAAAAAAAGAATGTCCAATCTATTGCTTACCAGGGCTTCAGCCGGCAGACAATGTCTTCAATATCCTGTCGAATCTCATATGTAGACTCCAAGCGGAAAAGATTAAAATTGCGAAGAAGGTAGTCATGTAAAGTAAGAAACTGAAGATTCAACTTTGGCAATGCCAGACACCCTAAAAAGAAAGCCATAGTTCAGAGTCCACAGGGAAAAAATAGGAATCAAGTGCTGAGGGTTGGAAGCAAAGCTTCAACTATTAGGTATTTTACTTATGGTTTATATTGGGGCATTGCATTATAAGTCCTTGCCTAATATACATCACTTACTGAAATCACTCAAGACAAAGAATGATGTTTGAGACCTACAACATGTGATGTTGATGCCTGGAGTGTCAGTCCCTGCATGTAATGCATGAATCTGGCGACTGAAGCGTTAAAGTGTTAAGTACTGGAAATGCTAAAAGTCACATTCATGTAAGCTTTTCCAGGCAGCACGGGTAAAACAAGATTACATTTCAAAGCGCGAGTTATATTGGTGGGTTTCAAGATATTAGAGCTTATTAGGGCAATCAGAACGAGGCTTGAAGATCAGTTTACAGCCTCACCTTCCCCAGAATAGTACTCTGTGGGCACAATGTTCTCATCCCATATGATCTTCTCTGTGGGATACAAGGGCATCTGGTTCAGCTGCTGGATTTGTGAGATACGCCGCTCATGGCGGGACACCTGCAAGGAGGGAAGACAAAACAGGTTGATGTAGCACATAGTATTATATGTCTGCAGAGCAATAGCAGGAAATATTGGTTAGGAAAGGTGTTTGAATATATAGGGTTTTCTTTTTCTTCAACTAGGTCTTAAATGGGTTTTAATATCAATGGGCTAGGTCATCAATATCAAATTGGCAGCACCTGCTTTAAACAGGTGATTGAAGGGGTCATGGAGCTCCAAAATGGGGGGGGGGGGGGAAGCTGCAGTGCCACTCATGGCCACTACACAATATATGGTGCTCTGCATGTATAGTTAACTGCTCTGAAGTCTGACAGCCCCCCCCCCCCAAATCTGACTTTGATGACCTATCCTAATGATATGTCATTAACACTGCAGGGACACACAGAGGGAACGTACAGCAGGTCAACAGCAACTAACCCCAAATTATGTATAGCACCAGTCTAGTGGAGATTTAAACACACCTTATCCACACACTGTCTAAAACCCACAGCGCAAAGTGTCAATTATTGCTGAAGATTTGGCCGTGGCTTTCATCCCTTGCAATGCAAATTCGGGAAAAGCACATGTGAAAGCCACGGTGGATACAAGCCAATTTTGACTGGTTTCTGCTCCTGGCAGGATGGCTATGGAAATCCTGCAGTGGACCTGTCCTGTGTGGCCTTAGTCGAAGGGTCTTTTTTGCAATAAGATTCTATTCTCTTTCTTTAGATTTCCCAATATTGTGCGGAAAACTATTTCTTATTGTAAATATGTTATTTTTATTATATGAACATGTGGACAAGGGTACCACTATTTTTTTAATGCCCCATTCACATGTATTGTAGCGTAAACTGTGGCATTTTCAGTTTGGATTCCACAAAAAAAAAAAAAAAAGTTGTCAACTTGGCCTTAAGGTCCAGCTAGTGTAGTTTCATCTAATGTATTAAAACAACTGTAGAGAGCTCTGGTGCATCTTAGAGTGTATATATATCTCTATGGGTAGGAGTCACATTTTTGCATGCTGCTCACAATGGCTTCAAATAGGGGGATGGACATTAATTGGAATTTTGTGATAATCACAAAAACATCAACACTGTTCAACACTATACAACATTGTGGGGCAAATAAGCATGAACTGCATTGAATAATAAATACTGAATAAGCATTAGTGAGCAAGACTTGGGTGTGGGAACATGAAACACCACACACACAGATTTGCTGTTATGGCTAAGCACACAATATTATAAAACTGTTCCAACAGAATACTATCACTGAGTAAAGGTATGATTTGTACAGAAGGTGGAAGTATGTGGTCAATACATAGTTATTTTGTCACTATTGTTTCTCCTAGAAATAGTCAGTAAAGCTAAAAAGCTCTTTGTGATGTGTAAATGCAGGTTGGACTGACATCTGGTGGCCAATCTGGAAACTGCACCAAAGATTGCAATACATTTGCAAGACAAAAGAAAAGTCCCACATATACAATTATGCCACATTGTTAGGACACGCCAGCATGGTTCCCAAAACCAAGATCTGCTCCAGACTAAGCATTGTGTCTGGAGTTGCACAGCCCAAGGAAATGGAGCTGAACGGCACTTAAGTTTGGAACGGAAAGTTTGTCATCAATGACAATCCACATGATGGTCTGATATTAAAATATATATAAAAAATCATAACGTGTTCAATTCTAACTCATACCAAAAGTCCTGAACAGTTGTTATCATGTGCTTTATTAACAGCATATGAAATACCCTTCATCATTTTTTTTTTACTTTGATGTTTACGTCTTGGTACTCCCAGATCCCTCCTCTACAGCCTCTTAGGGTGGGTTCACACCTGCGCTTGAGTCCGACCGCTGCCAATCCAAGTGATAATCTCGGGAAACAGGCTAGGCATCGGATAGCGACAGGTTAGTGACGCATTGGTTAAAAACCCATTCATTTGAATGGGTTTTTAAAGCAATGCGCGGGTGTGCGCTTACACTCTCTGCGCCACAAATCCAGTTTTTTTCGTCGGAAACAAAGTCGGACATGCAGGACTTTGTGTCCGACGAAAAAAAAAAACGGCTTCGCAGCGCAGAGGGTGTAAGCACACACCTGCGCATTGCTTTAAAAACCCATTCAAATGAATGGGTTTTTAACCAATGCGTCACTAACCTGTCGCTATCCGATGCCTAGCCTGTTTCCCCAGATTATCACTCGGATTGGCAGAGGACGGACTCAAGCGCAGGTGTGAACCCACCCTTACTTACATCGCTCCTCTTCTTTGTCTATATAAGCACATTGTGACATAATATGGTAATTCACTGCTTAGATCCCCTGACTGACTCTACTACGCAGGTATCGCTAAGCTGCCATCTTCTCTACTGCTTCTATATCTTGACTTTCTACCTCTGAGCTTCCAGATGTGCTCATTGCCTCAACTGGTTATAAATATTAGTGTTAAGTACTATTAACTGTCTTAGTTAATATTTCCTATACTCTTATATTATGTTATGCCTTACCATAACTCCCAGGCACTATGCTCGCTGCCTCGGGGTTTTGTTTGACTCAGACCTTTCCTTCACCCACCATATCCAATCACTCGCACCTCAAAAACATCTCCAGAATCCGCCCTTTCCTTACCACAAATACACTAAAGACACTTATTGTTGCCCTGATTCACTCTCGCCTTGACTACTGTAACTCCTTACTAATCGGTCTTCCCCTTACTAAACTCTCCCCTCTACAATCTATTCTGAATGCAGCGGCCAGGCTCATCTATCAGTCTAGACGCTACAGCGATGCCTCCGGTCTGTGCCGGTCACTGCATTGGCTGCCTATTCAATACAGAATACAATATAAACTTATCACCCTCATCCACAAGGCTCTCCATAATGCTGCACCTCCCTACATTTCCTCCCTCATCTCTGTCTATCGCCCAACCCGTACTCTGCGTTCACTCAATGACCTAAGACTGACATCCTCTATTATCAGAACCTCCCACGCTCGTATACAAGACTTCTCCCGAGTTGCACCACTTCTCTGGAATGCTCTATCCCAGACTATCAGATTAACCCCCAATTTCCACAGCTTCAAGCGTAAACTAAAGACACAACTTTTCAGACAGGCCTATCACAACTCCTAATGTAAACCCTTCTGTAGTTAGAATCCCTAAAACGTACCTGCCTCTGTTTATGCTTCAACGTTACCTCACAGGATATGATGCCGTATCAGACTAACTTTATATGTCCAGGCACCATCTGCACGTTATAGGACACGACTGGTGACGGCTCATACAGCTTTATATATGTGTAATGACAGTAACCTATTTTACATAATTGTCTGACCATTGTACAAGCAATGCTACCTTTGTTGCCGCCCCTGCTACCTCTTGTGTCACCCCCTCTACCTCATAGACTGTAAGCTCTTGTGAGCAGGGCCCTCAGTCCCAGTGTGTGAAATGAATATTTCTTTGTAATGTATCTTTTTTGTCAGTACTTGAACCCTACAAATTGTACAGTGCTGTGGAATATGTTGGCGCTATATAAATAAAATGTATTATTATTATTATTATTATATTGCTTATGTGTCATCTCCATCCATATACTATTGACAAAGATTCTCTAGGATTACAATGTCACAAATATTGTTATCTGTAGTTTACTATAAAATACAATGAAACCCACAGTTTTGAGACATTACATGACTTGTGTTCTCTTCTTGAATGCTGTGGATTGCAATATACTATCATATGGGGCTCTAGCCCTTTACACATACACATACATGAATTACAAAACTCTACAGACGGCAGCGTACACTTGCTTTAAGCAATACCAGGAATTTCACCAAAAAGCATTGCCGCAATTCTTGCTGAGGGTTCAGCAGAGAAACTGCACCGAACTGTGTATATGTATTATATCCAATTATTTATTTCTTTAATGACATAAGATTCATAGCAATATTTATCTCTATCTATCTATACACACCCTCATGCTAATTACAAAATAATTGATCCAGTGCGAGATCAATCTCAGGGTAGAGAACACATGCTGTCCAATAGCGATAGAAGTGTTCAAGTGAATGGGAGTTGAGAAGCAATTGTGTCAGCCACTGTCAGCTGATTGATGGGGGTGTCAGGTGCTCAACCCCCACCAATCTCCTATTAGTGACTTGTTCTAAGGATAGGCCACCAATATGTAGTCTTGGACAATCCTTGACATATCTTAAAAGAAATGTTACAACAGTAACATGGCCAGAAAAAATTAAGTATTATGAACCTACCAACAACTCCAAGAGAACATCTTTGTCATATTTAGTCTCTTCTCCTTCAGCCAAGGCAGGTAATAAACAGAGGTAAGAGGCCACTTGGTGAAGTGTGTTGGGGCTGAAAAAAATGAAAAGCACAATATGAGCTCAGCACAGACAGACAGAAAGACAATGTAACTGAAACCATTTTCGAACAATCAGATTGTTGGAACCAAACCATCATAAGCAAAAGAGTTTAGCGAAGAGTAACAGATGTACAGTACATGTCTATGCAAAATAAATTACAAGAAAACTTAACCCTTAGTGACATGAGACACACGTGTATGCCACATGCCCGCAGAGAGTGTAGACTGAGCTGATTCCACAGACAGCAGGTGCTGGCTGTGTTATATACAGCTGATGCATGCTACACTGGGAATTGGAGAGAACATTTGCTCCCTCTGTCTCCTGATAACAGGTCCTGAGAGGCTGGCATGGCAGCTAGGGCACTAGTAAAGGGGGCTCCAGATACAGGACGGAATAGGAAAATACCAAAATACAAGCAATTACATGTTCTACCCTCTTAGTGGAAAAAAAAAAAAAATCATCTCATTTATCATATATAAAAAAAACCAAAAAAAAAACCGCATAAGCACAAAAATGAACTTAATTGGTATCGCCACATCTGGAAATGTGATATGAACCGATAAAAACTACAGCATGGACTGCAAAAGACAAGCTATGGGGTTGTTTTTTAAAAGTATATCTACATATAACATAACATCTATAGATAATTGGGTATCGTCATGATTGCGGTGCCCTGCAAAATAAAGTAGAAGGGGTTTTCCTGAACTATAAAATATTTATAAACTACCCTTAAACTCATCCGAGGAGAGTATTTTTATGTACAGCTGCTGCTGAACCTCTTGTTTAAAGACAGATGGAGCTCTACAAGTCAGACAATCAGTGGTTGACCCAGGGAAAAGAACATCCTACAAAAGTGGGCTTTAACCTTATGCCCATTTACCTGTGGACTGAGCAGAACTAAAAATGAAAATAGTTTTATGGATGGAATTTTATAGAAGTAGTGTAGAAGTTTTCTATCACACATCACATTCAGGAGATCCAGACATAAAGGAGAAGGCAACATTCCCAAAATATCAGCAAATGTTATTCACTTACCTAAGTGATCCAAAACACTTTACAAGGGATTCCCGGGTATCCACAGCTGCCACATTGGAAAGAGCAAAATTGTAGAGCTCTGGGAAGTGAGCAAAGGCCGCTCTCTGTGTAGACAAGTGTGTGAGAATGAGGACAGATAGCGGCGACATGACTTTTTTGCTTGAATTCTCCACAAGGGCTTATTAACATGTGCATTTTTCAGACATGATATGACTGTGTTAACCACGGATGGCACACAACCCTGCTGCTGGGTCATGCACTGTCTGTTTTTGACTTTGGATGAAAAATGGATCAACAATGTTTTTTCCGTTTCCTATACTTTCCTAGGTTTTTGGGTCTAAGAAAAATGGACAGCACAGGGATGTCATCAGTATGCTGTCTGTGAATTTCACAGACCCATAGACTTTAATAAGAGCTCCGGACCAAGACAGAGCAACTCTGTTCTTTTTCCACTCTGTGCAAAAAAGAATGGACTTCTGCAAACACCCATTAAAATCAATGGCTGCAAATGCAGTCCGTGAATAATACAGACAGACATCACATGCCCGGAAAAATGTGCACATGTGAATAAGCCCTAATTTTTGTTAAGGCTTTAGGCTAAGGCTCCACGTTGCAGAAATGCAGCGTTTTTGGCTGCTGTGGAAAAAAAACGTTGCATTTTACAGTACCAGCAAAGTGAAGGAGATTCTGGTTAACCTCATCCACATATTAAAGCAAAAAAGAGCTGGGGGAAAACTGCATTTTCAAAAACACATGGGTTTTAGCTACAGAATCACAAGCGTTTTCCCTATATGATGAACGGGGGGCGGGGAGAAGAAGCAGAGAAAAATGCAGCAAAAATGTCAATGAAAACCACTGTTGAAATAAACACAGCGCATTTTCGTTGCGTTTTTTCCCCCCTAGTGTATCTTAGCTGCGATTTGCTACAAGGGGCCTTCGTTTAAAAAGAAGCACAGCTGAGGGGGATACATTTAAACTAGTACTGCAACGGAAAAGGGTGCTCACGTTAAAAATCAATAAGGTTTTGAAGAGCGCTATCAAAGCTCTAGCAACCACCAGAAACAATATTGAAGGATCTTTCCAGAGGCAGAAAAATCATGACCATTGTTCTTATAATATAAAAGAAAATGTGCGGTAATGAAGTTTAAGAGCTTTTCAGACAGCTATGACAAGTAGTCACAGCCACACTTTACAATGAGCTGCCCCTCCATCCCAGAGTGTCAGAAAAGCTAGTAACCTTCCAGGATCACATGACTGCTCCTCCATCTGAGCGATTATAGCATTATAATGGAAACTAATCAGTAAGTGTTTTACTTTTCTATAATAAAAGGCAATGTTTTTAGTTGTCAGACAATCCCTTTAAATATGACAAACAGCAATGTATAAACTCAGACCTACCTGCAGGGAGGTGATACGATCATAATGAATAGTCGTCATCTCATTCTCTGTCAAAGCGTTTCCCGTCTGGTCATTGATTTCAAAGCCAGTGTAAAACTTTAACATGTCCAGGAGCTATCGGGAGAATATTAGTGTTGCATTAGAGTTACTGCTGGAACAAGTTTTTAAAAAACTATTTTTCATATCAAACAAAAAAAAGGTACCTGAGAAAACAAATGTCCTTCTTGCTCTCTCATGCATAGGCTGGATAAGTAGCAATGGACAACAAGATGGGCGTCATCCAGCATTGTATTAAACCAGCGACGTGTGGGAAGTAAAGCCTATGAGATAGATATGAAATAAGTTACTGTAGCTGAAGAGGTGTTACACCTAAAAAACTACTTTAAACAAGCAAGTTCAAGTATGGCTCTACTTTTCAAAGTTGAGAAGTAATAGTGCAATATGCTGCAGAGAAGCTCAGAACACATTCTTAAGTGACTGTGGCATGTGAAAATCTTACCTGTGGATTATGCAGTTCAGCTCTTTAAAGAAGACCTGCCACCAGGTATGAAAAGCTCAGTGACATACACCACCTGATAGGCGCTGCCATCCTGAGCATTTTGAGCTTCTGTTTATCCAAATCTGTTTAGCCATCCTAAAGATATAAGCCCTTTTAGTGTTGATACAAATTAGGGCCTAGTAGTGGGTGGTAACACTGTGGCTTCTCTGGGGATGGGGTCTCTGTGTGCTCTATGCCAGGCAGTGCTACTATCCACTTGCTAGATACCCTAATTGGTTTCAACACCAAAAGGGCTTAAATCTTTGGAACAACTAAACAGATTTGCATAAACAAAACATGATAGGGGCTATAGGATGGGCTTTTTAGACCTGGTGATGGATCCTTTTTCACTAGACATTTAGATATATTTATTTTCTGACTAAGCTGTGCTGTATCTAAGTTACTCATACACAACATAAAATAATTCCCATCTACATAATAAGTCAAAATCTCAACACACTGTACCTCAAGGTCAATCATGAGCTCTATGAAACGCTCACAGTAATGTACTTTATCCATGGAGACAGGACCTAAAGAATGAACAGAAATTTTATGTTAGGTAAACGCAGCAGAACCTACATACTAATAAAGACAGAGGATACAGAGGATATTTATCAGCAACATAAAAAGGTTTGCAAGTTTTATACAAATAAAGCTATAAAGGATATTCTGGTCAGAAGCATAGGGATGATCACTACTACAGTGCTGGCCAAAAGTATTGGCACCCCTGCAATTCTGTCAGATAATACTCAATTTCTTCCAGAAAATGATTGCAACCACAAATGCTTTGGTAATAATATCTTCATTTAATTTGTCGCCAATGGAAAACCACAAAAAGAATTGTCAAAAAGCCAAATTGGATATAATTCCACACCAAACATAAAAAGGGGTTGGACAAAAGTATTGGCACCCTTTGAAAAATCAGGTGATGCTTCTCTAATTTGTGTAATTAACAGCACCTGTTACTTACCTGTGGCACATAACAGGTGGTGGCAATAACTAAATCACACTTGCAGCCAGTTGAAATGGATTAAAGTTGACTCAACCTCTGTCCTGTGTCCTCGTGTGTACCACATTGAGCATGGAGAAAAGAAAGAAGACCAAAGAACTGTCTGAGGACTTGAGAAGCAAAATTGTGAGGAAGCATGAGCAATCTCAAGGCTACAAGTCCATCTCCAAAGACCTGAATGTTCCTACGTCTACCGTGCGCAGTGTCATCAAGAAGTTTAAAGCCCATGGCACTGTGGCTAACCTCCCTAGATGTGGACGGAAAAGAAAAATTCACGAGAGATTTCAACGAAAGATTGTGCGGATGGTGGCTAAAGAACCTCGACTAACATCCAAACAAGTTCTAGCTGCCCTGCAGTCCGAGGGTACAACAGTGTCAACCCGTACTATCCGTCGGCGTCTGAATGAAAAGGGACTCTATGGTAGGATACCCAGGAAGACCCCACTTCTGACCCAGAGACATAAAAAAGCCAGGCTGGAGTTTGCCAAAACTTACCTGAGAAAGCCAAAAACTTTTTGGAAGAATGTTCTCTGGTCAGATGAGACAAAAGTAGAGCTTTTTGGGAAAAGGCATCAACATAGAGTTTACAGGTAAAAAAAGAGGCCTTCAAAGAAAAGAACACGGTCCCTACAGTCAAACATGGCGGAGGTTCCCTGATGTTTTGGGGTTGCTTTGCTGCCTCTGGCACTGGACTGCTTGACCGTGTGCATGGCATTATGAAGTCTGAAGACTACCAACAAATTTTGCAGCATAATGTAGGGCCCAGTGTGAGAAAGCTGGGTCTCCCTCAGAGGTCATGGGTCTTCCAGCAGGACAATGACCCAAAACACACTTCAAAAAGCACTAGAAAATGGTTTGAGAGAAAGCACTGGAGACTTCTAAAGTGGCCAGCAATGAGTCCAGACCTGAATCCCATAGAACACCTGTGGAGAGATCTCAAAATGGCAGTTTGGAGAAGGCACCCTTCAAATCTCAGGGACCTGGAGAAATTGGCCAAAGAAGAATGGTCTAAAATTCCAGCAGAGCATTGTAAGAAACTCATTGATGGTTACCGGAAGCGGTTGTTCGCAGTTATTTTGTCTAAAGGTTGTGCTACCAAGTATTAGGCTGAGGGTGCCAATACTTTTGTCTGGCCCATTTTTGGAGTTTTGTGTAAAATGATCAATGATTTGACTTTTTTTTCATTCTCTTTTGTGTTTTTTCATTGCAAGCAAAATAAATGAAGATATTATTACCAAAGCATTTGTGATTGCAATCATTTTCTGGAAGAAATTGAGTATTATCTGACAGAATTGCAGGGGTGCCAATACTTTTGCTAGAACAGGGCACCACAGCTAGGATAAGTTTGAATGGAGTGGCTGTCAATGGAGCGCTTCTGACCCTTCATTTTAGCGATCAGTCGGGGTCTCAGAACCCAGATGCCCATCAAGCAAAACTTATTTACTTAATTTAGCTTACTTATATAGTGCCATCATATTCCACAATGCTTTACAGATATTGTCAGTCACTGTCCCATATAGGGCTCACAATCTACATTCCCTATCTGTATGTCTTTGGAGTGTGGGAGGAAACCAGAGTGCCCGGAGGAAACTCAAACACAGAGAGAATATACAAACTGAGCCACCGTGCTGACATTGACATGTCAAAGATTTTATTTCAAATGACAGGCACCCTTGAAGGTAGAAGTAGTCTGGACTGAATAACTGGACTTATAAAAGAAATACTGAACATAAGCATAGGTGAGGCGTCAAATTTATTAGCAATTTATAAAGCTATGCTTTGACAGAATGCAAAATAAGTTTATGTATATCTCTTGTACAATGAACATGCAGAATAACTGATTCATACCTGTGGGTGGGATTGACTGAAGAACAGATAGGAACCTCTGTATAAGATGCCATAAAAACTTCCTTTCCTGGGTGGCTCTGCAATGTAGAGGGCAACACTTTGTTTAGTTTTCTTTGTTCGTGCTTTACTCACAATCAGCATTCAATACAGTATGTGTATACTGCTATATACCAGCTGCATGGCCACTAAACATACAGATCACTGCAACAATCACTTTACAGGTCTTCATAAGAGGCACACATGTAAAAGACTGTAGTACATCTAAACTATAATACTGATAAAGTGGCCTTTATGTTGATATATTTACATACAGGTCACGTGCTTTTTCATCCATTTTGTCATCAGTTTTCTTAATAAGGCTCCAGAACTTTTTCAACTTTTGGGTCTTCTTTAATTCCTGTTCCAGTCGAGCCTACCGATGTAAGACGTTACCAGTATACCATTAGGAAAAAGACTTTATAAGGGCACGTGCAAAAATAATAGGAAAGGGCTATAAATAGTAACTGCCCCTAATACTTACAGGCTGCAGGCAGATCCACATAGGCAGGGATATCAGCTGCTGGATCTGACCACGGATTAGATCAACTTCCTGCAAAAAGACATGTACCATAAATATCCTATCCAACAATTTTATATGACAATGATAAACATTTGTAATGCGCTTTTCTCACACAAGGGAGTAAAAAACCATAAATCAGTACATATGAGTTTTCAGAAACATTGTTCTATACAATGATCTATCTGAAGTCTTTCAGGAATACTTTAAACTGCAGCACAGCAACAAAACATTCTCTCAGTTTAGCGCTTTAGATTTGAATTCTAAAAAGACATAACTCCTCTGTTATTCCTCCTGGAAATGTATGAATAACTTGACAACGGGGTGTTGCTATTGTCAGACTGTGTGGGGACACCTCCAACTGTCAGCACCCAGTTGACAATTTATTCATAAATTTCCAGGAGGAATAACAGAGGAACTGTACAACACAGAGTTCTAAGAAAAGATGTTTCAAAATTATTTTTACGAAGAATACAACCATTTATGTCAAGAGAGGTGATAGGTCCTATCTAACTTCTCTTCTTGTACGGTGTCTGTACAGAGCATACTCTGTCATGGATAATTGTCATACATTGTATTGTTCAGACCAGTCACTGAACTGTAGTCCTATAAGTAGGCATGACAACCATATCTCCTAAAATACAACCCACCAAAAGTTCACTGCAATACATTATCACACTATTATGAGCTGTCAAGGTTGTGCTGATGGAGCGCCAAGAGAAAGTTATTATCACTCCAGGTAAGGGTTTATTCAGCTGGCAGTAATGCATCCATGCTATGTGGAGCACACTAAACCGGAAACATCCAGGTCTGATAACCAGAGATAAAGAAGCAGCATCATACATCCCTGTGGTGCTGCTACTTGGATCATTAGAGCTGCAGTCTAGCTGGGATGGGCAGGCGTAATATGGTTTATATAACACTGACACTTTTTGGCCGTCTGAGTAAGCCCTTAGTCAAAGTTGAGTAATTTTCCAAATACCTTTACTTAACATTAACAAAAGGTAGTAAGTAAAAGACAGAGATCCACAAGCACAGCATTTAGACACGAGGCAATGTTATGGTCGGTCATTCATTTGAATGGCGAGCATGTAATGTTTGAGTTCCCCTGTAGATAGGTGATGAGTTGCTATCAGAAGGAAACCCCTTTAAGCAAGCACTACCTGAAGAGAGTAGTACATAACACTTTACCACTACTACAAAATGCACTTTAAGGTAAATGTAAGACATACCAGACTGTTGAAGCAGTGATCCAAGAACAGAAGCAAAAGTGTGCGCTCATGCAATGAGAAGTCATTTTCAGATTCTTTAGCCACAGATGCCTCTCTAATACACTTGAAGAAATGGGGGAAGTGCTCTGGTTTCTTCTTGAAGGTCTGAAAATTATACAGTGAAATACATTTCTCAGACAAAGCAAAACACATTATAACATAAGACAAACTCTACACCCACAATAAATGCACTAGAAGAATGTAAACTGCACAGGAATTTGATCAGGCAGAAAAAAATCTGCAGATTTTGTAAGCCAATTCTAATACCAACAAATCCAATCCAAAATCTTCCTCCCATTTATTTCAAAAGGGAGCTTCAGGGAGAATCTGCCTGGAGATCAAGCAGGACATCAAAAACAGCTCCAAAATCCTCCATGTGAACATACCCTTAAAAGGAGCTACTGGCGCTGATCGATTTCATGAATATATCAGACTGTGAGCTTATACGAATAGATCTCTTTCTCTTTCAGACTGCAGATTTGCATTTTTCATACAGTTTAGAAACAGCAGTAGTTTTATTTATGCATTTGTTATAGAAAAAATTAGAGTCCTCAGTCTGTACATGACAAAGACAGTAGCAAGCTTCAAAACTACTTAAAGGGTTTATCTGGTTTCTAAGAGTGATGGCCTGACCATAGACTACGGTAGCGGTGAACAGCAGCCATCCTGGATGTCGGACCCCAGTAGATCTAATATTGATGGCCTATTCTAAGGCTAGGCCATCAATCTTAAAACCAGGAGAACCCCTTTAATGACCAGTCTGGAGCAGTGAGGGCGTCTCAATTGCTCTAGACTGCTACACTATACACTGTTCTAATATGCCCTACTTTTCCCTTCCTTCACTGACAGGGCCAGGAAGCTAAGCTGAAATCTCACAGGGTTCTGTCACTGGGGCTAGCTTGGTGCAACGGAGCACAACTTTTCATGGGGAAAAACACGTTAGAATAAGGTGAACCTGACCTATGTTGCTGGTTAAATATGCTTCACCCAGACTCCCTTTAAGGGTGCTTTCACACTTGCATTGTTTCAAATCGCAGGAACAAATAATGGACTACACATTAAAATGGATCCTGTTAATGACCTCAACGAGAATACTGGGGGTCACAATTCTAAACAGATTTTGCACCAGTGGCTCGAAGCGGAGCTGCCGATGCAGCAGATACCCCTAAAGAAGTTTTTCCAAGTATGAAAAATACATTTCAATAGCCTTGTAATACAAAAATACATAAAAATTGCAGTCCATGGTAGTGTTATGTTATATCATCTGTGTAAAGTAGCCTAAAAATAAAATAAAATAAAAAACCCTTTCTTGCTAGTCCCAGACACAGCAGCAGCTGGCTGTGGAGTGACATTGCTGCTGAGGAGGGTCGGGTTTATACTGATTTGACAATTCTGCATTCAGTGGACAAGTTAAACCATTCACAAATGATTTGCTCAGTCCTGTTTCTAAGATAAAACATCACTATGTGTCCTTATAGTTCTTACCTCCCAGGCAGGGACATTCTCTCGAAATTTCTCGTTTACCATACAGCAGATAGACATAAGGTAGGCTCTACTTGAGACTTCAGGTGAGTAATTCAACCACAAATAATTCTCTAAGTATTGGCTGTTAAATGAAAGCAAAAGTTCTTTAGGATGTCAGATACAGAAAGCTAAACCTGCTTTAAATAATAAAGGGAGCAAGATCAACAAAACTGCTTAAAAGGGGTTGTCCAGGATAAAACTTTATTTGTTAATTAGGCCGGGGGAGGTGAAAAACAAAACAAAGCAAAACAAAAAAAACTATACTCACCTGTCCCCGCTGCGGTCCGTTCCTGCAGTTCCAGTGGAAGCCCCCTCTGCACGTGACCACTGAGGCCGAAGGGACCCGGGACGTTGACAGCCGGCGAGGACTTCCGCAAAAGAAGACAGCCAAGCAGCAAGACCAGACCGCACTGGGAGGACACCGGAGCACCGGGGGACAGGCGAGTATGATTTTTTTTTTTTTCCACCTTCACCGGCCTCTTTAATGTGCATTTATTGCTGTATGCCAGCTTTTCATTAGTTTTAACCAGTCCCCTATTCATTATAGGTCTTAAAGATGTTGTCCAGGACCTGAAGATAATTGACACTGATGACTTATCCATAGAACAGGTCATTAGTATCAGATCAGTCAGAGTCTGTCACCCGCATCCAATGCCGATCAACAGTTTCGGCCACTGAAAGCCATATACCCTGGGACAGGGTTGCAGTTCCACGCTCAACCCCTACATTTTACAAACCAGAAGCTATATACAATATATGGAGTGCTGTACACTGCAGTGGAGGCGCGCGGGGGGAACTGCAGTCCCGCTCCCATTCATTTGAATAGGAGAAGGGCTGGTTTCGGCCATAAACCTCATATACAGCTTCCAGCAGCCACATCAACTTATTGGTTGAGGTCTGACACCCGACCCTAACACCAATCTGATAACGATGGAGTATCAATTATCTTCAGTTCCTGGAAACCCCTTTGAAATCCAACACACTTGACCCTTCTTTCCTTTAAAGAGTCAAGAGGCCCCATACAAATTAGATGGTCAGCTGCTGAAGCTGAAATTGGGAGGTTTGCCCACAGTTAATCTAATGTGTATTACCACCTTTAACAATACTCATTACTTATATAGCACCAACATATCCTGCAGCACTTTACAATTTTAAGGTTTCATGTACTAATAAATTCAAACATCACGGAATAACAAACCAGCACTGTAGAGGCACTGGAGAATCTTTTCTCACAACTCTACCTTGTGCCGTTCCTTGAATATCTCTCCTAGAAATGGATGGATAAACTTTAATGGGTGTTACCATTCACATTGTTAAAGGTGTGCGTACCTACACAGTCTGATACCATCACCACTGTACACTGTACAATATCAGACTTTGTACAGACACACCCCCATCTGGTCACACCCAGTTGTCAATTTAGTCATACATTTCTAGGAGGAATACAGCAGAATACAGAGTTAAAAAAAAGAAGTTTCAGAATTGTTATAGAGATGACAAGTCTTCTTTAATGTAAAGCCACATGTACATGCACAAAACAATATTCCTGCTCACCTGAATTCCAAAAGCATTATCTTCCTTATAGCAAATCTGTAATATAAAACACAGACTATCAATAACTTACTTGCACCTTCTGTACAAACCCACCTGTTCCGTAGACACTTTCTATGGTGCAAAAGTGCTATATAGACAAATAGTAAGCCTACAGGTCATGAATAAAGCGTACCTGAACTCTCAAACAACTTTTCTGGCAAAATTTGTGACATTAATAAATATTTTTATAGACTTTATTAACGCATTTTGACTCCTTTTCATGAAATCCTGCAATGAAATCCACTTTCATTCTTTTCTTTATTCTTTCCCATGTTTTTCTATTGCCAGCATAAACGTGAGCACTGTTTCTCACTGGACTATGAGTGGATAGGCACCTGTTTAACACAAAGAAGCTGAGTGTAGAAGGGAATCACTTCATACAGTTATTTCTATATATACACAAGTCCCATTTCATGACTGTGTTTTCAACTGGTAATATCTCTGGATCTAAAACAGGTAAATAGTCTTGTATTTAATAAGACACCAGAACTACTGTTCTATGTTTCCTAAGGCTGGAGATATAACTATTTGAAGTGACCTTCCTCCAGCCTCGGTTTCTATGAATCTTTCAAGAGCCTATCCACCCATACTCAGAGTGAGAAGCAGTGAAAGGATTTCTGCTGGCAATAGAGAAAGAAAGGAAAGAATAGAAAAGGGACAGATGTGGATTTCAATGCAAGATTTCACACAAAGGAAACATTTGTTAATAAAGTATATGTCACAATTTACTAATGTCACAAATGCTGCCAGAAAATGAAAAGTTGTTTAAAGGTTTCTTCATGGATTTCAAGATCTCTATAGATAGTCGGTCAATAGCATTGTTTACTTCTAGGGAAAGAAAATTTGTTCTGATCATGTGTTGGGCACGGCCCTCTGTCTTGAGTCGTGTACCCCTGTGCCCACCACATAACCAGGACAGATATTACACAGAAAGTAAACAATGAAGGTTCTAACACAGATCTTGAACAGTGAGGAATTTATAAAGAAAATATACTAGAAATTTGTATAACGTTTCTTTATAAAAATAATAAGTTTCGCTGCATCCATAATCCCCATTTAGTCATAAAGAGGGACATTTATGGCCTAGAAACTGCCATGAAAGTCTAACAGCTACAGATCTAGAACCCACATCCTATGGATATGCCATAAATGCCTAAGATGGCAATAACAACAACGTTTAATACAGAATTATTCCTGTATACACACAAAGCGACAAAAGAAAAAACAAGTCAGAGACTTAGAATGATAAAGAAAGAAAAAAAAAAACTAAACAGATCCATTTACCGAGACTTGACAATTTCCTTGACATATATATCTTCTATAACCTGTGGAATAAAACACAACAATGTCAAACAATTAAAGGGAAAGCACACACCAGTATGCTTATTGTTAATAGTGGACATTTCATTGAAGTAGCAGGAAGACACATTGCTATCTGCCAGGATCTCTCATACTTTAAAGGGAGGGACATGGGTAATCATAAGGTAAGAATATATTGTGTATCACTAATAAAGGCATTTTCTTGCGCTGAAGTAAAAATTAAGATGGGGACAAGGAAGGGGTTAGGCCCTGATTTCCAGTGATGGGGTTTCTCGCTTCCCACATGGCCACATCAGAAAATCACTGGTCTCATGCAGTTGTCAGGCACCTCATCAATGATGAAGACCCAGAACCTCTGCAGTGATGTCCGCCCGCATGTAACTACTGAGACCAGTGATTGGCTACAGTGGCCACATGGGGGCTCAGAAACACCATTGCTGGAGTGTTCCAACATAAGACCAGTACCAGGTATCAGGGAGTTGTGACTGGGATGGCAGGGCCTAGGGCTTGCATGTATGGCTGCTTTTTTATTCCTTTCCCTGCTTTGTCTTAATTTTCACTTTAGGAACATAAAATCCCTTTAATGTAGTTTTCTAAAATATAAGGGGGGAACAATCGATTTAAGACACGATCCAGAAGTGTGCCAATGTTCAAGACACTTATGATGTGGACATCAATGTGAAGGATAATTTGGACTGACAAGAACACAAGACAGGAAGGACTGCAAAGGGAATCAGGAACCAGGGGGTTCTCAGACAACTTTTGATTTCAATTATATTTCGATTAATTGCCCGGCCCCAATTAGATGTATGTCAGCCAATTCTTCCTGGATGGTAAATAATCTTACCTTATAATCAAATGGAAGTTTCTTCTTTGAATGTGGAGCCCAATAGGATTTGGCTAGCTGAAAGGAACAAGAAATATGTATTTTATAAAACAGTCAACAAAAAAAACACAGTCACCGCCACTGGTCAGGCCGCTGTCTGGCGGAAACACAGTCACCGCCACTGGTCAGGCCGCTGTCTGGCGGAAACACAGTCGCCGCCACTGCGTCAGGCCGCTGTCTGGCGGAAACACAGTCACCGCCACTGGTCAGGCCGCTGTCTGGCGGAAACACAGTCACCGCCACTGGTCAGGCCGCTGTCTGGCGGAAACACAGTCACCGCCACTGGTCAGGCCGCTGTCTGGCGGAAACACAGTCACCGCCACTGGTCAGGCCGCTGTCTGGCGGAAACACAGTCGCCGCCACTGGTCAGGCCGCTGTCTGGCGGAAACACAGTCACCGCCACTGGTCAGGCCGCTGTCTGGCGGAAACACAGTCACCGCCACTGGTCAGGCCGCTGTCTGGCGGAAACACAGTCGCCGCCACTGGTCGGCCGCGTCTGGCGGAAACCAGTCGCCGCCACTGGTCAGCCGCTGTCTGGCGGACACAGTCGCCGCCACTGGTCAGGCCGCTGTCTGGCGGAAACACAGTCACCGCCACTGGTCAGCCCCCTGTCTGGCGGGAACACAGTCACCGCCACTGGTCAGGCCGCTGTCTGGCGGAAACACAGTCACCGCCACTGGTCAGGCCGCTGTCTGGCGGAAACACAGTCACCGCCACTGGTCAGGCCGCTGTCTGGCGGAAACACAGTCACCGCCACTGGTCAGGCCGCTGTCTGGCGGAAACACAGTCACCGCCACTGGTCAGGCCGCTGTCTGGCGGAAACACAGTCACCGCCACTGGTCAGGCCGCTGTCTGGCGGAAACACAGTCACCGCCACTGGTCAGGCCGCTGTCTGGCGGAAACACAGTCACCGCCACTGGTCAGGCCGCTTCCGGCGGAAACACACCCCGCCACTCAGGCCGCTGTCTGGCGGAAACACAGTCACCGCCACTGGTCAGGCCGCTGTCTGGCGGAAACACAGCCACCGCCACTGGTCAGGCCGCTGTCTGGCGGAAACACAGTCACCGCCACGTTGGCGGGTCACCGCCACTGGTCAGGCCGCTGTCTGGCGGAAACACAGTCACCGCCACTGGTCAGGCCGCTGTCTGGCGGAAACACAGTCACCGCCACTGGTCAGGCCGCTGTCTGGCGGAAACACAGCCACCGCCACTGGTCAGGCCGCTGTCTGGCGGAAACACAGTCACCGCCACTGGTCAGGCCGCTGTCTGGCGGAAACACAGTCACCGCCACTGGTCAGGCCCGCGCACCCCGCCCGGCCGCTGTCTGGCGGAAACACAGTCACCGCCACTGGTCAGGCCGCTGTCTGGCGGAAACACAGCCACCGCCACTGGTCAGGCCGCTGTCTGGCGGAAACACAGCCACCGCCACTGGTCAGGCCGCTGTCTGGCGGAAACACAGTCACCGCCACTGGTCAGGCCGCTGTCTGGCGGAAACACAGTCACCGCCACTGGTCAGGCCGCTGTCTGGCGGAAACACAGTCACCGCCACTGGTCAGGCCGCTGTCTGGCGGAAACACAGCCACCGCCACTGGTCAGGCCGCTGTCTGGCAGAAACACAGTCACCGCCACTGGTCAAGTAGCAGTCGGGTGTAAATACTAGCTCTGGTCAGGTGACGACCTCTGTGGAAGCTCTATGTAGCATATGGCAGTGACACTAGGAATGTAACACCCCAGTTTTCAGCACATACATGATGACATACTCCATGATGACATACTCCATGATGACATACTCCATGATGACAGCCCCTATGACATTCTCTAATAAAAACACTACATAATGACTGAGCTGAGACTGCTGTCCCACCGCCTGCCATACAAGACCCTTCACAATACTCACCTGGGTGACAAACTCCGCGTTCATTTGCGTCACTGTTGGGGTCACCATTTTTCTGGCAGGGGGCTGTGTCGCTGGCACCTGGGTTTCCATGGTAACTCCTCAGAAACCCAAACCTCGTGTGGTACTGAATTGAACGTTCCCACTTCACTCAGACCGGAAGTTGTGAGTCTGCGGCTGAAGGGAGGTGACGTCAAATGAAATCGGCGGAATGCGAATAGGGCGAGTGTCAGGGTTCCACCATTTTGTTGAAGTCCAAACGCCTGGTGCTGCTATTGACAATCTACGTTTGTAGCAGTTCGGCATTAATAAAAAAAATTGTAACAAAATGTTAACTTTTGGATTTATTCAGCCTGAGATTTATTAAATCTAGTGCACGGGGCAGTTTTTATAGTATCCAATCAGATTACAGCTTTCTGTAGGTAGCGGCTGACTGGTTGCCATGGGAACTGCTGCGCTCTGCTCTGCCACAAGGTGTGCTGTCACTAGAGCCATGTGGTGACCTCAGCCGTACAATACAGTGGTGTGTTCTGGGCACAGCGGCAGGCTCAGTTTTTAGTAAGATACTGTAATGTCTGCAGGTTTTCCTCCAATTTCACCTGATGCATTGCAAAGGGTCAATCCAAAGTGAAAACCCTCAGTATAAAACTGAAATGCTGAAGATTTGTGCTGTAGTTTTATTCTGCATTCCATATTTGGGATTTCTTAAAACCTCATTCACATTGCTGGTGCTGCAAATTTGCAGCGCACAAATTTGGGACGGCTAATTCACAGCGTACATGTTCCCATGTGAACGTACCCTAAGGGTAAACTGACGTGCAAGATTTATTGTGAAAACTTCAATGACTGATAACCGGTGAACATCTGAACAAAGTTGTTTTGGCGGCAAGTACATGGATATCGCCAAGCCCCATTCTGAATTGCAGAAATTTCTGCAACAAATCTGCCTTGTGTGAATTCACCCTAAGACTCAATGCACATTTAAAAGTGATTGTTGCGGACGTTCTGCACCAAAATCCTCAAAAAAATCTGCATTTCTATGGCTAACTTCACACTCTCATTGAAATATTTAAAACCTGCAGTGAAAAGCCACACAAAGAATTGACATGCTGCGGATTTTATCATTTGTACCATACCTCAATTTCCACATGAAAAAATCCACACATTGTACATGAAATTAAGAAAATCTCATTAGGGCAGATTTATTATAGTACATATTGAGCATTTATTAAGACATAGAAAGTTGCACTTTTTTTTTGCACAAAAAAAAAAAAAAAAAATAAAAAATTGGATTTTTGAACAGTAAAATTCCTTACTTGTTGTACCACAGCAGCAGGAGAGAGAAAATAAAATAAACCAGAGAACACAGAACAAACAACCAGCCTGGGGCAGGAAAAATAAAGGGTAGGATCTGTGTCTCCCAATGAATACAACAAGAAAGGGATTTTCCTGTGAGTACAAAAATCCAATTTTCTCATTTATATCATTGGGGAACACAGCACCATGGGACAATCCAAAAGCAGTCCCAGAGAGTGGGAAGAAAAAAACAAAACAGCCATGCAAGCAAGCTAGTGCACAGCCACTTGCAGAAAATTACAACCCAAACTGGCATTGGCAGAGGCCACATAATGCATCTGGTAAAAGTGTGAACAGAGGCTCAAGTGGCAGCCATGCAAACCTGGGCAGCAGAAGCCTGATCTTGGACAGCCCAGTTTCTACCAGGAAAAGACAAGGGCGTCAGTGACGAGGGCCCTGAGATCTGGCCCCATAGCAGGGGAGCCCATGGTTCAGACTGGAGGAGACAAGGTTGACGTCCGGAGTGTTCTACCGGAGATACAGATGGAGAAAGATCTGCTGGTGCAGAGACCACTCGCCTGGGTTGACCTTTGCGCAGCTTAGTTAAACTGCAGCCCAGTTGTCCACACCAGGGATCTGTCCCATGGAGAGGGCAGGAATGTGACGCTCTGAGCAACGAAGGGACCTGTAAGCTTCCTGCATAGCAGCTCAGCTCCTGGTGCCATCCTATGGTTCAAATATGCAACCACTGTGGAGTTGTCGGTTGGGACTCTTGACTGGAAGGCTCTGAAAGAGAAAAGTCCAATAGGATAGGGCAAGGAAGATGGCCCTTACTATTAGAAGATTTATCGGGAGGGAGGCCTCCGACTTCAACCAGAGGCTCTGGATGGTCAATGCACCAAGTACTGTGCCCCATCTGGAGAGACTGGCATCAGAGGAGATCACTTGCCAATGGAGAGGAAGGACTTCCACTGAGGGATCCCTGCAGGGTAGCCACCAGAGAAGTTCATGGTGAACCCAGGGAGTGAGAAAGTGTCCACCCCCTGGAGGGAATGCGAGTGGAATTGGGCATGAGTAATGGCCTCGAAAGTTGACACCACCATACCCAAATCCTGCATGTCCAGGTGAATTCGAGCAAGGGCAGTTCCTCCAAAGGAGGGACACACCGGACTGGAGGGTAAAAAGCTTGGACCCCGGAAGGAGAATAATGCCCAAGAATTCCATTTACTGTGAAGGCGCAAGGCAGGACTTGTCCTCATGGGTAAGCAAACCAAACCAATGAAGGAGACCCAGAGGCTGGTGAGGCGACCCCTCTTGGAGGGTTCCTTCAGCAGGAGTAGGACCAGGTATGGCATCATAGCAACTGCTCAGGAGTGAAGGATCGCCATGAGGGACGCCCAGGACTTGGTGAAGAACCAACAAGCAGAGGCCAGCCCATGGGGGAGCTCAACAAAATGGAAATGACAAAAACCCACCGTGATACGGAGAAACGTTGATGGGGCGCAGCAATGGGAATGTGGAGGTAGGCGTCGCAAACATGTATGGAAGACAGAAATTCACTGGGTTCCAGGTAGATTCCACATTCGAATCCAAACGGATACGACAGATGGCCACTGCATTGGCCGTTGCCTTGGCTGGTCATCAAGCCGCTTCTAGAGAAGCATCGCACAGTCACTTTGAGGCATGTAGGCTCTGAGAAACCAGTTGTCCTTTGGGGGGGGGGGGGGGGAGCTCCAGAGGAATGGCCCTTCAGGAACTATGAGCTGGCATAATTTCCCTTCAGGCTCACAGCCCAACAGAGGGGGCGCCTCGTCATATAGGAGACGCAAACCTCTGTCAACCAAGGCGGTTATAAAGACTGGAGTTATCAATACTGACCAGATTACTGCTGTGTGAATGGGGCCTAATGCAACTCTTTTACCATGACACACGTGATCCTACATTGCAGAGGGACCCTAACCTTATAGCAGTTTTCTCACCTTGCACTATTTGTTCTATACACAAGGAGGAAGTTTTGTGCATTGTATACTGGTGATAATACTGTATTGATGGTGGCAGAATTATTGCAAGGCTCCAGACTTATTTTGGTGCACTCGTATACCAGAATGAATGTCCACACCAGCCAGGGACTGAAGTAGATTCCAGGTATAACGCACACCAGTTTTCTAACGGGAGTTATAGTAAACCTGTCAGGTCGAGGCACCACAGCCTTGATCCAGCCTTTCTTAAAAAGTCACAAGCAGGGAGCTGTGGCATCTCTGTAACAGATTTCTTGTTAACGTCCCCCAATTTTATTTTTCTGTATATATTTATCCACCAGGAGTTGAAATATGACAACCTTCCTAAAATTTTGTCAAAGCTTCTCTTCATGTTGGCATCTCAATGTACTGAAGCATCCATCATTGGTGTTGATCGGTATGGCTCTAATTCACCAGTTCTTTGCAGGGTATTCTCTCCACATCATGACTTGTTCCAGAAGATCTCTCCGTTTTAGATAAAGTTGCTATATTTTTTTTTATCTTGTATCTGCCACTATATATTTGTTATTTTTAATGTCAAAGACAATAAAGTTCACACAAAGACAAATTTTAGGTCATACTTTATACATAAAATTTATATCAACAACTGTGTTGCCAAGAAAAAGTTTATTCAACATAAGGGGGTATTCACACATAGGAATTTGACACTGAATGTGCCAAGAAAAAAAAAAATAATTTCTGCTTGACAAAAAAAAAAACAACATGGATTTTGACGCGGAATTTGAAGAGTAGTGCCACTATATTTTGCCTGTATTGGGCAGGGCCAAATTCCACAAGCAGATTTTGACAAATTCTGGACTGTCATTTGCCCCTGTGAAAACTGTACTGTATCAAAGGGTTATTCTACTAAAAACATAAAAGCTCTTTTCACCATCCATACAATAGCTAGGGATCTAACTGCTGGGACTGATCACCACCCCACTAATTTCTATGGGACTGATGAAGCCAGCCAAGTACGGCGCTCCATCTGTCCCACCAAAGGGGATGAAGCAGTGGCCATACATGCACAGTACTGCTCCATTTGTACAGAGCCCTTGGGAACCTCATTCTCACTAGGGGGTCCCAGCGATTAGACACTTATTCCCTGTCCTGCGGATTTTAGGAGTAGTGGTTGGCTTGGACAGAGGCATAAACAGTGACTCAAAGAAAATATAATGTGCGATAGTCTATGCTTAGGATAAGCCATCAATGTGTGATCATGGGGGACCAACTACTGGGATCCTGACACACTGATAGTCAACCCTAATAGGCAAGCAAATGTGTTTGATCAGAAATTGCTATTGAAGCCTTATGTCCATCTTTGAAAATATATTTACAGTTTATTATATGTACATACAATATAATGTACAAAGACTGTTCAACAGCTCTGCAAATGCATTACTCTACTTATTGTGTACGGATTCCATCATGTGTTATCCCTAACCTCATTCACAGCTGCTCTCATAATTCTGCAGGATTCAGAGATGACATCAACAATATTTTTAAGGTGACCATAACCATAAGGTCGAGTTCACATCTATGCCGGAGTACTCTGTCACAGTATCCATCAGAAATCACTGGACAAAAGAAGTACAGCAAGCCCAAGTTTTTCGCCTGGAGGTTTCGGTTTAGAAAAACGGACATTCAACAGACCCCTTTTTACAGTGAATGCAATCCCTTGGGCTGCATTCATGTTAGGCTAAGTTCACATCTGCGGCTGAGTTTCCGTTGAATACACTGATGCAAAAACTGCCAAAAATCAGTGGAGAGAAAAGTCCTGCACAAAGGACTTTTCTTTCCCCCTTTCTGCATAAAAACGGTGAACACCCAGCGGACCCCTTTATAGTCAATGGGCTCCGCTGATGTCCATGTGTAACCATGTGCTATTTTAGCCGTCCGGCTCCCTGACGTTTGGGTCACCCAGCGGACCTGGACGACAGAGAGCCCGGCACACATGTGAACCTAGCCTTAGTCATAGAACAGATCTGATGGTATCCGTTTTTACATTCTTCTGATCCTTCAACAAACCAGAATAACGGAAAGACATACTCAGGTGTAAACCCAGCATAAGAATAATGTTGGCCAAACCCCAAAAAATACTCACCTGTCCCCGCTGCGGTCCTGCAGCTCTGTTGTCACCGGAGGAAGTAACTGCCGCACATGACCGCTGAGGCCAATCACAGCCGGCGAGAATTTCCACATCAAGAAGGCAGCCTAGCTGCAGGGGCGGGCCGCCCTGGGGGGGGGGGGGTGACAACGGAGCAACAGTGACAGGTGACTATGTTTTGGTTATTTTCACCTCCCCCGGCCTAATTAGAAAATTATGTTTTAGCCTGGACAACCTCTTTAATTCCAAGAGATGATATGAGAGGTATAGGATTGGGCATGTTGAGTTTGAACATGCCCGTCCTTTGTTCTCACATAAAATAAGTTGCTGCCGGTAGCTTATACCTAGGTATAACAGATGTCATCTCTTGCATCCACTCTACTAATCCATCATCATTTCAATGTCAATTGTGCAATAAGTGGCCAATTCTTGCTCTCACAAATATGCAACACAGACGTCTCAGTTTTTGACTCAAGTTATGCTTTAAAATACAGTATATGTTATAGAAGTATGGCAGGGGTCACAGCTAAACGAAATACAGAACACAAGTTATATTAACAAAATAGTTATTTTTATACAAAAAGAAAAGATAATCACAGCTTATTTCAGGCTACAGCTGCACAGACTTTGGTTGCATTGCATTAAAGGTGTTATCTAATATTGATGGCCTATTCTTAGCACAGGTCATAAAAGTTAGATCTGCAACGGTCTGACAGCTGGGACCCCCACAGATCAGCTGTTTAGGAACGACACAGCTTCTAGTAATGTTTGCATGCCAGAAGCCAGGCTGCTCATTCGCCATGCAAAGTGTAGCAGCAGCTTTAGGTACTCCAGTGCTGACCCACTGAATTCTATGGGGCAGTGCTGCAGTATCTAAAGCTGCCGCTACACATCGTATGGTGAGTGAGCAGCGCAGCTCCTGGCATATAAATATTACCAGGAACCATGCTGTCTCGGAACAATTTATCTATGGGGTTCCCAAGTGTTGCAGCTCTGCAGATCTAAAATCAATGGCCTCTCCTAAAGATAGGCCATCAATATTAGAAGCTGGATAACCACTTTACACCAAGACTCCATGTTACAGAAAACCTGCTTTTTATTTTGTTGCAGATCTTGCTGCGTTTTTTTGCGCCAAATTTAGGTGTGGATTGAGCAGAAGGGAGATGTGTAAGTGCATCCTTCATATTTTCCATTCTTTTTGTAGCAACTCCTGGATTTTGCTCAAAAAACCGCAGCAAAATCTGCATCAAAAAAGCAACGTGGGGGCCATAGCCTAAAGTGGCTTTCTGGGACTATGATATTGATGACCTATTCTTATGATAGGCCATCAATAATAGATCAGGATCCTGATATTCAGCTGTTTGAGGACCTTGTAGTGCTTGGGTGAACTCTACTACATCTTCTCAGGCCAATAGTCCTGATCAAATGAATAAGGCTGTACTTCAATACCAAAGGTATAAATAGAATGCATGGCGCTGTAGTTGGTAAGCAGTGACAAGGCCACTGTACAAACAACACAGCCCCTTCAATCAGCTGATCTCTGGCGGTTCCAGGTGTCAGGCTCACATATTTCTGATACTGATGACCTATCCTTAAGGCAGGCAATCAATATCATAGTCCTGGAAAACCCCTTTAAGGTCAAACTAACACACTACTAAAATCACAAATAATGATAGTAGTTACATTGAAATCCAGTAGGCTTGGATTCTGTGCCCATTGCCATATCGCAGCCACATTCATTACCATGTTATGATTTAAGAGCGGAACGTTACAACCATAATGTAGCGCTACCAAAGTCAGTGTGTAGCCCTGCTCCGTGTAGGGTATCCTACATCCACATGGCTTGACATTTCATCCAGTACATTTCCACCCCTGCAAAGGAGATGTGCCAAGAAGATAACCCCTGCTTATATGCCGTAACAGGATACATGGATGTCATAGAGTGGGTTCACCTGGTCCGAACCTTCTTTATAAGCCAGAATAGAAAGCTCCAGATTGGTTCCTGTGCTGGGAAACTTTGCTCTATCCTTTTATTAGCAGGCGGCCATTCACCTGAATATCATGTAATAATGTAATACTACATTTCTGTTGCAGTGACCACTCTAGGGCGAATGCCTGGCCAGCCACAGGTTCCCCATCACAGTTAGCCATTTGCCAGGAGCAAGATCCAGGGCAAATAGCTGGAGGAAAGTGCATTCTGAGCGAAACTGTCGTTTTATGGCAAAACCCCTTTACTAACAAAGTCTATAGCAAGGAACCCTTTCTTAAAAGGGTACTTCCTAAATTACACACAACCACGTGAACACCTTCTGACTTTTCAGTGTAAATATCCATACATATAAAAACAAGCTTTCAACCCCCAGGAACAAATTGAAAAATACATCCGCAATAAAGATAAGGTCAATGAAATAACAAAGGAATCTAATGCGCAGTGTAACATAGCAAATAATACTTTAACAGAAATAAATAGCTATTTTAGTAATCTAGTTATTTTCACATTTTATGTTATTGCTATATAACCAGTGAGTAGACCAAAAAAAAGAAGAAAAAAAAAAAAAACACAATGGACCTCATTTACCAAAATTGACTTATCTAGCATGGTCACCCTTAGCAACCAGAGCTCAGCTTTTAAGTCGTACTGTGGCCGGCCGCTATTATGACCTAAGTCTATAGATCACCAGAACGGGGACCCCAACTGCGAGACCACAGCTAGGCAAAGTTTGAACTGAGTGGTGGTCGTGCATGTGTCCTGATGCTATATTCAGAGTCTATGGCACTGCTAGATATATGTAAATACATATACATATATTCAAACTTCTCATAGCCGTGGACTTGTAGCTGTGGGGAACAGAGAATACTACCAGTCCTGTGCTGGTAGTCCCAGCGATCTGACCCCCACCTATCTAGCATTTATTATCTCGCCACTGCAGGCCGGATTACCCCTTTAATTTCATAAACTGTACTTACTGCAAAAAGCTGAGCTGCGATTGGCTGCTATGGACAACAAAACCAGTTTTGATAAATCTGCCCACTTTTTTTTTTTAATTTCACAAACTTATAAAGTTTGGTTTAGTGATTTTCTCCCTCCCCCCCCCCCAAAAAAAAAAAATCTACACTAGCACATGCCCACTAAGTAACCAATCCTCAGTTTACTTCTTCATTCGAATGTGCGTCAACATGTGCCGTTTTAGGTGAGGATCCTGACGGAAAGATTTACCACACTCCTTACACTCAAAGGGTTTTTGTCCAGCATGCATAAGATAGTGGCGCTCAAGTTTGGAAGGGGAAAGGAAGGTTTTTGTGCACACACTGCACTTGTAGCTCTTCTGGACAGCTCGAGTCCTCACTTTCCGCTCCTGATGGGATTTTACACTGCGCTCCTTAGACATGGTTATTCTAGTCTTACATGTTCCCCGTTTCTGGTTCCCAGAAGACAAGTCCATTGACTCATTTTCTACTTTTACATCAGGAACCACAATAGTCATGACTTGATTGAGTTCTTCAGGATCTATCGTTGGGTCATAACAATGCTCAGTCAGGGGAAAGCTTGTGGCTTGTTGTTGGCAAAGTTCAGAATAACTCTCGATCCCGTCCTGTGCCCTAAGCACAGGAACTTTTTGTATGTGGGTTATGAGGTGGCGTTTTAAGTGAGCAGACTGTCGAAATGTCTTCCCACATTCAGCGCATGTGAAAGGTTTTTGCCCAGTGTGGATGAGGTAATGTCTGCGTAACTTGGACATGGAAGGAAACATTTTATTGCACTGGTCACATTTAGCCACTTTGTTTCTTTGCAGCAAAATGCCCTGTGCCCCTTGAAGAAACTGATGAAGAGAGTGACTCTCCTCTTCATGTTGACCTTGATCGTAAGTATGAAAGGTTCTGCAAATGGTATCACCGTTCTGGTTATCCTCAAGTCCATGAAAATATCTTTCCATGTCTATCTGTGACTGCCTGACACTTTTCCCTCGTGGTTCCCCCTTCTGAAATAGATTCTCGGAGCCCCCATGTGGTTGGGTTTCTACTTCCATAGTGACCATATGATTTGATTCCTCCAAATGCTCTGTTTTTAGCAACCTAACGACTGGAGTGGAGACATTTGGAAGAGTCTCATTGTCAAGGTGACTTTCATGTATCTTCGTTTTCTTGACAAATCCTCTATTATATGATCTTCTGACTGAAGTCACTGTTTCAGGGACATCAGTTTCTCCCAAACATTCATGGTTGTCCAGAATTTCTTGGCTCGAAAAACACTGTCCACAAGAAGAGCACTGGAAAGGGATAACAAACACGGAGAAGTCCTCATCATCCTCCTGCTTCACCTCCAGGGGTTCGATCCTGCTGCAGACACTGGATAGGTTTGCGTGCATCTCTTGGTGTTTAAGAAGTTTCTCTGGCACCTTGAAGGACTTAGGACATAGATTGCACTGAAAGGGTTTCTCCTGAGAGTGAGTGAGCTGGTGAATTTTCAGGTGCGTCTTCTGTCTAAAAGCTTTCCCACAAAGCGCACAGGCAAATGGCCTCTGGCCCGTGTGAATCATTAAGTGCCTCTCCAGCTTTGAGCGAGAAGGAAACACCTTAGCACAGAACTCACAGCTCCGCTTCGGGGGTTTTGGGACTGCGGTCACGTTCATGAAATCGCATTGATGAAGTAGCCGCTTTTCTTCGCTTGCAAAAATTTTCTGGCAGCCAAAGCAATATGGTGGTAAAGAGAAAAAACTCCTATGCACAGATCTCCTGGATGGCCTCACTTCCTTGGCGAGGTCTGCATGGTGTAACTTCTGGTGCTTGGACAAGGTCTCTGAAGTCTTTAAGTGGCGGTGACAAATGCTGCACTGGAAAGGCAGCATGTGGGTCATCATGTGTCTTTCCAGGTGTACTAGTTGGCGGAAGGTCTTATTGCAGTCCTGGCATGGGAAGGGCTTTTGGCCGGTATGCGTGAGGTAATGTCTTGCCAGTTTGGATGGCGTTTCGAATTGCTTGGGGCATGCATCACAGCAGTATGGCCGCCTTCTTGGGGCTTTCTTAAGATTTCTGTACTGCTGGCTTTTCATCATTTCTACTGGGATAGCATGCATTGCAGTGCAGCAGCCAGGGTCCTTGCTCGGTCTTACATGGCTCCCAGGATGGTGTATGTGTATGCTTGCCTGACGTCTCCTGTCTCATCTGCACACACAGCCTGCAGAGCTCCGGCAGCTATGGCGGACCTTCCCCCGGACAGTGCTCTACAGGTGCCAGGCTGTGAACTGTTTCATCCCTACAGACTCAAGCCTAAGGGTAAGCAGAGGACTGCAGCCATCACCTACATCCGGAAGCCCCTTTCCCTGCGGGTCGTAGTAGAAAGTCGGATAAACATAACGTCATCGAAGTGCGTCCGCCTCACCGGCAGCCATATTGGATGTGGCATAAGGTTTCGCGTTTTATAGAGTTTTCCTTGCGGGTTCATTCTAAATATATGGAGATTGTGGTGAATAAAGGTCGCAGAGGCAGAAACCTATGTCTAGATCAGCACTTGTGAAACTACAACTCCCAGCTGTTCCTGACAGTCACAGCCGCCAGGACATGCTGGGAGTTGTAGTATCAAAACAGCTGGAAAAGACTGCTGGGGGAAAAGCTCTAGTCCTCTGCAGCCTGCGGCTCACGTATTAATATAGGGTTACTACATGTCCGGGAATTGGTCACTGTTTGACTTTTGCCTATGTAAATAAAGTTTATTCATTGTATAATGGTAGGCATATGCTTCCTGTATAATAGTTAAGATTCCTGCTTGCTGTCAGTGACTGAAACCTTCATAGCTTTAAATCCAGAGGTCATGTGACCACAAGCAAACCGCTCTGATAACGTTACAGTAAGGCTCTATTCACACAAATGGTATTAAGGGTTGTGTGATGGGCACATTAGAATCAATTCATTTCAATGTGGCTATTCACATGACCGTTCTTTATGATGGTCTGTTCTAATGTACAATCAAAAAATAAGACTCAAGTCTATGAAGGACCCAAAGATGCAAAACAACTGTGAAAAATGTTCATTTTTCACAGCCATGTTGCTTCACAGTTGTCAGAATAGAGTCTTACACCTGTGTAATGCACAAATAACCTTTCACTTAAAGGTAAGGACACATGTTCAGGTTTTTCAAACCAAAACCAGGTGTGGATAATAAAGGGTGACAACCTATAGAGGACAGATGGCATTTCTCTTTTTTTTTCCAATTTAGGCTGCATTCACATGACCGAGTTTCACCCATAAAACTTGGTCTGTGGGTTTGGCCTGAACATCATGCATTATAGTTATCTATGGTGCTAGGAGTCCCTGCCTTTCAGTGACATACTGTCTTGTAGTCATTACAGTATGGGACAGTATGTCACTGGGAGGCAGGGACTCCTAGCACCATAGATAACTGTATTGGTTGGAGTCCCTCTACAGGCATATTGTTCAGGCTGGTAAATCCAGCCAACACATTGACCGAGTTTCACAGCTGAAACTTAGTCGTATGAATATGGGGTTACTCCTGACTGTACTCAATTTACACCTGACAACATGTAGTTTTGCCTTTAGGGTTATTCCAGCCTGGAGCATTTATTGCCCATCCAATGGATTCATCATCTATGGTGCAGACGGAAACAGTGTAACATGGCTGTTTGAGTCTGTGTCATAGACAATGAATAGAGCGGCAGGGCGAGTGCTGAACCTTTGCTCTATTTCAAATTCTAGTGAGATCTTGTGGTTGGGGGAACAGAGGTCCAAAGACCCAAGTAGTCAGACCCCCAACGATCTAGCATCTTGAGTAGGTAGGTGATATATGTGTCCGACTGGAATGCCTCTTTAATACAAGCTCGCTTCTTCATTAAAGGGATTATCCAGCTTTCAAAAATTATCTGCAAATATATCCACTGCAGTGCTAAATACTCACTATTCCCTTGTGCAGCCTTTTCTTGGCTTTATTTTACTTTCTGCTCCTTGTATCATTGTTATTTACATGCAGGGAATCTGTGAACAAACTACATTTGAATAATTTTCCTTCAACAAAATGTATTTGCATATTGATTGAGGTACGATATTTCTAGGGAGGATTCTACAAGGAAAAGCCAAAGATTAATCCCACTGAATGACATTGGGGTCGTCCAGGAATTGGAGCAACCCATGTGGACGATGGGGAATGAGTAAAATACAGGTTCTTCAATTCCTAGACAATCCATTTAATACTCATCCAAACTGTACATGCACAATAAATCTATGGCAGAAATCGGAGTTTCAGCACCATTCCTCTGCTCTGGAGCACCATTTTCCTGTCTCCAAAATGGCCACCACAACCTCAGACTACCATATGTCATACTTGCCAGCGTTGGCTGGGATTCTTCTGGCAGAACAGCACACAAAGTGCACTGAAACAATTTTTGGGCTGACCTTGTCCCCTTTTTGCAATGCAGGCATGAAATTGCTGACCATGCCCCTTTATGTGACAAGATCAGCACATAACATGCCCAAATTACATACAGGATGACAGCCCAACATATGCAGGAGCATTCTGCCGGACCCCAAATATATGTCAGCTCTTCCATGACTTTGGTAGTTATTTTGGGAGTGTCCCAGGAGAGTTGGCATGCCTGCCATATTTACAGTGTGCTTAGGATGCCTGAGATACAACCCTTCTTCTCCACATCTCTCCTGATACAGCTGTACCAGGAACCTGTGTTCAGAGACAGCACCATCACCATTGGTGCCGGTCCATCGCAGGGGAGCAATAACACTGGCACTGTATCATTCTCCTCTGTGTCTTCCTCTGCAAGTCTCCTTACAAGTTTTCCTGGTATAGTTACATGAGCAAAGGCAGAGGGGTGTTTCTCAGGCTTCCTAAGAGGCTGTGACATGGTCATTTTGCTGACAAAAAGATAGGTTTTCATAGGGAACAGCTTTCAAAAAAGAGTGGGTCAGGTATGTTTGCTAAACAATGACTATATACCATCACATTTTTATTTAAGACTGGATTGTCACTTTTAAGTGATTTCTACCTGCCATTTACCTTTCTACCACTGGAGGTCAGCAGAGGTGCACAAACCAATTTACATACATCATACAGGAACTGTAAAACTCCAAAGTAAAAGCTTTTACTATTGACCAAATGTGACATTTTAATAATATACAGTATGTGCAGTGGACGGTTCTGATCTCCATCTCTTTCAAACCTGTGGAAAATTAACTCTTTCCGGACTATTTCTGCAAGCTTCATTATTACTGCACTCCAGAGTATGTCATGGGCAGTTTCATGACTGTCCAGCAACTCAGAAAGCTTTACTCAGTGAAACCAAATTTCTGTATTTACCAACTAGACCTGGAGCAGAGCACAGGTCCCCACAGCAGTCATTACCTCCAACACACTGAGTCATGTGCAGTGACCTTTTTCTTGGCTCCTGCAAAGTCAGCACCATGAATAATGTGCACAGTGTTCTAGGTGTGGACTAAGCACCAGACATTTGTGAAAAATCCATCAGACAAAACAGGTAAGTAGAGCCCTGCAGATATAAATGGCCTAAACATAGACAATGACAGTACTGACCTATTCCAAAGTCACTGCTAAGTCTATGGTCAATGCTGCAATCACTATATGCAAAGTTTTCTGTGCAAGTTGACAAAAGAATCCTTGTGGACTAGTATGTCAGTATGCATCTACAGAGAGAAAAAAGTGTGAATGGAATAGATTACTACACCCTGCTAATCCAAACAACAGTATCTGGTGACATTAAAGGGGTGTTCCAGTTCATGTTTTTTTAACCCCTAGGGAGGTCTATATAATAATGAACAGTGCAAACTCACCTGTACGTTCAGCAGGGTAATCTCTATTTGGGTTCCC
This sequence comes from Leptodactylus fallax, assembly GCA_947044405.1. Lineage (NCBI taxonomy): Eukaryota > Metazoa > Chordata > Amphibia > Anura > Leptodactylidae > Leptodactylus > Leptodactylus fallax. Next base: position 1,234,703 of record CAMRHE010000130.1, on the reverse strand, counting down.
ACTCTTCCTGACCTTTAACCTGAACACAAGTGCGTTGGCCAATCAGTGCTATAACAATGATAATCTGTTCAATGCGCAGACACTGATTGGCAGAAAGTAAAGACTGGGGACCCGAACAGATACTCCCTACATACTCTGAACACATGGACCCCTGGCCAAATGGACAATCAGTCAAAAAGGTATTTTGCTTATGAGAGAACCAGCCTGAATTTTTAATAAGGTTAAAATGAGCAACTGCATCCCATCAGTATGTAAACTGTATAGAGGCAACTTGTGGACAAACCCTTTAAACATATACTTTTTTTTTTTTTCCGCAAGGATCATAAGGATGATAGATCCCACCTAATAACATCCATCGCAAAAATCCGTTTAAAATAAATCCATTAAATAATCCTTTTTTTTTAATAATTCTGGCAAGGTGCAGCACCTATTACCTACTAATTCCATCACCACATTCATCTATCTGGAGAATAATGATACAGTCATTGGCGTCTACAACTAGATAGAGACTGAATGGAGAGGACTGTTCTCAACACTCAAGTCTATAGAAGTTATAGAAACATATATGGGCAGATTTATTAAGCCTGGCGTACCGTACAACATTTTTAGTAAAGGCCCTGACTGGTGCAGGGAACGAGAGATTTATGAACATACTGCGGCCTTTTCATCAATCAGGTGGATATTCCTTTGCCAGAATGGAAATCTACACCTGTTATAAACTTGCGTGCGTTGTAATGAATCTGCCAGGCCAAGAGGTCCCCGCCATGCTTCACCCACATTCACACAATGTGGCTTGCAACGTGTGGATCAGGGCTTGTGGCGCACGTTTGGTGCTAGAAACCTAACATAGTATTCCCCTCATAGTGTGAATATGACCTGACACTTTTAAGAAATGCATGGGTGGGGAGGGGCGGGGTGGAGTATACCTACCAAGATTTAGAAAAAGCAAGTGTACGCTGTTTAAGTTATTTCAGGCATTTGAGATGTACTGTGGGAAAAAGTCATTAACAGTTTATGTTGCAGACTTTCACTGAGGTGGGTCCTTTGTGCCAGAATTGACATCTACAGGTTTAACTCGCAGCACTTTACTGGAGGGACATAGTAACTCTGAGGGGCAGAGGCATCCCCACCCTGGATGGTCCTGAGTCCTGCTTCACCTATCACTCTCAAAAGTGCCATAAAATGGAACATGGAACATTTTTTGGCCACAAACAGCCGTGCACCAAAAATGCACAAATTGGAATAAGGTAAACCAGCCAAGAAATGGTGTAAGGAAGACAAAAGTGCCTAATATTTATTGCAAGACGCACCAATTTATCATACAGCATAAGTCACTCTGATAAATTTGCCACAGTTTCTGCCTGCCTGGTTGTGTTTTATCCTTGAAAATAGGACATTATTAATAAATCTACTCAATTCTAACCGGCTTCCGTCAGCACCTGAACTATATCTAATAAAACGGCAGCCAATACAGCAACTTATTGAAAGCTCTCACTTTACAAGCACGAGTGATGAACGTGCAGAGCTGTTGACCTAATACAATTATCAACTTTAGTGTCATTGCGATTACTAAAATATGGCATGTTATTTCCATTATATACCTGTAGTGTGCTCAGGCACTCACTCCTAACACTGCAGAATGGGCTATCTTTTACTCACTATTGCCCTCCCATGGCCAAATTGAAGCATTCCCTAGAATAAGAAAATTAGTATAGCATTTGTCTCTTTCCTGTTTGCTTTGAGAGCTGAGATACAAATGTGCTTTACCCTTATTTGTTTCTGTTACTTGTATAGCGCCAACATATTCCGATATTGTCAGTCACTGTCCCATATAGGGATCACAATCTATATTCCCTATCAGTATGTTTTTGAAGTGTGGGAGGAAACGGAGTACCCGGAGGAAAACCACGCAAACACGGAGAAAACATACAAACTCCTTGCAGATGTTGTACCTTTAATTTTTATGTTTTATCCTACTACTCATGTACTATAGGAAATGATTTCTCATTTGACATAAACAATCTGTGGAAGTTAAAGGGGATGTCCAGGATAATTTTTTTTTTTTTTTTTTTTAATTAGGCTACGGGAGGTGAAAAAAAACACCTGTCTCCGGTGTCTCCCTGTGTGGTCCGGTCCTGCAGCTTCGTTGTTTTCTTCCGGCGGAAGTCCCCGCCACTCATGACCACCAATCAGTGTCCTCAGCGAAGGACACGGGATGTCATTAGCTGTGACATCCCTGGGTCCTTTCCTTAGGCCTCTGATTGGCCTCAGCGGTAATGTGACCGCTGAGGCCAATCAGCAGCCTCAGTGGAAGGGACACGGCACGTCACAGCCGGCAAGGTCTTCCGGCAAAAGAACAGTCGAGCAGCAGGACTGGACTGCTGAGAGGCACCAGAGCACCGGTGAGTAGGGTTTTTTATTTCTCCTCTTCCCTCGGCCTAATTAAAAAAAAATATATATATATATCCTGGACAATCCCTTTAACTTCCACCAATAGTTGGAAAACATTAGGCTGGACAACCACTTTAAGAAAAAATTTTATTATTTCTCCATAAAATAAGATAAATAATATTTTTTGCTTATATAGTGCCTACATTTTCCATAGGACTTTACAAATAATTTCGGATGCAAATATTAACGGATGTAATTCAAATTGAAAAACAAACATTACAGATGTCACTTAACCCCTTCCCACCACAGTCATTCTCCATTTTTTATTGTTTCTTTTCCTCCCTACCATCTAAAAACCATAACTGTGTTTATTTCCCAATGAAATATCCATATGGGCTTGTTTTATGCAAGACATGTTCTGTTTTTCAATGGCACATTTTAATTTTCAAGGTAATGTATTTGCAAAATGGTAAAAACAATTATTTGTGGGGTGAAATAACAATAAAAAAAACACAATTACATAATTTTATACAGGTTTCGCTTTTACTACATTCACTGTATGATAATAATGACATGTTCACTTTATTCTGTGGGTCAGTAACATTATATCTTATTGCAATACCAAAACCGCAGGGAGATAGGAACACTTAGCAATAAACATCTCTACGTCGTTTGACCCATGTACAGACCGGATTTTCCAGACCACAGGCCTTAGACTACCACTGAAGGGAGGCAATATTGTGAAGGCCTACACTTATGTAGAGAAATTGTATAGGTAAATGCTCTTCACATGAGAATAAAATATAAATAGTGCTGATCCTGAAACTACAGCTCCTTTGCGATGGTTGTTGCTATGCTAGGTTCACACTAGTGCTGTCTCTCCATTGTTCAGGTGCGTTGGGGAACCTGAACAACATAAAGGCGGACCGCTAAAACTGCAGTTACACATGAAGCCTGATGGACCCCATTGACTATAATGGGTCTGTAGTTTTTAAAATGAAACTGGCGGAGGAGAAAGTCCTCTGTGCAGGACTTTTTCCTCCGCCAATTTTGGACGGACTCTGCAACAGAGCTTGTCCATATGCTTGTCCATGAATAATTCATACATCCATTCTCTACTGGGATGTTGACTACTGTCCTGATGCTGTGGGAACACATACATAAGAAGCCCATACACCTAACAGCAATGCTAGCCAAACCCACCAATTCCAATGGGATTGGCCAACACTTCTGCAACAGGATGTTGGAGGAAAGAAGGATCAGGCATGCTGAATGTCAACCTGCCTGATATATTGGCAATTTATTTTCCTTTCCACAATGAGAATACTTGCATACTCCGCCAAACTAAACTTGCATGTGTATGGGGGATTTGGGAGGAGTAGCTATTATTAGTAGTTATTGAAGGAGTAGGGTTATTGAAGGAGTAGGGTCACCTTTACAAGGAAAGAGGGGTTGTATAAATTTCTATAAATACAGATAAAATACAGCAGGGTTTAAATAAGACTCAGGGAAAATAAATTGGGGTCAGTATTGATAAGACAGTTGATATTACCCATGAAGGGCAGATGTGGTGTGCTACATCTTATGGCACAATCCGTATACACTGCTGATCTCTCGACCAAACAACCAGCATACGCATTCAGAAGTCTTATACTGACAGAATCAGGGGTGTAGCTATAGAGGGTGCTGCAGTAGCAATTGCTCCTGGGCCTTGGACCCTTAGGGGGCCCAAAAGGTCCCTTTAACACATTCAGATTTTGCAGTGGGGCCCAGGAACTACAAGTTACGTCTCTCTGGAAGGAATGTACTCACCATTTGGGAGGATCTATTCACATAGCCCTATAGACTATAAATTCACTTATTGTGTAAAGCTGGGACTCACAATCCGGTGACTGTAAAGTTTGTTGGCATGCACAAATAAATATGCTGATACTGAACATTTGCACTGCACCTAATTCATTTTACTTGGTTAAAGGGTAAGTAAACCTAGCGCTTGCCAGTAATAACCAAGACATTAAAGTGTGAACAATGGGGCTGATTATTCCTTGGTTTATATCCGATCATTTTAGCAATTTACAAGCAATCGTAAACATAACATGATAGGCCACCTTAACATGTGCTCATATGGGAAGCTGGTGTGCCATTTAAGCTGCTTGCCCTCTTTATCTTGGTTGTGAGCAAGTAGAGGTGGAATGATATTAAAAAAGAGCAATAAATAAAAGTTATTTGTTGTAGGCGAGCTTTATAGGACATTGATAATATATAAAGATTAGTCCTTCAGCTTATAGTATCAATGCAGGGTAATGGAATGATGACATGGATATCTTCTCAATGCTTCACAACAGAGGGTTCCCAGCTGCCCTGTGCACACGGAGTATGATACTATATACACTTCTATCATAAGTCCACAGGACACTCTGATGTCCCCTTCCGTACGATCAAGAGCTGAGCCACATAGACAGGTGCAGATATTCGGAACTGGACAGTTCTACTACAGGCACTAAGACCAGGCAGGGGGCATTGTCACCCCAAACGTCTCGCAGAATCTCAGGCAAATCTGCAAAAAGAAGAAAAGAAAGGACATGGTTCATTAATAAAACACAAACATTTTACATGATGTCTGGCCAGCAGTTTAGGGAAGTGGCTTGTCTATTGTGTAGGTGGTGAGGAAGCTGTGGGAAAGAAGAAATAGGCTTGTTGGATTTCAACATACAAAAAGATTAGCTATTACCAGGTGTCTCAGCCAAGCCATGCATGTATGCAGAGAAATATCTTTTGGAGGACTGCCATCTCAACTGTATGGCCAGCTGGCATAGGGGGTCTTACAGGCAATGCCCCCTGGGAACAGGTATGCAAATTAGTTCTCCTCAAGAAGAAAGGAAAATGTCTTTCTAGTGCCACCTATAAGTAGCTACCCAGTAAGTCCACGTCCAGTTTATTAAAGAGCCTTAAAACATGATGAGGGCTTTCAGCCAAGGCAAAGGCCCCTCCAAAAGTAAGAGACACCCATCTGTAGACAGCTGTTTCAGGGTTGTTGCCCCTCGTGAGTACAGAATAGGGTACTGGTTGGCTGGTGTGAGGCCTTTGACACAGCTCTCAGGGGGTACAGAACTTACAGACATTATCCATGACATGCTGACAGCCACAAACTGATGACACATAGACAATACTTCTTTCCAGAGCTGAAGAGAGCGCAAGATGCTTGCTGCTCCCATAGCTGGAATGAGATCATAGTGTTTGCTTTTTCAGGTAGTGAAACATAGTGGAATTGACAGCACTCCTTCCCATATCTGTAGTCACTTAATACTGCATGTTTTCAGGCCATATGGCTTTTTCTGATGCACGGGACTGAGCTGCAGAAAAGAAAAAGTCTGAAAAATTGAAATATGGCCCAAGAGAGGCCCCACAGAGGGAAGAGACACAATGTTCAGCAGCCTCACTGACTCTATACAAGTTGTGGAGGCTCGCTGTGTAATGATAATCTCCTTAGAAAGAGGATTTTTTTGTTGTGCTTTATTAATTCAGGGCCTGATGGGGATATTAGCAGCTCTTGAAATTGGAAAGGCCGGGAGCGCTGCAATTTGCTGAATCCCAAAATGTTCCAAATGAGCAGATAAACAGCAGCAATAATTGGGCTTTATTAAATCAAGGAGTCGTTCATTACAAGTTTCCCAGCTGTACCAGCGAGGGGGGGCAAGGAGGGAGTGCAGGGCTAAATGCATGCACTTGTAATGGAAATGCATGTGTGAATAAGGACCCCTCAAATAATCAATCCAGGCCAGTGCTATTCAGCGCTCCCCGGCAGGGAGGGGCTCGCTGGGTAAACACTAAAGCTGCCCATAGACATTTTGGCAAGAGATTCCATAGGCTGCCAGTTATCTAATAGCAGTTAGGAGCTTGGGTTCACCTACGGTCCAAGTCACCACCATAATGGTATATTCACACAAGTCCAAAATTGTATTTTGCTTTCATTGAAGCACTACAGGAAATCCACAGGTTCAACTGTATTTGCAGTTTTCAGTGAATTTGTTGCTTTCGTGGGGGTGTCAGAGGATTGCAGATAAAGGGGTATATCTAGGGCTGGGCAATTAATAGAAAATGAACCAAAACTGAACATCAACTTGGATAACCAACATTTTGCTCACGTGTTATTACAATATTCATGAGGTTCTAACTGCAGTTTCATTCATACTGAACACGTACAAATAGGAACTGCTTCATACGCCAGAGTATAATAAGCGGAGACCCAGGGGAGGTGATCTAAGATAAAAAAAAAGTGTTACTCACCTTTCCTGGGCTTCAGTGCGACTCCCTATTCTCTTCCGGTCTTCTGACTGACGTCAGGGACCGCTGAGGCCTGTCACTGGGCCTCTGAGGTCACATTGGTTTCACAACACTATGTGACCTACTGAGGACAGTCCGAAGACGCAAAGACAACAGGGATTTGCACAGGAGCCCAGGAGAGGTGAGTGACCCCAGAATATAATAGCAGTTCTGGTTTGGCCCCAACAAAACCGCAAGGTTTGTCCAACACATACTCATAATTTAAAAGGGGCGTGACCTAAATAATCACCATTAATCGTAACTGAGGTAAAATGCCTGATTAATTTAGGTCATAATCACCCAGCCCTAGTATACACACTTGCAGATTTTGCTGTGGATCAGCAGGTAACCCACAGCAAAACCTGCAATCACCAGATTCAACTACGGATTTATTTGAGTGAAAAAGCTGCACTACATGGAAAATCTATGCATCGTGTAGATGAGATTTGTTAAAGAGGACCTTTCATGTCCTCTAATCAAATCTGTACAATAGAGGTCTATGGAGAGATGAGGGGGAGGAAAAGGAGAATTCATAAAACATCAACAATATATAGATACAGTTCTTTTTCACAACACAGCTGGGTTATTAGTAATCACTATCCAGCCTTTGCTGACAGGAATGGTTCATTTCATGCAATAGATGGGCTCATATATCTTTCTCTTCTCCCCCCTTCCCTCTCCATAGAGCTCACTGCAAACTGAGACTGATTGTGCATGGAGTATGGATAGAACAAATCAGATAAGAAGTAAAGGCAGAAGAAATACTTAAAGGGGTTGTCCAGCCCCAAAACGATTTTTCATACTGATGACTTATAGATCATCAGTATGTGATCTGTGGTGATCTGACACCCAGACCACGGACACATGGGATAAGTTGGCAGCCTCCGGGAGCCAGACGTTACAGCAGTGGATAGGGAGTGAGTGCAGGCTGCACCTATTTAAGTAATAGGATCGGGGCTGCAATTTCCCAGAATCGCCCTCCTAGTACATGAATAGGAGTAGCTGCACAATCTCCTGTCCACTGACGTAACTTCTAGCATCCGAAGGCTGGCAGAAGAATGTATTAAAAATGAGTACATTGTAAGATTCTGAATTTTGCACAAATTATTAATTTCTCCTTTCACAGCTCTATCACGGGTTTTATGTTTGCACAAAAAAGTGTTAAAAAAACTAAATGTATTAAATTTACGCCACACTCACTCTTACCGACAGAACTGGAAAAAGAAAAGTGTTGCATAAAAGCGTTGTTTTTTTTTTATGACACAAACAGAAGATAATTCCAGCTTGGATATACTTCAAAAAGATGCAGATTATGCTATAAAATAGTTGTGAAATCCCCCCCCCCCAAGTACATAAAAGAAAATGTATAACAAATTACAAAACAAGTATCACAAAGCCATTACAACGCTTGATGTTAGAAGTAGAGATATTTCCTGAAATATTAATTATATAAATGGTGGAGTCGCCCTGCCATAATTAATGTGTAAAATTAAAGGGAGTCTAGCACCACAAAAATCCATCCTAAACCACTTATATGCAGTTGTAGGGTGTGTTAGTGACACAGTGAACATATCTTTTTGGAGTCAAGGTGCAATTTTGATGCCAAGAAAATCAACTTTTAATCCGTATACAAATGAGCTGTTTGGTGTACACATGGAAGGGGAAGGGGGGGGGGGGGTGCCCGATTCTGCTGCAACATGTGTGTTCACCTGTGGTCACCACACATCAGGACATGTCTATGGTTATGTTCACTATGTCACTAACCAGCCCTACAGCCACCTCGGTGGTTTAGAAGTGACTTTGGTAGTGGTAGACTCCCTTTAAGGCTAGGGCTATACAGCGATTTTGGCTGCAACGTCCGTTGCTTGATCAAAGATCGCCAGGTTGACTTGTGACTCTTTCACTCATGTTAGTGAGTGTTGTCCCATTGCGACCCCCATTCACTTAAACGAATGAAAGAGTCACAAGCTGATCTGACGATCTTGGATTGCAGGTAAAATCGTCATGTAGCCCTAGCCTAAAAAGTACCTATCAGCTTAACAAATATCTGCTAAGCCAATACAAAGTTGACATGAAGTCTTAACTGGTGGGGAAAGGGTGCCGATCACCATAACTAATGGGCAGAAGCAGTCAGCCGAGTGTTGCCCCTCTTCACTTGTGTTCAGCTATCCTTGGAGATCACCCTTTTACTATAAACTGTAACAATGTCACAAAAACAAAAAAGGACTATATTACATAAATTGGGAATTTCTTCTTTAGGAAATAAAAAAAAAAAAACTTTTGACATTGACTTATTACAGAGCTCTATTGTTTTAAGGGGTTAAATACATGGAGACTTGGAATACATCTGCATTTCGTCAGAACAGGTAATGGACGCACCTCGGCAGCCGGCACCAACTAATTACCTACCTTCCCCAAGACAATATGAGCTACTGCTGAAAGCTGTACTAATGATATCTCACCCACTTACAGGTTTTCTCCTGCCTTCAGGGAAGTCTCCGAACACTGGCACCAAGAGAGTGACATCAGCATAAACTACATAGAACATCCACACCCAGATCAGCCAAGTGGGCACCACACAGCAATATTATATCATGTAGTCAGCGCCCTCCAGCTAATGCCATAGCGCAGCACTTACATCTTGCTTATACTAAATAAATGCAGTGCTTGTATACCTCCCTATACTAACCAGGATCCCAAATCACATGCAGGCCTAAAATGCAGACCGATCCCACCCCAAGTCTAATAAGAATTTCAATCATGACCTTCTTTTATCCATGCATGGATTGTTTGGTCACTTAAAGTGGACCTTTCACCACTTCCACCAACTCCAAGTATCTGCAGCCTTAAAAAAGGAGCCGCTTCACGGATTCTGACGCAGCGAACCTAACAGCATTTATTGCTCAGGAACAGTGGGGGCTAGAGGAAAAATTCTAACTAACAAAATCAGTGGAGCGACACTTAGTGAAGGATGCAAAGAGCTGGCGTGAAAGTGGTAAAAGTTTCTCTTTAATGCGGATCTGTAATCGGAATATAGGGCAGGCTAAGGGTATGGTACTATCTAGCAGAAGACAGGGTCACACTGAATCCAAAAATCATGGAGAACAGTGTAGCAATGAGGTGCAGGGGATAACTTGATAATAGGTGGAAGTCTGACCACTGGTAGTCTCCACAGATCCCGAGAACGGGGATCCAGTTCCCCCTATGTGAGCACTGAAGATAGCCATGTACAGTGCTCTAAGAAAAGGATTTTGGACAGGAAAGGAGTGTCTCTGAGAAGTTTTGGGATCAGCAAGGTTGTAAATAGCCCTTCACTGTATGGTAATAGGGTGTGTTCTACTATACTCATGGATGTTCCAAACGTTTTTTTTACTGGGACATGTCTTTAAAAGCAGTCACGAAATTACCCCATAATGTGACTGGTATAATCATGTCATGTAAATCATAAAAACACAGAGCAGACGCCAGATGACAGCCGCTCCATGACACTTTATGTTATTACTTGGTAACAGATTGATTACATAAAGACTCCTATCATTCAGAATACAAGGAAAACAGGTAAAGAGTTAGGCTGTCAATACAGCTTCAACAGTCGGTGACAGCTATTTCTGTTGACTCTGATATGCACATGCATGCCTAGTCAAGAAAGTATGTTTTCTCCATCGGAAGAAGGGATCAGGCCGCTGCCAGACACCTCTGGTGTCTGTTGACGGCGTATCAGCAACTCCTCTTACACATAAGATGGTTAGATGGTCCTGCAGTCTGGACAATTTTGCTCTTAAAGGGGTTTCTAGGCTTAACCACTGATAACCTATCCTTAGGATAAGTCACCAATTGAAGATCGGAGGGGGGGTCCTGGTCAATCTGCTTGTGCCGTTTGAAGAGGCTGCATCGTTCAGGTAAGCACTGCAGCCTCTTCACTACTTACCAACCACAACGCTGTACATTTCTATGTACTAGGAATCGCAGCTCAGCACATTAATTTGAATGGGACTGAACTGCAAACAGGCCATGTGAAGAATGAAGGTGATGTCACATGGCCTGACTCTTCAAACAGCTGATCTGCAGGGGTCCAGGGTGTCGGAACCCTGCTAATCTTCAACTGATGACTTATCCTACAGACAGGTCATCAACTAACAAGTCCTGGGTACCTTTAGTCCCACTACATTTGGTAGCATACACCCAGTATATTATGGTAGTATGGTAGCATACCCAGCATACACAGAAAACTAAAAAAAAAAAAAAAAAAAAAGAATCAAAATCACACCTTTACATAATATTGCCTGTAGTATGCCTGTGCTTTGACTTACCTGCTGTGAGGCTCTGTAAGTCTACCCTATCACTCCGGTAGAAAACTCTGCAGCACAATGGTATGAGAGGGGAATTTTTGGGAAGTTCACCAGAGGCTTTATGCAGGACAGTCTTTACAAGCTGGCTTGTGCTACACCAATCCAAGGAATCCGCCTGAGGTGTAGGCCTTGAAAGGGACAGTACAAGGGAGGCACATGTCTCACAGCTGGATATAGAACCATTCAGTGTGACCTCGAATCCCGAACTTGTCTCAGTTATTGATATATTTCTTCTGCCATCAGGATCACTCACAGCAGCCATGACATGCCACTCCACAACAGCCCCACGTGGAAGCCTGGGAACTACAGCCACGGTAAGCGCAGCACAGGGATCCTGAAAGTAAGATAGAGACATAACTTTCACCTTGACATACAGCATGAATAATAGTGGTATACAGTAATAAGGTTAGAATAAAAAAACAATACCTGTTAAATGACAATCGGTAAAATACATTATTTATACATTCATAATGATATATTTCTCAGCATTGTCTAGAGAATTTATCCACACCCATTATACCCATTACTATTTCTATTCTTCTGTGCCTTCATAAAAATAGGCCAACTAATAAAAGTGTCATAACTTTCTTCACCTCATTTTCAGCAGATGATTCCCATGCTGTTATAGCACAACGTATGTACGAGCTCTGTGTCACGTAGCAATGGGCAAGCATAACGTGACTTCGGGAAGTGCCAGGACTGATGGCATCCAAGACTCTGTCCACATGGCGCAGGGAGAGTCCGCTCTGTGCCACAATTCCTCCAGGGATAAGCTGCATGGTGCAGGGTATTAGTGCAATCTGTCCTGCACAAAATACTGCACCACCAACCTGAAATAGAAGCAGAAGAGAAATTTACAATCTCTGTCCCCATTCTGCATTCACTTAAGAGTAATAATGCTATATACAGGTAACAGAAATATTCCATATTTTACAGTCACCAAAAATATGTTACCACCACTATACACACATTCACTACACGATCAAAAGAATAAGGACTCCCCTTGCTAATTTGTGGGTTCGCTTTTTCAGCCACATGCATTGCTGGCAGATCTAGTCTCCATAGACATTATCAGACATATAGGTTGTACCAAAAAGCACTGTACAACAACACTGTAATAATAGGCCAGCCTTCCATCAAGATGGTCAAATTACAGCACAGTCAAGTGTAAAAGTGCCCGTGTGCCCATACACCTTCAATAGTTATTCCAACGGACTACCCCATATACTTGCAGGCAGAGTTAGCCGCAGTCAATCACATCTAGTGGTGGCTTATCTTCTGGGGGAACAAAGGATTGGGCATTATAATCTTTAGGATGCCTGATCCTTCCATCCCCTGATGGCATTTGTCAAGAGAGTCGAGAGAATACTTGGCTAGGACTGTCAGCAAGTTTGTTGAATATGCTGTGTAGGCGCACCTTAAAGGGAGTCTGCCACCAAAACCCAGCATATTAACCCTAAGTTGATGAGATATGCTAGGTCCTGGAGACAAACTCCAAAAACGTTCTTTTTGGAAACAAAAAAGAGCAACTAAGTAGCAGGTCCCTGAAGTTCACAAAAAATGGCTGCTAAGTGTTAAAGTGCATATAATGCTAAGGGGGAAAAAACACATGGACCTGTTCTTCGATCTGGGATCAAGACAAGACGAAGATCACCACATGCAAACATAAGTGTAAAGTGTAAAGCACACTGCCATTACACTCTAGAGCAATGGAAATACATCTCTGAATGGATGACTCAAGCCTCACTATCTGGCAGTCTTAAGGATTTGGATACAGTATCACTATAAGTCCCTCTGACAAGTAGGAAGTTCCACCTTCCGATATTTGGAGGAGTTGTTCAACTGACAGCTATTCCTCCCCTGTACACATGAACAATAAGATTAGAAAAATATTCACACTTGGCACCAAGGTCAATGGGGAAATTGAGTAAACAGCTACCAGACACATCCGACAGAGGCTTATCTCTCAATTTTTTGTTCCTCTATCATCCATCTGTCAGGGAAGAGTCAGGACCTATCCATACATACTAAATAGTTGGCCGGTCCCATTAAAAATTAATGAGCTGACAATTTTTCTCTTTAATTAAATGGGGCCTTTAGTTCCTGAGCAGAGAAACACTAATGCTACAGCATCAAATTTAGAGGGCATGTCTAACAATTTATGGAAAACCCTATCCTAATCCAACATGACCTGCGCACAAAGTAAAAATTGCACATACAATGAAAGATCCTGACTGACCTGCACAAAACCCAACATCAACCTAAGCAACCCACCATGGGATGAATCAGAGCATCAACCCTAAAGCTCCATGCACACAGCATGTGCATTTTCAGTGTGCTATTTTTCACGACTAGCACACTGACCCATTATACAGTAATGGCCCCACTCACCGTGTATCATGGGTCTGTGTATGATAAACTCAGGATAATTCCGATACTTTTCCATTTTGCGGCCTTGGCGTACTGAAGGATATTAATAGGTCTGTGTAAGCATCATCCATGTGCCGACCATGCTGTTCAACCATGGAGCCAGTATATACACATGGTTGTATGCATGTAGCCTAAGGCCTTATTCACACGACAGTGATGTACTTGGCCGTTTTGCATCCGTTCCATTTTTCCACCTTTGATGGTGTCATCCCTTTTGCACCAGTTTTTAACTGTCAAAACAGATGAATTTCTTTTTTTAACCCAACCTGTCAATCCGGTTTACATCTGTTAAAAACAGATCAGTTGATTTCTATTGGATCTGTGAAAACGGCAAAGATAGCATGTCAGTTTTTGTGATGGCCATGAAAAACGGTCATTCAAAAAAAACATGTGAATGGACACACCGAAATCAATGTGTTCTGAAAATAAACGTGTGATGGCCGTTACAAGAAACAGCTGTCAAACTGCAGTTTTTCACTGTCGTGTGAATAAGGCCTAAAGCTTTATTCACATGAAAGTGAATATCGGCTGTGCAATAGTGTTTTTTGTTTTTACGGCTGTCACATGGCCTAATTTAATTCATTGCATGTGAATTGGGGCTATTCACATGACCGATAGTTTAATGGTCTGTTGTAACACACCATCAATATATAGATTATATTCTATTTCTGTCCGTTTTCAGGGATCCCTAGATACAGAGTAGTGAAAACGTGTTCAAAACAGCCGTGAAAAATGTTTTGACCATTGGTTGTGTGAATGTAGCCCTAGTTGCATTTCCTAATGCAACCTCACCCAATGATCTTTCTATTGTAATTTCCGAGGTGTAACACAAACCAAATGCACCCAAAGCTGACACAGACATTAGACATACTAGATAAGATCAGTGTGAAAAACAGATACCATTTACTGGCCATGGTTTTGGAATGAGATGTTCAACAAATTCATGTGGTAATGACTTTCAGGTACCCACAAGTTATTTGGCCAGTGTCCTACTGTAAGATGTTTATGGTCTATAGCCTACAGGATGCAACTATACACTAATTACTACCCATTACAGTATTCCTGATACCTAGACAACTTGGAGACAGGAGTGTTGTAACTGATCTGGTATTAATGCCGCAGTGACATCACTAGTGTCTAATGAATTACTGGAATCTATTTCTCTACACTATTAACTTTACTACAAGAGGTGAGACACAGAACACAGATTTGTGATTTCTTGGACTTACTTTAACGCAACAAATAAAACAGTCCCTTATCTTGTGTCCTTTATGCCAATACCACTCTTACCTAGCAGAGAGACGAGTCCAGCCTGCCCATAATTAAAGAAGGACTCCCACAAAATTTCCGCCTATATAGTGCAGTATATTCTATTGTTAATAATTCAGAGGTTCTTGTGTATACCTGTTTTAGTTAATGTGCCCTTTATCTATTTTGGCTCAGTTTTTGCTTAGTTTTAGTTCACAATGCATTTGTTCTGTCCTATGTAAAGGCAGCCAGTCTTAGATTAGTGACACAGAACCTCTGTCATGTAATTCATAGTCTTCAGATATTTGAGCAGCTTCAGCCTATCTCCCCTGCCTCTTGCTAGTCCTCTCAGCTGTAAAAAAAAAAAAAAAAAAGGAAAGTGAAGCTGAATCTCAAAATGTACACTGAAGATTCTACACACAGTACTCACAGATAAAGATATATAACTCTGCCACTAATCATTGTAGGGACTCTACTGTATCACTGCACTTGTTGTCCCTCAGATAGGGCAAAATGATATCTACAGATATGTACAACAGTACTGGAGAGACATGCAGAGGGACAGGAACGTCAGAGCTTGGTTCAGGGGACAGAGCAGCTCTGAGAGGCTGTAAGAAGGATTTGATAGATGCTGGTGTCATCTGGTAATTCACATTAAGTCATTCATTATTAGGGAGACTGACATTCTGTCTACACAGGAAAGCGTCCTTGCACTGGTTGTCAGACTGGTGATCACATGACACTGCTGCCCATAATGAAATGGCTCAAAATGCATGGATGCAACTGAATGGGGATGTAGCAAGTCAAACAAATATTGCTGGTAAGCATTATGGGGCTGATATAGAATTGCTTTTTTGACACAAAACTCTCATACAAGCCATACATTTTTTTTGCACGTCTGAATTTTTGTGCAAAAAATGTAACATTTTAAGATTTGCTCCTCACAAGCTGCTTTCCGCAAAAGGGGTGTGGCAAGGGTGGGACCATCAGCCCTGTCAGATTTATTGTAAATCATGCCCAAAATTTATAGCAGCAAGGAGCTGGTGTAGAGTTCTGTTTAGGCACATGAACCCTGGACCATGCGTCTAATTTACCACAAAACGTGCACCTAGTCATAAATTAGGCACACGTCCAGCATGGACCAGTGTGGAAAACGCCAGTCTTGGTAAATTAGCCCTCCATACAACATAGATCCCATACTGTCCTCCTGGCATCTGGGTCTCCTCACCAGCACTCTATGCATTTAGCAGCAGGGTGCTTACATTTATTGCTGAATGCCTGGAACTTGGCTGACAGTGACAGCAACCTGCTCCATCTTACCTGGCAGAGAGAGACAAGATACCATGGCAATGACAATACAGTGTTCTCACGACCTGCTTCAATATTTTTCAGCTAAGACTGATGCAGAAAGGGAAAACTCATGTAAAGCCTCCCTCAAAATGAATCCTCTCTTCAGTGACTATTGTATTTATTGTATATAGCAATTACTATTATATCTATGGACCGTACATATAGCAGGCTTCAGACTGTTGCTGCTGCATGCATAAGACTTCTTCATGAGTGCTTCATATGTTCCTCCATGTACTACCACTTAGACCTATATCTGTCTTAAATGTTCCTCCATGTCAATAAACACGGCATAGCCATGGATTCTGAGCTGCATTTGCATAAGTTTGCAATGAACACAGTCCCCTTCAACACAGCAGGGATTACCGATAGAACATGCCTATCCTCAGTTAGGACAGAAATCCTCTAATTTCTTCCTCTTTGTGACCCCACATAGATCAGCTGTCTGTAACTAACGCTGCCTGCCATCAATACCCAATAACCTGAATCCACCTGATAAATGCAGCACCGCGCCTGAAGAGCTTGCTCTTATCCCGAGGTCAGAGGGCACCCAATATTCAATAGGGAAACCAGCATTTTGCCTTTATTGGACAGCAACTCCCACTGCAGGAAAGAGTGTGCATCTCTCTGCATACTGAGTGACACAGAGAAGTCTCTCCCTGCAGGGCGCCCGTCAGGACAAGGGGTGATGATGATGATGACAGGGGACAAAACACACAGTGCTGTCATGGGCTAGGGTTCACAAATACCTATAATAGATCTAGATTACCAGATGTGAGGAAGCATGTACAATGTACACAGGGAGTCTTAAGATCATCAGGAAAGCAAAAAAAAAAAAACCCATTACAAGCCTGTATACAATAGTAACACATGAGGCTTAATACCTATATCCTAGCAGAAAATGACCTGTGTAAATATCAAAGATGAGGTGGGGGCAGCATGCAAGTGGCTCCCCCTGGAGATCTAACCTCTGGCCCTGGCTCAAACCCAAATCAATAAAAGCTGTAACCTGCCGCATCAGATCCCTAACGGGATTAGGGACCTTCTCATCTCACAATGTGTGATAATCCTGCCTGTAATTAGACTAATAGAAGCCGTCCCTGCAGGGGGCTCCCGATGCCACAGCACACGCAGAGGTACAGAACACACATGCAGCAACTCCGGCGGGCACAAGTCATACAATATCTGCCCAAATGAGGAAATGATTGTATGTCATGGCTAATCTGCACAGTATAACAGTCCAATATAATTTTACTACTAGTCATTGCTTGGTATAATAATGTGAAAAATTCTTACTTTTTTTGCAAGACAGACAGAGTTGTAACTTGAAGCTCCTGGGCCCAGATGCAAAATATGTAATGGGTCCCAATATCTACCTTGTGACACTTAGAATAGTGGAAAAGGGACCTTTACGGCCCAATAGCAACTACAACCACTCCACATCAGAATTCTGGCATTATAACGTCAAAAATTGTGCAACTTTTTGAACTTATCTGCACAACAAAGTGCGCCATGTTACATTTTTACACCGTTCACTCTACTTTTGTAAAGTGGGTGGTAAAGTGGGTAAAATAAGCCTGGCGAGCTGATGGCACAGAAGATTTATCAATTGTGACTTTTAAAAAGTTGCATAAAGTGTCGCAACCTCATTCCACCAAAGAAGTGGCTTAGAAAGGCGAGTAATATCATGGGACACACGTGTTAGAATTAAAGAGGCACCAAAATAATCTAACAATGTGCATGGATGGATTAATTCGGCACAAATTCCAGCAAAGCAAACTGCGACAAAAGTGTTTTTAAAATCTCCCCCCATCATAAAACTCCCCTAGTGTGCATGTGTCTATAGAGGAAAAAACAATGTAATAATAATAATAATAATTATATATATAATCTATATAGACATATAGACATATATACACATGCACTCTAGATATTATATTACATATATATATAGTACATATATTACACACACACATACAATGTGTATGCGTATATATGTATATATATATGTATATATATGTATGTTTTAGTCACACAAATGTATACATTATATAAGAATCTGTCAACTTTCAATTGAATGGTACCCGTCCCATATATAATATAAAATCTGTGCAAATTTGTGGACATTGGCAGCTGCTCAGGTGGAAGTAACACTCGCTATGTGTGCGCTGTTGGGTGGTGCTCAGTCTTGCTCTGTTTGCCTGTCTGAATGCTGAATGCCCCCGTACTGGATGTGCTGTGCAGGGCAGGCAGCGCTGTCACCTCCGCTTTGTCCACGGCGCGCTGATTACCCTCTTTTTTTTTTTTCTGCCGAGCTTCGCTTTGCGGATACTATCAAGGTCAGGAGCAGTCGCTCAGAAAAACAAAATTAGACCCCCACCCTTCCGTGCAATCTGGGATGTGCCTCCCTCCCCTGCAGTGTTTCACTGGGTGCAATCACCAGGAGAAAGGACCAATATTACTTTATACAGACGGAATCTCTTAGAAACATAACAGGGACATAGAGAGGCGCCATCTAACGGATCTCATCTATGTGTATTCACAATTAAATCCAGGTAGGTGTCAAAAGGCAAGTGGTTTGTAATGAAGAGGCAACGAATTAATAACCTTGCAAAACCATGGCACTGTCCCTTGCAGAGGTATCGCCGCACTTCTCATAGCTGCCAGAAGAGTACAAGCACATGCCAGTACGTAATATTCATCTTAAGGCCATAGACAGGCTCCACTGTAGAAAACATACAACACCATTTATATACTTACCTGGTCTATTATCTATAATAAAGTGGAAAAAAAAAAACTAAGTGAGAGAATCATATCAATACTTTGGCAAATGGCGGAAAAATATAAAACCTCCAACTTTATCCTGACTTTCTCTGATGTCCTATAGGGGGCGTTCTATGAGAATATACAATTTTGGTTATCTCAATAAATTAACTAAGATTTACTCCAAGCAAGGGAAAGCTTTCATATTTTTGGGAAGATATTTCTTACCTCTGCTGGTGTACATGTCTATGTGCCATAGGTAATGATGAGCAAATGGTCTACAGAAAGGCTTGGACAGCAAATGTGGTGAATATGTGGCACCCTTTTCATTTATTATTTTCTAGAACAGGGGTTCCTTGTCCCATGCATGTGGCCAACAACTCCATTCAAAGCAATGTATTCGACTATCTCCATCAGTCCCATAGAGATTGAACAGAGCGGCAGAGCACACGACCACTATGCCATTGAAATGGGGTACACGGGACCCCTGTTTTGTGATCAGCGAGGATCAAACACTTATTACCTGTCCTATGGATAAGTGATAAGTTGTGATTGAGGGACAACTCTTTTTATGGAGAGCATTGGGCTATATATCAAAAAGCAGCAGCAACCCCCACATGTCATATAAACTATTTAATCACAAAGATGACCCCAGAGCGAAACCAAGAATGAAAGAAAAATACAGATATTCTATCCATCTGACATTTTATGGCACTGGCTAAATCAAACTATATACTTGTCATAGTCTTTCAGTTTCTATATAGCTTCTGGTGTTTTGAATATTACAAGCATCTTCTTGTTTCCTTCAAAGAGGTGGGGGGGGTTAGAAGGGGACATTATTTCTGCCAAGGTGCCTCCTGTGACCTGCCCGCCGGGGGTCTCCTTCCAGGACACTGGAAATACTGACAAACCCCATCACCCCGCATTAAGCGCCTCACTCTAATACCCCTAATTCCAAGGAGTTGCAAGACCGTCAGCTAAAGGGCACAGTGTCTGACTGACTGATGCTGAAGGGACAGTCTCTACCCAAGGCTGTCACATCCTACAGACCTTCTTCCAATCTATCTAGCCTTTTTTACAAGCGACATGAGGTGCAAGTTAAGTATTGCAACACTAGGTGGCACTGTGACACTGCACCAAAGCACTACATAAAATGCAATATTCTTTCCATTTGTGCTACACAATAAACAAATAAACATAAAGCATTTGTCATTCTCACAAGGAAAGCCACCAAACACTGCTTTTACATTTACTTTACCAGACACTGAACTCTCTGATCCGTGCATGTGATGGACTATGGATATGCTACATAAAAGTTTCACAAGTCATCGCCTTTAATGCAGTTATTTGGGTTATGTTTTTCCAAGTAAAGTATCGTAATATTAAGTTATATATGTTTATGCCTTAGTGTTTTATGAGATCGCTACATTTACTATAGCAATAGAAATTCTGAACCCGTTTTAGTCAACTGAGTGACAAGATCTCATAAGCAGTGATCTGGATAAAGCGGGAACCTCTCCCATACACTGGCTAACTTCAAGATTTCAATAATAATAATAATCACAGAGGATTTTAATAATCTGAAAAGATGTATTCTGAGTCACAGTTTCATCCGGCACCATGTGATTAGCAAAAAATATCCCCAAGGGGACAGAGACGTGTCACACTACATTGCACTACCTCTGCTGCCAGCCTGTGCTCTATCTGCCCTGACCGCTCCGTTTCCCTTCCTCCTGGATGTCAGTGGCTGTCATAAGTGAATATTATTAATACCTCGGCATGGGCAAGATTAATCAAGGTGCTAAGTGACACTAAGCTTATAATAATGCCATGCATGTCTGCCACACGTAGCTGCTCACCCGCACGGCTTGGCTGTAGGGACCGATGTTAGCAGGGGCCCAGTGGGAAATGCTTTGTACATGCATGGCTATCTTCTCTGGGGGGCAGTCTTCACCACCAATGACAGGCCACTGCCAAAAGAGAACATCCATCTTCAAGAGGGTATCCTGGGGTAGACAGCACTGCATGCAAACCCTGGAAAACCACAAAAATGAGAGAATCAGTACAAGTGATAAAAAGATCATGTTGTGTTACAAGATCATTAGCGATCGTGTGACGTGTTCCAAAACCTTCTGTAGCATGTAGGGTGCTTAGGAAAAGCACAAGGGCTCTAGAAGTTGAGATATGGAGTAGTGCTTGCAGGATCCACTGTAGAGCTCTAACATACTACTTTACATTGCTGTTGGGTGAGTCCAACAGCTATTCCCCCCACCCTCCACATACACGTGCACACTTAGCTCTATTGGGCACTCATGTGTTCAAAATAGTGAGAAGTAAGCAGGCATTTGCTTCCAGCACTAAGCTCCAGTTTTTTCACCACTACAACCAATCACTATCCTGAGCAGCTTATGACACAAGACCGCTGAAGCCAAGGACTGGCTGCAGCAATGATGTGTGTATATGAACATGTCACTGCTGCAGACATGTATACAAATCCTGGAGGACTGAAGTTCATCGCTGGAAGCAGCAGGCAGGAGGGTGGAGCGTATAGAATTTTTTGTTATTTTAAAGTTTGCTTTATCCTTAGGGCAGATCATCACTATGTATGCGGTAGGGATCAGATAGTAGACCCCGCAGATTAGCTAATTAAATAAGTTGTGGTGCTCACGAGCGTTGCAACTTCTTCCATGTGCTGATGACGTCATGTTCATCGGTCACATGGTATAGCAGCAGCCCAGTTCCATTCAGATGATAATGGCTGAGCTGTAATACCAAGCAGGCCGCGGCACTCAGTCCCAGAAAACCCCTCAACTTTTTTTTTTTTCTATAACTTGCACAACCCCTTTAATCAAATATATATGGCCAGCTTTCATATTAAACATTAACGCTGGCCATAAACATTAAGTATTTAACCAACCATGCTTTACTGTACATTGAATCACAGTGGATTTAAATGGTCACTAACTTTTCAGACAACTTAGTTTCATTTAATAGAGCATGTGATTCTGGACCAAAATGTAATGTACTTAAAGAGGACCTTTCACGTCCTCATGTATATGCGGTTTTACATACCGCTAGAAAGCTGACAGCGCACTGAATTCAGCATTCTGTCGGCTTTCCCGGTATGTGCCCCGGGGCTGGAGATATCAGGGGTCTAAATTTCACCTTTCACTGTCAGAAGGGTGTTACTGACAGTCTAGCTTGGCTGTGGATAAGTACAGAGAGAGAGGGCGCTAAGCTGTGAGGAACGCCCCCCCAGTACAGTGCTATGAAGGAATACTGTCAGGGAGGGCGTTCCTCACAGCGCAGCTAGACTGTCAGGAACGCCCTTCTGACAGTGAACAGTGAAACTACGACCGCCGATATCTCCAGCCCCAGGGTATATAATGGGAAAGCAGACAGAGCGCTGAATTCAGCGCGCTGTAGGCTTTCTAGCGGTATGTAAAACCGCATATACATGGTCCTCTTTAAATTAAAAATGTTGCTGATTCCTGCCACTAGGGTCCTGCCTTGTTGCTAGGAAAGGTCTGTCCATAGATACATTAGATAAGCAAAAGTCTACATAGTGAGTGGAGGGGGAGGTTCTACTCCTATTACACAGTGAATGCAGATGGGAAGGGCTGATTCTCCTCACAGCCTACACACGTCTGCAAATTGTTGAAACTGCACATCTCACAGCTTACAATGTAAGCAAAGTCTACTTATGTACTTCTATCTACTGGCTGCTTGTGTGATAACAGATGGGATATTATTCACAGACATCAAGCAACTTTACTGACTGTCCTCATAGATTGCTCTTTACTTGTGTCAGAGATATTATAGGCTGCATCACCCCTGCAAACATTTGCCCTGTATTTGCAGTTCAGTGTTCCCAGATCTCCTATATTATGGTCATTTGGGCTTTTCTCGGCTATTTGTTTGCTATTGTACAGTTACTCCTGGCAAAACTGTTCCTGAATAAAGTTCTGAACATATGTACATACAGTATGCTGCCACACAAGCATGTACAGGGCTCTGTCTCACCTGGAGAAACCAGGGAACACAGTGAGAATAATGTTCTTTGACTTCTCCAGTGCTTTTAACACCATACAGCCCAGGTTATTGAGGGACAAGCTGGGCCTTGCTGGAGTGGACCACCACCTCTCCAACTGGATCCTAGACTACCTCACAAATCGACCTCAATACGTGAGAGCCCGAGACTGTGTGTCAGGTACCGTGATCTGTAATACGGGGGCACCTCAGGGTACGGTTCTCGCCCCTTTCCTCTTCACACTGTACACTGCAGATTTTAGGTGCAACTCATCCAGCTGCTACCTACAGAAGTATTCTGACGACTCTGCAATAGTGGGTCACAACACAGATGATGATGACAGGGAGTACAGAGAACTGAACCAGGATTTTGTGAACTGGTGCCACCGGAACCACCTGAAGATTAACGCGGGGAAGACCAAGGAGATGGTGGTGGACTTCCGTAAAGGCAGAAGCCCTCCTAAACCAGTGGACATCCTGGGGACGGGCATCGAGATTGTGAACACCTATAAGTACCTGGGTTTGCTCCTTAATAATAAGCTGGACTGGGCAGATCATATGGAGGCCCTGTACAGGAAGGGCCACAGCAGGCTCTACCTGCTTAGGAAACTGAGAGCCTTTGGAATCCGGGGGGCACTTCTTAGAACTTTCTTCAACTCGGTAGTGGCATCAGCCATCTTCTTTGGAGTGGCCTGCTGGGGGAGCAGTATATCAACCAGGGACAGAAATAAACTTGACAAGCTGATTAGAAGGGCCAGCTCTGTCCTGGGGAGCCCACTGGACCCAGTGCAGGCGGTGGGTGACAGAAGGATACTGTCCGTGGTGAGCTCCATGCAGAAGAAGTAGTCCCATCCCATGCATGAGACTGTGATCGCGCTGGGCAGTACTGTCAGTGACCGACTGCTCCACCCTAGGTGTGAGAAGGAGCGCTATCGGAAGTCTTTCCTCCCCACCGCGGTTAGGCTGTACAACCAACACCGACCTAAGCGGAGATCATTACATACAGAGAACTGAAATATCTCTCTGCCTGTTAAATCCCCCCCCCCCTCCTCTGCTACGTCCTATCTGTCTGTCTGCTATTAATGTAATGCCTCTCACCTTGGAACATTCCTGTACATGTTGTATTTGTATTTGTATCTGCTTATCTTTGCTGCTGTAACACACTGAATTTCCCCATTGTGGGACTATTAAAGGACTATTATTATTATTATTATGAAATAAGTGCCTGAAATACCCAAACAGACTCTCCACACCACAAAGTAAATGCAGTAAAATACCGATCAGTCACAATGTGCGTGCCCCAACACACATTTCGCATTGCATGGTTGTGTGGCTGTGCATAGACATATGTTCAGAACTTTACCCAGGAACATCCAGACTTACTTTCCCATATGGGCGTTTATTGTTTTTACATGTGCTGACCATTCACAATGTTGTTTATGTGTGGTTACTTTCTCATATTTTCCTCCTTTTATGTAACATTATCTATTTTATTATTTATTTAATAAACATGCATTTTATTATCATTTGTTTAGTGAGTTTTCTATGTGAATTTATCATTTATTGTCAGTAGTATCTATAGAGATGTTCTCTTCTATTGTAATACTGTCAGTTTTGCCTGTGATGTAATTGAGGTGACTGCAGCAAAGAAAATTGGCAAGTGTCAGATTATTATTAGACTTAGTGGCCAGAGTGAAAACTGCAGGAATCAGTACTTTAAAAAAAAAACAAAAAAAAAACAAAACACATTTAACATTAAAAAAAATTTAAAAAAATATATGTTTAGCATAAAAAGTTGGTTTAAAAAAAGGGGAAATTTTCTGTTTACACATTCTATGTATATATCATGAAGAATTAAAGAATCATGAAGAATTTTCCCATCTGGCACATTTATATATATATATCACATGGGTGTGGGACCTGCATCTAGAGAACGGGGGAAAAGGGTTCCCCAACCCCAGTCTTGTGCAGAGTGGCGAGTAGACTGCGCACACACATTTTTCTCCATTTACTTCTATTGCTCCTTCGAGAATACCTGAGCATAGCCTGTGGATAAAAATGATTTTCTCCAATGGGAAAATCCCTTTAAAACATAAAGTATACTGGAAATTGTATAACTTTCCATTATGCAAGAAATATTGGCTGGAACCAAGACACCCCTTATAGCTTTGTTTCACCCAGAAGCTGTCACCACTTGGAAGTCACACATTTATAGCTGTTTTCAGGGAGGTAACATACTTGGGAGAACAAGCTAAAAGTAGTTTCGTTGATGGCTAAAGTTTTATATGTTTGATGAAAAGTTCCAAAAAAGTTACCGAGCAGGAGGCGCTGATGGAAAGAGTGCTGCATATTCAGAGTTGATGGAGGCAAAGTCATCCATGTTTCGGACATACAGGTGTACCAACACAGCGTCACTCATCTGTAGGCCACACTCTTGTGCTTGTGCTGGGAAAAAGAGCAAATGTACAATGAGATGGCACTTTCTATTGTTCTGTTCCTATAGTCTACCTAACCATCTTACATAGTAACATCTATCTGCCATGATCTCCAAAGCATGTGCATAGCACTGGATTCAAGCACAGTCACATATAGCTAAAACAGTTCCCATCTCTTCTCTCTCACTTCTCCTGACATGTCTGGTTTAGCAAACATTTACAGTTGTGCTAAAAAGTTTACATACCCCGGCAGATTTTTTTGTTTTTTTGGCCTTTTTCAGAGAATATGAATGATAACAAAAAACCTTTTTCTCCACTCATGGTTAGTGGTTGGTTGAAGCCATTTATTGTTAAACTTCTGTGTTTTCTCTTTTTAAATCATAATGACAACCAAAAACATCAAACTGACCCTGTTCAAAAGTTCCCATACCCTGGTGATTTTGGCCTGATAACATGCCCCAAAACCAAACCACGGTCAGGTAGACCAACCAAAATTTCAGCCACAACTGCCAAGAAAATTGTTCAGGATGCAAAGAAAAACCCACACATAACATCAGCTGAAATACAGGACTCTCTAAAAACTATCGGTGTGGCTGTTTCAAGATGCACAATAAGGAGGCACTTGAAGAAAAATGGGCTGCATGGTCGAGTTGCCAGAAGAAAGCCATTACTGCGCAAATGCCACAAAGAATCTCGCCAAACAGCACAGAGACAAGTCTCAAAACTTCTGGAACAAGGTAATTTGGAGTGATGAGATAAAAATCAAACTTTTTGGCCACAACCATAAACGTTACATTTGGAGAGGTGTCAACAAGGCCTATGATGAAAGGAACACCATTCCTACTGTAAAGCACGGAGGTGGATCACTGATGATGTGGGGATGTGTGAGCTTCAATGGCACAGGAAACTTGGTCAAAGTTGAAGGAAAGATGAATGCAGCACGTTATCAGCAAATACTGGAGGCAAATGTGCACTCATCAGCCAGGAAGCTGCGCATGGGACGTACTTGGATGTTCCAACATGACAACCATCCAAAACACAAGGCCAAGTCGAACTGTCATTGGCTACAGCAGAAGAAAGTGAAGGTTCTGGAGTGGCCATCTCAGTCTCCTGACCTCAATATCATTGAGCCACTCTGGGGAGATCTCAAGCGCACAGTACATGCAAGACAGCCCAGGAATTTACAGGAACTGGAGACTTTTTGCCAAGAAGAATGGGCAGTTTTACCATCTGAGAAAACAAAGAGCTTCATCCATAACTACCACAAAAGACTTCAAGCTGTCATAGATGTTAGAGGGGGCAATACACGGTATTAAGAACTGGGGTATGTGAACTTTTGAACAGGGTAATTCTGATGTTTTTGGTTGTCATTATGATTTAAAAAGAGAAAACACAGAAGTTTGAGAATAAATGGCTTCAACCAACCACTAACCATGAGTGGAGAAAACGTTTTTTGTGTTATCATTCATATTCTCAGAAAAAAGGCCAAAAAAACCAAAAAATCTGCCGGGGTATGTAAACTTTTTAGCACAACTGTACATTTTCCATGAAATAATTCTGGAGCATCTTTTTTTTAAACTCTGCATTATGTCTTTTTTCCAGATGCTTTGCTGCCCTTGCCACTTTTGCTTTTTTAGGGAAAAGGGGGCGTGGCCTAAATGTAGATCCTTTTCCCGTTGTATTTATGACTTGCACCTTCCGGACCACTCTTAACTCTGCAAGAACATACCCATATATGATATAGCTTCCCTCTGACCAGGGATCAGAGATTGTTAGAGCTGCTGGGTCCTAGAGGACCCAGATCAGCTCAGCAGTTGGGCAGGAGGCTATTACAAGGAAAATCAGCCCCCCCCCCCCCCCACCACCACCAAAAAGAATACTGTTAAAATGCTCCCAAAGGTCTATTATGAGCTTATGGGGACACAATGTAAAAAATCAAATAAATAGATATGACAGTAAAAAATAAAAATTTAAGTAAACTAATAATAAGGAAAAAAAAAAAATGCCAACACCAGGGCCACATCACAGGTTCTAGCTCCAACCCAAACGACACAATAAAAAATAAAAATGAGAGGAAAAACTATTTTAGAAAGGTTTTTACTAGCACCTTGTGCTATTAAAAAACTAAACAAAAACGTGAAAAACAGACACATTTTCCCTCCTTTTTTGTTTACATTTTCCCAGATATATAAAAAATAAATAAATAAAAACAAAAAAACAAAATAAAATAATAAAGCTCTATGTGTTACTGAAAAAAGACGCAAAAATTAGTTGAATAACTCAAATGAATAAAACTGTTACAGCCGTATCAAAACCGCATATATATGAAAATATCCAAAAATATTTCTGGTTTTGAACCGGGGAAATTAGCCCAGTACTAAAGTGGTTATAAAGTACATGAACAATTACAAAAAAAAAAAAAGAAATCCCTCAGGTTAAACTGTATTAAAATTTTTATAAAAAAAAAAAACAAACAAAAAAAAAAAAAAAAGAGAGGCAAAGTGCGCATTTAAACTAACACATACACAACATATAGGAAGGCGGTCATAAATAGACACCCCAGAAAAACTAGTCTTAAAAAATAAAAAGACACACCTGTGAAAAATATGGCCAAAAAAGGAGCTGATGATAAATAATCCCCAATGAGTTAGGGTATATCCTGTGCCAAAATCTCAATTCTACACAAGCTAGGAGCCAAAAGTTACATATTTTGGTGCAAAATTGGCAGGCAACAAAATTTGCAACTTTTATCATCCATTATATTTCCCTCAGGTTCCCACAAACCTGATGAAGATGATGTCCCTGGTCAAATTGAGAACCCCAATGCTGCAAGGTAACAGTGTTATCCATGCTGCCCACTTTATGCGCCAAAGTGGAAAACCATTAACAAAGAGCATCTCTTGCTTTACACGACCAGACCTGTATATACCACTATGACTTTTGATGCTGGGCACACATGGATTCCAAGATGAGCCTATCCATTTACTTTGCATGAGCATGAGTCGTAATGAAGTGAAACTTCACTTTCCATACTTATTTAGTGTGTCCTTGTATAATTTCATTTTTAACTAGCCATCCATTTTGATTAAAAAAGCCATAAAACATAACATAAAATTCAATCTTTTGCCAGATTATAATGGGCTCTAACAAGTAAGTGTAACACATCTCAGATGTTCTTCCAGGTGTTTAATGAGTTTCCACACTCGGAAAAACAAAACCACCACAATTAAAGGGATAATTAAAGGAATTCTACATTAGTAAGCTATAATAATACGGACACATTCTAAGAAATGTATATCATTTCCAGCATTCTGGATGTGCAGATGATGGGAGTGACTTGACCTCACTAACACTTTATTGTCCACAGATACAGGTGACTCATAACCATTCTATTTACAAATTTAGCTGACACCATAGAAACCCTCCAGTCACAATGTTATTACGCCTGTCATGAGCTACTAATGCTACACCTCCACAGGCGCTACATGTTGCAAACAATTAATCCATTAGAAGTGCAGCATGTTCTCATTGTCTTTAATATTCTTACACCAGGCACACCCCCGGATTATTAAATAACAATTACTCTTTTTCCCGGATTGCTTTGCTAGTGTTGATTCACTTCACAATCACAGACACTGCATTTTTTTCCCGTGGCGTTTCCGCCACATGGGGCCCTGGCCTAAAAGAGGAAACTTATTGCTCAGGGAAACCATACCTGGCTCTACATTTCCCTTGCTCTTCATTCACCCTTATAAGTAAGATAACCACATTAACACTCTCCCGCCGCAGCCATTTTTCATTAACTTTTTTGGCTCCACACCTTCTAAGAGTCATAATTTTCTTATTTTTTCCATTCACAGAGCTGTATGAGGGCGTCATTTTTGCGGGACAAATTGTGCTTTGTAATGGTTATATTTAGTATTCTGTACGATGTACAGGAAAGCTGGAAAAAAATTCTGAAAGGGTGGAAATTAGAGAAAACCTGCATTTGCGTAACATTCTTCCAGGCTTCATTTTGACAGCACTCACTGTGCAGCCAAAATGACGTCCCCTGTATTCTATGGATCGGTATAATTACAGAGATATCAAATTTATCTACTTTTTTTTTTTTTTTGGAGGGAGTTTATGTTTTAACCTCTTAAAAAATCCAAAACTTTGAAACAAAAAATTTCTTGGAGACGCCATATTCTGACACCTATAACTTGTGTATACATTGGCTGCATAAGGCGACTTTTTTGGCAGGGCCAGAAGTATTTTTTATTTATACTATTTTAGGGAATGTTTGATTTGATAACTTTTTATTCAAATTTTTTGGGGAGGCAAAATGGTAAATAGGCAATCTGGCAAAATGGCCTGCAAAGGCAGTCTCTTTAAGAAGATACAGAATCCCTTCTGACCCACATCTATGACCTCTCATCCAACCAGCTAGTTTCATACTTCGCACTGGTGAGGGGCAACAAGCTTGAAACAACTGTCTGCATGGGTATGGGTATCTCTTCCTTTTTGTGGAGATCAGGTCATTAGGGTCACTAGAAAATCAGGCATTGATATATAGGTAATTTACCTTCCAAAAGGTGGTGCTAAAGCAAGTTTTCCTTTTTCCATTAATATTATTTGCAATTTTTTTCCCTCAGAATTATTATCAGAGCATGTATTATTTATAAGACTCTGCGCATGGAAGTGTGTAGGAACACCCCCCCATTAGGTACCACCTAGTGGTTAATACACTGATACATTTCTAGGAGGAGTAACAGAGGGACAATAGCTGTAGAGATATAAGCAAATATGCTCTAGAATTTTACATATTTTACATGTTATGAGAGGAGACAGGTCTTCAAGAAAGGGATTATGTCATCTAGATTTTTTATTTTTATTATAAAAACCATATACTTTTTCTAATCTGTTTCTATTATCTGAATGTAGATATTTTCTATTTTCCATTTAGTATTATGACGGTTCAACCATCTTGATGGCCTGCTCTGTTAACAGTAGTTTGGAGACTTACTTTACAGAGGTTTAGATGCACCACGAGAACCTGTAGTCTAGATGTAACACACTGACTTCTATATAAGAGTGTTGTGGGCATGCTTTTTGACCTGCGCAGAGGTGCAGAGATCATTGTGCAGGATAGGAGAAGGAGAAAGCTATGGCCATCACATATTGTGACTGTTGGATCATTTTCCAATTACACATTCCCTTTAAATGCGTCATATAAAGTTTTCATGTGTTACTTGTATTATTTATGCAATTGAGCATTTGGCAGGACAAGTGCATGCATGTTAAATAGGGATCATTGTCATCAAATGTCAGCCAAAACATCAAGGTCAACAAAGGGCGGGGCCTGTAACAATGTGCTGATAACCCCAACATCCTCTTTACTCTTTCCATTATTGACAGAATAAAGGTTGCTGTAAAACAGATCTAGTATAATGCTGCTACTGCCTTAGCTGCAGCCATGGAGAATTCAATTTTGCCACTGCTGAACCCCTGTATTACCTAAATTCTGTAGAATGCCATTATAAAGGAAGCAATATGAGTAAAGGTGCCTGTACTTCCAACAGCTATTCCTTCCCACTCCCCTATACACATGCAAGCACAGTTCAGCCAAGTGTGCATGTGTTGTCAATGGATAGAGAGGTGTAAGCATCTGTCAGACCAGACACTTATGTAAAATTCAATATGCCTGATCCAGTTGTTCCCACCAAAATCAGTGGATTCAGTTGATACTATGGAGAATTTGAGAAGTATATATGGAAAAAATTGCTTCAATGTAAGTGAACAATAGATCACCATCTTAACTTCTTCACTTACTTTCCTTTCAAAGAGGAGAGGCAGCGACAGTGGCTTTATGGACATTTGACAATCTATAAGACTCTATATGTACAGTACACAGCCATCCCTCAAGGCTTGCGTCTTAAAGGGGTTGTCCGGCCTCAAATCGAATATCCTATAATCACCTGTTCTAGCAGTCTACGGGTGCAGGAGGCTGCTAGTGGATACGCGGTGCTTCCACTGCATGGTGGTGGTTGGGAATAGGCATGGCAATGGAACAAAATGATATGCCCAAACTAAAAATCTTTCCACATGCTACAAAGTCTATACGTCATTACTGAGTCTCAGAAGATTCGTCCGTCTATTTGTAAACTCACGTGGAGGGAATTGGAAATGTTACTGGCTTAGCGTGACGCAAGGTGTATTTTCTATTATCAGAATTTCAGGATTTCTCTATTATCAGAACCTCCCATGCTTGTATACAAGACTTCTCCCAAGTTGCACCACTTCTCTGGAATGCCCTATCCGGGACTATCAGATTAACCCCCAATTTCTACAGCTTCAAGCGCAAACTAACAGGCCATTCCGTTCCCCTCTCCGCATTTTTCGTGCAGAAACCGAGCGGAAACCACACGGACCCCATTATAGTCTATGGGGTCCGTGGGTTTCCCAGGTAAACCACTTTTTTATACGGATTAGGTTTCCGTTCGAGGGGTTCCCAAGCGGACTCCCCAAACGGAAACCCATGCACAGATGTGAATCGGGCCTTACACTTTTTAAGCATTTATGTGTTGTTATTACATAGTAACATAGTCCAACAACCTATAAACCTACCATGTTGATCCAGAGGAAGGTAAAAAAAAAAAAACTCCTATCCTAAAATACTAGTTCTCTTAACTGGTGATATTTTTACTTTCTAGAAAGTCATCCAGTCCCCTGTTGAACCTGTATAAGTTATCAGTCATCATCATATCATGTGGCAGTGAATTCCATATTCTCGCTGCTCTTACTGTAAAGAATCCCCACCTATGACTATCGTAAAACTTTTTCTCCTCCAGACATAGATAGAGGATGCTCCCTTGTCACAGTTACAGGCCTTGGTGTAAAGAGATCATTGGAAAGATCTTTATACTGTCCATTCATATATTTGTAAATTATATTAGGCCACCCCTAAGCTGTCCTTTTCCCAAACTAAACAACCCCAAGTTTGATAACTCTTCGTACTCTCATCCACCATCCCTTTAATTACCTGGGTCGCCCTCCTCTGCACCCATTCCAGTTCAGCAATGTCTTTCCTATATACAGCTGCCCAAAATTATACACAGTATTGATTTAATTTTTTTTTTTCTATTTTAGTAGTTTCCATGACAATTTACATCTGTGTGGGACATAACCTATGCAGAACACAGTGACATTTGACATCTTATCAAGTGTTGAGAAGAGGGATCCGGAGGACATTATATCACTTTCTTTTAACTTGAATTAATAGTAGAATGCCTAACAATTTACTAATGGAGCTTGTATGTAGAATATTTTTTATGTAATTTTGTACATCCTTAAGCACTATTTTTATCCTTACTGTCTTACTTGTGCATGGTCAGCACTTTAGTAGTTTATTAATTAGATTAAATAACAAAAAACAAAACAAAACACAGTTTTATGAAATAATTTGTATTCCTATGTGTAATAATTTATGCATAATTACATTAACACATTACGGACTTTTAGCACTTGTCACTTTGGTTGTTTCTTTTTATCTGTTTTTGCTGTTTTTCATCCCACTCACATTCACTTACACTTCGGCACTTGTCAATTTATCACTTTAATTAGTTTTTATTTTCCTTCAGGGTTCATGTATTTGTTTATTGATTTATTTATATATTTATTAATTCATTAATTATTAATTAACACATACATTTTCACACCCATATATACCCTATACGTATACAAACACACCACATGGACAAAAGTAATGCACGCCTCCACAGGAGCCTTTATGACATCCCATTTTGAATCCATGTGCCTCATTTACAGCTTCCATAGTTCAGGGAAGGCTTTCCACAAGATTCTCAAGATCGTATTGTATCTGTGGGAATTTTTCCTCATTCATCCAGAAGAGCACTGGTGAGGTCAGACTCTGATAACTGGAATACAAGGCCTGGTCACAATCTCCATTCTAGTTCACATCCCAAAGGTGTTGCAAGGGGTTGAGGCCAGGGCTCTGTGAGGGCCAGTCAAATTCTTCCACACCAAACTCACCCATGTCTTTATGGACCTTGGTTTTTGCACTGGGGTGCAGACACGCTGGAACAGAAAAGGGCCTTTCCCAAACTGTTCACCCAAAGTACACAATTGTCATTGGAAGGATACAATTGTCCAAAATGTCTTGGTATAATAAAGCACTAACATTTCCCTTTACTGGAACTAAGTGGCCTAGGCACTTCCCAAGTAAAATACCCCTTAGTGAGAACACATCCCAACCGAGTACCCCCAAGGTAGTGATCACTTATGAATGGTAATAAAATAAGGCTTTGTTTGGAGCCCCTTTCAACAGTTATGAAAAGGCCCCTTCACTGTCCCCACATGTAGAATAATGGCCCCATCAGTGGTCCGACATGTAGTATAATGGCCCCATCAGTGCTCCGCATGTAGAATAATGGCCCCATCAGTGGTCCGACATGTAGTATAATGGCCTACACACTTAGTAGAATAGTCCCTTTAGTACCTCACAAGTAATATGACACCTACAGTGCCTCCACGTGTGATACACTGGACCCCACAGTGCCCCAAGATTTAATATAATGACCCCCCACACTGCCCCCATGTAATATAATGACCCACACAGCACTCCACGTGTAATATAATGGCCCCTACAGTGTCTGCACATGTAATATACTAGCCCCCAGTGTCCCAACTTGTAATATAATGACCCACACAGTACTCCACATGTAATATAATATCCCCCACAGTGCCCCCAATATATAATGCAACGGCCCTCACAATTACTAACCACTCTGCTCCACACTTCCTCTGAACACCCGCAGTCACCATCCTTACTTAACAACCATAATACAGACAACATTCTCCTGGCATTTACCATACCCAGACTACCAAATAGAATGGCGTGATTCCTCACGCCAAAGAACACGTTTCCATTGCTCCATAGTCCAGTGGCGGCACTGTGCTTTATACCCCTCTATCTGACCCTTGTTTTGTAGATACTATAGTCTACTGATCCACTACGTTGGCTTGCTGCTTTCTTGCTGACCTGTAGCGCCCGCCCCCGCCCCCCTTGCTGGGGTTCCTCCCTCCCCGCGCGTCTTTTTCCCCTGTTGGCTTAGGGTTTTGGGACTGCCATTTACTTGCTGACCAATGTAGCTTATTGTATACATTTTCTCACAATCGCACTGGATTTACCTCTCAAGATTTCTCTGCCTTTCCACCTTATTTTATTGACAGCACTTGTATTGTATTTATGTTGGATGAATAAATAGGGGGGGGGGGGGGGGGGGGGGGGGGGGGGGGGGGGGGGGGGGGGGGGGGGGGGGGGGGGGGGGGGGGGGGGGGGGGGGGGGGGGGGGGGGGGGGGGGGGGGGGGGGGGGGGGGGGGGGGGGGGGGGGGGGGGGGGGGGGCCGGGATTTGTCGGGGGAAACCGTAGTGTGCCATGTTACACGTCCTGGTGTGTCCTGATCCCCCATACAAGCCCACCTCAACCAAATGTGCAGATCTGGCATGTAAAATTCAACATGCTCCATCCCTCCATACGTATCAAACAGTCAGCCACTCCCACCAAAATGAGTGGGTTTAGTTATGACAATAGCGACATTCAGAAGAATACATGCTTCAATGCCAGAGATTACTAGAATACTATCTTTACTCCATACTTGCCTTTCAAAGAGGAAAGCGCAGCGTCAGTAGCTTCACGGACATCACTTCCCTTAGCGGTTATCTCACTAAGCCATTGGAATCCACTCAATGACTGGGATGACTGACGGACTACAGTATCTATAAACAAGAGTACATTTAGCAAGATGTTTTGAAGCAATATGGGTTATATTACCGTAAGACATTTCACAATGTACCAAGTGTGTGGTGCAACAATGTCCTGTATGAAGACTAACCAGCCACACTGCCTCCTCCAGGTCAAACAGCTGGAAAACCCAGATCAAATATCGTAGCGATGGACAGGCATACTGTGTATGAGGAAAGGCAGGTGCCAATTCACACAAGTAAACAAATAATTACATTTTGACTGTAATAATTGATTTTAGCATTCAAAAATAATAACATTTGTCAGGCTGGAACATAAATATATAAAATAGGTTTTTATTGTATATGCTTTTTAAAGAGGACCCGTCACCACTCCTGACATGTCTGTTTTAGTTATTTAAAAAAAATCTTGTACTGCACGTGAAATAAAAATTCTGGAGCATCCTTTCTTATAACAATGTGTTTTTTAATTCCTCTGTTATTCCTCCTAGAAATTTATAAATAAATTGACAACTTGGTGTTGCTATTCCCCTGGTGCAGCACTGATAGGATAGTGTTAGTCTGCTCGGGGATATACCCATAGCAACACCCAGTTACAATGTATTTATACATTTCTAGGAGGAATAACAGAGGAACAGCACACTGCATCTGTGTATCTGTTGTTCTGGTCAGTCAAGGGACAAGAACAACGGACACACGGACTGCTAATATAGCGGACACCAACAGTGCTCAATGGACCCGACTGACTATAATGGGATCCGTTGGGTATCCCTTCTTTTAAACTGAAACTGCCGGGTAAAAAATATCAGACTTACAGCACTTTTTCATTAATCAATTTTCGAGGGTCACTGTCGGAGTCTACTACTCCAATATGAGTTCTAAGGAAAAAAGCTTGAGAATTGTTACATTTTGGGGAATACAAAGGCTTACTAAAACAGACATGTCAGGAGAGGTGAGAGGTTCTCTTTGAAAATATACACATGTGGACAAAATTGTTGGTACCCCTCGTTTAATGAAAGAAAAACCCACAATGGTCACAGAAATAACTTAAAAAAGCCAGACTGGAATTTGCCAAACTACATGTTGACAAGCCACAAAGCTTCTGGGAGAATGTCCTATGGACAGATGAGACAAAAATCGAAATTTTTGGCAAGGCACATCAGCTCTATGTTCACAGACGGAAAAATGAAGCATATCTTGAAAAGAACACTGTCCCTACTGTGAAACATGGAGGAGGCTCTGTTATGTTCTGGGGCTGCTTTGCTGCATCTGGCACAGGGTGTCTTGAATCTGTGTCAGGTACAATGAAATCTCAAGACTATCAAGGGATACTAGAGAGAAATGTGCTGCCCAGTGTCAGAAAGCTTGGTCTCAGTCGCAGGTCATGGGTCTTGCAACAGGACAATGACCCAAAACACACAACTAAAAACACCCAAGAATGGCTAAGAGGAAAACATTGGACTATTCTGAAGTGGCCTTCTATGAGCCCTGACCTAAATCCTATTGAGCATCTTTGGAAGGAGCTGAAACATGCCGTCTGGAAAAGGCACCCTTCAAACCCGAGACAACTGGAGCAGTTTGCTCATGAGGAGTGGCCAAAATATCTGTTGAGAGGTGCAGAAGTCTCATTGACAGTTACAGGAATCGTTTGATTGCAGAGATTGCCTCAAAAGGTTGTGCAACAAGATATTAAGTTAAGGGAACCATCATTTCTATCCAGGCCTGATTCATGAGTTTTCTTTTTAAAAAAATTCTGTTGAAGCATGGTTGAAAAGCAATGTCTGACTTTCACTTGTTCATTTTCATAGAATTTTTATATATTATTACTTTTGTCAGATTCAAGTTATTTCTGTGACCATTGTGGGTTTTTCTTTCATTAATCGAGGGGTACCAACAATTTTGTCCACGTGTGTATACTACAATACTATGTTTTTGTTTCAAAAAATGTTATTATTCCACCCTCTGCATAAAACATTTGCTTATTATTTCTTCTCTTGTAATCTAATGTAGTTTGATTAACCTACTAGATACACGCAGTGTCTATATACCAACTACACTTTACAGTGATCTAATAGATCCAAGCCATTAGCTCACCATTAATGTTGAGCAGCATATAGATGACTGGACATGACAGACAGGACCCTGTTCAGCATTTTCCACATAGCAAGTGATGGGACCTATGCACTAAATGCAAGGTTTCAAAGTACATCTAGAAAGCCCAAACAGGACTTGCTTCACCAACTCAGTTTTAAAGCGTAACTTTTATTTTTTTCATGAATCCATAATGTGGGTGTCTTATAACTTTGTCTTATAAGTTATTAAAGAAAAGTGCTTGTTTCTTCACTTATTTGCTTCCTGCCACTGATCAGATCTGTACAACAAAAGTCTATAGAGAGGGGAGGGGTGAGGAAGCAGAGAGTTCCTTAAAGTAGAGACATCTGCATTATAGACAGTTTTCTTTCTCAATGTAGCTGTTATCAGGAATTACTATTTAGACAGAAATGACTAATTCAACTGTAGCCGATTTCATATCTCTGTTTCTTTCCTTCTCCTCCTCCTCCCTTCTCCATAGACTTAATTGCAAACTAACACTGCTTGTGTATGGAGCATGAGAAAAGTCACTCATATAAGAGGTAAACACAGAAGTAAAGACACAGGCACTTATATTTAGTGAAACATATTGTAAAGTTTGTTCCCTTTACCTGCACTATTGATTTATGAAAAAATAAGAAAACTTACTTACACTTCCATCATGCTAACTCGTGTCACTGTATCTAAAATATAACATGTTTTAACACGTGTACAGACAAAGGGAATGTTGTATCTATCTGAATATTCACCTGAGGGCCATGCCTGGGGGATGAAACGTATAGGTTGCTTTTCCAAATCTTTACACATTGCTGCTTCGTCAGATAGAAGATGCGCAGTATCACAGGGACAAGGCTCTGCTGAAATAAGCACTGGACATCCAACCTACAAAGGCATGTTAAAAGGTGAACTACGGCAAAAGGTACAACACCTACTGAAAAATTGAGAGCTAGGGCACTGTTTACACTGCATCTGCAGGGCATGTTAAGCGTAGATGTCAAACATGTACACACGATTTAATTGAGCAGGCATACACCAACAGTATTCTTTCACCACATGTCTGCAATCCATGAAGTAGAGGCAGCTCTCCTTATGATGACATTTCACATTAAAGCGTACCTCCAGTTATAACATTTATTTTCATATATGAATATTACATGACAATGTAAGAAACTCTGAATATAGCTTATTAAAGAAATGTTTCCTTTTTCACTTATTAAGCAGCTCTCAACTTCATTATGGTTACTCAGACTGCTTGTTTCTATAGAGACATCTCTGTCCTCAGCTCACACACAGAGGTTTATAAGGAGGGGAGGAGAAGGCCGGTAACAGATTTATTGCTTCATTCTGTGCAGTGGTAGAGTCTTGTCATGAAAGATAGAAGTATCTGAAGAGCTCTTTCACTCATAGAATAGAAGAGTTTAGCAGCTGCAGCTATTTGTGTGTCTTTTCCACCCGCCTCCTCCCCCTTCCCTCTCCATAGACGAATATGTAAACAGTAACTCAGCCTGATAAATGGAGAAATAAACAAATTTCTTTAATATATATTATAAAGTTTCTTGTATTGACCTGTGCTATTCATTTAAGAAAAGTTTTTTTATAATTGGAGTTACTCTTTAAGGATATTTTTATTATTTTCACTGTCACATATAAGATGTGATGCAATATTTCAGACAACGTTGCGTCCTTCCTTGGGCAGAAAAAGGTTCTTGAACAGGAAGCAGCTAACTGGCGATGCAAATAGCTGGACCATAGTCCACCTGATGATCGTAGCCTACAGCAAGTGCTTCTGTCCGCCCCTATGTATCACTTTTGTCATACCCGGTATTATTGGGTGGGCAGCACAGTGGCTCAGTGGTTATCACTGCAGTCTTACAGCGCTGGAGTCCTGGGTTCGAATCCTGCCAAGGACAACATCTGCAAGGAGTTTGTATGTTCTCCCCGTGTTTGTGTGGGTTTCCTCCGGGTACTCCGTTTCCTCCCACACTCCAAAGACATACTGATAGGGAATGTAGATTGTGAGCCCTATATGGGACAGTGACTGACAATGTCTTTAAAGCGCTGCAGAATATGATGGCGCTATACAAGTAAGCTAAATAAATAAAATTGTACATACAAGTCCTGCACATTTTTGTTGGGTTGTCCACATATTATGGCTAAGTTCACATGGGTTTGATTTCCTGTCACATGTTGACACAACAAAGAAAAAGTAAATAACTGGCTGGAGAACAAGTATGCCAAAAAACTGGGACAGTGAGGACATGTTTTTTTTTTTCCAGATTTTTTACTTTTTTATTTCATTTTATTTTTTTTTTACTTTTCTGCTGTGGATCTGCAGCCAAATCTACAACACAAGCATCTGATCAGGGATTGTTACCTGTCCACTAAACCCCCCTTTGGTGATGACAATGCAATGCAGAATATGTATGTGCTACATAAATAACAAAAATATAAAAATAAAGTCCAAAAAAGATTTTTGCAACAGAAAAAAAGCTTTAAAAATTTCCACCGCCGCTACTATATTTCGCGGCAGATTTACCATCTGCAAATCCAGGCAGAAATTCCATAGCAATTCCAAACCGTGCAGATATACCTGACTATGGAATGTAATAAGAGTGTTTGCAGAGCTGGAATATGGGAATAAAAATGTAGCTGTTGTATAGCAGAATAACAATAAGATGCAGACCACACGTTACTCACTTTATCCTCCAAATGAAGCTTTGACACTCGGAGATAAGCCACAGGAGCAAAGGCATCATTAGAATGCATCACCACCTCTGAGGAATCACTGTAGCAAGAAGAGACAGCGGGGTCACATACACAAGTGGACAGAATGGCTGCGTTGTAGGATATACAGCAATGTAATGTGACAATCTGCTGCAAATGCAGAAAGATATGCTACCTGCAATTCACAACAATTTATGTATTTTATAATGTAACCAACACCGATGATAAACAGAATGTAAGACCGTGTATAATAATTGTGCATAAAACTATTAAAGC
Organism: Leptodactylus fallax; assembly: GCA_947044405.1. Lineage (NCBI taxonomy): Eukaryota > Metazoa > Chordata > Amphibia > Anura > Leptodactylidae > Leptodactylus > Leptodactylus fallax. The sequence continues at coordinate 1,194,534 of CAMRHE010000130.1, read as the reverse complement.
AAAACTAAAAAAATAGATGCACAGACCAAGCACATTGACAAGTCTTTCCATTGTATGAACAGTGTTCATGCCAGAAGTGTTTGGGTAATGCAGCATCAAAACCACATATATCCAAATAAGCAATGGCTAGGACTGTAAGCGTAAGCTGACCTCACAGGGCTGTCGCCTGCAGCTATGATGGGAGCTTGTTAATAGTGCAGCTATAATTACCAGCAGGGAGAGATATGGAGAACTCACGAATCACAGTCTATAATTAGCTCCCGGGCCACAGAGGAACTCAGCAAATTATTACACACCAAACCCTAAGAAGACAACGGAAATCTGCTTCTTTAGGGCAAGTCTAATACTCGGATAACCTTGAACGAACCAATGAGAACTGCTGTGATGGCCGGGCAATTACTGCTGCATTACTTACAATATGGTATCAACACTGACACAAAGCAAAAAGGACAGTCTCCAATCATTATGTATCACAAGTGTAAAACAACATCATAAAAGATGGAGACAAGCAGACCTGACAACTAAGATGCAGTAAGCACCGACCCAGTGTGGTTGGATCAGGTAGGAGAGGTCCGGCAGCCGCACTGAAGTGAATAGAGTGTCGGTCACTTCATTCACAAGGAGGTTTTAAGGAGACTTTTGGTTTCCCATTCTCCCGGTCCTCTATCATATAAATAGAGGATAAGTGTCTGTAACGGCACAACACCTTTTAATAAGCTGTTTTTTTTCTTAGTAGTTGTGATGCAACATTGCAGACAACGTTGCGTCCTTCCTCAGGCTGATGTTCATGAACAGGAAGCAGCTAACGGGCAATGGAAATAGCTGGACCATAGTCCACCTGATGATATTAGCCTACAGCAAGTGCTTCTGTCCACTCACTGCCCACTCTTTACTTTGCAGGAAAGATCAAAACCAGTTATAAAACATATACATTTAGATTTTTATTCTATCCCAGAATTTTATATGAAATTTAAAAAAAAAAAAAAAGATTATATTTGATGAATCCTCTAAGAAATAATACCAATTGTGTTCAATCCTTTATTTTTGCTTTTAGAATAATTTTATTAATGTAATATTTTATTATTATTTACTTTAAATTATTTTTTCTGGGATGTGTAGTTCAAATGTGAATGCCTCTTTTGCTGGTTTCCATACAAATCAAGAAAAAAATTAAGAGTAAAACTATATTCATACAGACAAGAAACGTGGGAGCGTGGCGTCAGTTTTTTTTGTTTTAACAGCCATCCAACAGCTGAACTAAAATCAATGGAAACCTAAGGACCAATTTACAGGAACCGTCACTGGATACCTATGTCAAAGCCTATGGGCCGTCACAGGATGAGACCAATGAACATTGAATGACAGATGCAGATGGAGCCCCCTCCGGTGGGTGACCATCTACATAAACATCAATGTAAAAAACATGACGTCTTCCAATGCAATGCAAATGCATTTCATGATTGTTTACTTTTCTAAGAAAAAGTCCTGCATGCATGCATGTTTTTTTTTTTTTTTTTTTTTTGTTACATTGGAGTGAATGCAGACAGACACCCAACAGAGGGGGCTCTGTCTTCATCTGTCATTTAACGTCCGTTGCTCTCATCCTGTGATGGATGAGAGCACCGGACATTAAATAACGGTAGTGTGAACCTAGCCTAAGATTGGACATAGAAATTACTGTTGGCTGAACGTGCCCACTTTGCTGGAATGGCAGACAATCTAATGCATAGGGGGGCCTCCTGACAACAAATGTCAGGGGAAAGAAGGATGGGACCATGCTGGATTTCAACATGCCCAATCGGTTTGCTCTCAGGGAAGATGATCCTGAGTCAGAGCCAGAGTCATCTGGCAAGATCTTACTCCCCTATATCCCATACATTTCTAACAGCTTTCACAAGTATATGTCACCTAAAGCTAAGAAATTCACTTCTCTCGTCCAAAGATGTCCGACGAATTGACACCATTATGCTCCACAAAGAAATTAGTGCCTCTATCTCTGATACCTGCCCGCTTTTCGCTAAGATCTGGGCTCCCTGGGTCAACAGGTCTAACATCCCAGGTCTGCCATATTGCCTAAAGCTTTGATTGTCCGGTTGGATTGAGTGTATATCTCACTTCTACACTCTCAGGTATGATCCCTCCCCAACCCACCTCTTATCCACCTGTACTATAGCGCTACACTTCTCTCCCATGTTTGTTTAGGGTTTTGACCCCTTTTTACCCCCCTTCCGTACTTTATGCTCCTGCTGCCTGCAGTTTTTTAGCAGTTTCATGTTTTATACCTGGTTTTTTTTTATATCTTTGTACTTATATTACGATTGTCTTCTTGCTTGTTCTTTTTTATGATATTGCAACTTTTCAATAAATACTTTTAAAACTAAAGTTAAGAAATTAGGTTTGGAGCAAACAAATGCAGCAGCCCTATTATCACCCCAAGACCCATCATAAACTAAGCAGTTTTTGTTCTAATGCACATTAGTAGAAAAGTTACATTTGTCAGGCCTTTCTGAGTCCCAGTCACTTTCCTTGACACATCCTGGGTACGTGTCCTGCCCTCATAGCAGCTTCGAAGCATCCTACATAGTTATTTTGGTCTCCATTTACAACAGTTGAAAATAGCAAAATGTTCCTAATGTCAAGAACACGTCCTAACTCTCAGGACAGTACAAGCAGCCCCCATGAGAGAGGTATCATGACTAATCCCTGTCAGGAAAGAATTAGGAGCTATGATTACAGGGATTTTAATGTTAAAAAAGTGAAAGCTCTCAATGAAAAGCAAACAATTGCAGGCTTTAAGTGCTGAAGTCGCTGCACTTTGCTGTAACGGTTAGGAAAAAATAAAAAAATGTGTCGCTCTGGGTGATTTCTTCTCAGCAAGAGCGGCTGTCACTGAATGCAGGAAGCCGATTGTCTGTGAACACTGCTGTGCCATTAAGGCAGCACCAAGGCAAATCAAAGTCTTCACATACCTTATGGGGTGGGCAGCTCTGATATGAACTGCCGGAATAGGCTGCCAGACCCGGGAACAAGACTGGCACGTTCTGCTCGCTAGTGGAAAGTCTCGTGGGCTCTCCCACAGTCAATAAGGCTGCAGTATTAAGAATTACTAGCTTTAAATCGTTCAACAGCATCTCTCATTGAAGAGATCCAGCGGGTGCATGGAGACTTATTTACAGGCAATGCTCCATGGGAAAAACAATGCAAATTAGTTTACTTCCAGAAGGAAGAAGTGATCTTATATAAGCCAAACTAGATCTGAAAAACTAAGCTATAATGTATTTTAATTGGTATTCCGCCTACTGAAAATGCCTGCAGATTCAAGAACATGCTCAATGGTTAATGGATAGGAAATATGTTGATTTAGGGTATAAGAAACTAAAGCACTGGGATATCTTTACTTATTGTTTTTTTAAAGAGGAACTTTCGCCACCTACATCAAGTCCAGCTCTTTCCATCACGTAATAGGCACTGCTCCACTGATTCTGGCACAGTTGGAAATTTTTCTCTAGCCCCCACCATTCCTGAGCAAACGTTGTTATTAATGTCAGTGGGTGGTCCTAGCCTAGAACAGAATAACAGGGACCGCCCACCTGACAACAGTGAGCATAACTGCGCTGAAACCAACAGAAATGATTGCACAGGAATGGATGGGGCTAGAGAAAAAAATTCCAACTGCGCGGAATCAGTGGAGAAGCAAATATTAAAGGATGCAAAGAGTTGGTGGAAGTGGTGAATGGTCCTCTTTAACACTTCATCTTCTAAATTATAGCAACGCAGTGTTATCACAGGGACAATGGGACTTATAGAAACTGATCAAATATCTTCTTCCATTTTTTTATTACATGTATTACAAACTAAGTGAATTCTGATTGGCAGCTAGCTATGGGACACAGAGCCCCTATTATCACACTGGGCCACCAGGAAAATGTGCAGATACAGGGGCATAGGCACACTTACATCACACTTATACATTCAATGATGAGGTACAGATGTAACAGAATTAACCCAAAATTTTTGCAACTGGTTAAACTGTTGCAGCGAGATACCTTGCCAGAGAAGACAACAAAGACCAATGAAAAGTCATTGAAAAATGTTTTCATTGTCTTCTGTGATAAGCTATCACGCTGCAACAGTTTAAAGCATACCTCCGGTTCTAAACAAATTTACATAAATGAATAGTACATGTGAATATAAGAAACTTTCTAATATATATTATTAAGGAAACCTGTTTCCTTTTCTACTTGTTATGCTGTTCTCCTCCTCCTTATCAGCATGATTGTTTACACAGAATCTGCAGCGGTATATTGCTTACACACAGAGCTCTATGGAGAAGGGAGAGGGGATGAGGAGGATGTGAATTGATTTATTGCCTCTTATCTCTACCTTCGTTATCACCCCCTTCTCCATAGGCGTATATATAAAAAGCAACTCAGCTTGATAAATGTAGAAGGCAACGTTTTTGTTAAATAAGATATATAAAAAGTTTCTTATTTTCACCAGTACTATTAATTTCTGAAAAGTTTTTTTTTTTTATAATTGGAAGTACATTTTAACTAATTGCAGAAGTTCATGTTAACTCTGCTACATCTGTAGCTTTTTCATTAGAGCTCAAGAACAAGACAGTATTTTTTTTTTGCCCATATGCTATCCATTTTTTTTTTTTAACAGATCCATTGATTTTTATGGCCCCATGCACACAACCGTGGCCACAAAACTCAAGGTGTGTCCTATTCCTGTCCATTTTGTGGTCAGCGCTCATACATTCAAGTGTATCGGTCGTGAAAAATAATGCACAGTACATGGATTCTATCTGTGTCGTCCATTTTGGTTTTCATAGAACTGTACATGACACGTGATCATGTGCATGAAGCCTTAATCGCAGACTGCAAACTGCCGCCAGTAGTTCATAAAAGCCTCAAGTCATGAAAAAGATCCCGAGTGCTGTAAAACCATCAAAGCCTTCGGCCCGGCATACCTATAACTTTGTAAGTAATAAAATGTCAAGCATAATGTACCTGGACTGTTGCACACCAAATATCTAAAGATGTATTGGGCGACTGCATATTTTTATAGCCCTATGTATTTTCTTGTCAACACTGAATCTTTTACAGACTGTTTCCTTTAGATAATGTATGCAATGCCAACTTCTGCCCCTCTCTGTAGAGTTGGCACAAAGCCTGTGACAAGGATAGGTCATCAATTTATAACTCCAGAAAACCCTTTTAATCCATATTGCCATAAGCTTTTACAAACAATCCATACATGGTACTGCCATGAACTAGAATATTTAACATGCTGAGGCCTGAATAGTTTAAGGGGGTGTTCACACTACCGTTCGTGACCATCAGTAGTGTCCGTAACTATTGTCCGTTACAAGATTTTAGCATCGGACACTAGCTGAACCGTCAGAAATCCGTTAAAATTTCCATTCATTTCAATTGGTTTTTATATTGTGTCCGTTTGTATCTGTTTGTGTCCGTTTACACCCAATCCGTCAGAAGTCCGTCTTTTTTCCGCGGACAAAAAATCCTACATGCAGGACTTTTTTGTCCGTTTGGAAAAACGGATTCTTGACGGACAGCAAGTGTCCTGTTATTTTTTTAACATTGAAGTCTATGGGTAACGGACTTATAACGGACAGTAACCGATAGCCATCAGTTACTGTCCGTTATTTTATGTCCTTTTTTATCTGCGCATGCTCAGAAAGCAGAAACAAAAAAAAAAACAAAAAAACGGACAGTGTTAAAAAACGGACACTAACTGATGCTAATGTGTCCATTTTTTAACTGATCCATTAATTGGATCAGTTAAAAAAACGGACAGATTAACATCAGTTAGTGTCCGTTAATGGCTGTTATGATAGGTGTCCGTTTTTTTTTCTGTTAACGGATACTTTCATAACGGAATCCAACGGTAGTGTGAACCCTGCCTAAGTTGAAACTTTTGGATTTTTTGCAATTTCTCTGAGCATCATTCACTGTAGAATGATGTAGTGATTGTACTTCAAATTTTTTGGAAATGGTTTTATAACCCTTACAGATTGATGGGCAGCAACAACTGATTCACGAAGATCATTGCTGATATTTTTCATCCTTAGCATTGTGCTAACACACTCCTGAATGCTCAAGACCAGCAAACTGCCAAAATTTCAGCTTTTATAGACGTGGTCACACTTGCCGAAGATCAATTAATCAAGGACATTTGATTACCCACACCCAGCTGCCACGTCCCCTCTTAATTCTTATGGAGGCAGTAAGGGTGTAATTTTTCACACACTGTTGCTGCATTTTTGCCTAGTGTTTATTGAATAAAAAAAATGACACAGTGTAATTTGTCATTGTTGTTCATCTGAGGTTGTAGTTACCGAATTTTAAGACCTTCTAAGAACCAGATTTTTTTTTAATTATGTCCTGATATGTAAAATTGTGGAATTCAAAGAGAGTGTGACTGTAAGTTCTGGAAAACCCCTTTAACTGGTGCATGAATAAGACATCATAGCCCTTATTGTACCAAAGCTACTAGCTGCAAAAAGTAATTTCTACAAGACAAAGATGGAAATCAGAAGCTGCATTATTGTCTTAAGAAAAGCCAGTTAAAGATGTCTTGGAAGAAAATGGAAGAATATATATTATATAATATGGACTAAGCCAGTGGGTAGTGGTAATATATACCCTATAAATACATAGAATTAAAGGTGGCATTGCACAAATATTTCTATAACGGTATAGTATCACGCTATAGAGAACAGTATGATACTACTAACTTACACAACTAATTTCTTCTTGAAGAGTGGACAGTCCAAAGTAAGAGTCTCATACTCCCCTCCTTCTCCACACACATGGACGCCATATCGAGCAGACAGCTGAAACAAATGCAGACAATCCTTGAATTCAGATTCTTAACCTTTGCTGGTTGAACTCTGAGGATTGTGGTTCCTTGTATAACAAGAGGTCCCAAAATAACAGATTGATGCTATGTGTGAGAAATGAGGATGAGTGTTCGCAAAGTACATAGGAATAGGTACAAAATATAGTCAGTCTCCTTCCTAGACAAACGTCCAGACCAGGGGGTAAGTGCTGCCTGCTGATAGTTACCACTGTTATGTGGCAGCAAATAAATCTCAACTAGCTCATTATTTCCTATATGAAAAATTACCATTTGATGAAATATACAGGAATATTTCATAGGTCAGCAGATCCTATAGGAATATAATGTGCTATACATATGTTCCCTACAGATGATGACTTCCTGCTATTTACTTCAGATGTTGCTCCTTTGCAACTTTTTTTTGTTCAGCTCCATAAAGGTTGAGCTCAATTTATGACTACTGTGTCTACAGGGATTCTGAGGTGGTCTGAGACAAACCCTATTCAGTCTGGTTTATAGATACATTGACAACTGGATGTTACTATTTGAGGTGCATCCCTACAAACTCTTACATTGTCAAATCAGCGATGACAGTGTATGGCTGTTCAGTGACTGGCATTACTAACGCCAGTCATCCTGGCCTCAAAGCCGGCAGAGGGTATGCCTCATATATGACAAGGATCATGCCTCCTTATAAATGGGTTGCACCCCTCACCGGGCTGTGCACCTTTTGTGAAATGTTGAAGAGATTTCGCTTCCCCCCCCACCCCCGCACATCCTCACCATGCCCCTTTTCAGGAAAGTGGCAGAGGAGGCTCAGAGTTTTAAAAAGTCAAATTTTTTGCGCAAAACAAAAAGCCCGACATTTTATGCCTTATATACCAGAAAACTGGCATACAAGGCATAATAAATCTACCCCATTTTTTTTTAGATAGATGCATTCAGCCCTCTATGTACATACATTGATACAAAGAGACATGTCAATCACTGTGTGTGGGCGGGGTAATCAGGACTCTCACTTTCCCTCCTAGGAGTCCTGTCAGGATTTACTAAGCTTTATACACAAAAACCTTGCTCTTATTGATATAAATCTATATATCACAGAGCTCAGCTTATCTCCCTCAATAAGATAAAGTGAAAGATTCACTTACTGTACCTAAGGATACGATAACTACAGCTTAGTTTTTGACCGCATGCGTTGAATAAGAATGTAGAATTTAGATGTCTCTCTAATGTCAAAGTATAATCATTTACGCTTATAAAACTGACCTTCTTCAGGAGAGGCCTCATTTCTTCTAATGACTTTCCAAGATGTTTATCAGGATCTAACCCTGGGAATCAAAAGTAAATTTACAATGAAATTCTGGTAAGTCAATGATACATGCTGTGATGGCTGTGATCTTGGACTACCCATGAATAAAATGGCTCTTTAGAGAGCTTAAATGGTGAATAACTTTTTAACAAACTTTGCATAAATCAATAGTACAAGTTAATAGAATAAATGTTATAGCTTCTTACAGAAAAATGCTTCTTTCTACACTTGTCGGGCTTTTTACTCCTCCCTACTAGCCTGACATTGACTCTGAAATCTCTGCTGAAACCATCTTGTTAGAGCACAGAGATACTATATTACAGCTTTACATAAAAATCTACAGAGAGGGGAGGGGTGAGGATGCTAGAGCTAAATAGGAACTTTCTCTCTCAACCTAGTGCTTTATTCACATCAGTACAGGCTAGTACTTCTCTGTAATGAATTATATGATCCTGCTTCTACATTTGGGTGTGAGCGAGATCTAGATATAAGTATTCTTTTCTACCTTCTGTGTGCAGTGCATGGGAGATATCATAGCAGATAGTCTACACGCACTAGCTCATGGACTTATGAGAATTAGAGACGGAGCCCGCAAAGGAGGAAAGTACAAAAAATGCAGAACACAAGTCATATAAAGGCCAAAAATTGTAAATTTAAACACACTATAATACTGATTTATACAAGGTTTGTTGAGAGGACCCTTCCATCTGCCTTCTATTTTGCGTATTTCCTCTGAATTAAAAAAAAAAAAAAAAAGAAATAGAAAAAAAAAGCAGCCTAACACTGGGTTCACAGTAGTGTCACTGTCCATTGTTCTGGTCTGTCAGAAGACCAGAACAACAGACAGGTGGACCACTAAAATAGCGGTTACATACGGAGCCCAACAGACCCCATTGAATATAGTGGGGTCCGTCGGGTGTCCAACGTTTTTAAACAGAAACTTAGTTCACATCTGCAACAGAGACTCCATCGCAAAGTCCACCTGAAATCGGCAGGGCTTTTTCACCCGCTGCTTTCATTTTTAAAACAATAGACACCCGGGGGAACCCATTATAGTCAATGGAGTCAGTCTAGCTCCAATTTTAGTGATCCACCCATCCGTTGTTCTGGTCCTCACATGGACCAGGACAATAGATAGCCAACGCTAATGTCAACTTAGTGTCAGGTATACTGCCTGGATACACTGATACACTGTAGCAAACTAGCAGAGAAATTTGTGCAACTTCTGCCATCTTACTAAAGGGGTTATCTGGTTTCTAACATTAATGGTCTATCCTTACAGTTTTCATGGCGAGTGAGCATCAGTAAACAATACCGCAAGCCACGCTGTCTCGGTACCGGTGATCTGCGGGGGTCCAGAGTGTCGGACCCCACAGATCTAATATTAATGGCCTACCCTAAGGGTAGGCCATTAATACTATAAACCAGATAACCCCTTTAAGCTCACAGATCAAGCCCTAAAAACGCCTTTGGTGTTGCTCGGAGATTTCTGTTTCATGAAAACCTGGCACAATAATCTACACAAAAAGTCAATGATTTTAATACACCTGTTACATCAAGTTTCCAGATTGTACTTTACATATATAATAGCGAATCATTATAGTTTATGTATTCTTTTAAACTATACGCAGTGAAATTGTGTCTAATCGGTTACAGGTATATTACTTTAAGTACATAAGTAGAATTATAAACTAACATCTATAAATACAATAAAAGCCATTTTACCACATCTTTATGTCTTTACACACACCTTTATGTGTTTCACTAAACTTTAAAGAGGACCTGTCAAGACATGTCTGTTTTAGTAAATACTTTTATTCCTCATAAAATAACATTTTGTTTAGATCTCTGCATTGTGATGTTCCTCTGTAATTCCTCCTAGAAATGTAGGAATAAACTGATTGGGTGTTGTTGAGGTTGTGTCCCTGTGCACATACACTGTCCAATCACTGCTGCTTAGGGCACACCACTTTAACAAAGAGAATGGTAACACCCACTTGTCAATTTATTAATACATTTCTAGAAGGAATAACAGAGGAACACCACAACACAGAGTTATAGGATAAGATGCTCCATATTTGCTATTTCATGAAGAATGTTTACTAAAATACATATGTCAGGAATTCTGACAGGTCTGCTTTAAACTGAAACAGATTTAATAAACTTTATTACTACTCCACTAACATTTAATCTTCATATATAATTAACCCTAAAAAATTGCTATTATCTGATACCTGTAAAGAGAAGATGGGTTCCACATCAGCAAATGTCAATCGTGACACTTGATGTGGAGGATGCAAGACTAAAGTAGGATCTGGCCATTAGGGCCTATGCTGAGGAGCAGTGAAGGGATGATCACATTCACAGACTAATAAGACACATTACTGCCTGCATAACAATAATCCTAAGAAAAGCAGAGTCTGACAATGAGCCATGCTGATCCTATGTCTTATGCCCTCTGCAAGACTGGGCTGATATGTCTGACATGTCTGTGACACTGCAAATCTTTTAACATATACCTTACTTTTTATAATAGGTACAGGGTAGGGAGGGTTATTCATTAAAGAGACTGCTCTTATTAGAGCGTGTAGACATCATAGAGGGGACATCTGCTCAAACCCTACATTAGTAAGAACTGAGAGGTAGCCACACATCTTCAAAGGCCTCAGCTGACAGCTATTCCTCCCAATTTCACCATGCACATGCACACTTGGGTGGAGTAACCTGCTGAGGCAATTTATCTCTTGTGAGAACAAATTATATTGAAATTCGATATGTCCAATCCTTCTTTCCCCTAACATCATCTGTAAGGGGATAATTGGCACAGCCCCATATGATAGTCAGTAGGCCCTGCCAAAATCAACTGAAAACCTAACCATATTTAAAAGTGTAGAAAGTTAACAAATATAAATAATTAAAAATTTTACACAGCATTAAAGATTTCTCTAACCATCTTAGTGGTGACAGTCTGTTGTCTTGATCGGTTGCCAATGAATATGACCATGAATGCAAGAACTTTCTATGGTCTAAGATTTGTCAGAATACCAGCCATGATTTCCTTATTGTGGCCGGGTTATCGTCTCATACATGTAGTGTCTCTGCCTGATAACCTGTCCACAATAAGGAAATCATGACTGGGTTTCTGAGCTATGAAATTCTCTGCATTCATGGTCATATCCATTGGCAACTGATCAAGACAAAAGACTGTCACCACTAAGATGGTTAGAGAACATCTGTAAGACTCTTCAACATTTTAATTTATATTTGCAAAGATGCTAACTTTAAATTGTCTACAAATTTAAATTTGGCTATGTCTATTGGAAGACCCCTTTAAGAGTGTCATCAAACCAAACCGTTCATGTATTATATTGCCAGCTGTCACCTGGCAATGATAAGTTATTGCCACCCTTAGAGATTAGGTGACCAATGGCCAAGAATCTAGGATCAAGCTAGTCTTATTTCTGAGTTTTAGGAACCTACACAGGGTGGAAAAACAGGGTTAATGTTTCATTCCCTTCTTGGACTGGAAAGTCCAAAGGGAAAACATCCAATTGAAGCCATAATGGAGAACATTTATCAAGACCAGTGTCTTGTACACCAGTCTTAATTTACGGACCTACATTTATTAGACCTACAGTCTTAATTTATGAACGTACAGGTCCCTCTTACCAAATGCAGCTACCTTGATGAGAATGGCATGCAAGCCGCTGGATATCATTTCATTCAACAGATCCTCTTGTTTTCGGCGCCAAAGGAAAGCAAACGGCTGAAGACCGAGTCTCTGACACCTAAAAGCAACGGACACTTTGTAACAGCTTAAAAGTATGGTTGCAATAACATGAGTACATACTGTATATGGCCAAACACTAGTACTAAGGACTGCACTTCTATCCAAACCAGAACATCTTCCAATAAAATATTTTTGGCAATAGTAAACTTGTAGCATGTAGACTCACTTCATATATAAATAATATAATATAAATAGCACAAAATGGGGTTGGCAGAATTAGAAAATATGGCTACTGTCTACTAGAAAAAGCTACACACCTGTCTATAAGTTGTGTCCAGTGTTGCAACTCAGTTCTATCAAAGTAAATGAGACTGAACTGCAATACCACACACAGCCTGTTGACAGCTGTGGTGCTGTTCTTGAAAGAAAGCACCCCTTGAGACATACTGTAAGTGCTCACACTGGCAAAGAAGGCAGGCTACTCCTAGGTGGTATTCTTCCTCATAAAGTATATTTCAAAGAACAGAAAATTCTTACACGTTTTCCACTCGTACACGCTGATAGTCAGACAGGATAGCTCCAACTGAAACAGAATCCACTGCCTCCTTATCCTGAAAAGAAAACTGCGTCAATAATAACTGAATCCATCGATAATAGAATATTATGGAGAATGTACCATATGGACAACCCCTTACCATATGACTATTAGGGTGCATGGAAGGGAATGACAGGAAAAGCTATCATCGATAAGTATGTAATAAGGACGAGTTTTAGGGTGACAAGCTTCCTGTGTGAAGACAGGGTGCTACAACTGCCCTACAACAGGTGGCACATGACAATAATTGGCAAGTAAAATGAACCTTTAAAGGGGTCTTCCAGCCCCATATCGATTTTTTATACTGACGACCTATACATAGGATAAGTCATCAATATGTGATTAGTCGGGGTCTGTACCAGGACCCGACGCAGATCAGTATCCGGAAGCTGCTGCAACAGCTGAAAGCCACTAGTGAATGGGGGGGAGCACGCAGTCTGCACCTATTCAAGTAATAGAAGTATTGCAGCAGCCCCGTTCTCTGCTTAGTGGTGGTTCCGGGGAACTGCAGCGCCGCTCCTATTACTTGAATAGGAGCATGGCTGCATGTGCTGTCCATCCACTAGCTGGCACCCAGAAGCGGCTACGACAGCTGATGTGTGCAGGGTCTGGGTGTCAGACCCCTACAGATCACACACTGATGACCTATCCTGTGGATAGGTCATGAGTATGAAAAATGAATTTGGGGCAGGAAAACCACTTTAAAGAATTTGCCCACAAACACAGAAGGATACTGTCCGTGGTGAGCTCCATGCGGGAGAATAACTCCCATCCCATGCATGAGGCTGTGATAGCGCTGGGCAGTACTGTCAGTGACCGACTGCTCCACCCTAGGTGTGAGAAGGAGCGCTATCGGAAGTCTTTCCTCCCCACCGCGGTTAGGCTGTACAACCAACACCGACCTAAGCGGAGATCATTACACACAGAGAACTGAAATATCTCTCTGCCTGTTAAATCCCCCCCCCCTCCTCTGCTACTTCCTATCTGTCTGTCTGCTATTAATGTAATGCCTCTCACCTTGGAACATTCCTGTACATGTTGTATTTGTATTTGTATCTGCTTATCTTTGCTGCTGTAACACACTGAATTTCCCCACTGTGGGACTATTAAAGGACTATTATTATTATTATTCTTAAATTTGTAGATCATGAAAACTTAAACATGGCGGCCTTGTCGATCAATGGCCATCCATCTATGAAATGGAACTGCCTACAATACGGTAAGCAGTACTGATCAAAATGTGCACACTCATATGCATGGAGCTTTAAGGTTAATAACAGATTTAGCGCCTCTATTTGTGGCCGCAACCCAGTACACATGCGGTGACCGATTTTGAACGTAACGCTTCAATTTTACCCACAAAATCATTTTTGCATTGGTCACTGCATGTGGACAAGTGGTAGCTTATGTCTGTTCTTATTGTAAATGTGCACCACATGCTAAAAGCTAAATTAGGGTGCGTTCACATTTATGGATCCATTGTAGGACCAGAAGAACATCTTAAGCAATAAAGCTGGTCTGTCTAAACATGGACAACAATGGATCTTGAGGGGCCCTGTTTTCTAACTGTTTGCAGGACTTTTCCGTTCTCAATGTCGGACAAACTCTGCAGCGGACAGACATCGGTCCACATGTGAACATAGACGTAGTAACACCAAGTAAAAGTATGTGAGTCATCAGCAAGATTCTATGTACCATTTCCAACCATGTTGACTGGAGATCCTATGAACATGGCGACCCCACATACTGCAGTTATGAGGACGACTTTCCAATATCTGCTGCGCTGTCTCAGAACACTTGGGCAATGCTACAATAATGTGCCAATTTATAAGACGGTGAAATAGTAATGCAATTATTAGCGTGATGCACCACTCCCCAATTATGTGTCCCTCTAATTTTATGCTCTCTCCCAACCATGAAATCGTCCAGGGGCGAAATTAACTGCAACACTATAGAGTTTAATTGGCAAATAACACAACCTGTAATTATAGGCAGAAATGTAATATTAATGAGAAAAATACCCAAAAAAATACAAAAAAAACTTTTAACAGTAAATTACCTTGCAGCCATTATCAATTTTCCTAAACTGCGGGTCCTTAGGATAAACTCCTTCCCCCCCTGCAGAGAAGTAGGTAATTTTTCTCTGCCTGATAAACGCAGCCATTAAACGTGGCGTGTATCACAAACCTCGCCACTTTTCCTTAAATGAAAACGTTGCGTAGCCTCGGGGGGCCTCTGTCTGACTTGATCCCGATGTGTCAGTTAATCAGATAAAAAAATAAATAAATGAAATAATCATCAAGTCAGAACCGCAAACAGCCTGAGGGAGGCGGGAGAGGAGGAGGAGGAGGAGGGGGGCAGAGTTATTAAGATTTGGAAGCTGCAAACAAAACAAGACATCCGGATGATGTTACAGCATGTGTAAAGGTTACTGATCGGCTGGGGACCAAGCTGGCGACTCTCCCGGCTGCATACCGTCCAAAGGGGCTGCACCTCATCCTACCCCCAGTAGGGGTTATGCAAACACATTAACCTCTCTGCTGCTGGTCACATCTCGTGGTCTTTGTAACATAGACTTTTACCCTTTGCAACAAAGCTCTTTACTGCATGGTCCTGCATGGACTATACCTGAGATTACAAGCCCAGAAGTCTTCTCTACGGCTAAAACATCACTTCGTATTGAAGGGGTTGTCAGGGATTTTAGTTTAGGTAGAAAATAAAAAAAATAACCTGAAGCTTAGGTCTGAATATGGGGGTACATCCACTGAGTGCTCAGCGACATAAATCGGGCTACACGCATGCAGGCCTGAACTACGTGACAGAATGTCTGATGCATGTGTGGTACTGGTCTAAAGTTGGGGACGTACTCCCCAACTTCAGACCTAAGCTTCACTTATACTGCACAGGAACGGGATTTTGTTGGCTGGTAGCGCCAACGTCACAGAGAGTAGGAGAGGTGCAAAGCATCTGAAAGGAGGAAGTGGGGCAGGGGAGCTTGACTTTATTTGCTAGCTCTCCACCCCCATGACTGCAAAATTCTAATTTGCATATTGAATAAAAGTCGTTTTATAAGTGATAAAACAAGTGCTGTAACATTAAACAGACAGCGAAGGACAACAGGTAGGATACTCTGCCAGGCCCTGGTGACAATTTATGGAGAAAAATCATGGTGACAGGTTCCCTTTAAATCCCTCACTACACTGGTAGTCCCTGCGATGACATACATCATTCTTGTGACTACTACAGCCAACCACTGGCCTTAGCACTAACATGCCATATTTGCAAGCATCACTGAAGCCAGTCACAGGAATGATGCATGTGATATCTTCAATGCAATATCAGCAGGGACCAGCAGAGCAGCAGATATTTATTTTTTTTATTATATTATTTCCTGCATGTGGCCAAATTTCCTAACATCCCGGACAAACTTCTTTAGGATGTAATATCTAGACCTCTCAAGGTTCTACTACGCCAACTTACAGCAAAATAATGACCAATTTGTGGACTATTCAATTGTACTGCACCTGTTCAAGAATGGGGTGTGCTCCCTATATCTAATATTAAAACAATCTAAGCATGCCACAAATTTATCACTAACACGTTTACACTACTATTACTATTTATTGCCTTAGTTTTTGAAAAAAAAAAAAAAAAAGCTCCAAAATTTTGGTTCATGTTTTGGCACACACTGCCGCATCCTAAGTCATACCCCATTCTGTAAAGCCACTTCTCTCTCTGATACCTCTTGTCAGACAAGATGCAAAAAGTGTCTAAAACAAATAACTGTGATACACAGCAGAAATGCCAGTTTTTAGGCACAAAAACAGAATTATGGCGTACTTTTATTACTAAGTTTTCTCAATACGGATGATGTCTATGCAAAATAATTACTTAAGAGTCCTAAATCTGAAAGTATTCGCTAATGTAGGTGGGAGGAATAAGTATTCACTAAAAGTGATAGAACAGAACAGAGTATATACTTTCTTAACACTTTGCAGCATAGTCTATGTCAGAATTTGGTCTACAAAAATCAAATGCAGAAATGATGCAAAAGGCTGCGTATACTGCTATACTACACATTGTGATTAAACCTATATCCAGCCTTTGCAGAACCTCTTTTAGGGCAGGTCTTCATGGCCTTGTTGTTCTGAGATCTCTAGCAAGATTGCAGGCAAATATCACTGGTGCCCAATGGAACCCACTAACTATAATGGGATCCATTAAGTTCCCTTGTAGCCTATGCCGTTTTGATAGTAAGAGAAAGGTTATCCTATTGAGTCCTGAATGGAGCCTCTGAGAGCAGTGTAAACAGGGCCTAATAAATCTGACAGATTGTAACAAATTGAATGGATCACATAGGATTACCTAGTCCAGATACAACTGTAGCAATCCCACAGCTGTGACAGATGTTAGATCTATGCAGGTTTTTAACCTATCGATGCAAACAAGAGCGTCCCCATTCACTGCCAGAAAACAGAGATCTTGAAAATGGTGATTATTAGACGCACAAAACATAATAAAAGTTGCAGGACTCTTCATTGTACAGTAAGGCAGCTTAAATTACATGGGATAGACAGACTATCACTATGCAGAGACCTAGCTGTGAGGCGAGTGACTGAGCATGTGTGTCCACCAGCTTATTAGGTGGACATGCACATTCTATACACTTTGAACACCAGGAGGCAATATACTACACTATACTACAATGTCCTAACTCATCACTGGATCATATTTTTAATGTGTTTAGATATAAAATGCTTAGAATATGGTATTTTATTTATATTCTTTGGCTATAATATAACCCCTTTAAGGGCTTGACTGGATGTGCTTTCTTCTCCTTAAAGGCAGCATGTACGCTAATAGAGCATTTCCTGTAAGTGTCAAGAGAGAAGACGGTCCACGGCCTGCTGCTCAATTCTTGTAATTATAGTCTGTCCCCAGCCAGAGAGTGGCTGTATTTTACTGTCTGTGTTCCATGCAATCTGCATTCATCACTATTTTAATTAAACCAGACTTTAATTTAGTGATTTCATCCCAAAGAGTAAGAGGGGGTGTGAGAAAAAAGGGAGGAGGAAGGCAGAGAGTGAGAATGTAATGAGAGAAGGAAAAGGACTGTAAAGAAATGAGAGGACAAAATTAGATGGGAGGTAGAGGTGAAGAAAGTGGCCAAAGGAGCCGCCGAGAAATAATTAGACGTGAGAGGGGATATAGAAGAAAATCAAGACGTAAAAAATGCCATGTACTGTGGGGTGTAGATGCGGCGGCAATACAGGAGAGAGTGCAGAACTGTGGAAAGGAATAGACATGAGAGCAAAAATCTGATGATGTCAGCCATATCGGACACAATGACCGGCACATAAGCAGTGACAGAATGGCACAGAAATTTCTCACACTGCACCACTGGTCATAGGACAGGCCTGGACTATGACATAGCTCATCACTGATGCTTTTTAGACCCTGTTCACATCTCTGTTCTCATTTACGGTTTTCTGTTCTGACATAAGGACAGAAAGAGAACAAGATCCATCACATGCAACACATCAACGGCACCTGATGGCCTCCACTGACTTGTAATGGGGTCTTCCTGGTTTTGTCATGATTTTCATCATATTATCAGACAAAATAGCACTACATGCTGAGCTCTAATTCAAGGCCAATAGGATGTAGTCTGCAAAGAAGTCTCCAATGTGAGCAGGGCCTTAGGTTGGTCAAATAAATTATATGAAAGTCGGTCAAACCCAAAGATTTCATAAGGGTCAAACAATAGTCTAATGTATATAGGGCCCTAATTGCAGATATTGGGGAATTGGATTTCAACATGCCTGATCCATTTATTCTTGGTTAGATAAACCACCGCCATCAGAAGCTTATTACTGACAACATATGCATGCTTGACCAAACCAAGTTGGGGGAAGTTCGCAGTAATAAGTGTCAGATGAATGAGTGTTTGGCCACCAGCTATTGAACTATTGAAGGTATAGGGCCAGCTTTGTAAAGACACAACATAAAATAGGTGCAGGAATACGGAGAATATAGGAACCCTCAACCAATGGTAATAGATTTGATCTTATCTACACGCTTCCTATCACAACTGATAGCAGGATCCACTCTACAATGGGCCACATTCTCACTAGCTACTGTACATATGGTATTACACACCACATATATTAATATCAGTGCTGGTACTCCACTTGCTAAAAATATAGAGCAGCCTAACAACAAGCTTCTATGGTCCCAGTCATGGTAGTGGTCATCGAATCTTACCAGAGGCAGAAATATCTACTAAAAATCAGCAGGGGGCGCTGCTGCATAACATTTGATGAAGGACCCATAAAGGAAATGACAGCTACTTATAGGCAGACTGCTGGTAAAGCTTAACTCCTCCAATGCTCAGGTAATAGGAGATTACAGATTTCCGATGTAAAGGTAGGTAAGCATTTCTACTCGATAAAAGGTCAGCGACATAAAAGAGCCTTAGTTATGGCATTAAGAGTGGTAAACGTTTCATTTATATGGGCAAGCGTGTAAGTCGAGAAAGATGACACAGCCTTGGGATGGGGGTGTTTTCTTACATTGTGTATTTTTTATTTCTTTTTAATGGAGTCCGTCAGCAGGTTTGACCAACACAAAACTGCTGACAGTGCTGTATAGAAGATGGAGAGGCAGGATAAATATATCGGGGGTGACGGTCATATAGATTGTATGATTGATGCCCCCAAATGCCACGTGTCCAGAATGCAGACCCTTAATGTCCAGTGCCCATAGCTCTCAGCACTGAGCGTTTCCCCCGACTTCTCCTCTGATATTTCTTATGTGCATACACAAGGCCACTAGAGCCATTACTCAGAGAAGAGAAGCAGGGGAATGACCGCCTCCTGGGCACTTGCAATCTTGGGCCCAGGTACACTAATCACCCCATCATACCATCACCTCAGGTATGTTCACACCACTTGCCCTGTCCTCCATATACAGCTGTCAGCACTTTAGAAGACTGAAAACTGCTAACAGACTCCCTTTAAGTACTTACTTTTATATCCAATATAAGCAGGTCATGCAGAATGGATCGACTTTAGGAGACTCAATAAAACCATTTGCTGCAATTTTCCAAAAAGTGGCAAGACTGGATGAGAGTTCCCTGGCACCAGGCAGGAAATTGCAATGTTTGGCGAAGTGGCGACTACTGATGTATACTTGCCTGCCCTGCCCTGATGCTTGCATACAGCCATATATAATTACAGATGAGGATGAAGAACATGTGCTGCCTGCTCTGAACAAGCAACTAACGGCTTCAGAATTGGAGCGCATCCTTTATGGAAGGGATTAGTGGCCATTACTGTTAATTAGCTCTCATTTGGCTCTCATTTGGGTTAGCGGTTCTGACCCTGGGGAGAGAAATGGAGTCTCTGATGTTTCGGTCACTTAATGTGTGCAATGCTGATGCAGTAAAATGAAGGAAAGGACTCAATGTATGCGACTTTGCATTTGTGACAACGGGGCTTGGACATTATATGATAGGGCCTATGCAACAGACTGGGTATACAGAAATCCAGGCAAATGGGCACCTATGTCAATTACACTATGTGGTAAAACGTCACATAGATTTATATGATTAAATTATTGTATTATGTTGTGCCATATATGCTAATAGTATTTGATAACATGATACTTTACATGAAATGTGCTAAGTTTGTCCAGTAATAACAAGTTATCCTTTATCCACCGGATAAGGGATATCTGTTAAATTAGTTGGGGATCAACCGCTGGGAACACCACCAAATATGGGAACAGGGGGCATGAGTCCACCACTTGAATGAAGTGGTGGTCACACATGCACATTACTGCCCCATTGTATAAATATAGCAACAATGAAGAACTAAAAGGAGTTATCCAGTTTATAGTATTGACAGTCTATCCATAGGATAAAACTGCTGTGGGTCAGACACCCGGGACCCCTACAGATCCAATATTGATGGACTATCCTTGAAAGGGGTTGTCCAGTTCATTTTTATTGATTTACCCTCAGAATAGATCATCAGTAAGAGTGCAGTGGGAGTCTGATATTCGGGACTCTGCTGATCTGCTGTTTGAAGGGGCTATAGCGCTCATGCAAGAACCATGACCTGTTCGATGTAGAAGTGAATGGGATGAGGCTATATTTACATTGCACAGCCACTACTAAAAGACGACATGAATTGTAAACAGCAAAGAAGTCACGGCAGTCACAAGACACCTTCAAACTGCAGCTCAGCTGGCATCCCAAATGCCAGACCCCCTCTGACCTCTTATTGATGACCTATCCTGAGGATAGATCATCAATAAATTGAGCTGGACAACCCCTTTAAAAATAAAAATCGCAGAAAGAAATCATAGTAAGGCCTTGACAGCTCCGAGCTTGAGAGTACTCTCACCTGCCAAGTAAGCTACAACAGCATCTGACCAGCGTTTGAGGTCAGAGATATGACTCATTTTTAAGAAGGCGGCTTACAACTTATTTTCTTAGGCCAGGTTCACTGGGCTCAGCCTGGTGCAGTATTTAAAGCCCATTGACTATTTCATTATTTTACCAGATTTCTCCAAAGCATACTTTTTATTAGTAGTGGATACACGGATTTAGCACAAAGCTTGGGAATGGGACAAGATGGCTAAGAACTATGCCAAAAAACTGGCTTACATGTCTTATACCTCATTTATTAATTGTTTTAGATACCTTCTGTGCCTTGCCCGACAAGAGTACATAGTTTATGGGAAAGGGAGTGAATATGACGAGATGGACGTTAAGATTTGACACTGGGCACCGAAAAATGCACCATAATTTTGGAGCATTTTTCTCAGAAACAATGACAAGTAATAGATTGTGCAAACTTACACTAAGCAGTCTAAAGATTCACCATATTTATCATCCAGCATCCGCTACTGTGATAAATCTGGGGCATTTTCATACTGTTTAGTTTAAATTCACACTTCTAAATCTTAGGATTAGTAAATTTGCCCCTCTGCAATAAGATCACCTTCTAAGACAAAGGTATTGTCAAAAGCAGACAACTCTTTAAGCCAAGCTGAATATCGGAAGAATGACATTTTGATCTTCCATGTTATTTAACTGATAAGACTGGTAAAATACTTTCAACTTATACAGTCTATGGCGCTCAGATGGATAAAATCTAAGCTGTCCAATCCTCCATTCCCCCAATTACAGACATTGTATGATGGCCAGCCAGTCTTGAAAATATTAAGTCTATGGCTAGCTTTGGCCATACACATTAAAAGGGTTTTCAGCCCCAAAAAGAGTTTTCATACTGATGACCTATCCACAGAATAAGAAATGAGCATGTGATCCGTGGGTGTCCAACAGCAAGACCCCGCACAGATCAGCTGTTCAGGTAACATCCAGGTGCCCGAAGCTGGCGCAGGGTATAGGGAATAGGAGTGATGCTGCAGCCCTGTCCACTATACAGCGGAGGTTCCTAATGGAAAGGTGACTATTACAAGACCAATTCCAAGAACGTTGGGACACTGTGTAAAATGTAAAGAAAACAAGAATGCTCTCCTTTCTCCATTCAGAAAATATGCAAATAAGTCCTCACTGGTGAAAAAGGGGAATTTGCTCCTAGCGTCCCCTATTGAAAGGTAGCTTCCTATAGATTAATACTTGGTTTTCAAAAGAAACCTAAGGGCATAAACTAGTATTAATAGCCAAACCAGTATAACCCCTCCAAAAGGAAGAGATTCCTACCCACATACAGGTGTTTCAAGGTTGTTGCCTCTTATCAGTACAGAGTAGGCTGTGTGAGAGATCTTGATGTGGGTCAGAAGGGGTAATGTCTCTCATTTGGGAGATACAGAGGTACAGGGACTTATTAGACCATGCATGCCCTGCTAAGAATTTTGGGTAAGGAATACAAATAAGACCTCATTGGTAAAAAAAAAAAGAGGAATTTGCTCCTAGCGCCCTCTAATAAAAGGTAGCTTCCTATAGATTAATATCTGTTTTTCAAAGAAACCTAAGGGCATAATCTGAGAATATTACTACTTTTTGACTCATTCAGAATATATGATCGGCCAAGCATGCGTGTGTATATTAGAGAGGAAAAACAGCAGTCAGATGACCAGTATGGGCAGCTTAAGAATTGTAAGGTAAGGTAGGATGCAATTGCTGAGAACTACTGTTTACAGATGGCTACTGTACTCACGCATCTCAGCTATCTGACTTAGGCTAGGGCTATATGGGAATTTTGGCCGTGATCTCTATCGCAAGACCACAGATTGCACTTTCACTATGTTGCATCACAGCATAATAAAAGTGAATGGAGTAGCATTGTGACTCACAGGTTTGGACTTCATCATGATCACTACAACCCATTCACTTTCATTATACTGTAAAATAGCACTTGCAACAGGATTTGCATACATCAATAGTACAAGTGAGTGTAAGAAACTTTGCAATATATGTTATTAGAGAAAAGAGCCTCTTTCTCATCTTATCTGGCCCTTTTCCTGCTGTCCGTAAACTCTTCTCAAACTCTGAGCTCTCTGCAAAATATGTTTTAGGAGACCAGAGATACTGCCAGTTCACAGAGAGATTAGATTACATGATGCCCATAGAAGTCTATATAGGGGGAAGAGGAACCAAGTGAGAGAGTAGAGACACAGACAGACAGAGGCAACTGCAGATAATAATATGTTTTCTATCTCTCCCTAAGTATATTTATTTGGCTCAGTGGTTAGCACTGGAGTCTTGCAGCACTACAGTCATAGGTTCAAATCTGACCAAAAGACAACTTCTGCATCTATGTTTTTGTATGTTCTCCCCGTGTTTGCGTGGGTTTCCTCCGGGTACTCCGGTTTCCTCCCCTCACTCCAAAGACATACTGATAGGGAATGTAGATTGTGAGCCCTATATGGGACAGTGACTGATGATGTCTGTAAAGTGCTGTGGAATATGATGGCGCTATATAAGTAAGCATAATAAATATTCACATCAATGGCAATGATTATCTATAAAAAAGTGATAGAATTAGGTAGCAGAATCTCCTGTCTTCTCTATGTGCTGCCTATAGCATAAATCATAGCTGATAGTGTTTGTGTGGGTTTCCTCTGGGTACTCCAGTTTCCTCCCACACTTCAAAGGCATACTGATAGGGAATGTAGATTGTGAGCCCTATATGGGACAGTGATTGACAATATCTGTAAAGCGCTGCAGAATATGATGGCGCTATACAAGCAAGAATAATAAATAAATAAATAGTCCACACCCACCAGCTCAGGGAGAACTAAGACTTGCACATATAGCCTGCAGAGGGGAAAACTGCTATAAAATGCAGAATTACAAGTCATATGATGATCAGAAATACAGACACAACAGCTCACCCTGAAAAATCATGTGAAACAACAGGTATGCATTAGGGATTGCTGTATCATCACCATCAGCATGCAATACAAAGTGTAGGACACAATACTTTCCTTTACTAATTTCAGCAAGTGGTATAGATCTTCAACCTCATCCCCCTCTTGTGGTGTATACCCTCTTCCTGTGTTTAAACTGGAACCACTTAGGGTGGCACGGTACAGGGGCAATCCCATGGCTTCTGCATACAGATCCAGGGCCTGGTAACCAACCGTCTGGTACATATAGCTGTCCAATTCATCCACTGCAGAGATAGAAACACAATTTAAGACACTATTTCATATTACCATATAAGTTATATTGGTGTTTGGAACGCTGTACAGTATGTTTTCATTGAAAATACATATAAAAGGTAAGCCAAGAGGTTGTCCAGGGACAGTATTTTACCTTAGTTCCTCTGTGCATTTGTTTAAACTAGACCTTTGGATTCTGAGCTGGATCCCCGTCCCTCATTTGTTAATATGCAAATGAGCTCTTTGGAGCAATGAAAATGTTGCTTCTTAACCACCCTTGTTGCTCCAAAGAGCTCATTTGCATATTTACTAAAACTGCAATATCTCGGGCATGGAGTCCCAGATTCACAAGGGGAAAACACTGTTTGATTCGGGTGACCCTAACCTATCTATCTGCATGGCTGGGTTCACATGCTGGGGTCTGGTAACAATTCCAGGGGTAGAAAAGGTTTAGAAAAATATGGCTGCCTTCTTCCAAAAACAGCACCACATCTGTCCACAGTTTGCGCATGGCATTACAGCTCTACTCTACTGACGTAAATGGGGCCAGGATACAATATTATATGTTGTGGCACTGGTATTGAAGAAATCAGAGGTGTTTTTATAGTCCTGTACGGCACCTGCCTAAGCTTTCTTACTCCAAAATCCAATACAATGCTCTAAAATCTTGACTGCGCCCTGGAACCACAAATACGAATCCAATTAGGACAAGATCTGTGCAGACAGGTTTCCTCCACAGGCTGACACATCAGTAGGCCCCTCCTTGAGATGAAATACTTTTAAAAGCTTGTTCACACTAAGAAGGCTACATTAAAGGGGTGGACAATAATTTTTTTTTTCATCTGCAAATGTTTAAATTAAAAAAAAAATATACATACTCACCCCTCAGCAGGAGACCAAGTGGAGAGTCTACATTCAGGCCTCCAGGCTTTGGCGATCTTCATGGAGACTAGGGACCTAAACTGACCCTCCATGCTGGATCCCTGGCCAAACAGATTTACTTTAAGTTTCCACAGATGAAAACAAAAATACTTAGAACACCCCTTTAAGGCTGGCATTACACATGTAGTGTGTGCCTCTTTCCTTTATACTTTTCCTTTTTTTGGCCCCATTTCTAGCTCTGGCTCGAAAAAATTGCAACAAAAGCTGCATGTCTGATTCCAGCCTAAAGCAGGGACACAATAGGTGTACTCACCAACAGATACCTGCTGCAATATACAGAAGCTGAGTGAATAGGAATTCACTAAATCTCATCTAACTACAACCTGCAGCACAAAGTGAGCAGTGATACGGGTTTTATACTGCAGCATGACAGATTTCATTGACAGCAATTCAGTGACTTGTCCACTTTGTTTGCCCCAGCCTAATGCCTTATTCACACATCCATGTATTTCGTCTAAAAAAACAAAGTCCGTTTAACATCCATCAGAATGTCTGTTTATTGATGTTTGCCGTTTTGGCCCAACCCATCGAAATCAGTCACATGACTACACAGGTGCACTTTTCAGTGTGTCTCGTAGCATCTGTGTGCTATTCATGATTTTCAAGGCACCACTGCCTTGAATTAAGTATGATCTTATGTCATTTCATACCAGCGTTCGGGGACTACGTCCTCCATTCCACTTAAAATAGGAGGAGAGAAAAGACTTTTCTATCCGCCGATTTCAGGCGGAAACCAGGCAGACCCCATTATAGTCTATGGGGTCTGTGGGTTTCCACGTATAACCGATTTTTAAGCGGATAGGGTTTCCGTTTTTTGGGTCTGCTTGTGAATGCTAGTGTGAACCTAGAGTCAACGAAAAATAGACAAGCAGTACACACGCACACTTCCATCTATTCATTCGGAACAACGGTCCACAGAAAAAAAAGAAAATCTAACTATACATACAGAATTCAATGGGTCCATGTGTTGTCTGTCAAAATCACAGACACAACTCACCATGTCATGTGAATGAGGCCTAAAACTGACAATGTAAAGAAGCTGCTTGGAGTGTTACTCCAAGCACACATTTCTGCAACGAAATCTGAATGTGTGAATATACAGTGGGGAAAAAAAAGTATTTAGTCAGCCACCAATTGTACAAGTTCTCCCACTTATAAAGATGAGGCCGGCCTGTAATTGTCATCATAGGTAGACCTCAACTATGAGAGACAAAATGAGAAAACAAATCCAGAAAATCACAATGTCTGATTTTTTAAAGAATTTATTTGCAAATTATGGTGGAAAATAAGTATTTGGTCAATAACAAAAGTTCATCTCAATACTTTGTTATATATCCTTTGTTGGCAATGACAGAGGTCAAACGTTTTCTGTAAGTCTTCACAAGCTTGGCACACACTGTTGCTGGTATGTTGGCCCATTCCTCCATGCAGATCTCCTCTAGAGCAGTGATGTTTTGGGGCTGTCGCTGGACAACACGGACTTTCAACTCCCTCCAAAGGTTTTCTATGGGGTTGAGATCTGGAGACTGGCTAGGCCACTCCAGGACCTTGAAATGCTTCTTACGAAGCCACTCCTTCGTTGCCCTGGTGGTGTGCTTGGGATCATTGTCATGCTGAAAGACCCAGCCATGTTTCATCTTCAATGCCCTTGCTGATGGAAGGAGGTTTGCACTCAAAATCTCACGATACATGGCCCCATTCATTCTTTCATGTACACAGATCAGTCGTCCTGGTCCCTTTGCAGAGAAACAGCCCCAAAGCATGATGTTGCCACCCCCATGCTTCACAGAAGGTATGGTGTTCTTTGGATGCAACTCAGCATTCACTCTCCTCCAAACACGACGAGTTGTGTTTCTACCAAACAGTTCTACTTTGATTTCATCTGACCATATGACTTTTTTCCCCACTGTACCTACTGTATATTGTGTTTAAAATTTCCAGGAAAAGACAACCATACCTTACGTGAAGGTATCGCAGCATGGTCACCTTACCACCAATGATGTGGATCAGATACATTTCTTCTGAGCATCCTTTTATAGCCACATCACATTTATCTGTGCCAGTATATGGATAAATTCTCACATGCCATAATCTAACACCATGGACAAATCCTGCACAAGATTCACACGTCTTACATGCAGATTGTGACGTACATTTGAAAGCAGATTTGCTGTGGACTTGCTAAAGATTTCATCCAAAGCAATAGGTAAAATTTGCATAACACCTGCATCAAAATATCTATGCAGATTTTGTGGCAAATTTGTCAAGTTACCCTGTATGTGAATATACCCTTAGAAAGATAATTTGCTTCTTACCTGTGCTCAATGGTGGCTTCAGATTAGCAAGAGCGACAATCTGATGACCGGCCTGGACACACTGCATCATGTTGTAGCAACTGTCCTTCCCACCACTGAAATGTAAAAAAAAAAAAAAAAAAAAAAAATTACTTTTATTGTACTGTAAATGTGACAAATTTTTGTGTGTGCAGTGGTTAGCCAACCTGTGGCTATATATGGTACTACAGATCCCAGAAGTGAAGGTTTATCTTTGACAACTTGCATGAATACATTAGATAAATACATACATTAAGACTCTCCAATATATACCCTATAGATGCAAGAGTGCTCCAATAATAACTTGCTGCCCATTAAGGACCCGTTCATATCACATGTTCGCTTTAGTGTCCTGATTTTTATTTTCAAATGGACCCATTACTGGATTCTTAGGTTTCCAATGGGGCTTCTATCATGGTGAAAAGCATATTTTGGTCTCCATCAAAGAATTATATTTGACAGGAAGAATAGCGCAGCAGGCAGTGACATTCTTACCGTCAAAATGACAGACACCACGAATGAAATCGACACAGCTTATTATAAGTCAACATCATTTGCGGGGTGTCAATGGTGCCCATCACGGATCTAGCACTTGTTTTCTACCATTTGTCCTCTTTTCACATTGAACAAAGAAAAACTGATGGAAAAGTATGACAAAAGCGAACAGAACCTTATTTTTTTTTACCATCAACAGCAGACTAGATGGAGTACAGTCATCATAAGGATTTATTTACATGTGGCGGTTTTTTTGCAGTAGTTCCTGTGACAAACTCATAGGACGTGTCAACAAAGGGACAATACAGCTTCCACAAGTCCCAAGTTCACATGTCATTGCTGGATAGGGAGGAAGAAGAGAGCTAGGGCTCTTAACCCTTTAAGGACGCAAGGTAGTTTGTACGTTAATGCTCGGCGACTTTTTTCATATTTTCCCTCCCAGTCTTCCAAAATTCATAACTTTTTTAATTTTCTGTGACCATAACTATATGAGGGCTTATTATTGACGCGCTGGCTTGTACTTTCATTTGCCACCATATATTGCTAGAGCTACACAGCAACTGTGGCCACAACTCAAAGATTGCCAAGTCACCTCCTTAGTGTTAGTTAATGGGAGTCGCATTGCTATCACAGGGGGTGTGGGGTAGGTAAGCCAAACCACCGACTCTGACTCCTTCACAAATAGCGAACAACCATGGTCAGTCTGATGTAGTAAAACTCCTCTAATTCACAAAAAAAAAAAATGTCAGTCATCAAATTCCTATGAAAAATCTGCAACAAACTAATTAATCAGAAATTAATCATCTAATTAATTACACAATATTAAATGGAGTATGTCAGCACAGTTTACATTGATGAAAAAATTGTCCTTTTATCCCTATGCAAATGAGAAGAAAGGGGCTTTAGCCACATGACTTTCCATCAACGGGCTTCACTATCTGCTGCTGCTAACTGATGCTTAGCTCCGCCCCCACTAGTTGACTGACATCTCTCTCCTTGGCCTCAGACATGCACAGTACAGTTAGTACTGTGTTCTGTACCCAAAGATAGAGATGTCAGTCAGCTAGCTGGGGCAGAGCTAAGCGTCAGTTAGCAGCAGCAGATAGTGAAGCCCGTTGATGTAAAGCCACGCCCCTAAAGCCCTTTTCTGCTCATTTGCATAGCAATAAAAGGTCAATTTTTACAAGAATGGAGCAGCGATCCTGATTAAGAAATACATCATTAAAAACTATGCTGACAGCCCTACAAGGTACTGGGATTAGTTTAGATCTCAATTTTCTGCCGACAGACTCCCTTTAATAATTGAGAATGATGAATCATTTTATTTTGAAGCTGGAGTCGGTCACTTTTTTCTGACTTTGACTCCGCAGCCCTGGCCATGACTTCTAGTCACAAAAATTAAGCAGTATTTGATCTTTTTGTGAAGGGGTCACAAGGTAACTCAATTCACTAACATTTGGCCTCATGCATAACACAGGCCGAAACTCCGTTACGAATATTATAGGGCACGCCCTATCCATTAGTCATAAGAGTGCATTCAATTGGGCCCCCCGGCCTGCACACTTGGTCGTATACATTAAGCCTTAGTGAAGTCACGACCAAAGTTACCATGCAGCCAAAGGGTTATCCAAATGCAATGGCTAAAACCTGCTGCCCAAAATGACACATGTGGACAGGTTTAAGCCTACAGCATGTCAGATTTATTGCCATGCACTGCAAATGTGGCGAAATATTACACATCAACAAGACAAAAAAGTCCTTGTGTGTAGGTAACAAACAATTGCAGTAACTTGGTGTCATTTATTCATTTTGTAATGAACTACAAGTCCCAGATGATCATAGCTTAGAGCACTTTATAAAGCTGCAGCTGCTGTCTCCCTTCTTAGGTGTGTATAGAAGTGTTCTGAGGGCTCTCAGCTGGAGCTATAGCGCACTAGTCTGGGGAAGAACACAGCAGTCATCCCTGCACTGTTTACACGGTACTTATCATAACAGTAGGTGTGTGCCTTTAAGGCTCGCAAGTCATGCTGGTACTTGTAGTACTTGCAGGGTAACAGAATACTGCGATATATTTATTTTTCCGCTCTGCCAGGAAGAATGCATCACCTAATGAGCGCCACCACCCTCATGTCGGACACCGGATGCTGCCACAGACTTGCCGGATCTCTGAACGTCCGCACGTGTGGCCTCGGTAAGTGCAGACACTTTCGGTCCTCACTAGAAGGACCTGGATGACGTGACAGTCACGTGGTCCCGATGGTAGTGTACCATGTGACCGCCCAGTGGAGACCGTACGGACGGCGAGCGGGAGGTTCAAATGTAGAGAGAGGGCGAGAGTGTACAGTGTACTAGGAGGGGGAGTGGTGTGAGCCTGGTCTAATGTATGGACATGTGTAAGTGGTGATAGACATACACTGTACTTCATACTGTACATATATTACATCTCAGTTATATATATATATATATACAGTACAGACCAAAAGTTTGGACACATTTGTGAACCGAGAGCAAGGCAGGTGGTTTGGACTCCGCAACCAGAAATGAACGCACACGCGGTAGTTCAAGAAAAAAATATATATTTACTATAAGTTAATAAAGGCTAGTTAAAGGTAAAATGACAGGGCTAAAGACAAGCAAAATATATAATATAGCATGAACAATTTCAAGGCAAATTCTGCAATGGTTTCTACTTTTACTCTGTCCACTTCTGCAGTATGGACACTGAATGAACAATATACTCAAAACTATCCCTAACTGACCCTGACTTCACATTTGGGTGCACCCCCTTTTCCCCAGTGGTCCAGGTGGACCGCTTACAGTCCGTAGAAGCGCGTGGTGGGGCCCAAAGTCGGTCCTTTCTTTTATAGTGAAGCGTCCTCTCCTCACGGTTATCAGGATCTTGGGAGAAATGAAGTCCTCTTTAACAGACAGGGAAACCAACTGAATG
Organism: Leptodactylus fallax; assembly: GCA_947044405.1. Lineage (NCBI taxonomy): Eukaryota > Metazoa > Chordata > Amphibia > Anura > Leptodactylidae > Leptodactylus > Leptodactylus fallax. Next base: position 1,163,676 of record CAMRHE010000130.1, on the reverse strand, counting down.
CAATGTAATCCAACAGCAGATTCCACTCAGCACACTGACAGTCCTGCCGAATCCATACACTGAGCTGGGATGTAAGCCGGGATTTAGCAGGTGCCGTCCAGTACATCAACAGCACTGCGAGTCTCTATCTGTGGTATCCATATACACAGTCACAATGTCAGTCTCACTGATCAGCCACTGAGCACAGTTCCTTTCACGTGGACTCACTAGTCCTGTTGTCTCTTTACACTCTGTTTGTCTCTGGACCAAGATACAGCTTAGCTGTACAGAAAAATCTCCACACCAGTTCAATACAACACTTGCCAAGATGGCTGCTGCTCTCTGTCTCCTCACTTCCTGCTTCTCTGCTCACACTCTGTCTGCAGAACAGGCAGGCTGACATAAAAGGGGGGGGGTCTCACTCCAGCATCATGTCACAATTACAATGGCTGCTGTCTTAAAGGAACAGAATCACAGAAATACATTCAACATTAACAGTTTATACAGACAAATGAAGCTTAAGACAACATTGGCTGTCTCTTACATATTCCCCCCCACTTTAAGATTGGCAGTCCCTGCCTATGACTGTATATCCAGAGGGTTGTACTTTTATGCACAGGGTGGTAGTATACCGATGTATGGCAGGCCAAACAAACTCATCCTGCGCATACCGAACAGGGGGAATACCAGCATTTGGCCTAGTGGTCCCTCTGAGGACCGGTGGTATATTATGGGGTGCTGCATCTATGGGCTGAGAAGGACCAGCGGATTCCGCACCAGAGGGGGCACAGGTCGGAGATACAGTAGTCACAGGTGGAACATCCCCAGGAGCAGGGATCGGCCAACAATCATCCTCCTCGTCGGAGGCCCATTCCGCACCTCCATTCTCTGACTGTGGGAGCTCATTCACATTGGCAGGCCCATCGTGATTTGTCCCTTCAGAATGACACAGGCGCAACATATTTCGGTGAAGTACTCGAACACAATCAGTTCCTTCTTTCTGGACCTGGTACACTGGCCCATTCGCATACTTGCGGCCAACAACACGATACGGCAAAGCCTCCCATCTGCTTTCCAATTTCCCTTGGGGTTTCTTGACACGAACTAGCACCAGGTCGCCTGGTTGCAATGGTGCTTCTTGCACTGGGGTCTTATCAGGATGGGGATGTTCTTGCAGGCGCTGCCGCACCAATCGATGGATCGTCTCAAGTCTCTGCCGATGCGCCCGCACCCACGAGGTTGGATCCCTCGGAGGGAACCCATCCACATCATTCAACTGTAATTCTCCTATACTTCGCCCAGACCGCCCAAAGAGAAGTGTATAAGGAGAGTACCCCGTTGTAGAATGGACCTGATTGTTATAGGCCCACACCATTTCAGACAAGAACTGAGGCCACTGTAACTTCTTGTCTTCCTCCAGAGTCCGCAGCATCTGTAGCAGAGTTCTGTTGAATCTTTCACAGGCCCCATTTCCCTGAGGGTGGTATGGAGTCGTGTGCGACTTCTTTATCCCGTAGATACGTTGAACTTCTTTCATTACGTGTCCCTCAAAGCAGGAGCCCTGGTCGGAGTGGATGCGTTTAGGGCACCCATATACTCGAATGAAATCTTGGCACAGAGCACGAGCTGCTGACTCAGCTGTCTGGTCCTTGGTGGCGGTTACCACCGCAAATTTGGTGAAGTGATCCACCATTACGAGGCAATACTGGTGTCCGCTATTGGATGGGCCCACCATTAGATAGTCTATCATGACGATTTGTAAAGGTTCCTGGGTCACGATGGTTTGCAGGGGAGCTCTCTGTTCTATTGCCTTATGGATCTCACAAGTTCGACAGCTGCGGCATACTTCTTCGACCATTTGACGAAGACCAGGGCAGTAAATCAGTCGCTGTAACCAACGAAAGGTCTTCTCATGACCAAAATGTCCATTCTTATTATGAGCCTCAACTGCCAAGGAGCAAGCCAGTTCACTAGGCACCACAATTTGGTATCGAATGTCGATCTCAGAAGGTAAATAGACCTTTCGGCATAGCACTCCATTTTTCATCTCCAACTTTTCCCACTGACTCAAAACAGATAATATCTCACGTGTCAGTCGTTCTCTTTCCTCTCTACAGGGCTTCTGGCCTTTCTTGGATGATCCCACCCTGTAGCATCTTAGCTAACAGTTCTTTCACTTCCTGATACAACTGTGGAGGAATTTGTCGGTAGCGCTCTCTAATTGGAGGGGTGTCTCCTGTGGGAATCTCATGGTAGATCCCTGTGGTACATCCAAAATCTTCAGCATACCGTGCAAAGGTGGCTTGGTTCTCCCACAACAGCTCATCTACCTTCTGCACCCATTCCAGAGAACATGAACTTACATGCATCTTCATCTGTTCTCGAATTGCACAGCCATTCCATTCAGAGGTGGGTTCCTCATCTTCTCCCATGGACACAGTTACGGTCCACTCATCCCTTTCAGTCGGCTTCAGCTACATTGGAGTTACTTTCCTTACTTCCTCCGGAGTCACATAGATGTTAGCCAGCAGCCTCCCTGGGGTCAGGTCCACACTCTGGTCCTGAGTGTTTACACATCGAAGTGGTACTCTTCCATTGCGAACTATTGCCAAGGAACGGGCCACTAGCGGATCAACACCTCCTTCGGCTGCCTGCAGTGGTTCTACCAACACAGCTATGCCCTCTAGTTTCCGACAGGTGCCTACGGGCATGGACACTATTGTCTCCCGACTGGGTGGCAGTGTAACTTTTGTATGCAAAGGAACTGAAATTCGAGCCAGAGGACGCTGTGCATCTGAACTTTTCTGTAAGCCACATGTCCGGATCAGCCGCTGGAAAGCTGTTTGAGTAGGCCGATGGGTGGTGGTTTCTTTCCAATAACCGTGACCTTTCTTTTCAAAGAGGATCTGATCTAATTCTTTTAACACATTCATCCCCAAAATGACAGGGACCTTTACTTCATGTGACTCCTGTACCACCACAATGCCTTTCCTACCTAGATCTTGGCCACATACCCGGACATTCATCCAGGCCACTCCCACGACCGGAACTGGTAACTGGTTAGCTGCGACCACTCGTACGAATGTATGGGGATCATATTTCACATGTTGCCGGAAGTACCGTTCATAACAGTCTCTACTCAAGGTCGTTACTTGGGAACCCGTGTCAATCATCCCGGTAACCGGAATACCCTCCATTTCCACCTGTATGACAGGACTTGCAGCGATCAGGTCATCATCAGGGCATTCTCCCCACATAGTCTCCTTGTCAGTCTCCCCTACTACACGCCCTTCAGCAGCAGGGGACTTCAGTTTAACGGCGGTCTCTCATAAGTTTGTCGCTGCTCTGGACATCTAGCAGCAACGTGGCCCATCCGTCCACACTCCCAGCAGCGTATCCCCCGTCGTTCTGGCCATCTGTTTGGGCCCCTTCGGTAAGCCCCTTCGATTTCTCCTGAGCACTGCACTAAATGATTTGGACCCCTTCGGTAGGTCCTATCCTCACCCCTCCAGCGGGGTGGTGGGTGATTCTGACTTGCTGGGTGTGGATGGCTCACCCTTTCATCTCCAGTCTTCTGGAAGTCTGCAATTTTCATAGACTGCTCATCACAACGAGTGTGCAAGTGTTCCATTTGTTCTTGCAGTTTCTGCATTACTGTGAGAATTTCTTTAACCGTCCCTTTTTCTACTGTCTCTGAGCCAGAACTAGCCCCCTGTGACAAAGTAACTCCAACTGCGGTCTGCGGCCTCGGGACCATACTATTGGCACGGGAGATGGCCTCTACCTGTACATCATGGAATTTAGCATCAGTCTCTCGTCGTATAAAATCCTGCATAGTCACAGTTAAACTGCCGTCACGTATCCCCAGGACAAACTGGTCACGGAGAGTCCGATCAGGGTTACAGAAGGCTGGCGAGCCCCCTCTTTCCTTCCTTTGAATATCTCGGAGCAGTTCTTGTAGGGCATTTGCATATTGGGGAAGGCTTTCATTCTCCTGTTGTACCCTCTGGAAGAACCGAGCCTGCAGAGACCCCAGCAATGCAGTTTCTCCATAGATGGTTTCTAGAATCTGGACTACTTGCTCAAATGTCTGCCTTTGTTCAAATGGCCTCAGTATCACCGTGGTCTTAGCATCCCCTTGTAATGTCAATATTGCTAGCTCTACTAGTACTTCTGGTGCGGTCTGGTACATTCGCTGTATCATTCGTATCTGTTCCACCCACATACTCACTGACATATTATTGCCATCAAATTTAGCTAACTGACTCATTATAGCCCCTGCTGGCATTCTTCCTCCAGCACCATTCTCCCGAACGGGTGCGTCACCGTCCATTCTGGTAAGCGGATCCTGCCGACTACGCCAATTTGTGAACCGAGAGCAAGGCAGGTGGTTTGGACTCCGCAACCAGAAATGAACGCACACGCGGTAGTTCAAGAAAAAAAATATATATTTACTATAAGTTAATAAAGGCTAGTTAAAGGTAAAATGACAGGGCTAAAGACAAGCAAAATATATAATATAGCATGAACAATTTCAAGGCAAATTCTGCAATGGTTTCTACTTTTACTCTGTCCACTTCTGCAGTATGGACACTGAATGAACAATATACTCAAAACTATCCCTAACTGACCCTGACTTCACATTTGGGTGCACCCCCTTTTCCCCAGTGGTCCAGGTGGACCGCTTACAGTCCGTAGAAGCGCGCGGTGGGGCCCAAAGTCAGTCCTTTCTTTTATAGTGAAGCGTCCTCTCCTCACGGTTATCAGGATCTTGGGAGAAATGAAGTCCTCTTTAACAGACAGGGAAACCAACTGAATGCAATGTAATCCAACAGCAGATTCCACTCAGCACACTGACAGTCCTGCCGAATCCATACACTGAGCTGGGATGTAAGCCGGGATTTAGCAGGTGCCGTCCAGTACATCAACAGCACTGCGAGTCTCTATCTGTGGTATCCATATACACAGTCACAATGTCAGTCTCACTGATCAGCCACTGAGCACAGTTCCTTTCACGTGGACTCACTAGTCCTGTTGTCTCTTTACACTCTGTTTGTCTCTGGACCAAGATACAGCTTAGCTGTACAGAAAAATCTCCACACCAGTTCAATACAACACTTGCCAAGATGGCTGCTGCTCTCTGTCTCCTCACTTCCTGCTTCTCTGCTCACACTCTGTCTGCAGAACAGGCAGGCTGACATAAAAGGGGGGGGGGTCTCACTCCAGCATCATGTCACAATTACAATGGCTGCTGTCTTAAAGGAACAGAATCACAGAAATACATTCAACATTAACAGTTTATACAGACAAATGAAGCTTAAGACAACATTGGCTGTCTCTTACACACCTTCTCATTCCAAGAGTTTTCTGTATTTTCATGACTATAAAAATTGTAGATTCACACTGAAGGAAGGCATCAAAACTATGAATTTACACATGTGGAATTATATACTTAACAAAAAAGTGTGAAACAACTGAAAATATGTCTTATATTCTAGGTTCTTCAAAGTAGCCACCTTTTGCTTTGATTACTTCTTTGCACACTCTTGGCATTCTCTTGATGAGCTTCAAGAGGTCGTCACCTGAAATGGTCTTCCAACAGTCTTGAAGGAGTTCCCAGAGATGCTTAGCACTTGTTGATCCTTTTGCCTTCACTCTGCGGTCCAGCTCACCCCAAACCATCTGGATTGGGTTCAGGTCTGGTGACTGTGGAGGCCAGGTCATCTGGCGTAGCACCCCATCACTCTCCTTCTTGGTCAAATAGCCCTTACACAGTCTGGAGGTGTGTTTGGGGTCATTGTCCTGTTGAAAAATAAATGATGGTCCAACTAAACGCAAACCGGATGGAATAGCATGCCGCTGCAAGATGCTGTGGTAACCATGCTGGTTCAGTATTCCTTCAATTTTGAATAAATCCCCAACAGTGTCACCAGCAAAAGAACCCCCACACCATCACACCTCCTCCTCCATGCTTCACGGTGGGAACCAGGCATGTAGAGTCCATTCGTTCACCTTTTCTGCGTCGCACAAAGACACAGTGGTTGGAACCAAAGATCTCAAATTTGGACTCATCAGACCAAAGCACAGATTTCCACAGGTCTAATGTCCATTCCTTGTGTTTTTTAGCCCAAACAAGTCTCTTCTGCTTGTTGCCTGTCCTTAGCAGTGGTTTCCTAGCAGCTATTTTACCATGAAGGCCTGCTGCACACAGTCTCCTCTTAACAATTGTAGAGCTGTGTCTGCTGCTAGAACTCTGTGTGGCATTGACCTGGTCTCTAATCTGAGCTGCTGTTAACCTGCGATTTCTGAGGCTGGTGACTCGGATGAACTTATCCTCCGCAGCAGAGGTGACTCTTGGTCTTCCTTTCCTGAGGCGGTCCTCATGTGAGCCAGTTTCTTTGTAGCGCTTGATGGTTTTGGCCACTGCACTTGGGGACACTTTCAAAGTTTTCCCAATTTTTCGGACTGACTGACCTTCATTTCTTAAAGTAATGATAGCCACTCGTTTTTCTTTACTTAGCTGCTTTTTTCTTGCCATAATACAAATTCTAACACTCCATTCAGTAGGACTATCAGCTGTGTATCCACCTGACTTCTGAACAACACAACTGATGGTCCCAACCCCATTTATAAGGCAAGAAATCCCACTTATTAAACCTGACAGGGCACACCTGTGAAGTGAAAACCATTTCAGGTGACTACCTCTTGAAGCTCGTCAAGAGAATGCCAAGAGTGTGCAAAGCAGTAATCAAAGCAAAAGGTGGCTACTTTGAAGAACCTAGAATATAAGACATATTTTCAGTTGTTTCACACTTTTTTGTTAAGTATCTAATTCCACATGTGTTAATTCATAGTTTTGATGCCTTCAGTGTGAATCTACAATTTTTATAGTCATGAAAATACAGAAAACTCTTGGAATGAGAAGGCGTGTCCAAACTTTTGGTCTGTACTGTATGTACATATCTTTCATCTCAGATATATACGTACATACCGTACATCTCACTTCATTATACTTCACATACATTACTTGCACTTAACATACATATGTACAGTGGGGAAAAAAAAGTATTTAGTCAGCCACCAATAGTGCAAGTTCTCCCACTTAAAAAGATGAGAGAATCCTGTAATTGACATCATAGGTAGACCTCAACTATGCGAGACAAAATGAGAAAACAAATCCAGAAAATCACATTGTCTGATTTTTAAAGAATTTATTTGCAAATTATGGTGGAAAATAAGTATTTGGTCATCTACAAACAAGCAAGATTTCTGGCTCTCACAGACCTGTAACTTCTTCTTTAAGAGGCTCCTCTGTCCTCCACTCATTACCTGTAGTAATGGCTCCTGTTTGACATTGTTATCAGTATAAAAGACACCTGTCCACAACCTCAAACAGTCACACTCCAAAGTCCACTATGGTGAAGACCAAAGAGCTGTGGAAGGACACCAGAAACAAAATTGTAGACCTGCACCAGGCTGGGAAGACTGAATCTGCAATAGGCAAGCAGCTTGGTATGAAGAAATCAACTGTGGGAGCAATAATTAGAAAATGGAAGACATACAAGACCACTGATAATCTCCCTCGATCAGGGGCTCCACGCAAGATCTCACCCCGTGGGGTCAAAATGATCACAAGAATGGTGAGCAAAAATCCCAGAACCACACGGGGGGACCTAGTGAATGACCTGCAGAAAGCTGGGACTAACGTAACAAAGGCTACCGTCAGTAACACACTACGCCGCCAGGGACTCAGATCCTGCAGTGCCAGACGTGTCCCCCTGATTAAGCCAGTACATATCCAGAAACGTCTGAAATTAGCTGGAGAGCATTTGGATGTTCCAGAAGAGTATTGGGAGAATGTCATATGGTCAGATGAAACCAAAGTAGAACTGTTTGGTAGAAACACAACTCGTCGTGTTTGGAGGAGAGTGAATGCTGAGTTGCATCCAAAGAACACCATACCTACTGTGAAGCATGGGGGTGGCAACATCATGCTTTGGGGCTGTTTCTCTGCAAAGGGACCAGGACGATTGATCATGTACATGAAAGAATGAATGGGGCCATGTATCGTGAGATTTTGAGTGCAAACCTCCTTCCATCAGCAAGGGCATTGAAGATGAAACGTGGCTGGGTCTTTCAGCATGACAAAGATCCCAAGCACACCGCCAGGGCAATGAAGGAGTGGCTTCGTAAGAAGCATTTCAAGGTCCTGGAGTGGCCTAGCCAGTCTCCAGATCTCAACCCCATAGAAAACCTTTGGAGGGGAGTTGAAAGTCTGTGTTGCCCAGCGACAGCCCCAAAACATCACTGCTCTAGAGGAGATCTGCATGGAGGAATGGGCCAACATACCAGCAACAGTGTGTGCCAACCTTGTGAAGACTTACAGAAAACGTTTGACCTCTGTCATTGCCAACAAAGGATATATAACAAAGTATTGAGATGAACTTTTGTTATTGACCAAATACTTATTTTCCACCATAATTTGCAAATAAATTCTTTAAAAATCAGACAATGTGATTTTCTGGATTTGTTTTCTCATTTTGTCTCTCATAGTTGAGGTCTACATATGATGTCAATTACAGGCCGGCCTCATCTTTTTAAGTGGGAGAACTTGCACAATTGGTGGCTGACTAAATACTTTTTTTCCCCACTGTACATACGTTATGTCTCAGTTATATACATATGCACATACATTACAACTCACATATATAAATATGTGCATCCATTACATCACACATTTATATTTATAGATTACATCTCACATATATATGTACTTGCCAACTCTTCCAGAATTTCCGGGTATGCTGTACTATTTTGTCCAGATTTTTTTTTACCTGTAACCTTTTACCTGTAACCTTTTGCCTGTAACCTAGGCGTAGCAAGTAAAAAGAAAAATTCTGTTGCACTACACATGCCTTTGACTATGTTCTCTCTGAAATCAGTTTCCAAAAGTTGGCAAGTATGATATATATATATATATTTATTATGATTGCTGCTGCTACATCAGTGACCCTCCTATAACTCCTCGATTAAGTATGAAATTCCCTGTGGCGTTAATTGCTGGCTTTTCCAGTGGCAGTATGAACCAGGAGTCACCACCATAACTGAGTTTAATGTAACCCATAGCAATTTAAAATGTACAAGGGAAAGTTCAGTTTAGCAGTGGGTATTTTTTGAGGTAGAGTTCCTGTGTTTGGTAAGAGAGTGGTGAACCCAATTGTGTGTGTGTGGGGGGGCAATAAGGGAGCATCATACTGTGGGGGACCAATAAGGGGACATTATACTGTATGGGGGTCAATAAGGGAGCATTATAGTTCATGGGAGCCACAAAGGGGGCATTATACTTTGTGGGGGGTCAGTAAGGTGACATTATGCTGTTTGAGAGCCACAAAGCGGGCATTATACTGTGTGGTTGGTGGCTACTAAGGGGGCATTATTATGTTTGGTGTCCACTAAAGGGCATTATAATGTGCAGGAGAGTACTAAGGGGAATTTATACTGTTGTGTTGCTGTTTTTAAATGGATTCTATCATTGAGGAAACATGTTTTTAACTGAAGCCACGTCGTAATAGCCTTTATAAAGGCTATTCTTCTCCTACCTTTCTTGTTTCGCTCCTCGCCGCCATTTAGAAGAAATGTTGATTTTTATCTTTATGCAAATGCATCTTCAGAGTGCACAGGGGGCGTTCTCCCAGTGCTGAAACTGCACAGAGGGCATCCCCTGTGCTCTCCTCAGACGCATTTTAGAACTTACCGTGTCGCCTCTCTTCTTCTTTAGCAGACACCTCTTCTTGACATCATCCTTCGTACGGGAGACAGGCGCCGACTACGCATGTCCATTCCACCACTTTCCTGTGGCCTATCACATGAGCGTACTGCATGCGCTGTATGTAACAGGCTACAGGAAAATGGCCGAATGGACATGCGCAGTCGGCACATGTCTCTCGAACAAAGACTCGTACAAGGATGACATCAAGAAGAGGCATCTGCTAAAGAAGAAGAGAGGCGCGCGGTAAGTTCAAAAATGCATCTGAGGAGAGCACAGGGGAAGCCCCCTGTGCAGTTTCAGCACTGGGAGAACGCCCCCTGTGCATTCTTAAGACGCATTTGCATAGAGATAAAAATCAACATTTCTTCTAAACGGCGGCGAGGAGCAAAACAAGAAAAGTAGGAGAAGAATAGCCTTTATAAAAGCTATTACGACGTGGCTTCAGTTAAAAACATGTTTCCCCAATGATAGAATCCCTTTAATCCTTTAAACTTGGATTTATTATCTAGGAATCATTATCATATCAAAAAATCATCAAAATGTAAACAAGCCTGAGTCATGTATGACAAGAGATCCGATGTGCTTCTAGACAGAAGTTCACCTGTGGAAAGTTCTTCTTCCATTGAGATCAATGTAATGCTGCTTCCGCAGTATGGAGCAGTACACATTGTTTATTTATGATGCTACCTCTATAGTTTCCCTGTTTTGTGCTTTGTATTCCTGGGTCATAACCTGTTAAATCTGAAGCTGCTTGTGCATTGAGAAAACAATTGGGATTTTTACATCCATTCTCTATGCGTGTATGTTATTTGGTTGGGAAAGAATGAAGAATAAGACTTTTGACCTGTGACTGCACAAATAAGGGAAATACAGTACATATTAGTTAGAAGTAAGGCGGCATGGATCCTACAGGATACATTAGGTCAGATTTCACCAGCGATATGTAACCACTGTAGGCCTTAAAATTCTTATGATTATCCTGGATTTCCTGTTTACATTGTACAAAAGGCAGCTTAGCTCTTGTAGGATATGTTCACACAGCGGAATTTGTCACGGATTTGGTGGCGGAAAATGAAGAGGAATTCCGGCCACTGACTTCTCAATTTAGAGGCTCTCAGGATTTGGACAAACTCTGGAAAGACCCATGGCTGGTGTAACACAAAAAAAGAAAACACACTCCCTGGTGCTCTGGTCTACACTGCCTCAGCCTATTCGGTCACGTACTGCTCTTCAGTCCTTGGAACCCATGCATCCCATGTGACCGCTGTCCCATAGTAGCCCCTTCACAAAGCATAATTTTCCATAGTAGCCCCTTCACAAAGCATAATTTGCCATAGTGGCCCCTTCACAAAGCATAATTTCCCATAGTGGCCCCTTCATATAGCATAATTTCCCATAGTGGCCCTTCCACACACTATAATGTCTCATAGTGGCCCCTCCACACAGTATAATGCCTCATGGTGGCCCCTCCACACAGTATAATGTCTCATGGTGGCCCCTTTGCACACTACAATGCCCTATAGTGGCTCCTCCACACAGTAAAATGTCCCATAGTGTCCCTTCCACACACTATAATGCCCCATAGTGGCCCCTTCACAAAATATAATTTCTCATAGTGGCCCCTCCACATACTATAATGCCCTATTGTGGCCCCTCCACACAATATAATGTCTCATAGTGGTCCTTCGCACACTACAATGCCCTATAGTGACCCCTCCACACAGTAAAATGTCCCATAGTGGCCCCTCCACACAATAAAATATCCGATAATGGCCCTTCCACACACTGTAATGCCGTATAGTGGTCCCTCCACACACTATACTGCCCTAAATTTTTGGGAGTTCGACACCCATGAACCATTATTATACTCAGGGGTCGTCACATGGCCGGAAGACCCTGGTACATCGGCTGCAATAATCCGGGACAGGTAAGTAAATGAACAGTTCCCGAACAACCCCTTTAACAAGCATTGCATGTTAAAGAGCATCTGACTTCAAGGGGGTTTGCCCACGAGTGCAACTGATCCTATGGATCCTATGCAAAGGGGTTAAATTGTTGATTTTGTAAAGTTCTGACAGCTGAGACCCTCAACAATCAAGACACCTTGCACCCCTGTCTGAATGTACCAAGTGCTGCCACTCCATAAACTTAAAAGTGACTGCCAGAGGTAGCCGAGCTTTGTACTTTGGCTATCTCCATCAGTCCCATAGAAGTACTGTAAATGGAGCAGGAAGCCTGCTAAGTCAGCACTCTATTCAGACTGAGGTGCAAGGCACCCTGCTTCTGAATATGGGATAAGTGCTCTGATGGTCAAACCCATACACCTTCAAATAGCTAAAAATGGTCAGTTGCATGACCATTCAGCTGTCAGCTATTCCTCCCAAATCCCCCATTTTCAATGGGAAAGGGGAGTAAGCCACTAAAAGACACCTCTGCTGGTTGCTTATCTTCTAGTTAGATAAAGGATTGGGCAGAATAAAATTCAGCATGCCTGAGAGTCAGGAAGGCCCCACATACATATGAAATAATCGGATTCGGGCAACTTTTAGTTTGTTTGTTTGAGTTGGAAGGGACCTCAAGGGCCATCAAGTCTAACCCCCTGCAAAAGCAGGAATTCCTAAATCATCCCAGCTATATACCTATCCAGTTGTATGAGCCTTAAGGCTACAGCCCCACGTTGCAGAAACGCAGCTTTTTTTGTTTCAGATATTGTTGCGTTTTTTTGAGCCAAAGCCAGGAGTGGATTGAGCAGAAGGTAGAAATATAAGAACTTCCTATATATCTCCCATTCCTTTTATAGCCATTCTTGGCTTTGGCTCAAAAAACCGCAACAAAATCTGCAAAAAAAAAAGGCTGCATTTCCACAACGTGGAGCCGTAGCCTAAAGGAATTTTCCCATTTAGGCAAGTTATCCCCTTTCCACATGATAGAGGATATCTTGAAGACTGGTGGGGCTATGACTGCTCAGATCTCCAATCAGGATAACTTGCTCAGATGGGAAAATCCCCTTAAGACCACTCAAATAGCGGTCTTGCCATGGCAGTCTTAAGATCATCAGTTTTAGCACCCTTGAATTGTACTTTTCCATTTTCCTTCATCCTACTATAAGTAAGCATGAAAAAAACTTTGCATCTTTAAGACTTGTTAAGTAAACATTCCCATTTACTCAGTGTACACATAGAAGAAGGTCTTTCACAATTTCTTCACTACTTGTCCTGATTTTGCCATTTCTTCGTGTTCGCATCATATGAAGTGCCGGCACTGACTTCACAGTTTACAGTGCACCTCTCCCTAGAAGACAGCCCTGCTGTATCTCCCACCTCTCCTCAATTAAAGCTGTGATCACGTTCCTACCTGTAGGGCACTTTACGCTCTCCCAATGCGGCCCTACATTTGGTAACTAATACCAGCAATTAGCCTCATCTGCTATGTAAATGAGTGTAATTGCAATTAAAGAGTAAAAGACTTTAGTGGGCCCGAAGGAAAAACATGCAATTATTAAGAAGGCAGCGGCGGATAGAGGTAGGGTGTGAACAAGGGTCTCTCTCTCTCTCCCCACTGGCAATGTATAAACCTGAAAGCCAATCTCCAGATGGCAAGTAAAAGGCCAGTTCTGAGGCATACATAGACAATCTACTGTGGCTACGGATTTCCCATTTATCCTTGTTTGTAATATGTACAGTATTCATTTATTCACAACTGCCAAAAATAATACCTCGTTGGCGCTTTTATTGTACACAGTGGAATTCACAGGATGTGTGGCACTGCTATACATAATGCTGAGAGGGAATAGATGCTACTGATGCAGCACAGTCAGGTATACAAATGACATGACAACTGACTAAGTGCTATTTGATGTCACTGGAAACCCTCTTTAGGCAGGGGACACATAGGGACATATACAGTCATATGAAAAAGTTTGGGCACCCCTATTAATCTTAATCATTTTTAGTTCTAAATATTTGGGTGTTTGCAACAACCATTTCAATTTGATATATCTAATAACTGATGGACACAGTAATATTTCAGGATTGAAATGAGGTGTATTGTACTAACAGAAAATGTGCAATATGCATTAAACCAAAAATGATTAAGATTAATAGGGGTGCCCAAACTTTTTCATATGACTGTAGCTGCTGCAAACATGACTAGCCTGCTACAATGTACAGTACCGGCTCAGTGGAAGTGGTTTAAAGGGGTTGTCTGGGATAAAAAAAAATGTAATGCAGACGGCACAGGAGGGCTTAAAAATAAAAATACATTTTTACTTACCTGCTTGCTCCCCTCTGTTCCTGCGCTGGGCCGGCCATCACCTCCACTGCTCTGATTGCATACAGAGCGCCTACAGCACTCACATCGACGGAACTGCAGCACTCAAATACCCATTTCAGCAATATACAGCTGAGGCTGTATTCACCTGGGTGGCATACAGATGACATCTGCGTGCATGCCGTGACATTCAATCACGACCGGCAGCTGGCACATGATAATGTGCAACCAACCTTAAATTGGCAGACCCCATTATAGTCTATGGGGTCCGCAGGTTTCTGTGTGTAACCACTTTTTAAGCGGACAGGGTTTCCGTCTTTTGGGTTCTCCTGCAGACCTGAAGGAGGGAAACCCAAACGCTAGTGTGAAACTAACGTCAGAGTGATGTTTGGCTGCAGCAGTCCAATGAGAGAGACATCCCACTGCAGCCACTCTATATAAACAAAGCAGAAAAATGCTGCCGCAAAAAAAATATGTTTCTGCTTTATTTCACAACAGGGCCTTAGCCTTAAAGTAGCGCTCCCACAAAAATGTTTATTCTTTAGCAAGAATGCAAATAATAGCAAAGGTCTTCTTAATCATACTTCCCAACTTTTTGGACACTTATAGTTCACTGTGTGAAAGTTTAAAATTAATTTGCATATCTATATGCTTGAATAGGTTTTTTTTTTTAATTAAAGTATTAGCACAAACAGCATCAGAATACAGGCATTTTAAGGGCCATGGAGCACTCCATGCATGCCCAAGATTTTAGTGAGGTGTAAAGCTCCACATGGTATATAATGCTCCACAGTGCCCTCCACAGTATAATTCTCCACAGCGCCCTCCACAGTATAATCCTTGACAGCAGCCCCACACAGTATACAATGCTCCCCTGAGTCACCTGACAATGGCCCCACATGGTTTATAATGCTCCACAGTGGCCCCACACAGTTTAATATGCTCCCTAGAGCCCCCACACAGTATAATACCCCAAAGTGTCCCCACACAGTATATACTCCTCAGCAGCCCCACACAGTATAATAGGCTCCCCACAGTGCACCCGCAGTATAATGCTCCACAGTGGCCCCACACAATATAATATACTCCCCAGGGTCCCCACCAGTATAATGCTCTGCTGTAGCCCCTCACAGTATAATATGCTCCCAAGAACCTCGAACCTCTTCAGGTGGACCCATTGAAATTAATTTCAACAAATATTCGTGAGGTTGGGCCCTCCAGTTAGTTTCAGTGTTATTTTTTTTACTCTGGGGTCTCTTCAGACCCCATAGTATAATAAGTAGAGTCCCACTGGAGGACCAATTTCCAATAGAAGGGCAGACTTCTATTGGAAATTGATCCTCCAGTAGGCCAGTTCAACGCTGTTACAAGGACAGTCCCGTAACTGTTTCTATACAAAACACTGGACCCTATCCCCAAAAGACCTTCCAAAGTTGTTTTATTTTTAATTTTATTTTTTGCCCAAAAATGTGTGCAAGAAGTCAAAAATGGATTCAGCTGCAACTAAAGCTGGCCTCCATACACATATGGTATATAAGTCTTTGAGATGTCTTCTTTATATTTTTGTTATACTTTACGGTTCAAGATCTTTGTGTGAAAAGTTATGAGAAATCACATTTATAATTTCATTAGCAAATATTTTTATAGAATGCAAATTATGTTACTTTTATGGTAGCTTGCACTGAATTCTTTGGTAATGTGATATATATAAATGTATTTTAGTAATAATATACACATGGCTGATAGTGTGAGCGCAGTCTTTAAGGGTTAATGGGCTGTCCGTTTTCCTGTTCCCTCAGTGAAGGTCAATGGAGAACCATGTTCTCTAAACCAAATAAACACTTGATCAGGTTACAGGCAGATCCTTCTCATAATTAGGTCATCAACCCTTGATGAAAAGGCACCATTATGGTACAACTTCCCTTCCCAGTCTCTGTTGGGAAATATATGGACCGGTAATGTGTTTCACCATTTTTCCAATAACCTAACATGTCCTTTTCCCCTGGGGCAAAAGGGCGTCCTGCTCCCTGGAGTCTTTATGAGACTTTGAAATGAAGTGGAAGGCAAGGGTTAATGGTAACATGATTAAACAAGGTCATCCATGTAATCTGTTCCTTCCAAGGTCCTATATTGTTAGTGAATGTCAAATATTATAAGTGGCATTGGGACATTAGTAAGCATCCCTAGAGTTGGTGGGCGACTCATGCAGAATAGACTTCTTTCTGCGATATAGAAACTTACGTTTAGAACAAAAATGATAAAAATTGTGTGATTACAAAAAATGGAGCAACGCCATTCTGTCTTTCTCAAGCTTCTCTTTGACAACAAAAAAATCAATACACAAAATATACATCAATCCCACAGTAGTGTAATATAATAAAACAACACAGTCCAAAGCCTTGGCTTAAACTTGCCATACGCAGGGCGATATTCTGACCAAATGCTATGTGATTAATAGGATACTGGACTTCATTGACATCCAGATACGGCACAAGCACATGCGGGATAATCTCTTTACAATCTTACAATCCTTTCCTATAGCAAAAAAGAGAGTTGGAAGCACATTGTGTGGAGGGCTGTCAAAAGCAGTCAATCCCTCAGTTCTAGGGTGGTTAGATATGTGGAGGAGTTAACCAGTACGAGATAGGGCGGGGGGCTATACTTTAATGTATGCTATATGTCCCTGCTTCTTAATCTACACCCCTGGCTGTAGAAACAAATATAACTAATATAAATACATTAAAGGAGCACTCCAAAGATTGTTTTATTCTGTGGTCCGTTAGAAAGGTACAAGATGTAAATTGTAGTGAAGTTAATCTTACTGGCAACTTTATTTGTGAATTTTTCACTCCATTCTGGTCCTGAGCTCTGTCATTCGACCAGAGATAAGACTCCTAATATAGCATCTAAGGCAGGGTTCACACTACTGTTGATGTCCGTTCTGATAGTGTCCATTAAAAAAAGAAAAACAAAAAAAAAAAAAAATGGACACCTATCATAACAGACATTAACGGACACTAACTGATGTTAATGTGTCCGTTTTTTTAACTGATCCAATTAATGGACACATTAGCATCAGTTAGTGTCCGTTTTTTAACACTGTCCGTTTTGTTTTTTTTCTGCTTTCTGAGCATGCGCAGGAAAAAAACGGACATAAAATAACGGACAATAACTGATGGCTAACCCATAGACTTCAATGTTAAAAAAATAACGGACACTTGCTGTCCGTCAAGAATCCGTTTTTTTCAAACGGACAAAAAGTCCTGCATGTAGGATTTTTTGTCCGCGAAAAAATAACGGACTTCTGACGGATTTGGTGTAAACGGACACAATATAAAAATCCATTGAAATGAATGGAAATTTTAACGGATTTCTGACGGTTCAGCTAGCGTCCGATGCTAAAATCTTGTAACGGACAATAGCAACGGACACTACTGACTGACACCAACGGTAGTGTGAATGCCCCCTAATTTGTAGATAGGATAGTCAGTTCCTATATTCATTCTTATGAGAGCCTTGATATGAGTATTCAAAGGAACGAATAGAGAAACTGATTTCCTGTCCACACATAAGAAATAAAAATCAGTCCATGGTAATGTGATGGACATACAGGTCCGCATATAGTCTCCATCACATGACCATGGTCTGATTTTTTATCCACTGGAAATAAACAATGGATAACAGAAAGCAGAGATCTAGAAAACCGTGAGGAATTGATACAGAAAGTATATTGGAAATTTGTATAAATTTCATTAAATGAACAATAACATTTGTCTCTTAATATTGGTCTGAAACTTGACATTCCTTTAAGTCTCTGCTCATTCTAGGCTTAGGGGTCCAGTAGCAGGTCTTACTGAATGTCTTCCCTTTATGAGTGTGCAAACAGAGATAGATGTTAATCATTTAGGTCCACCCACTGGACTCCTAAACCCAGAATGAGAGATTTAAAGTAATACAATAAAAGTGCTAGTCCCGCAAAACTGTATATCAATCTGTTCAGGTTATTCTATTTATTCACGTATCATATTATAAATAGAGACGTGTTATTTGTCTTGCATACTTTAAGCTCTGTTCACATGATGTTTGAGTGCTATTGCTATCGTCCGACGTATGCATGGCCCCATAGGGAACCATTTACCAGATACAAGAAAGGTGATCTTTTTGATCTGCTTAGAGAAAGTATGGCTGACTATACTTTTTATTCTGTATATGCAGTATATATGTTTTATTAGCATGACAGCCTATAGGTGATGAATGCTATTTTATGTTTATACAGTGGCATACCTTGATGTCTTTTGTCAGAGGAATAAACTGGGAAATATTCGACAAAAGGATCAAATATAATGTGAACAGAGCCTTATTCTTCTATTAATGGCTCATATCATGTAACATTTCTCCTTGATATTGACAGGCAGTGCTACAACCATATGATGGATCATCATTTTGAAAAGTGTTTGAAATAATGAAGAAAGATTATTGGAGATAACATAAAAGTTTGAATGAATAGTATTTTGTTCTAGGAATTGAAATAATTAAAAAAAGAATATCTCATAACAAGAGAACTGAGATTAAAAAGGGGTAATTTTAAGAATGTCCAAGTTTAGGTGTCCAGTAGGCAGTTTATCAGTGATTGAATAAGTGTGTGTAGACAGATAGTGTTAGGATTATTAGTATTCTCACTGCTGTTGCTTTCAGGTTTCCAGGCTGACATATATGAAGCTTTCTGCAGCATTCAGAGCTCTGAGTCGCTTTACCAATCAGCAGTTGAGGAGGGATATTTAACCTATACGTGCACAGGACATGTACGCCCTTTTGCACGTGACAAGTATGGCGCCTGCTCTGTAGCAGAGTGGACACACTAGCCACCAGGTCTGTGCTGTTTCACACAACAGGGACCCGGCAGCATTGTCCATGATCAGTGATGACTCTGATCATGAGCATTTAACCACTCAGATGCCGTGGCCAAATAACTATATTAGGATCGTTAATGGTACGCTCCTGCCCACGGTGCAATTGCGGGAGCCATCCCATTATCATGGCAGCTGGGAGCCTTCTGAAGGCTTCCAGGCCTGCCATGGTAATGTAACTACTGAAGTGTGCTTGCAGCAGGTTTCACTAGTTACATAGGGAATTTGCCATAGGCGGCAATACAATAGTATTGCAGTCTGAGGCACAGTGATCTTGGGGGGGGGGGGACTAAAAGAAAAGAGCAAAAAGAAAAGTAAAAAAAAAAAAAATTAAATTTTTAAAAATATAAATAAAAAAAATAAAAGTTTGAATCACCCCCCCTTTTCCTATATAAATATAAACAAATAAAAGTAAACTTTTAAAATATAAAAACATTTTTCCCATATGGTAAACGCTGTAGCAGAAAAAAAAAACTAAATGGCTGAATTGCCGTTTTTTTTTCGCTACTTTGCTTCCCTAAAAAAATGTAATAAAAAGTGATCAAAACATCATACATTCCCCAACATGGTATCAATAAATACTACATATTGTCCCACAAAGAAAAGACATTTTATACAGCTCCATACACTGAAATATAAAAACGTTACAGGTGTCAGAATATGATATTTCAACTACATTTTTTTTTCTTCAAAAGTTTTTTAAAGTTATTAAAACATGAAAAAAACTATATACAGTAAATGTGGTATTACCGGGATCGTACCGAACCAGAGAATAAAGATAACATAGCATTTTTGATTAATGATTTTGGTTTTGAAGAGGTTGTCTGGGCAAAAATTTTATGTTTTAAATAGGCTGGGGGAGGTGAAAAAAAAAAAAAAAAAAACATAATCACCTGTCCCCAGAGCTTCGGTGTGCTCCCAGCATGGTCCTACTGCTCGGCTGTCTTCTTAAAGT
This sequence comes from Leptodactylus fallax, assembly GCA_947044405.1. Lineage (NCBI taxonomy): Eukaryota > Metazoa > Chordata > Amphibia > Anura > Leptodactylidae > Leptodactylus > Leptodactylus fallax. Next base: position 1,143,797 of record CAMRHE010000130.1, on the reverse strand, counting down.
GAAATTCCTCGCTGGCTATGACATCCTGGGTCCCTTTCGCCTAAGCGGCTGATCAGCCTCAGCAGTCACGTGCAGTGGGGACTTCCGACGGAAGACAACAATGGACCGGCAGGACTGGAATGCGCTGGGAGGAACTGGAGCACAGGAGACAGGTGAGTATGATTTTTTATTTTTTTTGTTTTACATTTTTCACCTCCCCTGGCCTATTTAAAAAATAAAATTTTTGCCCGGACAACACCTTTATATGTTAACTTTTGGATTTCACCTCGGCTTGGACACTTTATACCTTTGATTTTGCTCTCCTGGTTTGACCTTGTGAGTTTATTGCTGTGGATTCTGGTTTTGATTTCAGATTTTAGAAGCACCTATTTCTTATTAATGACCTTCTGGGGTGATGACCTGGGCCTCACATCCCGCCGTCCGACCTTGCGGCAGGCTCTCGTGTAGTCGTCTGAGGAACCTTAGACTCTATCTCCCAGCGCTGTGTAAGATTTAGGTAGCTGCTTCTGCTTTCTGGTATCAGCCAGTTTCTGTATTTTTGGAATTGCTCCTGTGGCAATTCCATAACAGATAGCTGTCAGTCAATGACTATAACCACCCACTGGTGTCCTGAGACAAGAGTTAGCAGGAATTAAAGTAGAAAAAAAAAAATACAAGATACATAAATACACAAGTCACAACACAGCACATAGGTCAAGTAATTTTGAGGGCGTCTACCACCTTTCAAATGACATTTAAAGCAAACAAAGTGGCTTGTAAGGCGCAGTAACACCATTTTAAACATACTGTTATTCATGCAGGATCTTGCCGTAAGTTGCTTTTTATAAATATGCTAGTGAGCTTCTTGGTGCACCAGGGGGCTTTCATCTTTAGCACACTGCTCATAGCCACCAACCACTGCCACTTGATTACTCCACATATGCCGACCAGAGTCAGCCTCATGGCTACCCTTTTAAAATCTAATGGGCAAAGCAAGGCACGGGTGCAGTTCTGTACCTCTTCTCTACTGCAGCCTGCTTTTTGGATGCGTGCGCAGTTCTAGGCAGCATTTTAAGAAAAAGTAGGAGCGATAGCTGTGTAACGTTGTTTGTAAAGACAAGTACAACTAGTTTTTCATATGGTGGTTAGTTTAAAGTTTAGCTCCACATTCACAGACATGTATCTGGCCACTGAGAATAGAATGATAATCGTTTATTTTTGTCAAGCAAGTAAATGCACAAAAGAGAAATATAAGGTAAATCCCACGAATATTTGGTGTGACGGCCCTTTTCCTTCCATCAGTTCTTCTAGGTACATTTGATAGACTAAACTAGACAGTTTTGAAGGAACACGGCAGGGAGGTTGTTCCAGACATCTTGAAGAACTAAGCACAGATCTTCTGTGGATGTAGGCTTGCTCCAGTCCTTCTGTCTCTTCATGTAATCCCAGACAGACTGGATGATGATGAGATCAGCATATTTATGGGATTTATATTTTTCTTTTCTTCATTCACTTCATTCTATTTTTTTAAAGCATTCTTACTATGCAACCTTTTTTTCTAAACATGTTTAAACTTTTGCACTGTACTATATATATATATATATATATATATATATATATATATATTATAGTTTAGCATTTTAAAGGGGTTTGCCTACATATGCAATTTATCCACTATCCATTCATACATTGCATTCATGACCAAACCCCTTCAATAAATATGTGGATTAATACAGGCAGAATAAAGGGGGTAAAATGCATTATCAATGATATGCTATGTTATTGGAAGCAAATCCTGAAGAACGTAATTTGATACCACCGCTACAAATGTAGGGAATTTTTTTTAGCGAAAAATGTGTCTCTGGACTTTTTTGACCTCTACACCCTCCTCATTTGTTTAAAAGCTCCTCTAAAGATCTAAAGCAAGTATGGGGCCAGACCCAAAAGAGAATGTGGCGAGCCAGATTATCTAAATAAAATGTATGATGAATCAATGCTAGTTACTCTTGTTTCTCTGGGTCTTGTTTATTTTAAGCCTTTGTAGCTGCAGGAGATTTGCCATAAAGTCCAGGAAACCCCACCGCAAAAGTGACTTCTTAATTATTAAGCCAATAAAGGTCACAACGCACATACATCTATGAAGGTCCCATTCTTTGTTTCATCAGTAAAACATAAAAGCCCACATTTACTAATAGTTAGACAGTGTAATCTTAGACACGCAGTCTGGAAATGCTCCTGATTTATCACAGTGGCTGACGCTGGTGTTATGTTAGAGTTTCAGGAGCAAATATCACAAATAGCAAGATCTGGCTCATAACAGAGAACAGTAGAACAGTTGCTTAAAACTAATACAGTGCTTAGAGAGAGGCCCGGTCACCCAAGCGCCTTCACCAGCGTCAGTTGCAAGGCCAGATGGACTTTACTGAATTTGGGGTCCGAGTTATCACCACCAGAAATTGTACGAGAAATAAATGCTCCACTGTACAGTGGGGAAAAAAAAGTATTTAGTCAGCCACCAATTGTGCAAGTTCTTCCAAAAATGAGGCCAGCCTGTAATTGTCATCATAGGTGGACCTCAACTATGAGAGACAAAATGAGAAAACATATCCAGTAAATCACATTGTCTGATTTTTAAAGATTTTATTTGCAAATTATGGTGGAAAATAAGTATTTGGACAATAACAAAAGTTCATCTCAATACTTTGTTATATATGCTTTGTTGGCAATGACAGAGGTCAAACGTTTTCTGTAAGTCTTCACAAGCTTGGCACACACTGTTGCTGGTATGTTGGCCCATTCCTCCATGCAGATCTCCTCTAGAGCAGTGATGTTTTGGGGCTGTCGCTGGGCAACACGGACTTTCAACTCCCTCCAAAAGTTTTCTATGGTGTTGAGATCTGGAGACTGGCTAGGCCACTCCAGGACCTTGAAATGCTTCTTATGAAGCCACTCCTTCGTTGCCCTGGCAGTGTGCTTGGGATCATTGTCATGCTAAAAGACCCAGCCACGTTTCATCTTCAATGCCCTTGTTGATGGAAGGAGGTTTGCACTCAAAATCTCACGATACATGGCCCCATTCATTCTTTCATGTACATGGATCAGTCGTCCTGGTCCATTTGCAGAGAAACAGCCCCAAAGCATGATGTTGCCACCCCCATGCTTCACAGTAGGTATGGTGTTCTTTGGATGCAACTCAGCATTCACTCTCCTCCAAACACGACGAGTTGTGTTTCTACCAAACAGTTCTACTTTGGTTTCATCTGACCATATGACATTCTCCCAATACTCTTCTGGAACATCCAAATGTTCTCTTCCAAACTTCAGACGTACCCGGATATGTACTGGCTTAAGCAGGGGGACACGTCTGGCACTGCAGGATCTGAGTCCCTGGTGGCGTAGTGTGTTACTGACGGTAGCCTTTGTGACATTAGTCCCAGCTTTCTGTAGGTCATTCACTAGGTCCCCCGTGTGGTTCTGGGATTTTTGCTCACCGTTCTTGTGATCATTTTGACCCCACAGGGTGAGATCTTGCGTGGAGCCCCTGATCGAGGGAGATTATCAGTGGTCTTGTATGTCTTCCATTTTCTAATTATTGCTCCCACAGTTGATTTCTTCACACCAAGCTGCCTGCCTATTGCAGATTCAGTCTTCCCAGCCTTCTGTAGGTCTACAATTTTGTTTCTGGTGTCCTTCCACAGCTCTTTGGTCTTCACCATAGTGGAGTTTGGAGTGTGACTGTTTGAGGTTGTGGACAGGTGTCTTTTATACTGATAACAATGTCAAACAGGTGCCATTACTACAGGTAATGAGTGGAGGACAGAGGAGCCTCTTAAAGAAGAAGTTACAGGTCTGTGAGAGCCAGAACTCTTTTTGTTTGTAGGTGACCAAATACTTATTTTCCACCATAATTTGAAAATAAATCCTTAAAAAAATCAGACAATGTGATTTTCTGGATTTGTTTTCTCATTTTGTCTCTCAAAATTGAGGTCTACCTATGATGACAATTACAGGCCTCTCTCATCTTTTTAAGTGGGAGAACTTGCACAATTGGTGGCTGACTAAATACTTTTTTTTCCCCACTGTATGAAATTGAACCAAAACCAGAACCCACAATTAAAGTACAGGACAGATCTGAAACAGGAGAATAAATGTCCAGGCAAATCAAATGGTTAGTACCAAGAGATTACGTCAAAGGCAGAATCAGGAGACAAAATGGATATCCAATACAAAGCCAAGGTTCAGTTCCGAGCGGTCACATCAAAGGCAGAATCAGCAGACAAACAAATAACCAGATACAAGCTGAGAGCCAGAATAAAGCAATCCAATTCACACAATATGGGTTCAGAGCCAAACTAGAGTACTAAATTAGGCAACTAATTCAGGAAGAAAGGGTTTTTTATATGCCTCCTCAGCTTCTAATTGGACAAGGGAACTTCTGATACTGCAGAAGCCTCTCAGGTTGAAATGGTAACCTTAACAGAATAGCAGCTGTATTGAGATTACTGACAGTTGGATGATAAATTTGGTTTATCTTTAGACTGTTTATCTTTAGACTAATACCACCTATTAGTTTGCTTATTAGGGACAGAATTTTGCACAAAAAAAATTCAGAGCATTTTCTCACATTTAAGCCACATCCCCTTACCCGCTAAGCTATAGCCCTTTCCCGCAAAGCCACACCAATTTGTCAAAAGAGTCAGAAAAAGTCATAATCACAACAGTAAATCTTCCTCATTGTGATAGTTTATTGTACAAACATTAATTGTACAGAATTTTCATTTAGTTTTTTACCTTCAAATCTGATCTTATATAACATTTCTTTCTTGCATTTACAAGGAAAATCTTCCATTTAAACGATAAGCAATGTCCTGAATACATGTAGCAAAGTATTGTATCTACTACTTAGACTAGTTGCAGATGACCATGGGTATTTTGCGCTTCGCAAACTAATAATTAGTCTTCAGTTTTTGCAGACAGAGTATCTTCAGTGTGTTCAGTGTTTCTTCAGCATCAGTGATTTATGTCCGCAAAAACTGACAGTGTCTTCAGTGTGCCATCAGTGCGGATCGACCATAAAAAAACACAAGAGACATCTAATGTTATCCCTAGCTTGTCCGCAAAAACGGTCGGCACACTGATGACACACTGAGTACATCAATGTGCCGTCCTAGGTTTTTAGTCTCCCATAGGCTTCTATGGGCAAATCCGTTCCGCAAAAACTGAACTGAATAGGACATGTTCTATTTGACGAGGAATCACGGCTCGCACACTGATCAGTGAAAAATATTGTTGTTTTCATGTACCCATAGAAATGAATGGGTCAGTGTGCAATCCGCGAAAAACAAGGATAGCACACGGATCTCGCCCACGGTCATTTGCAACGGGCCTTAGGCTAGGTCTACATCTGTGTTGGGTGTCTGTTTATCTGGTCTGTCGGACGAACAAGAAAATGGAGTGCAAAAGTAGCGGACACAAACAGAGCCCAAGTGACTCCATTTACTATAATGTGTCAATATTTTTTGTTTTGTTAAAAAAAAAATACTCTATTTCGTAAAGTTTAAACATATAATAGACAATGAAAGCGTAAATCAATATAAAATGAGTCAGTCACACCAACAAGATAGGTTGTCGGCCTTGCAGTAGCGCTTTGTCTTTGTTTAGTATTGTATTCAGCCATGTCCGTTTTTTTTTTTAACGCAAATCACCGGATGAAAAAGCTGGGCTTGCAACATTATTTTGTGATTTATGACAGATCTGTGCCAGGCAGGCACCCAGTGCAGATGTGAACATGGCCTAATACTGTAAATCACCAAAACAAATTCTATAATTTCCCATTTATCTATGGCTCCAAAGGGCGCAGTACTTTATCTTCCATTTGAAAAGTAAACAAACATGACCGAAGAAAACGTCCATCTTATTTTTAACATTAACGTCAGTGATGACAGATACAGACAGAACGTGGTCCGTCGGCATTCAACATTTTGTTACTTTTTCAGTCAGTTTTTCTGATCGTCTGATGGATCCAAGCAATGGATTAAATAGCGAAAATGTGAACTTACCCTAAGTTAGTACCTACAGGTTTCTTACCTGACATTTATTTTCCTCATAGGTTGCTGCTTGTCTGCTTTTTGTCTCAGGTCGATTAGGGCAGAGCCTTGATCTGTGACTACAACTTAGCTACAGTGCCTACAGGGAGTCTGAGGTAGTCTGAGACACACCTCCTGTCTCATCATTGCTACTAGCTGCTGTCCTCTCCTGCCTCCCTGTAGCCCTGGGTGTAAACACAAGTCTGGCACAAGCTCACCGGGAGGTCAGTGCATGGAGAGCTGATTTTTATTACAAAAAGGGCAGAAGAATTACTAAAGATTATTAAACCAATGGTAAGGAAATTATGGACATCTGGTAATTTCTGCATATATACTGAGGCAAATGAGCTGTAATAAATGAAAGCTGGAGGGTTTCTTTTTTGACATCTCTGGTGCCACCAGTGCACAATACTACCTGCTCCTGAAAAAAACTGGGAAGTCATATACAAGGGGCCTGAGAGTCCCTGGTCCTGCTTTAAAGCATATCTGCAATTATAAAACAACTTTTGTTTTGATATTGTGGCACACATTTGCCACAACTCCCGTTTTGTGCCTCGCCGGCCTAATGTCTGAATGTGGGCACCTCGGCACAACATTTTTATTATAACTCACACTAGTTTTCTGGTGTCCATTATAATGGAAATCTTTGCCAGTTCCTAATTGGCGTAGTTCACCATTCAGGCACATGTGACCGATTTATGAAGAGACTGGAGCCAGTCAGGGCCTTTATTAAGAGTGGCGTATGATACACCAGTCTTAATAAATCTGCCCCACTGTTTGTCTATGGATAAGTAATAAGTTGCAGCCTTTGTAGCCTCTGACCATAATATTTTATCTGACAAGGTTTTTTTGGAAATGTTTTACTAGACTTATAGAAATACACAATGTTTAATCTTGGTTGTAATTTGAGTGGAGGATTGAAGTTTTTACCGAATAAAGGGTTAATGACATTTGACAGGAGCCATGCCTGAGGCAGAGGGAGTGTTCCTGTAATGGTCCCAAAGCTGTTAGATGTAGTCATCCTGGACTTGATGGAGACTCTGTTCCTCCCAGACCCCTTCCCCATCTCTCTGTAAATAAACAGATATGTGTCTGTGGCTCCTTCTACAGGTCCCTTGGCCTTTTAATCATGGACTAGTACAAGCAATAGATCTTATCTGTGGCAGGTCAATGGTTTGCACTGTCAGCTCCCATATTAAAGTTATGCTTCAATGAATCTCTGGCTGTTTCAGCAAATTTGGGGGGTTATCCTTTGACACTGTTTAGCTGCCAGAGCATGGAGGAGCCCCATGCTTCTTCAATCACCCACAACAAGGTGGTGCCACATAAGTGACCACCCATGGCCTCAGTATTTTGGAGACTTGACTGATGATTTGTTTAGGCTATTTAGAAATATGGAATATTGACAGCAGATAAAGGACAATAATTCAGAAGGTGGACGACATTCATATTACAGAAAAGTAGACCGACCCTGCCAATTTCAGTGGGACTGCATATTAGGGTTTTCCTTAGGGACAGTGAGAGTCAGTGGTGTTAGGGCCAGTGTTCAGGGATAGATACAAGGTTAGGACCAGTTGTCTTCTCTTCATTTATTATTTGCTTATCATCACCCTTTTGCTACATTCCCTATCACCACTATCATCTACACCGTGTGTTTTTTTTTTCCTCTGTTGGTGAGTTTCCATTTCCTTGCATTTCCTGTTACCTGCCATATTGATAAATGCTTCACATTATTGCTTTTGCAACTGTCTGGTTATTACACTGTTCAGGCCTACTGTAAGTCCTGCGGTTATCTGAGTACCAAGAGACACTGTTAGTGTCTCCTAGGAAAGGCAACTGCTATAGGTGTCCAGATCTGACGTCTTGTTCCCATAGCAGTGCTGCTGCCATTTCTGAGTGCTACACACCATGTGCTGTGTTTTCCCCAGGCAATCTGATGCCCGGAGTAAGGTCTCTAGAGGACCAAAATGTCCTGTTTTCTGTGGATTGAATAAATAAAAATACCAATATATTTTGCATAATTTTGAATGCTGGAATTTTCTATTCATATGTTTTTTTTGTTTTCTTTAGGAATGCCATATCATCTTCTGTTGCCACTTATGTTCAACCATCTATACAACTTTCTTATTTCAGTGGACAATGTGTAATGTCTTGAACATCATGTCTTCTATTTATCTGAAAATTAATCTTTCAAAAACTGAAGTTTTTGTGTTCCCTTCGTCTATAAACCGACCTAACCCTGACATCTCTATTTCTGTCTGTGGTCTTACTATTTCTGCGAGGCGGCATGCCCACTGTCTCTGGATTGTATTTGACTCAATTATCACCTTCACACCACATATTCAGACACTTTCACACTCTTGTCACCTGCACCTCAAAAACATCTCTAGAATGCATCCTTTTCTTACTGTGGAAACATCAAAAGCCCTCATTGTCGCTTTCATTCTCTCTTGTCTTCACTATTGCAATTCTCTTCTAATTGGGCTTTCTCTTACTAAACTCTCTCCACTACAATCTGTCCTGAATGCAGTCACCAGACTCATCTTTCTGTTACACTGGTACACAGATGCATCTTCCTTGTGCCAATCGCTGCACTGGTTCCCCAACCACTACAGATTACAATATAAAATTATCACATTCGACCATAAATCCATTCATAGCGCTGCGCCCCCCCCCCCCATCTCCTCTCTCGTCACTGTTTACCGCCCTAACCATCCTCTCCATTCTGCTAAGACTAGGTTCACATCTGCATCGGAGTCTCCACCACAGAAACCGCCAACAATCATCAGAGAGACTTTTTTATCTGACTTTTTGGCATGGAGAACTTTTTTATCTGCCGGTTTCAGTATAAAAATGACGAAAACCCATTATAGTCTATGGGCACTGTGGGTGTCAGCAGGTAACCGCTGTTTCATCGGATGAGCTTTCGGTCCTTTGGGTTCCCCAGCTGACACAAACGATGGAGAGACCAGTGCAGGTGTGAACCTATCCTCAGCTAACATTTCTTATCCTAAGTTATCCTTTTTACTCAGAACCTGTCCTCTCTATCTGGAAGTTACTCTGCACTCCAAGCAGTGGATTTAACACCACTCCTGACTTTGGCTCAAAAAAACGCAGCAAAATCAGCATTAGGAGTGAATTGAGTAGAAGGATAAGTACTTCCTATATATTCTTGGTTTTGGCTCACAAAAATGCAGCAAAATCAGCAACAAAAAAAGTTGCGTTGAGGCAAAGTGGGGCCTTTGGATCACTGAAATCAATCAAATATAAAACATCTGTGATAATTAGTTTGCCAAGTGAGCCCAATTCAAGGAAACCTACTTAAGGCTACGGCCCCACGTTGCGGAAACGCAGCTTTTTTTGTTGCAGATTTTGCTGCGGTTTTTTGAGCCAAAGCCAATAATGGCTACAAAATTAATGGGAAATATATAGGAAGTTCTTATACTTCTACCTGCTGCTAAATCCACTCCTGGCTTTGGCACAAAAAACTGCATCAAAATCTGCAACAAAAAAAGCTGCGTTTCCGCAACGTGGGGCCGTAGCCTTAAGTAGGTTTCCTTGAATTGTGCTCACTTGGCAAACTAATTATCACAAATGTTTTATATTTGATTGATTTCAGTGATCCAAAGAGCCCTGAGACACAAAACCATCCCTGAGTTTAATTGAAGAACGAAAAAATTTAATCTTTATGACACTTAAATCCGATTTGCATAATAATTTGGAACACGCAATATAAGATGTCCCAGAATTGTTACTTCATGAAGAATACAAGTATTTACATGTTATAATATATATATTTTTTTTTTACAGAAATAACACCATATCTTTGAAACATTTTCTTTGTCAGCCTTGCTATACAGTACCATAAAATAACATGGGCATCATGCATGTTTTCAGGCCAGGAAATGAAATGAGGCAGCTTCTGAAACTTATCAGTGGCCTGTCAGATAGACTTTTTATATATGAGTTAATGTACATACAGAATGTGTTATACTGTACATGCATCAGACTAAAATGGGTGAAATGGTAAATTCTGACGATACATATGTGATTCCTAAAATAGAAAGAAAATATCCATTGGAAAGGCCCATATCAGAGGTGTAGCTAGGGGTTCAGCACGGGGGGGGGGGGGCGAACATGTCCAAGTGGGCCCCCAACTTGGACATGTTCGTATACCGATGCTATCAGTATACGGTGAGCGTATAGTGGTATATAGCGGCTCTACACAGTGCTCTGCAGACAATTTAGATGAATACAGTGCAGTATCATTTAGTGACTTACCGGTGACGTCTCTGACTAATCGTTCACATTCCCCGTCTCTTTTATCTGGACGGCCATGACCACTTCTTCCAGTCTCTGTAAAGTTTGCAACACAGACATCTTTAGCTCCTCTTATTGATCGCAGTTTTTCCTGCAGGACTTTGCACAGAATGTTTGCAGAGGTTTCCTCTGTGGACTTTCTGCTTCGATTATATCTACAGTATAGGGAAACCGCTGGCATTTCCATAGGTATAACTGTGATTGTTTTGGAAATTGCAGCGTATCCACTGCGCATATTTTACTGCAAAGTGGGGATGGGGGCACCATGTGGCGAAAACCCACAGAAAAAAAAACGTGGTATTTTAGCAAACCCCATCCACACATTGCGGAAAAATACGTGCAGCAGACGCACTGCAATTTCCAAAACCGTTGTGGTTTTGGAAATCACAGCATGTCAATTATACCTATGGAAACGCTAGCAGTTTCTGCATAGGTGTATTAAAAACAGAAAGTCCAAAGGAGAAACCTCTGTGGACCTTCTGTGAAAAGTGCTGCGGGAAAAACCACAATGTTACCGCCGCGGTTTTTCCTGCAGCGCTTTTTTACTGCGGCCAGCTACGTGGGGCCTTAGTCCTAATAAAGCCCAAGTGCCACTTTAATTAAATTAATTGCCCCTCATATTATGCCCCTGATTCCCTCTGACATAAATACTGCACCTCTAATGACCCCTTATATCAATGACCACCCCCTTATGTTCATAATGCCTCCTAATATAAATGATGCCCCCTAATGGCCCCTTATATAAATAACCTCATAATACCCTGTAATAACCCTTATATAAATGACCCCCCCATCGTCATAATGACCCCCAATAACCCTTATATACATGAACCCCCCCATTGTCATAATGCCCCCTAATGAATCCTCCCTTTATAGTTATATTTCCCCCTCCTAACCACCCCTTATACTATTACATATCTTCCAACTTTCAAAGGACAAAAGAGGGACAAAATATACGGCATGCTATGCGCGCCATGCCAAATTTAGCTCCACCCACTTCTACATTGACTCCGCCCATTCTCATCTATTTTTCCATGTGCCCCCACACAGTATAATGCTCCTACAGTAACCCTAACATTATATGCCCTCACATAATAATATTCTCCTCCAATTGCTCTACAGTATTAAGTCCCTCTGATCGTGCCCCAGTTTAAACTGGCGGAAACTAGAGGGGGACATTAAACTGGACCAGCTTCAGGGTGACATTAAACTATGGGACAGTTGGAGGAGGGCATTAAATTGGGGGCAACTAGAGGCAGACATGTCCACCTCCAGCTACCCCCCACGGTTTAATGTCCTCCTCCAGTTGCCCCCAGTTTAATGTCACCGTCCATCTGCTCCCCCCAGTTTAATGTCCCCCTTTATCTGCCACAATCTTAATGTCCCCCTTCATCTGTCACCAGCTTAATGCCCCCCTTCATCTGCCCAGTTTAATTGCCCCCACCATCTACCACCAGCTCACCAGCTTAATGTCCCCCTTTATCTGCCAGCAGTTTAATTGCCCCCTTCGTCTAGCTTCAGTTTAACTGTACCCTACATCTTCCCCCAGTTCCCCCCTTTTGCTCACACATGCGCTCTTCTTTCCTACTTATCTCCAATCACTCTCTGATCCCAGCTTTCTATGTAACATCACAGTCTTTCCCGTAGTATCCAGAATAGCTCCGTACCACACAAGAATCTGATCACATGGTCATGATGTCATCAAAGGTCCTTTACCCACTAGGATTTAGCATCTACCATTTACCCTACCCTAATAAAGTTTAACAGCAAAACACTTCTGGGGCATAGCAGGACAAACTGTAAGCTATGTGGGACCGCGGGACTCCAGTGTAAAATCGGGACTCCCCCACTGGGAGCTATGCTATTAATATACCCAAAAAAATAAAAAAAGTCATACTCACCTATCTGCGATCCTGATGAATGGAGCCACCGCTTCCTCCCTGTCCACGCACAGGACGTCTGTATCTGAGCGCAGGCGGCGCGATGTTGTGACGTCATCGCGCCGTCCGTGCTGATAAGTAGACATCCGTCTGTAATCTCAACGTCTTGTAAACCGCAGGCCTGTATTGGCTTGCGGTTTACAATACTGTTAAGTTGCAGGAAGCGTTTTAACTAGATCAGTGTCTACAGACACTGATCTAGTTAGAAATAAAGGATCTATTAATGGCGGCCCTGGGGTGGGCCCCAAAGAATCAGTGGGCCCAGGGCAGCCGCCCCCTCTACCCCTCCGCTAGCTACGCCTCTGGCCCATATTAAATACTGTATACAAGAATAACAGATAGAAAACAGTGCAAAATGATAGTGTCCCCGAAGACATGTTATCTCAAATACATTTAGTCATTGGGGCAGATTTATGAAGAGTAGCGTTACTAGCTCCAGTTGTAATAGCCCCAGAGTCGGCAGAAGGTGCGCCTCATTTACGCCTCGTCATAAATGAGGTGCACCGCCTGCCAGCATAATAAATCTGCTCTAATGTGTTTAACCCCTATTTGCTGCAGGCATTTTTCAATTTTCATTTTTCACTCCCCACCTTCCAAACCTCTTAACTTTTTTTTAATTTTTCAGTTCACAGAGCTGTATGAGGGCTTAATTTTTGCAGGACACATTGAACTTCATAATGGAACCATTTAATCCGTACAATGTACTGGGAAGCTGGAAAAAATATCAGAATGGAATGGAATTAGACAAAAAACTGCATTTGCACAAATTTCATATAGTCTTCGTTTTTACGGCATTCACTGTGCAGCCAAAATTACATGTCACCTGTATTCTTTGGGTCAGTACAATTATGGTGATACAAAATTTATATAGTTTTTTTTATGTTTTAGCCCCTTTAAAAAAAAATCTAAAACTTTGCAAAAATAAAAATTTCTTGCAGTCGCCATATTCTGACACCCATACCTTTTTATTATTTAAGGTGATGCATAAGGATTTTTTTTTTTTTTGGGGGGGCTCAGTCCTTTTATTTGTACAATGTCTGATTTTTTTGATTACTTTATTTGTGGACTGAGCGTTTTTGGACACAGGGACACCTGATATGTATGTATTATGTTCTAAGGAAAAGGGGGGTGATCTGATTTTTTAATTCTTTTTTAATTGTTTTAACTTTTTTTTTGAAACTTTTATTTTGAGACACCCTAGGGGACTTGAACCCCGGGGGGTTTGATCACTAATTCAATACACTGCAATGCTAATGTATAGCAATGTACTGAAAAATACTGATGCTTCTATTACAGGTTGCCTAGTGCAGCCTGTAATAGAAACCTTGTAGTGACAAGACAGGAAGCCTTCAATGGGCTCCCAACTCTCATAGTAATGGATCGCCAGCCCCAGATCTCACTCATGGGGCTGGTGATCCACCCCAAAATGGCAGTGCCCATGCGCCTCTGGGAAAATGTCACCTTAGTTAGCTTTGACCAAAGTTTTTCATAGTTTAATGCCCGATATCAGTTTACAGCCGCTCAGATCCTGCCATATTTAAATACCCACCATCCACTATAATACAGAGGATGTCAGGAAAAGGTTAAACCACTTATATACTGTTGTAGGGCTGGATAGTGATATAGTGACCATACCTTTTGTTTGTGTGTCATAGTGCCTATCTTGCTGCAGAGAAAATCAACTTTTAATCCATAATCCATATGCAAATCAGCTATTTGATGATCCCAGGGTGTGGCCATGTCTGTCACAGCACCCTCTTCCACCTGTGGTCGCCACCAGACATGAAAATTGACAAAGGGCAGCATGGTGGCTCAGTGGCTAGCACTGTTATCTTGCAGCGCTATAGTTTTATGTTCAAATCCAGCCAAGGACAACATCTGCAAGGAATTTGTATGTTTTCCATGTTGTTTATGTGGGTTTCCTCCTGGTACTCCGGTTTCTTTCCATACTCCAAAGACATACAGATAGGGAATTTAGATTGTGAACCCTATATAAGACAGTGTCTGTAAAGTGCTGCGGAATATGATGGCGCTATATAAGTTAGCTAAATAAATAAGTCCCAATGTGCAGCAACAATCGAAAACCAATTCTCCATGCCTGTGGTGCACCAAACAGTTAATTTGCATACTGATTATAAGTTGATCCTGCAAAGGGCAACATCAAGACAGATCCAATAAAAGTATGTTTACTATCTAAGGCTAGGTTCACATCTGCATTGGTGACTTTGTTGCAAAGTCCGCCGAAAATCGGTTTTGAAAAAACGCCCTGCACAGAGTTCAGTTTCAAAAACAACGGAACCCATTATAGTTAATTTTTAGCGATAACTTCACTGTTGTTCGGGTCCCCCGACAGAACTGAACGGCGGAGAGCCATTGCTAGTGTGAACCTAGGGTAACTGAGCAAGAAAATGAAATATTGATGATAATTGTATTTTTACACTTCTTGGATTGCAGTCATTTTGCATTATGGGCACCAGGTGAACTCTCTATTGTATGTCTGAAGTTGGCCATAGTAATGAGTTAGCTGCTAGATGAGTCCACTGTTTATGGACCTCATAGATCAGGAGTTCTAGGTGTGAATCCAAACAAGGACAATATCTGCAAGGAGCTTGTATGTTTTCCCCTTCTTTGTGTGGATTTATTCTCATACTTTAATGAAAAACTAATAGGAAACTTAGTGTTACGTCCACACCCATTCGAACTACTGAGCCATCCAGCCACATGCTGAGGTGCAGGAGGCGGGTTCGGCTGTGATTCTTTCCTTTGGGTTTTTCTTGTATTGTCTGAACACTGTCCTATTACCTCACCTCCTTAATTGATTTTCCACCACACCCATCTCCTTTGCCTTCGTTTCCCTCTGCTCCTCTAATAGTTAATCTTAGCCTTCCCTGTGTGATTGACAGCCTATCTTCCTATCAAGTCTGGGGCGGGTTCTTCCTTCCTATTTATTGTTTGCTCACATTCACATTGGTGCTTGCTATTGCCTCGTGCGTTCTGGTTATTACTCCTTGATGTTTTGTTACATGTATTCTTATTCCTGACCTCTGGCTTTACCTTTCACTGTTCTCTTGGATTTTGATTCTGTACTGCATTGCTCGATTGTTACCGACCTCTTGGCTAGCTGACCTCCCTTTTGTTGTTTTTTGTCCTGTCTACGTTCTGTGTTGTCACTTATATTAAGAAGGGACCGTCAACCAGTTGCCAGCTTTTGCCTAGGACAGATCAGACAAGTAGCCAGGGACAGTGGGGGGGTTCAGCTTAGGGCTCACTGCCTTGTTGTGCCCCTCCCCCAAGGGTTCATCAGCAGCTACTGGGGAATCGCTCCTCTAGCAATTCCCTTACACTTAGATTATGAGCCCTATATGGGACAGTGATTGACATTGTCTTAAAAGAGCTGCAGAATATGTTGGTACTATACAAGTAAGAGAAAATAATAAATATATATATATGTCTGACTGATACCATTATTTCCCTGGTCATAAATGTTCTATGCCTTCTTTTCTCTTTGATATGAATGTGCATATCAAACAAGATATCTTGTTAGACAACAGATAAATTATTACATTTCTATGGCTTACCTTAAAGGGGTTGTCAAGATCCCATGTATAGTGGATACTGATGACCTACCCACAGGATCAGTTATCAGTAACTGATTGGTGGGAGTCCATATACTGTAGTAGTATTGTCAGGGTATTGGATTTCAGCTCCTATTCACTTCGATAGGAACAATCCAGTTCCAACTTTGTCCACTAGGCCATATATAATGTTGAGACTTCCTGTTTTCTGTAGGAGATTTCTTTACGGCAGCTTCCTCACTTATCAGAACAATGATGATGACAACTATCATATATACGTAGATAAGACACAGAATCCACCAGTCACAATAGGTAATATCATAGCTTATCTGCTCCCTTCTGTACACAATAACCTCTGCCCAGGTCACAGAGCATGCCTAGAAAACTCTCCCATACAAGTGCTGCTCCAGCGCAATGTGTCTATGGACTATGGTCCTTCTATAGGACACAGAAAGTCACAGAATGTTTTAGTTGCAATTGCAAGATTTTTAGGATTAAAAAAACAACACCAAAATTTCTTAAAAAATATGTTTAACATAGAAATGTGATTTAAACAATAGGTCATTTCTTGGTGACACATTCCCTTTAAGTCTTCATTTTTTGGAGGTAGACTGACCCCATTTCTGAATAACCGGGAGTGCTGGATTGTATTCACATTCTGGCCAGATATAATATGTCCATCGCTTCCAACTCTTCATGCAATTTTCTAACTCACTTTCCTCTTTTCTCTTTTATTTGTTGAGTTTGTTTGCATACATTATGCGGCTCGGTCCTGTCATCCAGAGATTGCTGCTCCGTCACAGATGGTAAATAATTCGTATACCTCATCTTCTTATTGTGCTGCTGTCCAGTACAGGCAAAATCACCCAGGACTTAAGCAGATGTGTCAGTGCTGGCAGAGTCATGCATCATCATCAAAACCCTGCTTAAAATGAAATTGGATTCCCAGTGACAGTTCATGCAGCGATTCAGTGTAATTCCATTAGGATAGATAAACTTCAGCATAGCCTGGGACAGCGGCTAGTATTTACAAATGCCGCATAAGCTTGCCAATATACCTACGGTAATTCTTGCATCACTAGCGTGCTATGGTCCTTTCAGTCTACACTGGAAGTGTGGAGAAGTTAGATATACACAAGGAGTTTGGAAGGTTATTTTTACTGGGTTTTAGAAATATCTGCTTTTATCCATGCCCTTGGTCAAATGGCTTACAACGCAGGACAAGAAGATTAGGATTTTTTTTTCCAAAGGCATTTAACATCCTAAATAAAATCTAGCAGATGTATAATAATGTTGTTGTGGAAATGGATATTATCCTGATACATATTAAAATTTCTATATTTATGTTTTATTAAAACCACTGTCGACTTTGTGGGGTGATGACCATTTGCTCCACCAGACACTGCCCAAGGTAGCCTTCCAGTTAGTTACAGTATATATCTTTATAGAGGGTGGGGTTCAACAACCTTAGTAACCCATAGTATCCAATGCTGGCAGCTGACCACCGCGATTTACAAATCTTATCCATATGCTTTTACTATAACCTGTCAATATTGCTATGGATTTCACCTGCAGTGCAATGCACTGTGGGGGGCCTACAGAGAACACTGCAGGTATTTATTGCTACAAACATGCTGCAGAGTTTTCCATACAGATTCTGTTGGAAGAGGGAGTCAGATTGTGACGAGAACCTTCAGCTCTTCAGGCTAGCTAGTGGCAGATAGGGTTTTATAGGCAGTCCCCATGCTCATCAAACCAAGCCTTCCTCAACTTGCTGTAAACTGAAAGGGGTTGTCTTGGGATTATTTATTCACTTATCTGGTCCCGTTGATGCTTTTGATGGACCCGGGAATTTTGGCAATGTCATGACCTCTGGCGAGCCCAATGCAGCCTCTGATCACATGACCTGGGGGTCATAACATCGCCGAAACCCCCAGATCCATCAAAAGCATCCCCGGGACTAAGTAAGTGAATAAATACTCCCTGAACAACCCCTTGAACATCTTCACTGTAGTTTTAGTGCAGAAACTTAGGTGTACAAGGCTGAGAAGTGCCCAGCATTTCTGTTTTTTGCATCCACTAAATGGATCTGCGTAACGGGTGTAAAAAAAATGATGTGAATGTAACTTTAGGCAGCAAGATCTAGATGTACATAAAAAGACAGTAGACTATGCTTTAGAATATAGTTTTAAAAAAAGGATTGTTGGACACTCCTTTGGCTTACATCCAGCCAAGAGTTGCCAACAATCTCGAATTTGCAGAAAGTGTCCTGATTTTTCTGTAACAATCCCAGCAAATCTGACCTGTCCCAGCCCGACAAAATGATGAGTTTTTGTTTTTTTGTTTTCTGTTCAGTCCAATTGGAATGGTTTAACACTCAGAGTTTTCTATTCTACCTTGTTCTACTGTGGAGAAATTTGCAAAATGATATCATATGGTAAACAATAGAGAATGGGTTTTCTGGCCATGACAGATAGAAACTTCACTGTTGTCTATGATATATGCAGAAGAGTTTTCAGTTCTACCTCCTTTTGCGCTGGAGGCTTCAGTGCACATATATATATATATATATATATATATACATACAGGAAGAATATAGCTGGACAATTCCATGCAGCACAACTTTTTCTTGCAGTCATCTTGTTTGAGCATTGACATCAATGTTTGTTCTTGTGTTTTTGCTGATTATTCCCACAATATATGATTTTTGCCTTCAGCAACATTTTAGTTTGTGGCCTCATTTGCAAAAGTAATTTACAACTGTACTGCCCAGGCCTCATGTTCTGGGATCACAATATATCAGACACTGTGAGATGGAACGGCTTTCTAGCTCCGGGTATAATATTTATATATATGTGTATATATTTTTTTCTGCACTGCACTTAGCTATAAAACATCCTGGCACAATATATACTGGAGCAAATATGGAAATGTTGTCAGTCTCAATTTCCCTCTGGCTTGTCCCATTGTATCTACATCAATAGGCTTATTGCAGCTATGTAAATCTAACCAGTATGTAATGGAGTTGTTAATCCTATCATGGCTCTGCCAGGGACTCAGATGTAGGAAATGTTGTACGTTAGTAAAAAAAAAAAAGAAAGAACAAGGAAAAAAATCCACTATCTTATTGTTCAATACATTCTCAAGAGCATACATAGCAGCAACAAGGGATCTGTTAGTATAGATATAACTTTGCAATATACTATTAGTTTCGATAAGGTTGCAGATATATAAAATTAAACCAGAATTCTCTATAAAATTCCAAAAACATACGAAATACGATAACGTGTTTGATTCAGAGCTTTGTATCCTATGATAGGATAGCAAATATTTTTGTAGCATTAATATTAAACTTATCTATTAAATCTGGAGAATTTAGTATCGAAATAAAATGTCTCAAAGGGGACAGAGGTTGTAGATGCACATGGGCCCTGGTGTCTGCCAGGCCCTTGAGCCTTCTGCTGCATAAACCAGCAGCTGTATTTTGTGGTTGTCTGTGGGTAAAACGTTTAAAGCTTTTCAGAACGGTTTAAAAAAAAAGCAATACCCATTTTATTAATACACCACCGCTTCTGCTTTCATGCTGCCCGAGTCATGAAGTGGTCTACCACTTAGTTATTCCATGTCCGCTTGGGTGATGTGAGAGGGATCAGGAAGTAGAGACCAGTACGGCAGTGGTGGAACAGGAGCTGCAGGTTATAGATGAGGTTAGTATTGCATCCAGGAGCATGCACAGATACTATTCATTCTGCATCATATATGGTGCTTACTCTGAACACTGTGGGGCCAATTTATTAAGACTGGTGTATAGTATGACAATTTTAATGAAGGGCTATGTCAGATTGGAGTCTGCAAAAGTCACCATCACAGGTGGTCCATGCACCAAAAGTTGTAATTTTATGCCAGCTTCAGGGCCTGCATAGATTTCCACCATTAAGTTATTATTTGCACCAGTAAATTTGTTGGGGTGCAAAGCCCTGCTCCCTCTTTGCCCACTTTTAACAAAAGTGCCAAATATTGCTACTTTTGACATGATATGCCTTGTTTAATTCACTCAACTGGTAGAAATACATTGGTAAATATCCTTTATACATCTCTCAGTCATAAAACCTGCTGCCTGCAGCCAACATTAGAGGGAGCTCAGTGGATAGGAATTATCCAGCTACTGATGAAGTTAGTGGAAGCTGTAAACATGTCTTTACACTGTGCTTCCCCTAGTGGTGGCTGCAGGAAAATAGGAAAATACAGTAATTTAAGGTTGAGAAGCAGGAGAAGATGGTCAGTGCTGGGCCTGCTCACCCACAGGCCCCATAGCAGCCACATGGTCTGTGTACATGGTTCTTATGCCACTTATTGCTGATATTTTATTTTATAATCCATTCTGAGCTGCTCTTAAAAAATGATCTGCCAAAAAACCCGTTTAAATGAAAGGTGGGAGACTGACACGCTTCAAGAGGACCCTGAAGACTCACCTCTGCAGGAAGGTCTACAACCTCCAATAATACTACTGCCACCACACCACCATCTGATCAGGTTCTACTCTTACCTACTGTCTCTATCCCCCTTCCCTCATAGATTGTAAGCCCTCTATCCCACTGTGCCAGTTGGTCACTATGTTAATATTGTACTTGTTCTGTGTTTTTTGTGTATTGTATGTAAACCCTTGAATGTACAGCACCATGGAATTATTATAATAATGTAAAGCACCAGCACCATGGAATTAATATAACAATGTACAGCACCATGGAATTATTATAATAATGTACAGCACCATGGAATTAATATAACAATGTACAGCACCATGGAATTATTATAATAATGTACAGCACCATGGAATTAATATAACAATGTACAGCACCATGGAATTATTATAATAATGTACAGCACCATGGAATTAATATAACAATGTACAGCACCATGGAATTATTATAACAATGTACAGCACCATGGAATTATTATAATAATGTACAGCACCATGGAATTAATATAACAATGTACAGCACCATGGAATTATTATAATAATGTACAGCACCATGGAATTAATATAACAATGTACAGCACCATGGAATTATTATAACAATGTACATCACTATGTAGATCTATGTGTCTCCATGTTTACTGACTCGAAACAAACTGTGCGCAAATCCTGATACATACATCTGAACCCCAGAGCAAAGGACGTTTAAAATGTCCAGGGACACAATAAAATGCCCAAGTAACATATCTATATATTTTGCAAGACAGTCCCACTTTGCAAGACAGTCCCACAAACAACTAGACCATTGACTTCATTCACCAATTATCGAATGCTGACATCTTCATAGGATTCAATGAAAAGCATACTGCATTTGCTTAAAGGGGTTGTCCATGATTTTTTTCTTTTCATTTATGGCCTATTCTTAGCGGGGACAGTAAATATCTGATTGGTGGGGGCTGAAAGCTGGACCTCGCACAAATCTGCTGTTTAAAGGTATGGCTTGTCAGTGCACAGAGCTGTAAGCAGTTGACTCTGTGCCTTGCATAGTGTCTGGGCACCACTCCTGCAGTTGCAATATTGCCTTCCGGCCCCTAGACAAGGCATAGAGCCAACTGCTTACAGCTCCGTGCACTAAATAGTACAGCTCAACCAATCAGATGCTTATGGTCTATGCTAAGAATAGGCCATAAATAAAAAAAATCGTGAACAACCCCTTTAAGATAGGAATGCCCTTTTTACTATCCGATCATTTTATTATTCTTAGACTTTGTTCACATTTTTGTGAACATAGCCCTATTCAATTTCACCTAAGATATTTTTTTCATGAGTTTCCTTATCAGTCCAGGTGCATCCTCTGTCTCCTCACTTCATCCCCCTTGCCTTCCATGACTCAAGCATCCTCGGTGTGAATCAGCACCATTGATTTCTGCACTAGCAGCAGAGCTCAGAGCACCTATAAATAAAATATAGTTCCATAAAGAAGCTGTAAACCTCACTCTCTCATGTGTGAGAATTATGGATATTTATATTACTGTTGTCAAAAATGCACTTTCTAGAATTGAGAAACAGTCACTGGCCGGGGGGAGATTTTACCAGCTAATATCAAGCGGAAGCAAGGCTATGAGAAGCTCAAAGTGGATTAGAGATATGGAACAGGTGATCTTGTATTCATTACTTTATATGCAGCTATTTCTGTATTTTATACTATTTACACAGGACTGTCTTATATGTGATGGCTTTGCTTTCACATGGACTGGAAGCGACTGTATATGTAATTGAATTGAAATGATCCATCATGATCAAGTTGATATATTGTATAAATTATGGCCATTTTTTACCTTATTGACTTTATATGCAGCTTGGGTTTCCAACTACTAATCTCAAGCAGGTTAGAAGCAATGGTGGAGGTTTCACAATGTCTCATTATATTGGATGTATCTTGCACATGTAGCAGTTCATATGGATTTTTTTTATATATGGACTGTTTATACAATGTTATATTACAAAATTAAAGGGAGTCTGTCACCAGAATCCAGCACATAGACACATCCCTTGCAGATAGAGGTCACCTGAATCAAATGGTGTTTTCCCCTCATGAATCATTGTTTTTGTTGTCAAGATATCATCGTTTCTGTCAATATGTACAGTGCTGGCCAAAAGTATTGGCACCCCTGCAATTCTGTCAGATAATACTCAATTTCTTCCAGAAAATGATTGCAATCACAAATGCTTTGGTAATAATATCTTCATTTAATTTGTCTTCAATGGAAAACCACAAAAAGAATTGTCAAAAAGCCAAATTGGATATAATTCCACACCAAACATAAAAAAGGGGGTGGACAAAAGTATTGGCACCCTTTGAAAAATCATGTGATGCTTCTCTAATTTGTGTAATTAACAGCACCTGTTACTTACCTGTGGCACATAACAGATGGTGGCAATAACTAAATCACACTTGCAGCCAGTTGAAATGGATTAAAGTTGACTCAACCTCTGTCCTGTATCCTTGTGTGTACCACATTGAGCATGGAGAAAAGAAAGAAGACCAAAGAACTGTCTGAGGACTTGAGAAGCAAAATTGTGAGGAAGCATGAGCAATCTCAAGGCTACAAGTCCATCTCCAAAGACCTGAATGTTCCTGTGTCTACCGTGCGCAGTGTCATCAAGAAGTTTAAAGCCCATGGCACTGTGGCTAACCTCCCTAGATGTGGACGGAAAAGAAAAATTGACGAGAGATTTCAACGAAAGATTGTGCGGATGGTGGCTAAAGAACCTCGACTAACATCCAAACAAGTTCTAGCTGCCCTGCAGTCCGAGGGTACAACAGTGTCAACCCGTACTATCCGTCGGTGTCTGAATGAAAAGGGACTCTATGGTAGGATACCCAGGAAGACCCCACTTCTGACCCAAAGACATAAAAAAGCCAGGCTGGAGTTTGCCAAAACTTAACTAAGAAAGCCAAAAACTTTTTGGAAGAATGTTCTCTGGTCAGATGAGACAAAAGTAGAGCTTTTTGGGAAAAGGCATCAACATAGAGTTTACAGGAAAAAAAAAGAGGCCTTCAAAGAAAAGAACACGGTCCCTACAGTCAAACATGGCGGAGGTTCCCTGATGTTTTGGGGTTGCTTTGCTGCCTCTGGCACTGGACTGCTTGACCGTGTGCATTGCATTATGAAGTCTGAAGACTACCAACAAATTTTGCAGCATAATGTAGGGCCCAGTGTGAGAAAGCTGGGTCTCCCTCAGAGGTCATGGGTCTTCCAGCAGGACAATGACCCAAAACACACTTCAAAAAGCACTAGAAAATGGTTTGAGAGAAAGCACTGGAGACTTCTTAAGTGGCCAGCAATGAGTCCAGACCTGAATCCCATAGAACACCTGTGGAGAGATCTCAAAATGGCAGTTTGGAGAAAGCACCCTTCAAATCTCAGGGACCTGGAGAAATTTGCCAAAGAAGAATGGTCTAAAATTCCAGCAGAGCATTTTAAGAAACTCATTGATGGTTACCGGAAGCGGTTGTTCGCAGTTATTTTGTCTAAAGGTTGTGCTACCAAGTATTAGGCTGAGGGTGCCAATACTTTTGTCCGGCCCATTTTTGGAGTTTTGTGTTAAATGATCAATCATTTGACTTTTTTTTCATTCTCTTTTGTGTTTTTTCATTGCAAGCAAAATAAATGAAGATATTATTACCAAAGCATTTGTGATGGCAATCATTTTCTGGAAGAAATTGAGTATTATCTGACAGAATTGCAGGGGTGCCAATACTTTTGGCCAGCACTGTAAATGAGCTCTATGGTGCCACAAGGGTGTTCCTGCTTACCTCTATGGAGCAATCGCAACAACCTCATTGCTCCAGAGAGCTCATTTGCATATTGACAAAAACTGCAATATCTTGGCAACAGATGGCATCACCCACCTCTGCAACCTGTATTTATCTCTAAAACAGGGGTTGACTGACGCCTATCATCTTTGCATATGCAGCTCTCTCTATCCACTTGTATTGGAGCATGTATAGCTGACCATGCACCCATGAGGCGGCGTAAATTAACCCCCATTCCCAATATAGGTGGTGCCATAAATACCTGAGATAGAAATGTCCCTTTAAGGCCAAGGCCACGCGTTGCAAAAACACAGCATTTTTTGTTTTCGCTGCATTTCCACAATGGCCAAAATGCTTTGTTTTACAGTCCCAGCAAAATGAATGAGATTTTCTTTAATCTCATTCCCACATTGCAGAAAAAGCAGGATGTTAATTTTACCTGTGAAAGCTATGTACAGGCAAAATGTGCTTTTTCACAGCTTTTTTCTGCAGCGTTTTTTTTTAGCTGCATTTCGCTATGTGTGACCTTAGCCTTAGGGGTTGTCTGGGGAGTATTAATTTACTTATCTGGTCCAGGGGATGATCCAGGGGATTCTAGTTAATCTCATCCCCACTTTGTGGTAAAATACATGCAGCGGAGATGCGGTTTTGGAAATAGCGGCATGTCAATTATACCTACGAAAACGCCGGCAGTTTCCCTACAGGTTTAATTGAACCAGAAAGTCCACAGAGGAAACCTCTGCGAACTTTCTGTGCCAAGCGCTGCGGGAAGAACCGTGATGCGTTGCCTCTGCGGTTTTTCCTGCAGCACTTGGGGCCTTAGCTTTAATCTCTTTTCATTTCGGGCTTAGGAGTCCAGTGGGCAGTCCTATTCAGTGACTGAAAGATATGTAGGGAAAGAAAGACTATCAGTCACTGACAGTGGCGTAACTAAAGTCTTGTGGGCCCAATGCAAACTTTTGTCCGGGGCCCCCTACCCCCTCCCTACAGCAAATTCTTGATAGTGACAGTTACGGGGCCCCAAACAGTATAATATGCTCGACAGTGGCCCCAGATAGTAGTATATGCTTGACAGTGGCCCCCACCCAGTATTATATGCCCACAGTGGCCCCACACAGTAGTATATGCTCTACAGTGGCCCCCACCCAGTAGTATATGCTCTACAGTGGCCCCCACCCAGTATTATATGCTCCACAGTGGCCCCCACACAGTATTATATGCCCACAGTGGCCCCCACACAGTAGTATATGCTCTACAGTGGCCCCCACCCAGTAGTATATGCTCTACAGTGGCCCCCACACAGTAGTATATGCTCTACAGTGGCCCCCACACAGTAGTATATGCTCTACAGTGGCCCCACCCAGTATTATATGCTCCACAGTGGCCCCCACACAGTATATGGTCCCAACAGCCCCCCTCCACTTCGGTGCTATTATTATACTCTGGGTCTCCTCTGACCCCAAAGTATAATAATCAGAGGCCCAGCGAAGGTGATTAAAAATAACAAACTCTCATACTCACCTTGCCTTACCTTTCCTTGGCATCCTTGCTCCATCCTGCCATCTTCAGGCCCTCTTCAGATGTCGCTGCTGAGGCCTGTGATTGGTCCTCAGCACTGACGTCATTACGCAGCCACGCCCCATGTGCCCGCTGGGGCCTACTCACAGGCCTCAGTCACATGATGGAAGAACGCCAGATAAAACTCTGTGTCCAGGAGAGGTGAGTTATATGTATTTATTATTTTCAGTCACCTCCCCTGGACTGCCATCTATTGGAAAGGGGCCTGCAATATGCCAGGGCCCCTGTCTAATAACAGTATGTATAGTGGTCGGGGAACCAGGCTTTCCCCGACCGCTATCATAGTGGTCTGGGGCCCGGCCATCTCCAGCTGGCCACGGGCCCCATACCTCACTGGGCCCACGACAACGATCGTTACACCACTGGTCACTGAGTATGCTCAGCCAAGGTTGTAAGCCAAGGCCAAGCCAAGCAAAGTTTTAAATGGATAAATGAAAAGTTATACTAGACCTCTTCTAACAAAACTATATCATTCTTTTCATTTCCTCCTGCTTTATAACATATTGCCTACAGACTAGACTGCATTTTCAATGTGACAGGTTCACTTCAAAGAAGTTCTATATATATATCTATATATATATATATATATATATATATATATATATATATATATACACTACCGTTCAAAAGTTTGGGGTCACCCAGACAATTTTGTGTTTTCCATGAAAACTCACACTTTTAGTTATCAAATGAGTTGCAAAATGAATAGAAAATATAGTCAAGACATTGACAAGGTTAGAAATAATGATTTTTATTTGAAATAATAATTTTCTCCTTCAAACTTTTCTTTCGTCAAAGAATGCTCCATTTGCAGCAATTACAGCATTGCAGACCTTTGGCATTCTAGCTGTTAATTTGCTGAGGTAAACTGGAGAAATTTCACCCCATGCTTCCAGAAGCCCCTCCCACAAGATGGATTGGCTTGATGGGCACTTTTTGCGTACCATACGGTCAATCTGCTCCCACAACAGCTCAATGGGGTTGAGATCTGGTGACTGCGCTGGCCACTCCATTACAGATAGAATACCAGCTGCCTGCTTCTTCCCTAAATAGTTCTTGCATAATTTGGAGGTGTGCTTTGGGTCATTGTCCTGTTGTAGGATGAAATTGGCTCCAATCAAGCACTGTCCACAGGGTATGGCATGGCATTGCAAAATGGAGTGATAGCCTTCCTTATTCAAAATCCCTTTTACCTTGTACAAATCTCCCACTTTACCAGCACCAAAGCAAGCCCAGACCATCACATTACCTCCACCATGCTTGACAGATGGCGTCAGGCACTCTTCCAGCATCTTTTCAGTTGTTCTACGTCTCACACATGTTCTTCTGTGTGATCCAAACACCTCAAACTTCGATTCATCTGTCCATAACACTTTTTTCCAATCTTCCTCTGTTCAATGTCTGTGTTCTTTTGCGCATATTAATCATTTTCTTTTATTAGCCAGTCTAAGATATGGCTTTTTCTTGGCCACTCTGCCCTGAAGGCCAGCATCCCTGAGTCGCCTCTTCACTGTAGACGTTGACACTGGCGTTTTGTGGGTACTATTTAATGAAGCTGCCAGTTGAGGACATGTGAGGCGTCGATTTATCACACTAGAGACTCTAATGTACTTGTCTTGTTGCTCAGTTGTGCAGCGGGGCCTCCCACTTCTCTTTCTACTCTGGTTAGAACCTGTTTGTGCTGTTCTCTGAAGGGAGTAGTACACACCGTTGTAAGAAATCTTCAGTTTCTTGGCAATTTCTCGCATGGAATAGCCTTCATTTCTAAGAACAAGAATAGACTGTCGAGTTTCACATGAAAGTTCTCTTTTTCTGGTCATTTTGAGAGTTTAATCGAACCAACAAATGTAATGCTCCATATTCTCAACTAGCTCAAAGGAAGATCAGTTTTATAGCTTCTCTAACCATCAAAACTGTTTTCAGCTGTGTTAACATACTTGCACAAGGATTTTCAAGGGTTTTCTAAACATCCATTAGCCTTCTTACACAGTTAGCAAACACAATGTACCATTAGAACACTGGAGTGATGGTTGCTGGAAATGGGCCTCTGTACACCTATGTAGATATTGCATTAAAAACCAGACGTTTGCAGATAGAATAGTCATTTACCACATTAACAATGTATAGAGTGTATTTCTGATTCATCTAATGTTATCTTCATTGAAAAAAACTGTGCTTTTCTTTCAAAAATAAGGAAATTTATAAGTGACCCTAAACTTTTGAACGGTAGTGTGTGTGTGTATATATATATATATATATATATATATATATATATATATATTGTAAGCTGATGACTGGAAAAATATTGGAAGGGATGTATATCTCACCAAGATTGCTCAGATGGGAGAGATGAGGGAAATTCAGAAAGTTTTCTCTCAGCAGACAACTATGTTTGCTGAGCATTATTTAAATGCTGTGGACTGGGCTGGATTTATTATGGAATGGCGGGTAGGCTGGTAGTGGGACCTGCCATTCCCATTCCCTCCAGTCCACACCTTGTGGACACTCATAGAAGAAACCCAGCTGACTGGGATTGTCCTCATTAAGGGGATATAAGAAGTCTGCTAGGAGAGCAGACTGTGGCAGAGCTTGGCTGGAAAGCCACAAAGAAAGTGGCTACTGCTGGAAGACAATCTGACTGTTTGAACTTTTTCCTATTCTAGGTGAGGTAACCTATTTCTGTTTAGCTAGAGCCCAGACGGGCAGGTATTTATTTTTTCAGTTTCTGTTATGTTGCATATATCAAGGAGTGTTTTGAGTGAATAAAACTCAATACTTAGACTAATACCTTGGAGTCTGTGTTCATGTCAGCCCACCCAGCACCCCAGATCCTGACAATATATACAGTATATATATATATATATATATATATATATATATATATATATACTGTACACAATCCGACATAAGTATATGTATATAATTTTTAGGTACAATTCTATTATAATGAGCAATGTTCTCTTCTTCATTGATTCTCCTGGCCTTTACAAATCTCCTACCAGACTTAAGATAATCATAAAAGGGATGGTAGCAACAATAAATTAAATGTGTAGTTCTATAGTAACCAAGTGCCACACACACTGGACCAGAACGTATAAAAAGAGAATATGGACTCTGGCCCATTAAAATAAGAAATGCTTTGAAAAGAGAAGAGGGAAGATGTGACAGCTCCAGGGACCCCCTCCCGATCTTCTGCATAGAACTTGCAGAGCAGCTGTTCCTGAGGACGCAACGATTAGCGGGCTGGTAATAAGGATGCAGCAGCTTGCAGGCATCCAGCGATGGATGTGGGTAATTATAAAGATCCCCCGGGAAAATAATGACACCAGACAGACACATTTCTGCAAACCGCAGGGGCTTAATTAAAGCAGTGGGGGCATTTTATAATGAGGGGGGTAAAGATGGGGGAGAAACGACACATATATGAGAGAGACATAAGGTCGATAAGAGAAAGAGTGATGGCATCCAGCATATCTGGTTCTGCTGAAACATCCTGGACTGGTAACTGAAACCTGGTACCATTAAAGTAACATATCCTATTTATTCACCAAGTGCCCATATGTATTATATTGGGTATTCTAACACATCTCAAATTATATCATATCACTTGGCAAATGTAAAAAATTCTAATAATTCCAGACTCTCTAAACTGCTGAGCCCGGCTCCTGTCCATCTTTTACAGAACATGCAGTGAGAACATTTCACAGGTTTTCACGGTCAGCAGGGGCTTTCAGCACTGTTTCTTCAGTAAGTAGCGAACAGCTGGAGATCAGATGATAAATTGTCTCCAGCGCCACTGTATATGTATGTCATACTGGAGTATGGGACAGTATCCAGCATGACCTCTCCATAATGGAATGACAGGAGTGCGGCATCTCATAATGAGACCTACTGCTTCATGCTTATTCACACATACATTGGTGTTTTTTTACTCTTCACTACTAGGAAGAGACAGCCCCAGGCAATGTTAATTCCTATGCAATGAACAGTGACCTACAGACTGTGGAATAACATGCATAAAGCAATACAATGATAGCTTAATCTCTATGTGTAATAAGTAGCCATTGTAAATATGGGCTTTGTACACGATATCATATGCATCTACTTCATTTGCATCAAAATGGTGTGAAATTGCTATGTAGTTAATAAAATAAAGCGGAAATACAGATTATTGCTGGTTTTGCACCGTGAACTCTTCAGTTAAACATAGATGTGCCTGAACACTTGCTTTATAACTATGACCTAGTCTTACTAGCAGGCCTAGCAAGCCTCTTTATCCTATGATTTATCTAATGTTGGAAACCTTCACATAGGGGCGAACACAGAATTTCTTAGAGGGGGGGATGTATCATAGGGAGCGCGTATCATGGTGGGGTGGATATATTATGGTGCTCTCCCCACACACTATAGTGTCCCCTACATGTCTCTATATAGTATATTGTCCCCAGGCCCACCAAGTCCCACAAAGAATAGTCCCCCCAGGTCCCACACTATATGATTTCCCCTAGGTCCCTCACAGTACAGTCCCTTCAGGTCCCACACTATATGATTTCCCCTAGGTCCCCCACAGTACAGTCCCCCCAGGTCCCATTGACCACCTCAGGTTCCATGTATTAAAGTGCCCCCAAGACCCCCACAGTACAGAGGTAAGAGGGGCGTAGATATAGGAGGTGCAGAGGTAGCACTCACTACTGGGCCCAGGGACTTGAGGTATCTAAAGGCCTCTCTACAACATTAGAAGACATCATATTACAGTATAGCTACCACATATTACATATTTTGCACTGGGGCCCACGAGCTTCAAGTTAAGCCTCTGGTAGTAAATAAGGTTCTCTGTACTTGCTGCTACTTGGACTCCTGGTTCTTTCTCTGGCACCAGTGTCTATACCAGTGCAACGCCGGTGCAAAGAAGGGGTGGGGAGTCCTAGGAGCAGTGAGTACAGAGAATTGTACTCACTAGTCATTCCCAGGCCCTGCCGCATCCAATGAGCATTTTTAGCAGTACTGATGCAAGTGTTCATTGGTTACCAGGTCTTTCTAGTAGGTATCGTCATTCAGGAGAGCAGTGCTGGCCAGGGTCAGCAACGGAGCAGTTTTAACCATTAAACTACCCCCTTACGTATGCTCATGATTTCACATGAGCCAGTAGTGGAAAAGAGGTCACTACAGACTTTGCATGTATGTACATATTTACTTAGCATCGGTATTGTCATGGTTATGGCATGTTGAGATTTTGAAGCATATTTATGAGCAGAATGCATGCTGAAATCATGTCCTTGCTCAATCCACCTCCCATGTAAGTGAATGAGCATTCGACAGCTACATTCACATGTAGAGAAAAACATGTGCGCAGATTATTGCCCGTGTCGCTATTCGAGAGAATCATGAGGATGCTCAGCCAAATGGAAAAGCCACAGAGTAGGCTAACTGACTAACAACAGGGCTAATCCTTATGCAGAACCAAAATATATCCACCATGGAGATCACCCACAGATTTCTGCAGTGACTCTTCTATTACAAATGCACATCAGATTTGCCATGGGCAAAACCTTGAGCAAATCTGGAGTCAAACCACAATGAATATTGCTGTTAAAAAATGAAGCATGTCCTATCCATTGTGGTTATTACCATATTAATGTGGGTTTTTTTTTTTTCATTTAAAACATTTTCAATACATTTTTTTTAATAATATAAGTGGTAAAAGTGGGTTGTGGGAAGGGATGAAGAGGGGGGACAAAGTACTTGCAAAAATTAGCTTTAGAGCCCCATTTTCATGTAAATCAATGTTTTATTCATACGGAAATGAGAGGGAAAGTGCTTTGGAGGCGTGCCTTAGCTTGTCTGGGCTGTAGCACTTTTCCCCTCATTTGCATGCAATTTACCTGAAAATAGGGCTCTAAAGCTAAACAACAGAGGCATATTTGGAAACTGAGGAATCTACAAGGTACAAGGATTAGGTTTATAACCGATTTACTGTTGATAGACTCCCTTTAAATATATATAAAAAACAAATTATTGGTTTTGCTAAAGCATAGACTATACTCTAATGATATTGCTTGTGTGGTCAGAAATCTTTTTATTGCACCTTGCAGAATTGCGATACTTTACTGCAAGAGGAGTTGGGTCAGATACTCGTAAAGAAGCTGTGAATAAAGCCTATCCAATAGTTAAAGAGTTAATTAAACATGAAAGGTGATCAGAGCTGAAGGAAAACACACACTGCCTGCGCACTTTATCTGTCTCCGCCATAAATTATCAATGAATATTTTCATTCAGCCTACAAGTCCTCTCTGGGCAGAGGAAGATGTTATCTTCTGCCTGCATCCTGCACCAAGGTCCCAAGAGCAGACACGTAAGTCCATCAGTGGTTCTTTATCAGGATCATCAGTTCCAGGGATGGTTAATACCGCTCTTATATGATCAATAAAGAAACTGAGCAATCTATCTGAGTACACACTACCCTCAGTATCCTATGCTCTTCCACAATTTTTCTTATGATTGTCATGGGAATGGGGGTCACTACTGGGATGAATAAGGACATTTACTGTCTCTAACATATGCCTTTACTATATTCATTATTTTATTTATTGTCATATGTTCACATTAGGGGTATAACTGGGTGGAAGCGGCAAATGGGGCATGTGCCCTAGGTACACTTAGGACAGAGGGCACAGTCGCTTAACTGGCTTAGCCAGGTTATGGTATCATTGATCGGCAAATGTCACACAGAGGAGAAGACCATTATAGGACAGATCTATAGGGTCGATTTATTAAAACCAGTGCTATGTGCACCTGTCCTAATCTATTTGTGCGTTGGCGCAAGATGCAGCAGACTTCTTAAGAGGCTCTGGCTTCTTAATAATTTTTTTTGCACCACTGGGAGGTCCCATGCACCTGAAATGAAATCTGTGCCTGTCAGGAATTGGCAGAGATTTCTGGTGTAACAAATGCCAGTTTTCTGATGTGAGCTATAGTAGATCTGATGGTTGAGGCTTCCCTGTCCTGAACCACCCAGTTGTAAGCGGGACACAAAACGAGAAAAGTCACAAAATGTCATGCATTTGTATAAAAAATTGTGACTTTTCATGACATGTAAGCCAAAAACTGGCATCTAAAGGGTTATAAATCGACCCCTAAGTGTTGAGCCACTGTTGCAGCAATCAGGTATTGTCTTTGAGTTCTACGTCTATTGCAGTTATGTCAGGCAGGAAAAACTTTCATATAAAAGGGAAGTTTTCCGTGACTTCAGGTCTTGTGTCCAGACGTAAATTGGTACGGGTCCATCATCTGTCTGTGCAGTGCAATTCCAGAGCCGAGCCTACAGTGTAATAAGCCACCAGAAATGTCAGTATAATACTCATCATAAAATGCACAATAAGACACATAGCACAAGTAAACATAAAATGCAGTTATACAGACCAATCATGGGTAAACACCTAAAAATGTCGCCCACCTATGTCCCCATTCACACAAAAAAGTGTGCTTCTGATGTGGGGCCGAGTTTGCAGCGAAATGCACTTGGATGACACTCGAGTGCCATCCAAGTGGATTCCGAGATGCATTCACGTCTATGTGAGCTTCCAATGCCACAGACGATTATACAGCAGATCTTATCATGCTCTGTGTCTTCGGAATAGAATGAATTGGAAGCCCCCATAGACATGAATGCATAACAGAAGTATAACTCCGAGTGTCATCCGAGTGCCTTTCACTGAAAAGTCGGCCCTACATATGATGCACACTCGGTCATTGTGTAAGGGGTCTATGGACATTTTTGTAAGGTGCTGACTTCTACACCCGACACACATAAGTAACCACAGAATTCTCCACAACAAGCAAGTAAAAAATGAATTTATTGCAATAGTCTATATCTCTACGCCTCATTGGCATTGTTGGAGGACTACAAATCATCAAGTCCCCCTATATCGCAATGGATGCAGCATCCCCCTATGGAGAAAAGATTTACAGTGTATTGTGGCTGAATCTTGGAATCTTTCACATCCATTTATCTGAAGGCTAGTGTGGTAAATCCTTTATGTGTCTGAGAACTGTTTACCATGAGTGTTAAGCGCAATCCCCTGTTAGAACAGGACAATTTCTGTGCACAACGTGACCGCTGTTCTTATGCTGTGTAAGTTGATTTGTTCCTGTTTTGTGAAATGCTGATGTTGATCCTGGCTGTTACTTACTGCTGAGCAAATGTGTTAACCTTTGTTGTTCTGAACATCACCAACCTCAATAAACACTGGTGACAACATGGTGAATAAACTGTATCTCTTGGCTGTAACACTAGTACATTCCAGAAGTGTGGATCCGGCTGCCCTGTCCGTGGGTTGGTTGGTGTAGGATGAGGTATGCTTGGCCCGGTGTAATTCTCAGTTGCCATATTCAAGGTTGGGCCATGGGCTCCTTTGCCTCTACATGTGGACCCTGTGGCTACTTATTTTGGGGTACTTTGTTGGAAAATGGATTGGGGAAACACTATGGCTTGCGAGAGAACAATAATCATTTACATGTTATTCAGAATGTTTTCATTTCTTTCCTTCTGCAGGGATTGAAACCCATTTAGCAAATGGTATCATAATCTGTGAATACAGATGTGTGAATGGACCCTTGTGTATGCCCTGATAATAGCCAAATGTGATACTCTGCCTTCTAATGGAGTCAAGACTTGAGGTCCTCATTATGAGACAGGTTGGCAATTAATGTTTTTTTACCTTCTACAGGTGCTCTTCTCTACATGTATCACCTGCAGACACCTTCATGACATGCCCTGTGCCTCTCTACTCATTTAATATTCCTTTCACAGTCCCCATGACCCTTTCTTACTCTTAAAATCGGCAGACAAAAATTCACCCCATCAGATACATAGACCTATAAAGATATATCAAATATATAAGCCTATACCTGGATCATTCTAGTACACAGACCACCACTATCTACAAAGGTGCATTCAAGGTGATTCATCTTTATCAAAGCTTAGCCATTACATTAGACTGTAATCGTTTATGTTTGGGACCATACTTGCCAACTCTCTCTGCTTTTCACGTCACAAAAAAGGAGCATGACCAGCACATTTTTTGTCCATGTCACAATAAGGTGCAAGACACACAAAAAGGGACATGTTATGCTCCAAAGGGTCGGGGCTTCTTTGAATGGGGGCATCACCATCACAGCACGCTTTACATGCCAAGTTACTTGGAAAACAACTTCTAAAGTTTGCAAGTATAGTTTCCGAGGGATCAGTAGACCTTCTAATGTATTTGGTGGTGTTCTGACTAGGATAGGGCTAATAGGTTTCAACATATCTCATCCTTTTGTTCTCAGGGGAGATAAACCACTGCCAGAGGTGTCTGGCTGCCGCATACTCCCCTTTCCAAACTTAATTCCAAGTAACTATGTGTATGGGGGAGCCAGGAGGAATAGCTGTAGGTCGAATAGGCATTTCGCTAACAGTTATCTAAGGCTACGGATCAGAGGGAGGGAAATCTAAGAGTTAATGTGAATGTTGTGTAAACTGTATGGCCAGCTTTACTCCTGTGTTATACTATATATGTTTACTCATTGCTACCAACTGTATTGGAATTGTTATGTTCTCACATGTTTTGTATTATATTGAGCAACGCCATGAATGATGATGATAAAGTATCACAGAATAATAAACATACATTATTTTTGTAACAAAATATGTCTATTTTTTAGGACAATATCTCTATGTATTGTAACTGAAAATCCTGCACGTTGTAATATATTTGGAAGCATTTTTCAGTTTATGTGTTTCTTCTCGCGCATAAACACTTGCATTCATTTGCTGGCCCCTCTGGCACATAAAATGCTGAAAATGAAATCTTTACTGTTCTTAGTATTACTTCCATTTGGTGAATATAAGTTTAATAAAATTCTGATCACATTCTGATTCTATGATATAGTGTCCGGCTATATGTATGTATTATTATACAGTATTGTTGGGTGGGGGGTAGCTAATGGGGGTGCAGGGGCAGGGTGCCAGCCCGGCTGTGGTGTAGAGTTACTTGTGAAATGATTTGTAATTCTGAGTAATCACTTAGGACAAGCCATCTTCATTTCATCTATACATGACTGCAGGCCAAAGTCAATACTCGTAGTAGAGTAATGAGATGAGGCTAACGGAGGGCTTTTATTAATGCTCAGAGGAGCACATCGGATGCTGCGTGCCCCTCCCGCTGGGGGGATAGTCTTCTTCCAAAGCTGGACCGACAGGTCACAGAGGGGGGTGCCAAAAGGATATTAGGTACCAAAAAAATACAGTGTTGTGTTTTTCTCAAAAGAATGCTGAATTTATTGGAGATCATTAACTGGAATCTCCTTTCCATTTCATCCTTCCCTTGATAAGCAAGAAAGAGAAAAGAAGACAGAGGCAGAAAAATAAAGTGGAAAACTGAGGAATATCATATCAATATCTATACACCATAGAACTGAAAAAAGTATTCATATAAAAGAAAGTAAACTATTACAGTATTTATAACAAGCTATTATCATTAGATACATATAATCTATCTATCTATCTATCTATCTATCTATCTATCTATCTATCTTCTTCTTCTATCTCTCCATCTCTCCATCCATCCATCTATTATTTTTGCTGCTATTTTTCCGTCTATCTGTCTATTTTAATTGCAGAGGTCGGTGGCCATGTTACTGACCAATGGAATGTTATTACTTTCGGACTGGTAGCCATGTGGACAGGATAGCAGCTCTGGAATGGCTGGAAATTTAACAAGTGAGTATAGTTTTTTTATATTGTTTTATAGGATTTCCTTCTTTAAGGAAATTATTTATAAAATCACAGAGAACCACTTTAGGGTAAATACACTCATTCAGGTTTTGTATGTGTGTACTTATCCTTTAGGTATATCATAGGGTCGGACATAACATTGGTGCATCTACAACAGGGCCCTGAAAGTCAGGAAGCCCTATCGCTTTAACAGTAGCCTTCTCCGTTCTATTATACTGAAGGTAAATGCCTATACTAATGAACTTCATGGTTAACAATTACTGCTGGATTGTTCAAGAGATACTGTATAAGTGAAGTGCTCTGTGCTGAGATTTTGGAAAAAAAGGGCCCATAACTGTTCTTCCTGAGGGGTCCTCAACTTTAAAGGCTCCATCAGACATGTGTATGGTGATATTTTTCCGTACTCAGAGCCTGATGGAGTCTGTAATGATCTTCATCTATCAGGTTTGCATGTTATCAAACAAACGTAAATGTTAGGTAGGTACAACAGAGTTCTCTGTGGCAGCTCTGATATGGCTCTATGCAAAATTGTGCTGTAATATAGCTGTGTCCATGAGCCTATGTAATAATGGAAATCATTTATTTTGTTGAAATTACTCTGTACTATTTAGAAATATTCTCTTGCCCGCCATTACGGTTAAAGCGGTTTTCTGCGCTAAAAATACTGATGTCCTATCGTAAAGATAGGTTACTGAAATCAGAACTGTGTGGGGTCTGACTCCTGGCATCACCATGGATTAGCTGTTCTCACAGAGTAGTGGCGTAAATACCGGGGTAGCAGCAGAGGCTGCCACAGGGACTGCTGATGCTTTTTTTTTTTTAAAATAGGCTGTTACCTGCTGGAGTAACCCCAGCAGGTAACGGGCCCTATATACTTACCTATCCCCGCTCCTGCTCATGGCCGCCTCCACTTCCCCTTCTGCGTCCATATCATGTTGCTGGGGCCCCCTGGAGGGCAGAAGGGGAAGTTGAGGCGGCTGTGAACAGGAGTGGGCATTGGTAAGTGAGGCCACGGGCCTGCGAACCTTCAACTACTGCTATTATTATACCAGAGTATAAAGATCGGAGGGCCAGGGGAGGTGAGAAACATGAAAAACACTGTTACTTACTTCTCCTGCGCTCCGGCAGTCTTCAGGCCTGTTTGGTGACATCCCAGATGTCACGTGGGCCAGGTCGGCGTCATTATGCGTCGCAACGCCGGCCTGGCCCACCTGACATCTGTACCAACATTGAAGAGGGCCGAAAGCAACAAGGAGTGCACCAGAGTCCAGGAGAGGTAAATAACGCTGATTTTTATGTTTGTCACCTCCCCAGATCTCCGATCATTATACTCTGAGGTCTTAAAAGACCCCAGAGAATAATAATAGTTCATGGGTGATCCACTATGGGGCATAATACTGTGTGCAGGGGCCACTGTGGGGCATAATACTGTGTGTGTTTGTGCAGGGGCCATTGTGAGTCATAATACTGTGTGTGTGTGTGTGTGTGTGTGTGTGTGTGTGTGTGTGTGTGCAGGGGGCCACTGTGACGCATAATACTGTGTGTGTGCAGGGCCCACTATTGGGCATAATACTGTGTGTGTGCAGGGGCCACTGTGGGGCATAATACTGTGTGTGTGCAGGGGCCACTGTGGGGCATTACAGCGTGTGGAGGGGCCGCTATGGGACATTATACTGTCTGGAGGCCACTTTGGCACATTATAGTGTGTGTAAATGGGGCGTTATACTGTGTGGGGGCCAGGAAAGGGAGCGTTATGCCATGGAGGGGGCCCAAGTCAAAAGTTTGCTGGGGGGTCCAGTCTTTGCTAGATATGCCACTGACTCAGATAATGGAGCAGGAAGCAGACAGCTCTGCTTTCTGTATAGTGGTGGAACTGAGTCACTGCATCTTAGCTCTCTCTCAAGTGAATGGGAACTGATCTGCAGTACCAGGTCTGGCCACTACACAGAGAACAGAGCTATCTGCTTCCTGCTCCATTCTCTATGTATCAGATGCTGAGAACAGCTAAACCTTGCCAGGTGTTAGACCCTCACAGATCTGATATTGATAACCTATTCTTTAGGAAAGGTCATTAATATTTTTAGTCTGGAAAACCCCTTTAAAACTAACATGGGGGGAATACTCTGCCAATGTTTCTTAACATTTGTCAGATTTTAAATGTACATGAGACTGATATCAAATAATGAAGAAATATTGTGACGATAATAGTTATATCAGTTATATTACAATGTAAATGATCCTATATGATCAATATTGAATAAATTCAGTCTTTCCCTGAATATTGTCACAAGACAAAAAAAATATCAGACTTCAAGGCAACGGCCAGCTGTCCCTATCAGGTCATCAGACCATAAAATGTCCTTATCAGTTTGAGACATCATTTTATGGTTATTATTTATTTTTAGAGCACCATTAATCCCATGGCACTGTAGGATAAAAAATGTTAAAAAATATACTTCAAAGACAAGAACAATAAACACAGAACTAACTAGATGACTGACTGATACAGTGGAAGAGAGGACCCTGCCTTCAATGTTAGGATAGAAGCTGCTTATCCAGTAATGTAGTGGCAGCAGGGTTACTGTAGGTTGTAGGCTTGCCTGAAGAGGTGGCTTTTCAGGATATGTTTGAAGATTTTGATTAGGACGTATTGGAAGAGTGAAGAAATCAGGCGATACCTTTTAGAGGCTAACTGAGTATTTTTTTTTTTTTTTTCTTTAAACTCGGTTTATTGAACAATCGTACAACAAATTACACATCAATAGTACAAGCTTAAAAAGGAATAACAAAGGACATATTCTAAAAGTTGTACAAAGACATATCAGAAACTAGACAAAAAGAACCAAAACAGTGCTGCATAGTCCATGGTAGATGTAAATATCAGATACAAATCGTCCAGGAGAGAATCCAGGCAAAGGAGCCGAAAGAAACACAGAGTCCAAATCAACCTGTAGGGAGCAAAGGCATATAGAAAAACCCCACACATATACAAACAAGATATCCTAATAAATACTTCCTATGGCGGAACTCCAGGGAGACTTAGTAGATAATAAGGAAAATACTATACAACTCAAACTGGACACTCCTTCCTGTGTCTAAGCAGTGAGTGTGTGCAGGGCATTACGAAATGATGGGGCTGTGTATAGAGTCAGAGGTGAGTCACACCAAGAGCCCCAAACCTTCCGAAATTTTTCAGGGCAACCTCTGCCTTTATATACTATTTTATTATATGGGATAATGGAATTTACCAATTTCCTCCACATGGATAGGGAGGAGGAGCGAGGATCCATCCAGCGCAAGGCAATAGCCTTCCTGGCTAGGAAAAGGGATTCTCGCAGAAAGATGCGAGTATGATGGGGCCATATTTCCTCATCCAGGATACCAAACAGACAAATTTCAGGCGAACATGGAATTGGGGTCCCCAGTATGTCTGATAATAAGTTCACGACCTCAGTCCAAAATGCTTTAATTATAGGACACTCCCATATCATATGCCAAAAATCACAATATCTAGCAGTGCACCGTAAACATCCAGGATGTTGTAGCCGTCCCATTTTATGCAGACGTGCAGGGGTCAAGTAACTTTGATTCAAAATGTTTACTTGTATAAGCTTATTATTAGCGGCTGGGAAAACAAACTGTGCCGACTCCAAAAGGTCAGAAAATGTCTCGTCTGTGAGAGCAGGGATAAGAGTGCGCCATTTCGTTAGAGCCGGAGCTTCCAGACGAGACATCCTGACCTGTATAAGATGGGCATACAATGCTGAGATAAGGCCCTGGGGACCTTGAGACCTGAGCACCCCTATAAGGGGATATGTGGAAATGCTGACAGCCGGTGGAGGAAACTGTGTGGACATGGTGTGTCTAATTTGGAGAAACCTGAAAAATTGTGTTCGAGGGATACCAAATTGGGTACTCAAAGAGTCGAAAGAGCAGAATACGCCCTGATCATAAATATCAGCCAGGGACGTAACTCCAAACTGTTTCCAACTCCGTGCATCCGGAAGGGCATATAATTCGGTCAAACCTGGGTTATCCCATATCGGAGTTTCAGTAGGGACTCCAGTATAAGCCGCCACCCGCTTAGCTCGCTGCCAGACCTGTATTGCCAATGTATGGATTGGGAGCAAGCTACCTCTATACAGGTGTGGGTGTTCCAAAACCGGCCATAAGTTGGGTATATGTAGATGATATGCTAAATGTGCCTCAGGGCCAGGCAGAGGATCCGCCAACAACCAGGACCTAAGATATCGA
The DNA here is from genome assembly GCA_947044405.1 of Leptodactylus fallax. NCBI lineage: Eukaryota > Metazoa > Chordata > Amphibia > Anura > Leptodactylidae > Leptodactylus > Leptodactylus fallax. Next base: position 1,102,994 of record CAMRHE010000130.1, on the reverse strand, counting down.
AGTTGACCAGCAAGATAATATAAAAATATATCAGGAAGAGCCATCCCGCCCATAGCTTTAGGCCGCTGCAATGTGGAGAAACGTAATTTAGACCTCGAACTGCCCCATATAAAGGGAATAAGTATGGAATCCAATTGCTTAAAGAACTTCTGTGGTACTGACACAGCCACATGTTCTAAAATATACAAACATTTGGGGAGGACCACCATTTTAATAAGATTAATCCGCCCTGCAACGGACAGGGGTAAAGCCCCCCACACCCTAAATTTAGCCCGAAAATGACCAAGCAGTGGATATATATTTAAACTCAGGAATTGTCTATGATCATTGGAAATATGGATCCCTAAGTATTTACAGGCATCTACAACCTTCAGGCCACAAATATATTCTCCCATATTTCCCAGTGATTGTCTAAAAAGGAGCATATATGATGATTTGGCCCAATTTATCCGTAGACCAGAGTATATACCAAATTTATCGATTATTGCCATAGCTCTAGGGAGTGTATGAGCAGGGTCAGACATAAATAATAGGAGGTCGTCTGCATAAAGGGCTGTCCGTTCCTCCTTAGTGCCAATAATCACTCCCTTGTAAACCGGGTCTGTCCTAAGGATAATAGCAAGAGGCACTATCGCCAATGCAAAGAGTAATGGAGACAACGGACATCCCTGGCGAGTTCCCCTAGAGAGAGTGAAATACGGGGATAACGCACCATTAATGGAGAGTGCGGCTCTAGGGGACTGATAAAGGAGCATAATCCAAGCAATAAACAATTCCCCAAAACCGAAACACCTCAGAACCTGAAGCAAAAATGGCCATTCCACCGAATCAAATGCCTTAGTGGCATCAAGGGAAGCCACCGCCCAATCCTGTTTAAGAGCAGCCCCTATCTGAGAAACCACCTGGACCCGTCTAAGGTTATCAGAAGTAGATTTGCCGGGCATGAAGCCCGTTTGGTCTGATTGAATTAAATCCAAAACCACAGTATTCAACCTCTTAGCGAGAATTTTAGTAAGTAATTTATAATCGATGTTAAGGAGAGAAATAGGTCTATATGACCCACAGTCCAACGGATCCCTATCTGGTTTAAGAAGGAGAACAATATTAGCATCATAGAAGGAATCCGGCAGAGTGCGGGCCACAAACGCATCTTGATAACATTTCATTAAGACAGGATGCAGTTTATCCTGATATTGTACATATACCTCAACCGGAATACCATCCGGGCCTGGTGATTTCCCTTTGGCCATGTCCACCAATGCATCAGATAATTCCTCCAGTCTAAGGGGAGAGTCCAGAAACTCCCGTTGTTCATTTGTCAGGGTTGGAAAGGAAACATCTTCCAAATACTGGACAATATCCTGAGTAGGTGCATGTAACTGAGATTGGTAGAGGGTCGAGAAATATTGATGAAAACGGTCACGGATGGCCGCACTATCAGATAGGGCATCCCCGTCCATCGAATTAATTCTCAAAATTGCTGCAGAGGCTATGTTATAATGGATAAGATGGGCTAAAAGGCTACTAGACTGATTACCCAACTCATAAAATCGTTGTTTAGTGAAAAATTGAGACCTGCGGGCCTTTTCATGTAGATATTGCCTACCCAGTTGAAGCCACTCAGTTCTGGAGTCATCAGTAGGATTAGCTATATACGCGGCCTCCAACAATGCACATTTTTCAGCTAAGTCTCTCTCAAGGGAAGACGATTCTCTTTTAATGTATGAAATAGAGGATTTGAGACATCCCCTCAAATATGCTTTCATAGTTTCCCATAAGATAGTAGGTGTGGTGGTAGGGGAATTAATATCTAAGAAGGCTTGCAACTGATCCGGAATACGGTCATGCACTGCTATCAGCTTGAGCCAAAAGGGGTGAATACGCCAGTTATGAGAAGGTCTAGAGAGGTCAGTATCCCCAAATTCCAGCAGCAACGGAGAATGGTCAGACGTTGCCCTGGGCAAATATGAGATGTTAAGCAAAAGGGAACATGCCTTAATATTGCCTAGTGCATGATCAATACGGGACAGAGAGTGATGAGTGGCAGAATGACAGGAGAACACCAGGGCCTGTGGATATTTAAGACGCCAGAGATCATGCCAACCCACTTCCTGTACAAGCTGGGCCAGGGGAGTAGGGTGAGCACCAGAAGGGGCAGGGGCACCTACATTTAATCTATCTAGGGAAGCATCCATTAATTTATTAAGATCTCCCATGCAAACCACTGTAGCGGCAGGAAATTTAGCCGCAAAGTGGGCTGCTTCATGTAAAACTGAAAAGTCACATGCAGGTGGCAAATAAAGTCCTAGGATGACATAAAGTTTAGACTCTATCCAGGCCTGCACAAACACATAACGCCCATCAGGGTCCCTAACAGTAAGGCCCGGCTCCCAGCGGAGCCTGCGGTGAACCAGGAGGGACACCCCTCTAGAGAAAGAAGTATGAGTGGAGTGCAGGGCCCACTGGACCCAGGGTTTTTGTAAGTATCTGGTCGTATCAGGTGCTAGATGTGTCTCCTGCAAGCACACCAAATCAGGGTTGTATTGTCTAAGGTGGGAAAAAATAGTAGAGCGTTTCTTCACACCGCCCATACCCCGTATATTCCAAGAGCATACTTTAAGGGTCGCCATAACACCATACAATCACATTATACATTAAGAATGAGGGGTTCTCCCCGACCCCCACCATTAACCTCTCCACCGGACTGTTAAACCGAAAAAAGGACTTGCAGCAATAATTCAACCAAAACTGGAAACCCATAAGGGGCATTCCAACTATTAGTGAGGAATCTAAGATTGCTCCTACACAATACGTGGCACTTGGTAAATGGGGGAAGTAGTGCACCCAAGATGGTATGGTAATAGGGCACTATCTTCAAACTAAAAAGCACAAGCAATAAACTATCACTATAATGTGAATCTCCAAAGGGACCCTAAACAGAAAAATTCTTGGCCGGTGCCCATGGGGCAGCCAAACACCCATCATATGAAAAGTCCATAGGCAACCGCAAGCAATAATAACAGTCATTAGCGGGGGCTGGGCCACAGGGGGCCCCCCCACCAGTCATCATATACCCTATTACCGTCTGGGAGGTCGAGGCAGTAGGTTCAGCCAGTCTTCTGCCTCCTGCGGGGATGTGAAGAAAATAACCCTCTCCTCATGGATCAAACGGAGCCGTGCAGGATAAGCCATGGAGTAATGAATGGAACTTTCCCGCAGTCGACGCTTGACATTGACGAAAGTGGCACGAGTCTTCTGTAGTGCCGCAGAAAAGTCGGGAAAAATGGAGATGGATGAACTGTTGAATTTAATCTCTCCAAGTTGACGTGCTGCCCGCAGCGCTGCATCTCGATCCCCACTGCTGAGAAGACAGGCCAACAGCGGCCTCGGAGGGGCACCCTGAGGGGGCGGTCTGGCAGGAACTCGATGGGCCCTTTCCACGGCAAAGGCAGGAGAAAACTTGGCCTCCGGTAGGGTTTCTTTCAACCACCTCTCCATAAACTCACACGGATTAGCCCCTTCTGACCGTTCCGGCAAGCCAAGAATGCGCAGGTTGTTGCGACGGAGTCTGTTCTCAAGATCATCCGCTCTCTGCGTCCACAACTCAGCCGATCTCTCCAGTGCAGTAAGCCTCGCCGGTACTGGGGCTGAATTATCCTCTAAGAGAGAGATGCGATCCTCCACCTCCTTCACTCGACCCCGTAAGGTCTGAAAATCTTGACGCAAAAGGCCCACATCAATCTTGACTTCCTCAATTTTACCTGTGAGGGACGAGGTGCTGGATTGGATCGCCTCAAGCAACTGAGTCATGACCTGTCGCAACGTGGGCTCCGTGTCCTCAGCAGGAGATTCCGCCGACGGTGGATCCAGTGCCGGCGGGCTGCGCTGCGGCTGCTCCCTGGCAAATCCCCGGAGACGCTCAGAAGCAGATCCTTTAGACTGGCGACTCATGGCAAGACAACAACAGTGACCACCAAGCAGCCAGTAGGTAGTATCAGAGGATTAGGATGCAGTACTCAATAGCCAGATAAATCAGCCAATAGGTGTTATCAGAGGGTCAGGCTATAGCGGCATCCACCATGCAGCCAACCGGTGTTATCAGAGGGACGGCCCCCAGCAGTGTCCACAATGCGGCCAATAGATAGTAACAGAGGATCAGGATACAGTACTCACTCGCCAGACAAAGCAGCCAATAGGTGTTATCAGAGGGTCAGTCCATAGTGGCATCTACCATGTTGGCCAGTAGGTGTTATCAGAGGGACTATATCTAGCAATGTCCACAATACAACCTGTAGATAGTAGCAGAGGACCAAGATATGGCACATCAGCTGCCAGGAGGTGTTATCAGAGGGCCAGTTTGTTTCTGTGGGTAGGTACCCCAAAGTAGAGGCCCAGGGCACCCAGGCCGGCAGCCCCAGTCCCCTGTCACCCAGCGCTCCACCGCAGAGCCCAGGCAAGCTACACAGCCGGTCACCGCAGGCCCACCACGCGGGCAAGATGGCCGCCGCAGCTCACCGCCGGCACGGATCTCCACCGCCCGACACAGCCGCCACGATGTTCAGGACAGCCACCGGACCGAAGACCCGCGCAGGAGAAGCGCAGGAGAAGATGGGGTGTTCAGCGGTCACCAGAGCCCGGACACAAGCAGGATATCGGCAGGATTATAGGAGTCCTCGTCGGAGCTCAGCTCACATGCTGCCGCTCCATACTCGCGCTAGCCACGCCCCCCTAACTGAGTATATTTATAAGTAAGCTCTCAGGAGTACTAGCTAGCTCCCTTCATCAGACATGGTGTGATACAAGAACTGAAAATTCACAGATTTTTATACACATGGGTTTCAAAGAATTTTAGAGTCCTTAAAAAAACCAAAACAAAATGCAATCTAAGTAGAGAAGTTATTTACAACAGGTCAAAAAAAACAATCTGGAAAGTTGTGGTGCGTGACAGAGGGATCTGTTATCTGTTTGCTATCAGGATGTGATTTGTGACCCTCACAGTTCATACATAGTGTGACATGAAGCTGGCATGAATATTAAGTCCAAATTGCAGAGTTTGAAATTTTTGCATAAATTTGTACTCCCATTGTTTTCTCGCCTCCTGTGTCTTAAAATGTCCCATTAAAACCACAACCCGCAAATCTTCAATAGAGTGGTTTTCTCCGGAGAAATGTGCGGCCACTGGGAGATCGGTTATGCTGTTATTAATACTGGATCTGTGTGAGTTCATTCGTTGACTGAGTCTCTGCCCTGTTTCCCCCACATAGAGGCCTGTGGTGGGACATTGCGTACACATTATGAGGTACACCACATTGGAAGACCTGCAGGAAAATGTCCCCCTAATTCTTTGATTAGGACGGACAGTCTGATGTGTTGCGGTAGCAAGTTCTAGATCTGGAGAGTGGGGGATTCCCAGGAGAAATATTGGACATGGTTATGTGAAGACCAGAAAATAGCAAAGTGAAGAAGGTCGTCTTGTAAGGATTGGAGACTGTGTGGAGAAGTAACAGAAAATTAGGTCATACAAGTGAGATTGCAATGGACTGAGTTGCAGTCTAGCCATTTAGTCAAAAGGACTATATCTTTGCCATGATGGCCATACCGTCATGGCCGTAAGTGTTGGCACCCCTGAAATTCTTCCACAAAATGAAGTATTTCTCCCCGAAAAAGATTGCAATTACACATGCTTTGTTATGCATATATTTTTCCTTTGTGTGTATTGGAACGACACAAAAAAAACTGAGAAAAAAAGACAAATTGGATATAATTTCACACAAAAATCCAAAAATGGGCCAGACAAAATTGTTGGCACCTTTTCAAAATTGTAGGTAAATAACTTTGTTTTAAGCATGTGATGCTCATTCAAACTCACCTGCGGCAAGCAACAGGTGTGGGCAATATAAAAATCACACCTGAAACCAGATAAAAAGGAGAGAAGTTGACTCAGTCTTTGCATTGTATATTTGTTTGTGTGACACTAAGCATGGAGAACAGAAAGAGGAGAAGAGAACAGTCTGAGGACTTGAGAAACAAAATTGTAGAAAAATATAAAAAATCTCAAGTGTACAAGTCCATCTCCAGAAATCCTGATGTTTCTTTGTCCATAGTGCGCAACATAATCAAGAAGTTTACAACCCAAGGCACTGTAGGTAATAGCCCTGAACATGGATGGAAGAGAAATATTGAGGAAAGGTTGCAACGCAGAATAGTCTGCATGGTGGATAAACAGCCCCAGTCAGGTTCCAAAGAAATTCAATCTGTCCTGCAGGCTCAGGGCGCATCATTGTCAGGGCCAACTATCCATTGACATTTGAATGATATGAAACCTATTGCAGGAGACCCAGGAGGACCCCGCTGCTGATACAGAGTCATAAAAAGCTAGACTGCAGTTTGCCAAAATGTACAGTATGTGAGTAAGCCAAAATCCTTCTGAGAAGACGTCTTGTGGACAGATGAGACCAAGATGGAGCTTTTTGGTAAAGCAAATCATTCTAGTGTTTACCGAAAATGGAATGAGGCCTACAAAGACTCAATTTAGGGCCCAGTGTCTGAAAGCTGGGTTTGTGGCCTAGGTCATGAATCTTCCAGCATGACAATGATCCCAAACATACTTAAAAAAACACCCAGAAATGGATGGAAACAAAGCGGAGGTGATACTGTAATGGTACATTGATGCTTTCCATTATGTATATGCTACAGTTTTTTCTGCTATACATCTAATTCAGGTTCTGTTCACACTTGGTTATTTCCTTCAGTTGAGGGTATACACTAGGAGGATTCCCTTACATACACTGCATAAACATACAGTGGCATATGTTGCCCATAGGACCCCATAGAAAAAGAAAACCTACAACGTGCAGTATCCTTTTTTTTTACTGTACCCCTCTGCATGGAAAAGCATAGGCAAAAAAGTAAAGGCCTCCATACACATTACAGTAAACTTGGCTATACCTTCCAATTTTTGCAAAACAGGTCCACTATGTTTTAATGTGAAGGCTTGATCAACAGGTGTTGGAGGATTGGGCATGTTGAATTTCAGGATGCCTGATCCTTTGTTTTTAGGCGTTATGTTTCTGGTAGTGGCTTACTTGAACACATGCACACTTGGCCAAGCTGAACTTTTTTTGTGTATGGGGTAGCTGATCGCTGAAAAAGTATTGGGCTGACAGCTCTTAAATGAGTATGGGCACCTTCCATAGGACATAAACAACAGGATAAATGGAGGCAATCAACAATAACAAAATCACACTTTTAAGAAGCCCAAGAGCCTAAGCAGAAGTCATTCTGGACACATACTTTTGTCATGGTCACCAGGAATTTTTCCTCTGAAAACTCAGATGCCCACCTAATCTAATAGTATGGGTTGGACCATTATACTAGATACAACCATCAAAAAACATAAAGATTTCCAAGACAATAGCACTCATGTATGCAGTAATTGTATGAATGGTACTGTTAAGAAGCTTTACCTGTGTGGAATTGACATGCTGAGCAGCTATTTTCTTCCTAGTATACAGGATGTGTGAATGGCAGACTACCTGCCTCCTAGTTAACAATATGGCTTCTCTGACATCCTGCCTGAAATTGATATTTAACTTTCCCTTGTACAGGTAACTATTCCAACTCTTTCTAGGTTTAGGAGTCCAGTGGGTGGTCTGAACCCATTCGCCCATCCCCGTTCTGAGGAACTTGCCTGCAGGCTCTGACTTTAATGATGTCTGTGGCTCTTCGCTCATCGCGCCTCCCTGCCGCAGACATCATCAGCCAAAGGCTGAATAATAGGGCATGGAGCTGATATCTCCAGCATTGTATTCATCACTATCTGTGTCCTAAAGACACAGAGTTAAAAACACTACCTGCCGCCCGGAGCTGCAGGACAGCCCTCGAAATGCGGGACTCTCTCACTCAACCCCGGACCAGCCGAGGGGTCCCCCACTACCATAGGGCCTGGCGCAGATGCACTGTTTGCCCTATGGTTAAAGCGACCCTGCTCCAAAGCACAGAAAGAGCAGGAAAACTATATATCAATCATATATTAATAACTATATATCAATATATAGGAAGACTCGTTTCTTTCAGCTCTATAAAATTCTTTTGGCAGATCGTACTGAATATTTTACATGACATGTTCATGTTTTCTGTATAGGTTTCCAATATACAGCAACTTTCACGTGAACCTATCCGCCATATTGTGCTATGAAAGCTGTTTCTGTGGTCTCTGGACATAACTATTTGATAGAATGGGTTAATAATGTGTCCTTATTCAGGCTCTGTCTATCCTTTCTCATTAGGACATATATTCAGTGTGTAATGAGCTGTCATTCTCCGGCCCACAGGTCTCTATCTTTATTTTACTTTGCACGTATCATTGCCAGGGATTAGGTTCTGATCATTTCTTTTGTCGACATTTTACCAGACACAGATACATGGAGCTTTTCTAAACACACTTTTGGGCCCAGCCACCCCAGTACATCTCTGTGCTGGGCGGTATTACTTCTGCTTCTCTCCGATGATGGCAAATTTAAGTGAATTCCTCTCAGATACATTGTAAAAACATAGAATATGTTTCTTTCTCTCAAGAGATCGGATGGCACCAAGGAATTAGGATTTCTTCTATTTCTTCTACCTTGTATTGCCTTGGCCAGGACCTCTTGGCCCAGAGGTCTTGAGGGCTTCCTGCAGTAGCTTTCCTCCAGGCACTGGCTGAAATGCTCTCTCCACTCCCAAGCTTCTGGCTGTGCGTAGTCCAGGGTTTGGGCCGTTCATTTACCTCTCCAGCCTTCCCGCCTGTTCTATACAATATTAATGATTCCTCTGTACTAAGTGGTTAAAGGAGCCAGCCTGCAGCTCAGCAAACAGTTTGAGAGCTGGATCTCTCATCCCTCCCCAACCTCTCTCTGCTTTCATACATATTTTACACTGCTCTTTGCCTCTGGCTATATCTCTTCTCCTTCCTTCCCCTTTCACGTATTCTATCTTGTTTGTTTTTATTATTTTAACACCCTTGCTTCGGAAAGAGCTGAAAATAGCGGAAACAATGTAACATACAGTATTTAACAAGATTGGATGATATGGCCGTTTTTCTAGGTTTTTTCTTTTGGCTTGGAAACATAGTAAACTCATACTATTATACCTGTGGAGGAGGGCAATTTCAAGACGTGCTAGGAAAACATAACATAAAATGGAACTTCAGGTCTATAGGTGGTCATACACTTTAGCTTAATGTCGGCCGAATCAGCCGATTTCGGTGGGGCCAGCAGACCATCTAACAAGTATGGTGGTCCCCAGACAGAAATAAGTATTGGGCGTGTTGAATTTCATCATTCCCGATCAAGAGTAGCAGTAACTTACACCCCTCCCCCACTGACAACATATGCACTCAGCCGAAACAAACATGCATGTATATAGGGAATTTGTTAGGAATATCCAACCCATGGCTATTAAAAGTACACGGTCAGCCTACGTGTATAAAACACCACAAATTATTGCAAGTATTGCAAATCTCAGATCCTTAAAATAAAGTAAAATAGTGAAAAATACATTTTTTTCTGAAGGTTTGTTGTGGATCAAGTCCTTAAAGTGGTTTTCCCATGAACATAACCATATTTAAATTTGGAGACAATTAAAAGTGAAACTTTTTTGCAAGTACTGTATAAATAATTATAAATGTTGCTGAGTGTAAAAGATATTCTCTAACCATCTTAGGGATGACATTGCTTTGCCTTGACCATTTGCCAATGGACACTACCAGGAATGCAGAAACTTTCTAAGTGACTTGCTAGAAACCAGGGGCACTACATGTATGGTAAATGATCACCTCTGGGTAAAATTTAGGAATTAGGCCATGATTATTATAAAAGATGATATGTATATTATAATTCTCTCTTGTGGCATCTTCTCCCAAGTCTTTATTCCTCGTAGATATTGCTTCTTCCTATGATCTCTTTTCTCTTTGCCCTACAATGCCCATTCCCACAGGTATTTCTTGAATAGAAGAGTTGGCTATCCTCAGCTACTTTGCTTGCTACCCTGTTATGTTGTTATGACCACTATAACTATAATTATCAGCTCTCCTGACATGGTTTTTTACAGCATCTTTTCACATTAAGCCTGTGTTCTGTTGTTCCTCCATTATTCCTCCTGGAAATTTCTAAATAAATTGCAACTGGGTGTTATCAATTAGGGGAGTGTCCCTATACAGTCTGACATTGTTAAAGCTAGGTTCACACTAGCGCTCAGTCTTCGTTGGGGGTTTTTGTGCCCCATTCCGCTTGAAAAATGCGGAGAGAAAAGTTCTGCAAGCAGGACTTTTCTCTACGCTTTTTTCGGGCAGAAACGGGCAGAAACTCGGTGGACCTCATTATAGTTTATAGTCCCCAAGCGGACCCGAAGAACACACTAGTGTGAACCTAGCTTAAATCAGTACAACCAGTGTCATATAATGCCTCTTTCATTCAGAAATAAAATAGTAATTGCGAGAGGTGTAGCTAGTGGTTCAAACTCGTCTAAGTGGGTCCCCAACTCAGGCATACTGATATTATCAGTATAAGGTGACCCTATAGTGGTAGATAGCGGCTCTACACAGGTCTGTGAAGACCATTTAGCTAAATACAGTACAGGAAAAATGTACACATTTCTCATCTCTTCTGGACCGCCTTGTCCACTTCTTCCAGCTGTGACTTGTCTCTGTAAAGTTTGCAACACAGATATCTTCATCTCCTCACTTTTCCAGGCACTGGACTCACATTGTTCTCACCTACATAAAATCTCTATCCTGCTGCTACTCCCAATTATAAAGTATATAACATAATCCTGTCCCTAGAATGAATAATACCCCCATGTGCCTTTTTAATTTAATAATGCTCCTATTTGCCCCCTTTAATTAATAGTGTCCCTCAATGAATTTTGTGAAAAGCGCTGTGGGAAAGACAGTGATGTGTTGCCACTGCTGTTTTTCCCATAGCGCTTTTTTGCTGTGGCCCGCTACGTGGGGCCTTAGCCTTAAGGGGGTTACCCGGGGAATATTAAAGCTTACCAGAAACCCTGTAAAATCCCTTTAATATTGCCCTAATGCCTCCTTATATTGTTATTGCCCCTTATATTCATACTGCCCCATTGATTTTCTTTATAAATGATACCCACTTTATTAAAGCCCCCTAATACCTCTTATATTAGTTATACCCCCTTATGTTGCTTAATGTCCTCCCTAAATATAAGCTCCCAAATGGCTTCTTATGTGTATTAACCCACCTCTATTAAAAATGGCCAAAGTGTGTAGAAAAAAAGAAAATAAACATGATATTCACTTACTTCTGATCCCCTGAAGAGAAGCCTCCGCCGCCGCTCACTGAAGAGTGATGTCATCGCAGATTCGTCTCAGGGGAGCTCATATGCCACAGGCCTGAAGTGGCTTGTGACTTACGCTAGGTTCACACTAGTGTTCGGGTCTCCATTCTTTGGGTCCGCTTTAAGAACGGATACCCTATCCACTTAAAAAGGTGTTATCCGCTGACTATTGTATAATGGGGCCCGCTGGGTTTCTGCCCGGTTTCCGCCCGAAATCAGCGAAGAGAAAAGTCCTGCTTACTTGCATATTTTAAGCGGTATGGGGAATAGAGTCCCTAAATGGTCATCCAACGCTAGTGTGACCACAGCCTTACGAACTACTAAGGGTACGTTCAAATATATCAGTTGTAATCAGTTTTTACCATAAGTTTTTACCATGATGGTCCACGAAGCATGATGGGCTACTGAGGCCAAGAGAGTAAGGGTACTCAACTACTTGATAGCGGACCCCGGTCAATGGACCTTTACTAAAAGTAAAGGTCCAAGCTGAACAGCAGCTGAACACATCCAGTATTTATGGCATTTTTCGGATAAAAAGACGCGTCTGACTTTTAGAAGCACCCCAGGTTTAGAGAAGAAAAATCAGGATGAGTCGAGTGGTGGGGGGGGCGACCTAACGTGGCATTATACTGTGTGGGGGGGCGACTAATGTGGCATTACACTCTGTGTGGGGCTAACGTGGCATCATACTGTGCAGGGGGCACTAACATGGCATTATATTGTGCAGGGGGCACTAACTTGGCATTATACTGTGTGGGGGCACAAAGCAGCATTATACTGCGACATTAGTGCCCCCACACAGTATAATGCCCCATTATTGTGCCTCCTCAGAATGCTCCTTAGTATTCCCCCCATCCACTGTATAATTCCCCATTAGTGCCCCCATACATAATTTATATTAGCAACGGCAGGGAGGAACATTAATCTCCCGCTCACTGTATCCAAGTCTTCATCCATTATACTAAGCGGCAGCAGGGATCGGCAATCGTCCCTGCTGCCTGCACAAGAGCCCACATGTGTGAAGGCAGCAGGGATGATTACCAATCCCTACTTCCACTAGAGCAGGGGATCAGGGCTTGGGGAGGGACAGCGCATGGGAGATGAAGGTCTCTCCTGGCTGCTGTAATAAAGAAAGTGCCGGGAGGCAGCGGCCCCTGCTCCGGGGCAGTAGTACTGCCGTACATAGATAGACTGCGCAGAATGCCAGGTGCTGCTGCATCCATCTTCAGGCGCTGCAGAAATTTTAAGGGAGCCGGATGGAAAAATGCTGCAGGTAGCGTTACTACTGCGCCAGAACTGATGCCTTTTAATGCCAGAACTTATCCCATAGAAAACTATGGGATCCGTTCTGGCATCAGTTTACCTCCAGCTTGTGTGCACCAAGCCGAAGGGAAACTGATCATAAAAATGTATATATGTGAATGCACCATTACTAGCGATAGGCTTCTTCCTCTACTATGCATTTCAACTGCATTGGTATCATGCAGACACCGATGTAGTTGAGGTGCAACTTGTGTTGCGGCAGCCCAGAGGTAGGCCCCCCGCTAGCTTCGCCTCTGGTAATGGCCAGTTTCCAATTTATTCAAAATTTTCTAAGAGGAATAACAGAGGAACAGCACAAATGAGATCTGCTCCAGAATTGCTATATTATAGGGAATGCAAGTATTTACTAATACCAACATGTCAGGAGAGGTGACAGGTCCTCTTTTATCGACATCTTACCACTTTTAGATACAATTATGGGGCATTTTGTGATGGACAGCAGGTGTGGACCCTTTGTGTCTACTGACTGGCTTGGCTTTGGGCTACTACTGTGGATGTTTTCTAACTGGTGCCCTGGTTTTCCCCAGATGGGCGGACCTCACGATATTAATTTTGTGAATATTCATGAGGTTCGGCCCGCCAGTTAATTTTGCTCTGATCTTGTTCAGAAAGAACCAGAAGTGCTATTATTATATTCTGGGGTCTCATCAGATCCCATATTATAGTAAGTGGAGGCTCAGGGAAGGTGAGGAAAAATAAACAATTATACTCAGCTTGTCTCACCTCTTCTGGGCATCTTTGTGGCATCTGGAGGTCCCCGGCATACTCTTCAGACCTCTTCCAGCCTCCATCTGACCTCATGGGCCCCGGGGTCATTGATGAAGCCTATAATTGGGCTTGGTATGCCCAATGTGACCAGTGGCGCGTGACCTCAGCTGGATGCCTGAAGAGGATGCTGGGGGTTCACCAAATGCCCAGGTGAGGTGAGGCAGGGTGAGTATAAGTGATTGTTATTTTCCCTCACCTCCACTGAAACCCTAGAGTATTTCATGGGAAACAAGCCCGAAAAGGTTTTGTGTTCGGGCAAACCAATAACTTTTGGAAATTTCGGGTTCTAAAGTAATCAGTTTTTCCATCACTAGTTAATACCCTTTAAGTCCATGCAGGTATCTGGACATCGATGCAGAAGACTACCAGGTTGTTGCCTCTCGGAGAACTCCTAGTGGAGGTGACGACTGACCTGGGTGTGTATAGACACCAGTGCATAACACTGAGGGATCAGACAGGAGAATGGGTATGAGCTGAGCTCAGGACTTGCAGAGTACTTTCACAGCTGATGGTTTGGTTTGGAGGTCAGGAGCAAGCCAAGGTCAGACAGGGATAATCTGTAGAACAGGGATCAGATAGCAAGAGTGGAGTGAGGTAACAAGCTACAGTCAAAATATAGATTGTCAGACAGAACACGAACAAAGTACACCTTTGCACTAATTTGCACCTAGTAACCTATTTTGCTCAGGCATTTTACTGTGGGGGGAAAGTGCCTTTTATGCCCAAGGACAAAAGGATGGGGGACACAATTCTGGTATGTATGATGGCCCTTTAAGACACAGCAAGAGGGCATGCATGTACCTTACAGGGACGCACAGCAGAAGAGGTGGAAGGAGCACAACAAAACTGAATGGAATCTAAAGGTAACCAGGAAAGGCCACCATGAGCTGCCCGCATTACACATTTACGTTTATTGTCCACACTGCCCTATTTCCTAAGAAACATGTCTACCTGTGTTACCCAGCAAATGGACAAATCTGTCTAGTTATCAATCTTACCACAGGAAATATGTTAATAGTATATTTCAGGAGCCTTGAAAAGCTTGGAAACCACCCCTATGGAACCTTTAATGGGAGTCATACCGTCACCAAGCTTTTCCAGAATAGGATGTACTATAACTAACACATTGGGAAACTTAATTCCACATTTAGCAGGGTTGTGAATTCTCACCACTGACTGTATCAAAAATCACATAACCACAATGATCTGGGCTGACATTTATACTATAATATTACTTTTTGTTGCTGTTCATGTTTATATTTCTTATATGGATACATTTATTAAAATTATTTTTTGGTAATAATAGAATGTTCTTCTCAATAGTAGTTCTTCTGCTTCTCTTGTATATAAAGTGCCCTATGGATATCATTGCTGATGATTGCCTCTGGTTACCCTGCAGACAGAGGAGCAGATAACATTACACTTTAGAAGTCTATGCCTAACCCTTGTTGATACAGCAAAAACATAAGTAATATAAATTAAATTTGCCACTGCCTGCTCTCTAGTCCTGTGTGTGCAGGGCTCATGGGTCTTGTGCGTGGTTGCATTTCTTACAGGGAACACAAGATAGGACATGTTTAGGCTGAAGATATTGATTACTATGGCAAGAAGCCAAAAGCAGCTGTAGAGGGAATAAAACAGGCCTTGAATCTCAATATAGCTTTTCTTCTACCATTGATGCTGTCATTTCGCATGTGATCACCATCTTGTCTTGGCAGATGTCAGAGGGCTGAATTTCTGAAAACAGGCATTTACAACATAAAAGCTCCTATCTGAGTGTTGAATCCTAAGGTTAAGTAAATACATTGATTTGATGGAAATGAACAGAACATATTTTAGGTATGTAATTGAAAGATTACTGTATATTTCAGTAGTCAGTTTACTGCTCGGACAACCTCAAAGGAGTTGGATCAACCTGTGCTTTCCTGGGCCTCTGCTGGGCTCCATTTACCTGGTGCCAGCAATGACGTGACATGTCAACACATGAGGGCTTTAGCTAAAAACTGACTGTAGCACTGACGTGTTCAAGGGAGTCTGTCAGCAGGAAAATCAATATCACACTAATGACAGTACCTTGTAGGGTTGCTTCTACATTTTCCAAAGATGTCTTTCTTATTCTGCATTGCAGATCCATTTAGATGAAAACCAGGATTTTATTCATATGCAAATTAGCTGAAAAGGGCTATAGGGGTATCTTTTCCTGATGGAGCTTCATTCTCTGCTCTAGATAACCTCACCAAACTGCCACCCTGCTCTGTCCCCCATTGCTTAAGAGACATCTGCCACTTCCGTCCCAGGGTTGCAGTTAGGGGCAGTTATCTAACGTGGAGAGCAAAGCCCCAGCAGGAGAAGAAGCACACCTAAAGCCCTTTTCAGCTAATTTGTAAGAGACTATAATGCTGATTTTCATGAAAATGGAGCTGCAATGCAGAATGAGAAAGACATCTTTGGAAAGTGTAGAAGGTACTGTCATTAGTTTGATACCGATTTTCCTACTGACAGACTCCCTTTAACACCATCATGGCTTCTGCCAGTGTTTGGCTATAGCACCTCACAGATGCCCAGTAAAAACGGCCTGGTAGGAATCAGGGCAGCATCTGAAGGTAAGTATTATTTTTGTTATTTTGTATGATTATCAGCTATTTGTATAGGTTTGGATAACCCCCCCCCCCCCAAAAAAAAAAAAAAAAAAAAATCAAATTTCCATAAAATCTATTGCCTAGAAATGTCTGATATTACTCATACAGTAGAGAATCTTTGGACAGTCCCACCAGACACGGTATATTGTATGTTGTGCCAAGCTACTTAGTCATTTGATTTATTATGTTATAGTAAGAAATCTATATAATTAGGTAATCCCATGTTCACATGGCTTCTGTATCTAGCTTAATACCTTCTAGGCTCTGAGGGTCTAGACGTGACCTTGTATGTGTGAGCTAGGCCCTGGGGATCTAGATGGGACCTTATATGTACTGTATGCATTAGACCCTGGGGGGTGTATATAGGACCTTGTATGTATGTGCTAGGCCCTGGGGATATAGATGGTTCCTTGTATGTACACCCTGGGGGCTATAAACATTGGTGTAACTATAGAGGTCCCAGTGGTCGCAGCTGTCACTGGACACAGAAGCCAAAGTGTCCTGTAGACCACCCTAAATGCACTAGGGCTGGATAGACGTCTTTGATCTCATTTTTGATTTTCTTTGATGGCTGGCAGTCTGTGCATCATAAATTTATTACCCATGTCCTCTGGTGCGCTGGAGTGAGAACATTTATGATACACAGCCTTCCACTATCAGCAAGGAGAAAATGTAACCCTGTCAAAAAATGTCAGTTAGTCAGCCGCAAATAGTTAAGGAAGAATTCTGTGGGGGAGGCCGTGGCACAAAAGGGGGCATGATTACTATAGGGGGGAGCTAATGGGATAGGAATAATGGGAAGCTTGTGTGCATAGTAATGTTGTGAACAAGTCTTCATGGCAGTCTGGGCCCAGATAGAGAATAATATGGAAATGGAAATGCTGCCAAAATGTATGGATGGGATGCAGCTGATGGTTGTAAGGATAAGTTGTGCAGAGTAAACTTTTGCAGCGGGACTGTGAATCTTTAGTTATGCCTCAATGCACAATTTGTAATGGGGCCCCTAACTACTGTGTGCCATTTAGAATAGTGTTACATTTTATTTTGCAGAGGGACCTTTGCAGCACCCTCAGGGTCCAGGGCCCGGTAGCGACTGATGCCTTGAACGTATATGTTAAGCCATAGGGATATAGATGGGATATTGTATGTGTGAGATAGGCCATGGGGATCTAGGTGGGACCTTGCATTTTTTGAACAATGCCCTGGGGGTGTTGATGAGGCCTTGTATGTGTGCGCTAGGTTCTGGAGGTCTAGATGTGTGTATTAGGCCCTAGGGTCTACATATTTGTGTGCTGGGCCCTGGAGTTTAGATGGTGTCTTGTATGTATGTGCTATGCTGTGGGAGTCTAGATAGAGCCTTGTATGTGTGAGATAAGATTTAGTTCAGTTGTTAGATTGCTGAAAAAGGTGTTTTGAAGGGGTTATTGTTGGAAAAGTATGTACCTTCTGGAGACAAGGTGAAGAATTAATGCTCTCTTTATAGATAATATTGTTTCTATATATACTAAACCACATGAATTACAGAATATAATATACTTTTTTTTCTAATCTCCAAGCAATATTAGCATTTGTGAGGGTTAACTCAGCTATACACCATCTTTCACCTATGCCATGGTACAGGTATGCTGACCTTAGATATTGCCACCCTTCTATCGCGGTGCACACAGTCACATACGCCGCAATTAAATGTCTGTGTAGTACACAGAGATCAATAGCAATAAGCAGAGCTGGGCCCATCTATCCCCTCATCATACCCCTCTACATCTCCCCCCACCAGCCTCTTCTTCCAACCCCCAAGCAAATGTGCAAGAGAAGCAGCTCAGGATGTCATCAATCACTACTGGCGGTGACAGCGTGCCTGGGCTCACCAATGCCGGGATGTTTTAATAAGGCATCCATTAAAGCCCTCAAATAAATTGCAATTTGAAAACAGAAGAGGATCCAGGCCAAGTTTTTCTCATCCATCTTCCTGCGTGTCGTGTAATGTAATTGCGTTGTTAATTTAGCCAGGAACTTTCTCAGTATGCTGTTCCAGTGTCACTGCATTATTTCCCAGGAGACAGTGTATGTCACTGACAGTGTATATATGGGGATGAATGTACATAGTGTGTCAATGTGCATGTAGATGTCAATAAGTGGTGTAAATACACCTAAGTGTGATACTAAACATACCCATATAAAGGTGTTTATGCTAAAGGATGCTGTATGGATCACATGTATGTAATGCTTCACCCAACTACCAAAGTCTTAAGCTATACAAGAACATAGGCGCAAGTTCCGGGAAATAACAAATAACAAATTCTAACATCATCCAAGAAAATTGAGGAAAAGTTGTGGAAGTAAATGGCTATCTTTTTCACTTACAAATTGAGATCTATCCTAGTAGGTTCACCTTCATTATTATTGAGGAGATCTAATTTGCATATTTTTTTCCCAAGGAGCATTGTCTGTAAGTAAATCTCCATACACCCGATGCATCTCTTCAATGAGAATCAATATAGTTTTAAGGATTTGCCCACCTTTCAAGCACACTTGAGCCACATCATTGCCATAAAGATTGATAGCTAGGTTGATGACCCTCTTGACTTTTAGATCTTCCAGAACAATAAAATACGAGGATCTACCTTATATTACAAAGAAAGTCTCATGAATAGACAACTAGCATTGTATATGCACATGGATGTCACTTCTCCAGCTCCTTTGAAGACAATGGGACTGAACTGCAATATACCATACACAACCCGTGGACAGGTGTGGTGCTGTTTTTGGGGAAAAAAAGCCTCAATAGATATATACTTAAGACAGGCAGTGGAGCCTTTATAACATGTCATTGGAGCAGGACACCTCCCATAATATCATTAGCCATCCTGAAATGGTAGCCAACACCAGGGGGCTCTAGAGGGGATATTGGGGGCACAGAAGTAATTAATGCTCATGATCAGAGTGAACAGCAGAGTGTGTAAAATAACTTCTGAGCAGACGCCATATTTAGAGATACCACATTTTTCATACCTATACTGCAGTTGTCAAGAAGAGGTTAATGAGTGCAATATAGTATGGTGTCCAAATAACCTTTCTACACAGTTGCTGAAATGCAAAACCATACAGCGACCCTACCGCCATTTCTTGGAAAATTAATATACTATAATATAATAATACCAAAATACAGTGAGCAACTTACAGCTCCATACATGTTCTAATAAATGGTGCTATACAGTTAATAATAAGAGTTATGGTTAAAAGACATAATTGTATATTGTTCAGTAGGCATGGGTGATGCATTGTCTGTATTCAGTTGTACATTTTTAAGTCTATTCCTGCATGTATGAATTTACTATAGAACACAACATATTCCACGTTCCCTCCTACTTTTTCTGCAGTCAGGGCTACATAAAGAAATTTGGCAGTCTATGGTGGGAAGGGGGTTAAACATAATAATAATAATAATAATAATAATAATAATAATAATAATAGGAGTCTAGGTTCCTAAAGGGGATTTAATCTCCCTGGTGACTGATTTTTGGCCACTTTCAGACCAATATTGAGAGAACAATCTCTTATTGTTTGTATAATAAAAAGTTGTACAATTTTCCAATATACTTTCAGTATCAATTCCTCATGGTTTTCTAGATCTCTGCTTGCTGTCATTCATTCTGCTTACTGCCAGTGGATAAAAATCAGTGCATGGTCATGTGATACACAGTCCATGGTCATGTGATGGACACACAGCTCGTTACAGTCACAGCACAGTAATCAGACATCTGCCTGGTAGCGAGCTGTGCACCTGTGTGTACATCACATGACCATGGACAGTATATCACATGACCAAGGACTGATTTTTATCCACTGGGAGAAAGCAGAATGAATGACAGCAAGCAAGGATCTGGAAAACAGTGAGAATTTGATACAAAAAGTATATTGGAAAATTGTACAACTTTTTATTATACAAACAATAACTTTGGTCTCTCAATATTGGACTGAAAGTGGCCAACCCCTTTAAGTGTAGTGAAAGGGTTAAATGGTAATAACCCTTGAGGGTAGTAAGGTTGTTTTAATTATATCCTGATAACTTAAAGTCATAAAATCCAAAGAGGGTGTACTTATAAGGTCTTAAGATTAGCCAAATACAGCCTCTTGATGGACAATACGCAATAGATTCAACATTTTGATTACTTATTCAACAAGAATGAAGCCCAAATAGAAAACCCTGTGTGAATAACTAAGTACCTCATTGCTGCTTCCATAGAAATTAAGGAGATAAATAGCAGCCAGGTTCTGCTAATAAAATGCTATTGATTAGTTTATCATCATCAAGTGTGACTACCTCTATAAAAGCAGAAGTTTGGAGTTTGGGCAGTTTTCTGGTCTAGAGCATTCCATGTTTGGTTAATACAGAAGAGGAAAGGCATCAACAATGATCTTAGAGAAGCTGTTGCTGCCCATCAATCTGGCAAGGGTTATAAGGCCATTTCCAAACAATTTGAAGCCCACCTTTCCACAATGATTATTCAGATGTGGAAAACATTAAAGATAATTGACAATCTTTCCAGGATTGGCCGTTGCAGCAAGTTCACCCAAGGTCAGGCCGTGCAATGCTCAAAGAAGTTGAAAAAAGCCTAAGAGCAACATCTAAGACTCTGAAGGCTTCAGTTAGCAAGATAAATGTTCAAGCTCATAACAGTACATGTTACGGTGAGTTCACACAGAGTTTTTTGCAGGAGGATTTTGAAGAGGACTCCACCTCAAAATTCTCCTCAAAAAACACCTCCTGTTCATTTCAATTGGAGTCAGTAGCAGTTTTTCTTCCTGTAGCTGATTTTTTCAGCTAGAGGGAAGAAAAGTGCCATGACCTATCTTCAGGCAGATTCAGCCTTGAAAAACCCCTAAAAATCAACAGGAGGTGGAAAAAACACACCACTAGCAGTTTTGTTAAGCAAATTTTCCAGGTCACATACAGCGTGATGTAGTAAAAAAAAAAAAAAACGCATCAAAAAACGTGTCAAAGGCCATTTTATAATTACTGAAACCGATATTTTCAGCCTGCAAAAAACTCCATTTGAACATACCCTAAGGATTCTCAGTATGTATTTTCCTCCCTGCAGTATTCCTTGCTATGGTTGCTTTTAAAGGGGGTTTTTCAGGACTAAGAAAATGAGACTAATGGCAGGAAATGCTTGTTATATGAATGAATAAATATAACTGAGCACCTTTATTTATGTTTGGACCTTTTTTACCATTCCTCATATTTTCCGGCTCATGCAATACTCTCTGCACCTCCTATCAGTTTTTCATTCACACCCAGTGTGAATACGATACTTACTTACTTATGTATGTGTATATATATATGCATTTGTGTATCTCTGTATACATATTTATCTTTATATATGCAAATATATGTATATATAGTATATAGGAATACGTATGTGTATCTGTATCTATATTGATTGAAAATGTCTGTAAAGCACAATCACACAATCTGATCCCATGATACAGCATAGTAAGGCTGTATTCACATGGTGTTCTTTTGCTCAAAAACGCATGTGTTTTTATCAGAAAACCAAATGCGTTTTTTTTTTAAATGCATGTAGTTTTCCCTACATGATGATAATGATAAAGCATTCACATCTTTTGCACATGTTACGCTAGGTTCACACCTACGTTCGGGTTTCCGTTTGTGGGGGTGCACTTGCGGACCCCACGAATGGAAACCTTATCTGCTTAAAAAAGCTGTTATCCATGGAAACCAACCAACTACCTACTTTCCTACACAGCCTGGGAGAGTCTAAGGTCTATTGCTGTCTGACATCAGCCAGTTTCTGCACTTTTTGGAGATTGCAAAAAAACCAAAGTGGAGATGTTTGGCCACAATGCACAGTACCACCTTTGCAACACAAACACCTTATGGTGTGTTCACACGGAGGAATTTGCTGCGGATTTGGGGGCAGACTTCGCCCTCGAATCCGCGTCCTGCTCGTTTTTGCCGCGGATTCCAACCGCGGGATCTGCGGCTTGAGACTCCCTCCTTATTAGGCCCATTCATCGGGGCCTAATCAGGAGCAGGATGCCGTGACGGAATGCTGATACACTGCATCGGCATCCCATCGCGGCTAGACCGCGGCAAAAATGCCAGCGGTGAAATATGAAGAGAAATTCCTCTTCATTTTCCACCGTGTGATCATACCCTTATATTAACTTTCAAGCACATTGGTGGATGTGTGATGATTTGGGCTTGTTTTACAGCCACAGAACCTAGGCACCTTGCAGTCATTGAGTCAACCATGAACTTCACTGTGTATCAAAGTATTCTAGGCCATCTATCAGCTAAAGCTAGGTTGAAAATGAGTCATACAACAGGACACTGATCCCAAGAACACCAGCAAATCTACAACAGAATGGCTGAAAAAGAAACGAATCAAGGTGTTGCAATGGTCCAGTCAAAGTCCAGATCTCAACCCAACTGAAATGCTGTGTCTGGACCTTAAAGGGTACCTGAGTTTTCATGAAAAGCTAAAATATAAAAAAATATTAAATATATGCAGGGTCTTGCTGAGCAGTCTCTGGCTGTATAAGCCTTCATATATAGTGTTTTTCTGTTCCTAATATACAAATTATGGCTGCAGCAAATTTTACATTTCTCTCTCAGGCTGGGGGTGTGTAAATTACTACTACTACTGGTTTCATATGCAATTCTGTCAGGAGTAACTGTATAATAGCAAACAAATAACTGAAAAGTCCAAGTGAACATAATTTAGGAGATCCATGGACACTAGACTGCAAATACACAGCAAGATGCAGTTTAACAGAAAGATAAGACAGGAAAGCTGCTTAGTGACTATGACTAATATCAGAAATAGCACAAGCAGCCACAAGTAGATACAAGTATAGAAGTACACTTTTCTTACATTGAATGCTGCAAAATGTGCAGAATGTTCAGTCCAGTGCACAAAGAAAGCCGTTTGCAGATGTGTGTGTAGGCTGTGGAAAAAATCAGCCCCTCCCCTCTCCATTCACTGTATAAAGAGAGAGGAGACCCACCCCATCCACTGTGAAGCCACCTAGCCAGGTCTATGGTCATACCTTCCCTAGTAACAGGGAATTAACAGTTTATTAGCTAGAAGGGAGACATCTAGTGGCAGGAACTATAGAGCGTTTTCAGGCAGAAAACAGCAGCATTTTTAAATTAAGTGCGTTACATTTTTGTTCAGAATGGCATGTTCTACTAAATGAGACTTAGTGACCATTTAGGAGAGGTGTGTAAATAACTGTCCACAAATCTCAATGAGCTTAATCAACAATGAAGAGTGGGCCAGAATTCCTCCAGAATGATGGGAGAGACTGCCAAAGTCATAGAGAAAATCATCACCTCAAGTTATTGCTGCTAAAGGTGGATCTACAAGCTACTGATTCATGGGGTGGACTTAGTTTTCTCACATGACTTTTCCATTTTGGCTTAATTTTTGTTGAATAAATAATGAAACGGTGAAATCTGTTGAGGTTGTTGTTGTGTACAGAGGTAGAAGCCAACCCCTTACACAGAATGGTTTTAGGTGGGTGACTTTACCACGTCCTTAACCAAGTTTGGTACATCTTATTGTCCACGGTATGGTGTTTCATAGACTATATATTACTGTGTATGTCAACACTTATTGCATTATATGATGTAACACTGTCATTTAGTTGTGTTTACTGCTGAGTTACTGTGCCTAATTCAGTCTGGTATTTTTTTGGAGGATGGTGGCGTGATGATTCTAACCAAATAGGTGGAACCCCATTGCACCTCTTGGTTGTGCTGCAGGTAGTTTCCTTTTGGTACCATCTGTGGTATAGCCTCCACATTCTATGACCTGACAAATTGTAGACTCACTGGACAGGAAAGTTCCCTTATAAAAGGTAGGCTTTCCCTCACCATTGGGTCTTCTGCCCAGAGCTCTGTTGCAGCTATCCGTCTGTGTGGTGCAATAACCAGAAAAGAGCCTCTTGTGCCTGAGAAGCAGTAACTGTAGGAGCTGAGCGCAAACCCCTGTGTGAACTTGGCAATTTCTGTGTGTTGCCTTGGGGCCAATACTCTACTAAGAAGTTGCTGAGAGTTCACAGTGTCTAACTGCTGTTGTTAATCCCTTCTAAAACTGAGCACCTTGTGCTAACTACTTTTTGGCTGAACATATTCTACTTTAATAAAGGGCTTGTGACAACGATCCTGTGGAAGTGAGAATGCTTTCTTTGGCCATCACTTTGAAAGTACATGTGTAACAGGCACTCGGCTGTCCTGTCCTTGGGTAGGTCAGTGTAAGGTATGGGGACAAAGAAGGCTTGGCTCCTAGAACTTGGGGTGTCAGTGAGATGCCATAGGCCAGGGGTACTCGACTACTTTTAGTAAAGGTCTGTTGACTGTGGTATGCCATCAAATAAAGGTGAACATCAGCTGAACACGTCCAGTATTTTTTGGACATTAAAACGCATTTGACTAGAAGATGTACAAGACAAATTAGTAAAAAATATTTCCTAATGTGGCATTATACTGTGCAGGAGGTACTAAGGAGCATTATACTGCGGTTGGGGGAACTAAGGAGATTTATACTGTGTGTGAGGGCACTAAGGAGCATTATATTGTGTGTGGGGATACTAAGGAGCATTATACGGTGGCTGGGGGAACTATTGAGCATTTTATAGTGGGCGGGGGCACTAAAGAGCATTATATGGTGGGTGGGGGCACTAAAGAGCATTATACTTTGTGCATGGGGACACAAAGCAGCATTATAATCTGCACAGGGGGCACTAAAGAGCATTATACTTTTCGTGGGGGCATTAAATAGCATTATACGGTGGGTAGAGATACTAAGGAGCTTCACACTGTGCATGGGGACACGAAGGAGCATTATAATCTGCACAGGGGGCACTAAGGAGCATTATACTGTGCGTGTGGGCACCAATGATTGTATATACACCCCCATTTGCAACAAGCATTGATATAGGCTGAAAAAAAAAAATATATAAATATATATATATACTAAATATACAATATTTTATCCTATCCATTGCCAGACTAAATCTTTGTCCCAGGTGCAGAAAAGCCTAGCTATGCCTCTGTATTATAAAGAACATAGCTTCTTAGCATCTGAAATGTAATGTACGGGAGCGTGCCATAATAAAAGGATCTCCCTCACTTCCCAGAACAGGAAGATCAAGAAAAGCATGTAGTCATACAAGAGGATTGTGTCATGGAGCAAACCCTCCTGAATAAAGAAAAGCTTGATCTGGAATGTAAGAAATCTTGAATTGATTTCTGCTTTTCTATATGGTATTGTTTACTCCCAGAAGTGCTCGCTTCTATAGATTTATGCTTTTGAAAAAAAAAATCTATGAATTTTAAATTCACACAGGAAATCGAGGTACTGGATATAGCAGATATTCTCTAAAAGGTAAATATGGAAGTGCAGAATGGTAGTTTTTTCCCTCTTTCATACATTATATGCAATGCACTTGGAAAGTCTTCAGACTCTTTCTCTTTATATTTATATTTTGTTGTACTGGGGCCTTGTACTAAAATAAAATAAAATCAAGTTTTTATCCCATCAATCTGCACTTAATACTCTATAATGTGTATGTAAAAATAGAATAAAAAATTTTTTTGCGAATTTATTAAAAAGGAAAAACTAAAATTTCGCATGAACATGGTATGGTGATCCTTTGCTATGACATTTGAAATTTAGCTCTGAGGGCCTCCCATTTCTCTTCATCATCTTTGAGATGTTTCTACACCTTGATTGGAGTCCACCCAAGGTAAATTCAGTGGATTGGACATGATTTGGAAAGACACGCGGATCTGGAGAAGTGTATAAAAATTTCTGCTGCACTACATAGCCACAGATTGTCATAGAATGTAGCACGAGCCATTCCACTGTTTTCCCCGGCACAAAGCTACGAGAAGCCAGTTGGGTGGAAATGGAAGAGGATATGGAAGTGGAAGTTCCATTTCCGCCATGTGCATGTACCCTTACATGCACAGTCTAAAAATACACAAGATGTATCACAATGCTGGATGATACATCTGATGCATCTTAGGGTAAGTTTACATGTTGTAGAAACAGAATTTTTCCACTGCTGAATTTGCAAATTCCACATACAATTTTACATTAGTCATATGATATTTTCCAACCTCCAATTCCTTTCAATAGAAGTTCCCAGGCTGAACCTGCCTGATGATCAAGAATTGAAAATTCAAATAGAGCAAAAAATTTGCGTCTGACTCCCATTGAAATGAATGGAGGCTGGTTTTAGGGAAATTTGTGGCTGATTTTGAGGTGGAATTCACATTAAAACCAGCTCGAATTCCTTTGTGTGAACATAAACTTAAACTGTCCAGTTTAAGTTTTTATCCACTGGAAGTAAGCAGAATGAATGACGGCAAGCAGAGATCTAGAAAACTGTGAGGAATTGATACAGAAAGTATATTGGAAAATTGTACAACTTTTCATTATATAAACAATAAAAACCCATTTCAAAATAGTTTTCTCTCTCCACTACAGCAATTTTTATTTTGTATTGGTTTGTTGGGGGTGGGGCTAGAACCTGTGATGTGGGCATGGTATTGGCATATTTTTTTTTTATTTTTTACATTATTTTACTTTAATTTTACTTTAATCATAATAGACCTTTGGGGGTATCTGCATACTATTTTATTTTGATGGGGGGGGGCTGATTTCCCCTGTAACTGGGGCCATTAGGAATACAGCCTCCTGCCCATGACTGCTGAGCTGATCTGGGTCCTCTAGGACCCAGCAGCTGTAACAGTCTTTGATCCCTGGTGGATCACATGACCGTCAAGGCATCATTGAGCACTGTGTATATGGTTTATTACCATCCCTGCCTTCTTTAGAGGAGCTCTGCCTGTAGTAACTGCCGGCTCCCCGCTTCTACAGCTACACAATTTCATGCAGTTGCTTAACACTAGAAGTCCCAGAGAGGGGTCATTTAACATTTCTACCTTTGGAACCCAGAGATCGGTCGAATGACCTGAAGGATTTAAGCAAACAACCTATAATCACCGTCTTTTGTTCTTAAGTAATTAAGGCCATTACTGTCACACCACAGGAGGTTGTTGTTTTCCATTGAGTTTAGCCATTTAGTTTCTAGTTAGTTCTATTCAGTTTATTGTATTTGATAATATAAAGACTATACATATTGTATTTAGTTTAGTTTTATTTGAGCAAAAAAGCACTGAAACAATGAATCATTTTTTATATATTTTAAATAGAATTAGAAATTTTAGAGCAAGGTACAGCTGTGAGTAATGACCAGAAGAATTTGTCTAAGGCCTCAAGCACACTAGCGAAAAAAAATCGCGCGAAAATCGCATCGCAATGCGATGCGATTTTTTGCAGCGATTTGTCAATGTATTTCAATGGCACCAAGCACACCTGCGATTTTTTTTTCGTGCGATTTATTTCATAGGTGCGATTTTCCAGCGATTTTTTTTTTTTTTTTTTTTTGTGCGATTTTTTTCGTGCGAAAAAATCCCAGAAGAGTGATCTATATGACCAATGGGACAGATCGGAAAAATATCGCAAGTAGCTGCGATTTTTTTGCGATTTTTTTTTTTCTGCACCCATTGACTTGAATCTAAATATACAAAAATGTAAATATACAAAAGAACAACTGTTATTTGTTTCCATGCTTTTTATTTTTGTTATGAAAATAATAAAAAAAATACAAGGAATAAAACAATTCCACACATATTTACAATAGGCTGCTGTGGGGGGCTGCGTGTGTGTGTGTGAGTGGCATGTCCTTCTTGTGTGACTAGCATTTCAGCACTCACTCAGCAGTCTGTCTGCACTGTCGGAACATACCTGGCACTGCCTGGGTATGTCCCTGGTACATTTGCCACACGTGTATTTGTAGCAGTCAACACATCTCTCAGTTGCACAATTGTTCGTGCATCGATGGTTGACCTGACACTTCATCCTTTTGCCAGGGCTGG
Organism: Leptodactylus fallax; assembly: GCA_947044405.1. NCBI lineage: Eukaryota > Metazoa > Chordata > Amphibia > Anura > Leptodactylidae > Leptodactylus > Leptodactylus fallax. The sequence continues at coordinate 1,074,941 of CAMRHE010000130.1, read as the reverse complement.
GTGTGGAAGGTTGTTGCCGAAGGAGTTTCTCCTTGCGTGCCTTCTTTTCAGTCATATGAGAGCCACCTAACTCTTTTGCAAGCTCAACCAGGAAGTCCACCCGTCTCTCCTGCACCCCAGTGCATGCCTGATAAAGAACATGAGCATTCAGTGCTGCCATGTCAATCATGTTGTAGAACACGGTGACTGGCCATCTCCGTGTTCCTGCAAGCACGCTGTACTCCCGCACCATTTGGTCCATTACATCCACACCGCACTTTGTGTGGTTGTATTGTGTGACCGTGTTTGGCTTCCTTTTGTTGGTATCCTCAGTCTCACCACCTGTGCATGCTGCTGAGAATGTAGACGGCCTTCTTTCGTTTGGGTGCATACACTGTCAGTGTGGCACCAGTGGTTGAAAACACCTGAGTGGTGAATTCAGTGCGGTCCATCTGTCTAGCGGATTGAGGAATTTCCCGGCGACTCTTGTTGACTGTGCCGAGGATAGTGGTTTTCCGGCTAAGCAGTCGTTGTGCAAGTGACAATGATGTAAAGAAATTGTCCGTGGTTACAGTTCTGCCCTTGTCCATGAATGATTCCATCAGCCTCATCACTACAGTTTCAGACAGTCTCTCCCCGTTGGGATGACTGGGGTCCTTGCCAAGATATGGGAGGACATTACAGATGTATTTTGATTTCAAGTCGCAAGCCACCCAAAACTTGATGCCAAACTTGTCTGGTTTTGTTGCAATGTATTGCAGAAAACAGCAGCGAGTCTTTGACGGGAAAAGCTGTTCATCAATAGTGATGTGTCGACCAGGGTTGTAGGATGCGATGCAGTTGGTGACAAACGATCTCCACACATCGGAGATTGCAGCAAACTTATCGGTCTCCACTCGCTCACTGCGTGTGAACATGTCATCAAAGCGTAGGTGTTGCATGATGTCTTGGAAGCGGTTTCGGGTCATAGTTGCAATGATCCTTGGGTTTGCCAGGTTTGCTGACCAGCTGTCACGTAGTGATGGAACCTTGGTCACCCCCGCAAGATAATGACTGAAATAAATTCCATTAGTTCCGGGAGACCCATGAACCAATCCACCTGCTCCGTGTGACGTGCATGTTGAGTAGTCCATTCTTGAATGCTACGAAGAATGTCAAGAGTGATAAAACAGAGGAAGCTCTGAAGGCGACTCCGGACACTTCGTCTGGCCTTAGCACTTGGCTCTCCATCTGTAGGGTATGGTTCTATTAGGGTGAAATGGAGGCGTTTCCCCACTTCTACTTCACGCCACACTGTGCAATCTTTTGCGGTCTCTGTCGGCTCACTCGCCAACCGAGCTCTCTTTTTTGGTAGAGGAGGAGTCTCCTCATCTGCAAGATAAATAATTTCAAATTAACATTTTGTTTTGGTTCTAAATAAAAAATATAGTCAGGAAATAAAAATCGGTAATTTGAAAAATCTAACCTGAAGACAGCTCAGAGTCCGAATCCAGTTGAAGGACTATGTCTTCTCCATCTGAGTCAGAAGGGTTGGTGTTGCTCAGGATCAGTCCCAATGCCTGTTGAATGGTGTGCCTTCTCTGCATTTTGTTTCTTGTGAACAAAATAGGTGAAACAGTCACACAGATCCCCCACAGCACAAAAGGCTGCAGGCAAATTTGCTAAGGTGTTAGCAACCTTTTGCATATTCCCAGCACAACAATGCAGCTGGGGGGTGGGCAGACACACTCAGGTGCAGCTTACATTCTTTTGTTTACACTCTCTTACAAGACCTGAGGTGGATCAACACAAATGAAAGGATGCTAATTGGAGCCATCAGAGTTGTCTGTTTGGACTAAGGGTCATTTGAATTTTTTTTTCTGTAATGTGGGGCAAATGGTGTCTGCCTCATGGGGATTTTATGCCTTCCACTGGATCAACTTGGTAGGTTTATAGGTTGGACTTGCTCTTGTGCCTTTGTGAACCGAGAGCAAGGCAGGTGGTTTGGACTCCGCAACCAGAAATGAACGCACACGCGGTAGTTCAAGAAAAAAATATATATTTACTATAAGTTAATAAAGGCTAGTTAAAGGTAAAATGACAGGGCTAAAGACAAGCAAAATATACAATATAGCATGAACAATTTCAAGGCAAATTCTGCAATGGTTTCTACTTTTACTCTGTCCACGTCTGCAGTATGGACACTGAATGAACAATATACTCAAAACTATCCCTAACTGACCCTGACATCACATTTGGGTGCACCCCCTTTTCCCCAGTGGTCCAGGTGGACCGCTTACAGTCCGTAGAAGCGCGCGGTGGGGCCCAAAGTCGGTCCTTTCTTTTATAGTGAAGCGTCCTCTCCTCACGGTTATCAGGAGAAATGGGAGAAATGAAGTCCTCTTTAACAGACAGGGAAACCAAATGAATGCAATGTAATCCAACAGCAGATTCCACTCAGCACACTGACAGTCCTGCCGAATCCATACACTGAGCTGGGATGTAAGCCGGGATTTAGCAGGTGCCGTCCAGTACATCAACAGCACTGCGAGTCTCTATCTGTGGTATCCAAATACACAGTCACAATGTCAGTCTCACTGATCAGCCACTGAGCACAGTTCCTTTCACGTGGACTCACTAGTCCTGTTGTCTCTTTACACTCTGTTTGTCTCTGGACCAAGATACAGCTTAGCTGTACAGAAAAATCTCCACACCAGTTCAATACAACACTTGCCAAGATGGCTGCTGCTCTCTGTCTCGTCACTTCCTGCTTCTCTGCTCACACTCTGTCTGCAGAACAGGCAGGCTGACATAAAAGGGGGGGGGTCTCACTCCAGCATCATGTCACAATTACAATGGCTGCTGTCTTAAAGGAACAGAATCACAGAAATACATTCAACATTAACAGTTTATACAGACAAATAAAGTTTAGGACAACATTGGCTGTCTCTTACATATTCCCCCCCACTTTAAGATTGGCAGTCCCTGCCTATGACTGTATATCCAGAGGGTTGTACTTTTATGCACAGAGTGGTAGTATACCGATGTATGGCAGGCCAAACAAACTCATCCTGCGCATACCGAACAGGGGGAATACCAGCATTTGGCCTAGTGGTCCGTCTGAGGACCGGTGGTATATTATGGGGTGCTGCAGCTATGGGCTGAGAAGGACCAGCGGATTCCGCACCAGAGGGGGCACAGGCCGGAGATACAGTAGTCACAGGTGGAACATCCCCAGAAGCAGGGATCGGCCAACAATCATCCTCCTCGTCGGAGGCCCATTCCGCACCTCCATTCTCTGACTGTGGGAGCTCATTCACATTGGCAGGCCCATCGTGATTTGTCCCTTCAGAATGACACAGGCGCAACATATTTCGGTGAAGTACTCGAACACAATCAGTTCCTTCTTTCTGGACCTGGTACACTGGCCCATTCGCATACTTGCGGCTAACAACACGATACGGCAAAGCCTCCCATCTGCTTTCCAATTTCCCTTGGGGTTTCTTGACACGAACTAGCACCAGGTCGCCTGGTTGCAATGGTGCTTCTTGCACTGGGGTCTTATCAGGATGGGGATGTTGTTGCAGGCGCTGCCGCACCAATCGATGGATCGTCTCAAGTCTCTGCCGATGCGCCCGCACCCAAGAGGTTGGATCCCTCGGAGGGAACCCATCCACATCATTCAACTGTAATTCTCCTATACTTCGCCCAGACCGCCCAAAGAGAAGTGTATAAGGAGAGTACCCCGTTGTAGAATGGACCTGATTGTTATAGGCCCACACCATTTCAGACAAGAACTGAGGCCACTGTAACTTCTTGTCTTCCTCCAGAGTCCGCAGCATCTGTAGCAGAGTTCTGTTGAATCTTTCACAGGCCCCATTTCCCTGAGGGTGGTATGGAGTCGTGTGCGACTTCTTTATCCCGTAGATACGTTGAACTTCTTTCATTACGTGTCCCTCAAAGCAGGCGCCCTGGTCGGAGTGGATGCGTTGGGGGCACCCATATACTCGAATGAAATCTTGGCACAGAGCACGAGCTGCTGACTCAGCTGTCTGGTCCTTGGTGGCGGTTACCACCGCAAATTTGGTGAAGTGATCCACCATTACGAGGCAATACTGGTGTCCGCTATTGGATGGGCCCACCATTAGATAGTCTATCATGACGATTTCTAAAGGTTCCTGGGTCACGATGGTTTGCAGGGGAGCTCTCTGTTCTATTGCCTTATGGATCTCACAAGTTCGACAGCTGCGGCATACTTCTTCGACCATTTGACGAAGACCAGGGCAGTAAATCAGTCGCTGTAACCAACGAAAGGTCTTCTCATGACCAAAATGTCCATTCTTATTATGAGCCTCAACTGCCAAGGAGCGAGCCAGTTCACTAGGCACCACAATTTGGTATCGAATGTCGATCTCAGAAGGTAAATAGACCTTTCGGCATAGCACTCCATTTTTCATCTCCAACTTTTCCCACTGACTCAAAACAGATAATATCTCACGTGTCAGTCGTTCTCTTTCCTCTCTACAGGGCTTCTGGCCTTTCTCAACACACTTGATCATCTGCGCCAGCCCCTCATGGGTCTGTTGCATCTGTGCCCATTCCTGTCGTGCGGGACCAAAGAAAGGAGCCATTTCAGTCCCCTCCATCTCAAACTGATTAGTGGCGGTCAAGGCCTGTGAAAATCTGCTGAAATCGGGCACCTCCACATGCTCCAACTCATGATCCACGTCTTCTGTGGGGGTCTGGGCAGTTACCCTAGAAAGTCCGTCAGCATTCTGGTTCTCTGTCTTGGACCGATACTTAATGCGGTAATTGAATGTAGACATTCGGGCTATCCACCTCTGCTCTAACGCCCCGAGCTTGGCATTTTCCAGGTGAGCTAGTGGGTTGTTGTCAGTCAGTACTAAAACTTCAGCACCGGTCAAATATTCAGAGAATTTCTCGGTCATGGCCCATACCAGTGCCAACAGCTCCAATTTAAATGAACTATAATTCTCGGGGTTTCTTTCAGAATCTCTCAAAGACCGGCTGCCGTACGCTATGACCCTCTCCTGGCCATCCTGAAGCTGGGAAAGCACTGCTCCAAGACCATACAGGCTTGCATCTGTATATAGCTGGAACGGCAAGTGGTAATCAGCATATGCCAAGATTGGGGCTGTTGTCAGTGCATCCTTCAATGCCTGGAAGGCTTGTTCCTGTTCAGGTCCCCACTTCACGGACCGGTTCTTTGGACCACCGGATGTGCCTCGTAGGAGAGCATTAAGTGGTGCTGCTACCTTGGCGAAATCCTTAATAAACCGTCGATAGTAACCGGCTACTCCAAGGAACGCCCTCACTTCTCGCAGGGTAGTCGGTATCGGCCAATCTTGAACAGCCGCTATCTTGTCTCTTGATGGTCTCACCCCTTCTCCTGATACGCGGTGACCCAAGTAATCAATTTCAGATTGGAACAACCGACATTTACTGGGTTTCAATTTGAGCCCATGTTCCCGCAATCTTCTAAATACTTGCCCCAACTGGTGGAGATGGTCTTCAAAGGTCGCAGAATACACTATAATGTCATCCAAGTAGATGAGAGTGAACTCAAAGTTGAAGTCACCGAGACATTTCTCCATCAACCGCTGAAACGTTCCGGGTGCATTTGTCAACCCGAAGGGCATCCGGTTAAATTCGTATAGTCCCATGGGCAAGATGAATGCCGTCTTCTCCTTGTCTTTTGTGGCCATCGGCACCTGCCAATACCCACTAGCCAGATCTAGTGAGGAGAAGTACCGGGCTCTCCCTAGCGCTGAGAGGGACTCCTCAATCCGTGGCAAGGGGTAGGAATCTCGTACGGTGCAAGCGTTTAACTTCCGATAGTCTACGCAAAATCGGATGGACCCATCTTTTTTTCTTACTAACACCACAGGAGCCGCCCAGGGACTCTGGCTTTCTTGGATGATCCCACCCTGTAGCATCTTAGCTAACAGTTCTTTCACTTCCTGATACAACTGTGGAGGAATTTGTCGGTAGCGCTCTCTAATTGGAGGGGTGTCTCCTGTGGGAATCTCATGGTAGATCCCTGTGGTACATCCAAAATCTTCAGCATACCGTGCAAAGGTGGCTTGGTTCTCCCACAACAGCTCATCTACCTTCTGCACCCATTCCAGAGAACATGAACTTACATCCATCTTCATCTGTTCTCGAATTGCACAGCCATTCCATTCAGAGGTGGGTTCCTCATCTTCTCCCATGGACACAGTTACGGTCCACTCATCCCTTTCAGTCGGCTTCAGCTGCATTGGAGTTACTTTCCTTACTTCCTCCGGAGTCACATAGATGTTAGCCAGCAGCCTCCCTGGGGTCAGGTCCACACTCTGGTCCTGAGTGTTTACACATCGAAGTGGTACTCTTCCATTGCGAACTATTGCCAAGGAACGGGCCACTAGCGGATCAACACCTCCTTCGGCTGCCTGCAGTGGTTCTACCAACACAGCTATGCCCTCTAGTTTCCGACAGGTGCCTACGGGCATGGACACTATTGTCTCCCGACTGGGTGGCAGTGTAACTTTTGTATGCAAAGGAACTGAAATTCGAGCCAGAGGACGCTGTGCATCTGAACTTTTCTGTAAGCCACATGTCCGGATCAGCCGCTGGAAAGCTGTTTGAGTAGGCCGATGGGTGGTGGTTTCTTTCCAATAACCGTGACCTTTCTTTTCAAAGAGGATCTGATCTAATTCTTTTAACACATTCATCCCCAAAATGACAGGGACCTTTACTTCATGTGACTCCTGTACCACCACAATGCCTTTCCTACCTAGATCTTGGCCACATACCCGGACATTCATCCAGGCCACTCCCACGACCGGAACTGGTAACTGGTTAGCTGCGACCACTCGTACGAATGTATGGGGATCATATTTCACATGTTGCCGGAAGTACCGTTCATAACAGTCTCTACTCAAGGTCGTTACTTGGGAACCCGTGTCAATCATCCCGGTAACCGGAATACCCTCCATTTCCACCTGTATGACAGGACTTGCAGCGATCAGGTCATCATCAGGGCATTCTCCCCACATAGTCTCCTTGTCAGTCTCCCCTACTACACGCCCTTCAGCAGCAGGGGACTTCAGTTTAACGGCGGTCTCTCATAAGTTTGTCGCTGCTCTGGACATCTAGCAGCAACGTGGCCCATCCGTCCACACTCCCAGCAGCGTATCCCCCGTCGTTCTGGCCATCTGTTTGGGCCCCTTCGGTAAGCCCCTTCGATTTCTCCTGAGCACTGCACTAAATGATTTGGACCCCTTCGGTAGGTCCTATCCTCACCCCTCCAGCGGGGTGGTGGGTGATTCTGACTTGCTGGGTGTGGATGGCTCACCCTTTCATCTCCAGTCTTCTGGAAGTCTGCAATTTTCATAGACTGCTCATCACAACGAGTGTGCAAGTGTTCCATTTGTTCTTGCAGTTTCTGCATTACTGTGAGAATTTCTTTAACCGTCCCTTTTTCTACTGTCTCTGAGCCAGAACTAGCCCCCTGTGACAAAGTAACTCCAACTGCGGTCTGCGGCCTCGGGACCATACTATTGGCACGGGAGATGGCCTCTACCTGTACATCATGGAATTTAGCATCAGTCTCTCGTCGTATAAAATCCTGCATAGTCACAGTTAAACTGCCGTCACGTATCCCCAGGACAAACTGGTCACGGAGAGTCCGATCAGGGTTACAGAAGGCTGGCGAGCCCCCTCTTTCCTTCCTTTGAATATCTCGGAGCAGTTCTTGTAGGGCATTTGCATATTGGGGAAGGCTTTCATTCTCCTGTTGTACCCTCTGGAAGAACCGAGCCTGCAGAGACCCCAGCAATGCAGTTTCTCCATAGATGGTTTCTAGAATCTGGACTACTTGCTCAAATGTCTGCCTTTGTTCAAATGGCCTCAGTATCACCGTGGTCTTAGCTTCCCCTTGTAATGTCAATATTGCTAGCTCTACTAGTACTTCTGGTGCGGTCTGGTACATTCGCTGTATCATTCGTATCTGTTCCACCCACATACTCACTGACATATTATTGCCATCAAATTTAGCTAACTGACTCATTATAGCCCCTGCTGGCATTCTTCCTCCAGCACCATTCTCCCGAACGGGTGCGTCACCGTCCATTCTGGTAAGCGGATCCTGCCGACTACGCCAATTTGTGAACCGAGAGCAAGGCAGGTGGTTTGGACTCCGCAACCAGAAATGAACGCACACGCGGTAGTTCAAGAAAAAAATATATATTTACTATAAGTTAATAAAGGCTAGTTAAAGGTAAAATGACAGGGCTAAAGACAAGCAAAATATACAATATAGCATGAACAATTTCAAGGCAAATTCTGCAATGGTTTCTACTTTTACTCTGTCCACGTCTGCAGTATGGACACTGAATGAACAATATACTCAAAACTATCCCTAACTGACCCTGACATCACATTTGGGTGCACCCCCTTTTCCCCAGTGGTCCAGGTGGACCGCTTACAGTCCGTAGAAGCGCGCGGTGGGGCCCAAAGTCGGTCCTTTCTTTTATAGTGAAGCGTCCTCTCCTCACGGTTATCAGGAGAAATGGGAGAAATGAAGTCCTCTTTAACAGACAGGGAAACCAAATGAATGCAATGTAATCCAACAGCAGATTCCACTCAGCACACTGACAGTCCTGCCGAATCCATACACTGAGCTGGGATGTAAGCCGGGATTTAGCAGGTGCCGTCCAGTACATCAACAGCACTGCGAGTCTCTATCTGTGGTATCCAAATACACAGTCACAATGTCAGTCTCACTGATCAGCCACTGAGCACAGTTCCTTTCACGTGGACTCACTAGTCCTGTTGTCTCTTTACACTCTGTTTGTCTCTGGACCAAGATACAGCTTAGCTGTACAGAAAAATCTCCACACCAGTTCAATACAACACTTGCCAAGATGGCTGCTGCTCTCTGTCTCGTCACTTCCTGCTTCTCTGCTCACACTCTGTCTGCAGAACAGGCAGGCTGACATAAAAGGGGGGGGGTCTCACTCCAGCATCATGTCACAATTACAATGGCTGCTGTCTTAAAGGAACAGAATCACAGAAATACATTCAACATTAACAGTTTATACAGACAAATAAAGTTTAGGACAACATTGGCTGTCTCTTACATATTTATCCAACCTTGTCCACTATGTTACTATGGCACACACCAAAAGTTTTTGAAACACTTGTTAAGCACAGCAGAAGAGTGTGCACAGAAGTCACAGAGTCCTATAGAGATAAGGTAGAGGCCCCACACCCCTCCATGGGAGCCCTATTATGGGTCCAAACTAAACATAGCTGTAATATGGCGTGTGCTTGTGTAATTTAACTAAGTTCTAAGTAAATATACTGTATGTTTTTCAGTGGCGGCTTCTGCAAATAGTACATCTGGCTAGTTATTCAGTGATACATTCCTAGTATCTGGATTTTACTTTGCTTTATATGTGAGTGAAGCAATGAGTATTACAAGAATATAAAGATTCCACCTTAAATGCAGATTTCAATTAAATGAAGGAGTCTTCAAACATTTTATTGTCTCTTTTCAGATGAGCCGCAGCGTAAAAGTCTAACATACATGTTCCTTTGGGAACATAGCTTATAGTTTTAACCAGCTACTTGGCAACACAGGGTTCAAGAGAAAGCTGCACCAGCTGCCAAGCCCGCCAGCAAGAGATAGCTCTTGCGGCAGAGTAAAACTGCGCTGAAGGGCCAGGGATGAGCGTTCCGCATGATGGGAGAGTCATTAGGCAATGAGCCATATTACGGAGCACCGTTATCAGGAGTAAAACAGACGCACTGGGTGTTATGAAGCACAGCCAAGTGTGAGCCTTGCCCCCAGGGCTCTATTACACTGAGATAACCATACACCCCGCAGTGGCCTTATTGCCATCATAAAACATCTTTATTACAGAAAGGATACCAACAACCCTTGCAGTGCCAGAGGGGTATCAACAGGTGCCATCTAATGAGGGGGATTTAACCCCTTCACCCATTATAGATATAACAATTTCTCATATAGAAATGGAATGAACTCCCTATTTCTGCTGTGAGTGAATGTAACTCTCATACATGTTTCATTATGGAATAATGAGTAATGGAATTTCTCAGGATTTCTACTTGCTATCAGTCAATGGAAACTTTCTTGTTTACAGTTTGGGCTAAAAACTCAGAAATCAAAACATATCACGGGTCGGTATAATATATCCAGTATAAGTGTCCCTAGATGTATACCACTGTATCCCGTGATATAGGTTTTCTTGCAGGATCCATTGCATTGAAAATCGTAAGGGCTTATTCACACATCCCTTTTAACGGACCTAAAAAATTGTCCATTAAAAGAACTGACATGTTCTATGTATGTCTGTTTTGATGGACACACAGACAGGCCCGATAGAAATCAAAGGGCCAGTTTTTAGGCAAAGGCCCCACATAGCATGCTGCAGCCAAAAACTCTGCGGGAAAAACCACGATGGAAATGCATTGTGGTTTTTCCACAGCGCTTGTCACAGAAAGTCTGCAGAGTTTTCCTCTGCGGACTTTCTGTCCCTATTATACCTATAGAGAAAACGCCAGCGTTTCCATAGGTATAATTGACATGCTGTGATTTACAAAAACGCAATGTTTTTTTAAATCACAGCATCTCCGCTGTGGATATTTTTCTGCAATGTGTGGATGGGATTAGCCAGAATCTCATCCACTTTGCAGTTACTGTAAAATGGTGCGTTTTTTAAAATAAAGTTAAAAAAATTTTGTCAAAAGGACACTGCTTAGGAATATGATATATGGAATATATGCTGTATGGACTTCCTGAAGTATACACCAAACATGGGGTTCAAGTGCATTGCCTACAGAGCTTTATCTACACCAGTATTGTACAATATATTTGATAACTCTCAGGAGGACAATAGAAGTTGGTGTTGCTATGTTTTACTTGACTGGACATCCTCTTTATGGCCAGTTTCAGTCTATGAAATCCGAACCATATGTTGGTAACATTACCCGCACAAGACACTGAGCAAAGACCCAAACTCAAACCAACTATAGTCATCTATGATGCTAGGAAACCCTGCCTCCAAAATTGTTCCACCAAACATATGCAATTGTATTCTTTTGTTTCATGTCTGCCATTGACTAAAATTGATAAAAAAAAGATATACTATACTTTTTCATATATAATGTAGTTGTATTGGAAAACTCCATTCGCAACAAGTGTGGTGGCAATAAATTATATTCACAACTGGCTGCTTTATGCAACTTTTGACTGGAGTGTCTTCAAAAGCATACAGGTAAAGCTTGCAATCAACATAAACTGGAAGTAACCTGCAGTTCCCCAGTCCTCACCAGCATACCTGTGGGGATGGAGTCTCCCTCTCCTACATGTAGTCTTCTGGAATGTTCTTCTTGGTAGTCATTGCTGGTCTTGTCTGCACAGACCCAGCATTAAATACAGTGAATTACAATGAATGTCTCTCAGCAACAGTAACAAGAAATGTCTCAGCTTCAACAGTGTGAACAGTTTAACTCTTGAACAACAGGATCAGAGTCAATAATACACTTGAAATGCCACAACTTTTCCCCATCAAACAGTCTTTTGAACATTGACAATTTTCCATCAATGGCTGTCAGTATGGCTACCTCACAAGACTGATACTAAGGGGGTTACTCCTTTGGCCACCAACACCAACAGAAACTCACTTTCCTTCTCTGACGCACATTTCACGCTACATCACGGGTCCACAGTAATCTATGCTGAACCCAGTGCTCATTCTCTGTGTTTCCCCATAGCAAATCACAACTTAATTGAAAACCATGTTAAAACTGCATATGGTATTTGATGCGGTTTTAATCACAGCTCAATTGCAGTGTCTGAATATAACCTAAGGCTTTATTTCAGCAATTGCTGGATACTCACACGAACAGGATTTTAGTGTCTGACCGTGACCAAGTCTTTTCTTGACATTATGCTTGGTAAAAATCACATTATGGCAGAATCACTGTTTACAAGATAAGATTATTTATGAGTTCAAGGAAAGTCCATAGCCTAAAAGATTCTTGTAACATTCTTAATAGTGCCGCATTTAATCTTGTCATGGTCAGATTTAGCATGTCTTGTGAGCTGCATCATATTCCCACCGCTCTATCACTGTATCTCTCCAAGGTCCAGGCCTCCACAGGATGATTGTAGAGCGCCACTGCTGCAATAAAATAAAGGTAATAGAACAGCAACATTGAAAACAAGTTTAGAAAGAAAGCAGGTAAAATATTGGAAAAAGTAGTTACAGTCAAAAAATATAGTACATACCATATAGATAATGACAGGTACTTAGTATAGGACCTGCAATGGAAGGAGAACACGTTTATGGGCAAGACCTTACTGGGTCACAAAATAACCCTATGGTATTTTATTCACATTGGCATATTATTGTCTTGAGGGTGAAACATTCAGTACTGTGCAAACTTATTGGGTAGGTGCTGGAAAGTAATAAAAGTGTTAGATTATTTTTGTCAATTTACAAAATAAAGTGAATAAAGAAAAGAAATCTAAATCCCATCAATATTTGGTGTGACCGCCCATTGGAGAAGGAGTCCTGGAAGTGATGATATGGCCCCCACAGAGCCCTGATCTCATCGTCCAGTCTGTCTGGGATTACATGAAGAGACAGAAGGATTGGAGCAAGCCTACATCTACAGAAAATTTGTACTTAGTTCTCCAATATATCTGGAACAATCTTCCTGCCGAGTTCCTTCAAAAACTGTGTGCAGGTGTAGCTTGAGGCTACTATTATGTTTTACAACATGGGTCCACTAGTGGATCCTCTGGTACTCTGGTGGAGCAAAACAACCCTGCACTTGGTAGGATTTTTTAGCAATGTATTTGTATAACTGATGCAAACGATCTCAGTATAATTTCTTCTTGTAGGTCCAATGTCCCTCAGTTCGACATTATGAGGCGTAGAGAAAGCCCTTTGTTAGAAGTGGCTGCTTTCTACCAAAGCTGTCCATGGATTATGTCTAGTATTACAACTTGGCTCCACTGAAGTGACTTGGAGTGGGCTGAGCAGCAACACCATAACAACCTGTGAAGAGCTGTGGCACTGTTTTTTGCAAGAAGGCAGCCATGGTTTTCTAAACCCAAGAACATCTATGAAGGAGTACTCCTACCTTAGACATTTATACCTATATGAATAATTGTGTGACAGATTAAGTATTTCCTTTGAGACCTGCACCTATGTGAAAAAAGGGTCCCTGCATCATAACTCCCATACAGGTGAATCGATAGTGTTGGGCACATGCATGGCCACCATTTTATTTGTCTTCCACTTGACTGCAGTGCCTGGGGCCACCTCACCATGTGGGTCAAGGGTCTGTGAACCCCTGGTCTTCCCATAGGCATATCCTGTGTATATTCCAAAAATGTCCAATGTGAGAATATCCTTTTTAAATGTCCCTTGCCTCATCATATGGTCTATAGCACAACTTGCCTTATGCTGTCTATACACCTAAGATAACTAGAGGCTAAACGCCCATTTGGCTGTCAGGCATCTCCCTAATTATCCTATAGAGATGGCAGACATCTCTTTCTACATATTATCCTTCCTGATCTTATATTAGACCTCATAGCAGGACATTGATAAATAGCTTATGATTAACCCCTGGATGGATGATCTGATCACAGCTGGATATGATGTAAAGTAGTCCATGGTGAGGTTTTATTTTTCTTCAATACTTATAACATTGATCCTGCCCAATGTTTCATGATCCTTCCTGGCTGCTTCATCAGATTATTCCAATGGAGATCAAGTTTGACATCTTAGATTTTTTTCTAACCACTCTGTTTATTACTCTGTGATGTTATCCAATGGTTCTTTGTGGCTTTGCATAATGGATCTTCTCAGACTACATCTTAAGGCACCCATAATGTGTAACGGCTTCAGATTAACCGAAAAACATCTCTAATATTGGAATTCCTCAATCTGGAAGTACTGTCTATGGCCACAAGTGCACTTGGACTATTGAAATGGTGATATAAATCTTGTTTCTGCACTTTAAAGAATACTAAACCTAGAAATGAATGATACATAAAATACAATTGCCCTCACTGTTTGCATTTTCATGGTTCTGAAACATACAGTGTTGTAGAAAACCTGGAGAGAACACAGGGGTTAATCTCCTGCTGGTCTGCTCCATCTTTGACTGCTTGCCAAATGAGGGGACAAGGCTTAGTAAGGTGAAAAAGCTTAAAGGGAATGTGTCGTCAGGAAATGACCTATTGTTTAAATCATGTTTTTATGTTAAAATATTTTTTAAGAATTTTTGATGATGTTGTTTTTAACTTTCCAAATTAATATCTATATTTTATTAAAAATTCCTAAAAATCTTGCAATTCCAACTTTTGCCACTAAGCCTAAAATATTCTGCGACTTCCTGTTTCCTATAGAAGGACCATGGCCCGTAGATACAGTGGACTGGGGCATACCTTACTCACTTGTATGGAAGAGTTTTCAAGGACAGCTCTGTGGCCTTGGCCAAGGTAATTGCATAGAGAGGGACGAGGAGAATAGATAAGCTGTGACCATCACTTATTGTGATTAGTGGATTCTGTGTCTTATCTACATACATATGATATTTGTCATCATCAGTGTGCTGATAATTGAGATGGCTGCTACAAAGAAGTCTCCTACAGAAATCAGAAAGTCTCAGCATATTATATTACCTAATGGACAGAAGTCAGAACTGCAGGATTTTTAGGATTTTTTTCAATATAGATAATATCATAGAAAAAACTTAAAACTCTCATCAAAAATTATTTAAATCTAACATATTTTTCAGATGCACTTTTCCCCAAAAAATTTGGGGAGCATATTGTACTGTGTGGGGGCCACTGTGGGGAGCATATTGTACTGTGTGGGGGCCACTGTTGGGAGCATATTGTACTGTTTGGAGGCCACTGTTGGGAGTATATTGTACTGTGTGGGGGCCAGGCGGTGCAGGCACATTAGGAGAAGAAAGACTGCGCCGCCCATATGTGCCTCCATCATGTGATTGGTGTGTCCAACATTAACATAGGCAAATTCCACACCTGTTGCAAAACTACAACTCCTATCATGCTTGGACAGGTAGGGATGATGGAAGCTGTAGTTTGGCAACAGCTGCAGAGCCACACAGGTTGTGCAAAACTGCTGTCCCCATACAAGAGTGTTGCACAACCTGTGGCAGATCTCCACCATAACAGTGGCAGTAGCAGATCCTCCCCTAATTTTTTTTTTCTTATTTTCCTCCTCTGAAATCTAGGTGCGTCTTATGGTCCAGTGTGTCCTATAATCCAAAAAATATGGTATTTTTAACATGATGGCGCCGCTGGAGTGGCAGCCTGTCTCAGCAGCTCTGAGTCTCTCTCTTATTTTTTTTTCTTTGTCTTGTTTTTTATCTCTCTACTTAAGGGACTTTGTACTATGAAGAAACACACAAAGACTTGGAATTGGACCTTTGTGATACTTTTTTGTTTTTATCTGTCTTTTTGTTCTGCTTGAAATGGGAACTATTATGTCTGCAGACAATTCTTTTGTCTACTCCAGGGAGAAACTTTTGCAGCTTAGAGACACAGCAGGGCTGCTTACCATTTGCCCAGACATCCCCCAAGAGCTCTGGAGAAGGAAAAGGAGGGGGAGGGGGTGCCGAGCTGGAATTCTTCAGAGGATTAAAAAGAGACGTTTCAGACCAGCTCTCCCCTCCATCATTATGGGCAATGTGAGATCTCTTGCAAACAAGATGGACGAACTAACAGCGCTCACCAGGCATAATCAGGAGTAAGGGTGTGCAGCATGATGCTAATTACAGAGACTTGGCTCACTGAGGTTACTCCTGACCCTCTGGTCTCCTTGGATGGTTTTAAATTCCTTCGGGCAGACAGGACAAGGGAGAGCGGTAAGAGGAAAGGAGGAGGGCTGGCAATGTTTGTGAATGATAGATGGTGTAATCCTAGGCACATTGTGATTAAGGAGCAAATTTTCTGCAAGGACATTGAACTATAGCTGTGAGCATGAGACCTTTCTATCTACCAAGGGAACTATCACATGTCATCGTGATAGCTGCATATGTCCCCCCTCTGCGAAAGCTAATGCGGCCTGCGAGGTCCTACAAGCCACGGTGAGCCATTTGTAGTTGAAACACCCCCAGGCTCTCTTTCCTGTGTCTGGAGACTTCAACCATGTCTCTCCATCTTCCACACTGCCCAGTTTCACACAGTATGTAACCTGCCACACAAGAGACAACAAAACACTGGACTTGGTCTTTGCCAATGCGAGGGAGGCATATAACTCATCAGCCCTACCACCCCTGGGAAGATCAGATCACAACCTAGTGCATCTCCGAACTGTGTACAAGCCACTTGTATGTAGAGAACCAGCTGTCACCCGCACAGTGAGGATATGGTCCGAGGAGAATGATGAGGCTCTGAGGGATTGTTTTGACACAACTGCATGGGAAGTTCTGCAGGATTCTTATGGAGAAGATATAGAAAGACTCACACACTGCATAACGGACTACATTAATTTTTGTGTGGACAACACAGTACCGACAAAAGTGGTGAGGTGCTTCTCCAACAACAAACCTTGGGTTAACTCTGATATAAAAACACTACTTAAGGAGAAAAAGATGGCATTCAGGACAAGAGATAAGGAGGGGTTGAGGGAAGTACAAAAGGAGCTGAGGCATCAAATCAGGCAGGGAAAAGCCAGTTATAAGGAAAAGATGGAAAAGCAAATGGAAAGAAAAGGGCGGTCTGGGAGAGGCTTAAGTCAATTTCGGGTCATAAACAGTCTGTCTGCCGAATTGAGGCAGATGTTAATTGGCTTAATGAACTAAACCTATTCTTCAACAGATTTGATCACACACCAGCTCCTCCCACCCCAGCATGTCCTTCAGTTCCCCCCACCACAATGACTTCACCCCATGCGGCTACCTCCCAATAGACCAGTAAATCCAGAAATCCGTCTTTATCTGACCACAGTCTGACCTTCACATGGGCCCAGGTGAGGAAGGAGATGAAAAAGATCAAGGCGAGGAAAGCCACAGGGCCAGATGACATCAGTGCAAGGCTAATTAAGACTTGTGGAGACCAGCTGTGTGGTATAATTACATATATTATAATATGAGCCTGAGGCAGGATATAGTCCCTGAATTATGGAAATCTTCTTCTGTGGTACCAGTTCCAAAGAAACCTCACCCTATGGACCTCAACGACTACAGACCTGTAGCACTGACATCCCACTTGATGAAGATCTTAGAGAGATTGGTTCTCACACATCTCCGCCCTCTAGTGAGCCCCGCTATGGACCCTCTCCAGTTTGCTTATTGGCCGGGCATTGGGTAGATGATGCCATCATCCACCTTCTGCACAGGGCTCTGTCTCACGGTGGAACACGGTGAGAATAATGTTCTTTGATTTCTCAAGTGCTTTTAACACCATACAGCCCAGGTTACTGAGAGACAAGCTGGGCCTTGCTGGAGTGGACCACCACCTCTCCAACTGGATCCTAGACTACCTCACAAATCGACCTCAATACGTGAGAGCCCGAGACTGTGTGTCAGATACCATGATCTGTAATACAGGGGCACCTCAGGGTACGGTTCTCGCCCCTTTCCTCTTCACACTGTACACTGCAGATTTTAGGTGCAACTCATCTAGCTGCTACCTACAGAAGTATTCTGACGACTCTGCAATAGTAGGTCTCATCACAGAAGATGATGACAGGGAGTACAAAGAACTGAACCGGGATTTTGTGGACTGGTGCCAGCGGAACCACCTGAAGATTAACGCGGGGAAGACCAAGGAGATGGTGGTGGACTTCCGTAAATGCAGATGCCCTCCTAAACCAGTGGACATCCTGGGGACAGGCATCGAGATTGTGAACACCTATAAGTACCTGGGTTTGCTCCTTAATAATAAGCTAGACTGGACAGATCATATGGAGGTCCTGTACAGGAAGGGCCACAGCAGGCTCTACCTGCTTAGGAAGCTGAGAGCCTTTGGAATCCGGGGGGCACTTCTTAGGACTTTCTTCAACTCAGTAGTGGCATCAGCCATCTTCTTTGGAGTGGCCTGCTGGGGGAGCAGTATATCAACCAGGGACAGAAATAAACTTGACAAGCTGATTAGAAGGGCCAGCTCTGTCCTGGGGAGCCCACTGGACCCTGTGCAGGTGGTGGGTGACAAAAGGATACTGTCCGTGGTGAGCTCCATGCAGAAGAAGAAGTCCCATCCCATGCATGAGGCTGTGATAGGGCTGGGCAGTACTGTCAGTGACCGACTGCTCCACCCTAGGTGTGAGAAGGAGCGCTATCGGAAGTCTTTCCTCCCCGCTGCGGTCAGGCTGTACAACCGACACCAACCTAAGCGGAGATCAATACACACAGAGAACTGAAATATCTTTCTGCCTGTTAAATCCCCCCCCCCCCCCTCCTCTGCTACTTTCTATCTGGTCTGTCTACTATCAATGTAATGCCTCTTACCTTGGAACATTTCTGTACATGTTGTATTTGTATTTGTATCTACTTATCTTATCTTTGCTGCTGTAGCACACTGAATTTCCCCATTGTGGGACTATTAAAGGACTATTATTATTATTATTATCATAAAACTTGTTTAAAAAAATAGGCTATTTTCTGGCAACACATTGCTTTTACTGGTCTTTTTATCCTAGTGCCGACAGAATGGGGAAGGGGGTCCTTATGCTCCAGCCAGTTGTCTTAAAATCAGGCACAGGATAGTTAGGAGAGCAATGGGAGACATGACTGAACTGGGACAACTTATATGTACATTTCTCAGTTTTAACTGTAGAATGAGAAAAAATCAGATCTTAGAAAACAAGGAAATTATGGGAGGATACTGTTAAAAATTTATTTTCTATTGGTTTTATTGTTAAAAATTGCAATTTCTGTGGTTAGTCTTTCTTTAAGTGGAGTCCTGCCCTGCAGATAGATTAATGAGCCTTTTGGAGCAATGAGGACATTGCAGCATAGCTGTTTAGAGCAATGGCAATGCCCTAGTTGCTTCAAAGAACTGACTTACATATTGAGAAAATCTGAGCAACAGAGGAATCAATTCACAAGGGGAAAAACTGTTCTATTCAGGTGACCTTAACCTATCTATCTGCAGGGCTGGGTTGATATGCTGTGTTCTGGTGACACTAACCTATCTATCTGCAGGGCTGGGTTGATATGCTGGGTTCTGGTGACAGACTACATTTAAGGCTTCATGCAACCATCATGTTCATGGAACTGTACAGCATTTGTAACAGGAGCTATTTTCCTCTAGATACAGGAAATATTCCACAATTTTTGTAACATTTATACAGAATCCATATAAAATCTAAAGTAAATTGAAAGCCCCTTTTACAAGAATGGCCCTATTATGTTCTTGTAAAAAAAAAAGGAACCCTAATTTGATCGTGTCTTAACATGTTCATGCAATTTTGGCCAGGTTAGCTGTCTATCTTATTTAATTATTATGCTTACTTGTATAGCGCCATCATATTCCACAGCGCTTTACAGATATATTGTCAGTCACTGTCCCATATAGAGCTCACAATCTACATTCCCTATCAGTATGTCTTTGGAATGTGGGAGGAAACCAGAGTACCCAGAGAAAACCCACGCAAACACAGGGAGAACATACAAACTCCTTGTAGATGTCCTTGGCAGGATTCGAACCCAGGACTTCAGCGCTAACCACTGAGCCACTGTGCGGGTTGACTCTTCCCTGATCAATTTCTACATGTCCAATAATTTTGTTTTCCTAGAAGTAAGCCCCGTGAAAGTTGTCCAGCATAGTTTTACCTTTACCCCCGTTCAGAACACATGTACACTTGTTCATGCACACTTGGCGGAATACTACATGCATGGACACTTGACTGAGTGACAGCTATTGAATGTGTATGCTTTAGCCCCATCTATCTTTACACAAGCATCTATTCCCTTGACCTTTCTCTTCCCATTTAATATCACTAAAGAAGCAAACTGCGGCATGCTGTGTAATTTTATATACACCACGTTCCAAATTATTATGCAAATTAGATTTTTCTCTGATTTTTCTAAATGGGCGATGCAAATGACAGTCAGTATAATTATCAAATCTTCAACCGAGTATAAATCACATTCTATTGGACAAACCTTCCAATGATAAAATTTTTTTTACAAATTAAAAAATCTAAATCTTCTGTTCCTAATTATTCTGCACAACAGAGTTTCTAAACATTTTATAGATTGTAAAGAACTGAAATTGGACACTTGTTGAATTTACAGCATTAAGAGGATACATTTACTGAAATCAAAAGCTATTTCAATCAAAAACATCTTAACAGTCCAAGTTACATGTTACCATAGGAGACCTTCTTTGTTATCACCTTCACAATTTTTGCATCCATTGAACTTGTGAGTTTTTGGATAGTTTCTGCTTGAATTTCTTTGCAGGATGTCAGAATAGCCTCCCAGAGCTGATGTTTTGATGTGAACTGTCTCCCACCCTCAGATCTTTTCACCCAACAAAATACTCTTGTCGCGGGCCTGTGACTTTCCTTACCAATCCCCACTCCTGCTCACTACTGCCTCCACTTCCCGTTATTCCCTCCAGGGGGCCCCAGCGACATGATATGGGATGCATGGAGTGCTCTGGAGGGCAGGAGGGGAAGCAGAGACGGCTGTGAGCAGGAAACAGCAGTAAATAGGACCACGTTGCCTGCTGGGGTTACTCCAGGTGGTAATGGCATATTAAAAAAAAAAAAAGCTGCAGGTCACGGGCCCTGTGGCAGCCGCTATGGCTGCTATGGCGGTACTTACACCACTGCTCAGAGGTATTCTTTGCTGCATGAGATGGTGCCAAAGGACCTACCAGCTCTCTCCCTATGGTTCCGTCCCAAAATATGACTCCACCACCTCCTAGCTGATCTTTCAGTCTTGTTGGGACATGGTGGCCATCCACCTACTATCCACTACTCCATCCATTTGGACCATCCAGGCTTGCATGGCACTGATCAATAAACAAGACTTTTTCAAAGTTAATCTTCATGTATGTCTGTGCCCACTGCAACAGTTTCTGCTTGTGACCACTGTTTAGGGGTGGCCGAATAGTAGGTTTATGCACAACTGCAAGCCTCTGGAGGATACAACACCTTGAGAATACCTGTATGCTGCTTTGTAATGGTATTTTAGCAACTGCTCTCTTAATCCGATGAATTTTTCTTTCAGAAACCTTCCTAATTATGCCTTTATCTGCATGAACCCATCTGTGCTCTGAATCTGCCTCAGATCTCTTCACAGTACGATGATCACACTTACATTTTTGTGAAATATCTAATATTTTCATTCCTTGTCCAAGGCATAGCACTTGCATGTCAATTATACCTGTGGAAACACCATCATTTTCTGTATAGGTATAATAGGGGCAGAAAGTCTGCAGAGGAAAACCCTGTGAAAATGTAAGCCTTAGCTTTAGACTGGGGCCCCACGTAGCGTAAATCCCATGACTGTAAAACCGTGGCATTTCAGAGTACCTGCAAAGTGGATGGGATTCTAGTTAATCCCATACACACATTGCAGTAAAAAAAAAAAAAATTGACGGTGGAAATGCTGCGATTTCAAAAACTGTTGCATTTTTGTAAATCGCAGCATATCAATTATACCTATGGAAACGCTGACGTTCTCTGTATAGGTATAATAGGGACAGATAGTCTGCAAAGGAAAACTCTGCAGACTTTCTGTGAAAAGCACTGTGGAAAAAAAACGTGATGTGTTTCTACTGTCTTTTCCACATCGCTTTTTCGCTGCGGCTCTCTATGTGGGGCCTTAGCCTTTCCTTTATTTGGGCTCACCTGGCAAACTAAATATCACAGGTATTTGAGATTGATTTCAGTGATCCAAAGAGCCCTGCGACACAAAACCATCTATGAGATTAATTGAAAAACAAAAAAAATTAATCTTTAAAACACTTAAATCCGATCTGCTTAATAATTTGGAACGCGGAATATTACAGCCGTATTCACTGCAGGTATAAAATAAATAATGGAGACTTCCAGCATTTGGTGCTGAATATAAAGGGAAATCTGAAACAAGTTCCTTGTGTAAAATACAACGTTTTAAGGACACCTTTGGAAACGCACAGCACAAATCACCATATGTCATAAAGAGACTATTTTTATTCCGAGGTTAAAATGAGTTTCTTTTTACAGTGCATATTTTATAGAGAACTAGGCCAGTTTTCCGTTTCATGGTTTGACCCATAGGTAGTAAAATAAAATTTCTCCTTTGCAACAGACACAAGCAAAAAAAAAAAAAAAAAAGGAAGGAAAATCAATGCATGTTTAATGCTCTCAAAGAGACAATATTAACATAAGCGTAAAAATGAACACAGATCTGTAATGATTTATCCGGTTGTAACGGAGCGAGATATACAGGGCTGATGTTTGCTTGTTTCTCCCGTTTCTGTGGCAAGCAGCTTGTGCGTCGGAAAAATTTCCACCTATTATTTATAGTTTTTTCACTGCATTGGAAAAAAAGAGGTAAAGTAAAATAATTACAAAATATATTGGGTTAATAAATCAGAATAGGAACAGCGTGTCGGAAAAGCCTCATAAAATCTTATAGCTAAATAATGCCTACAATCAGTGTTCTTTGTTTAACATTTTATGTGTATTGATAAATGAAGATGCATTTAAATAATTCAGGCCAAACATTAGCTGTAAGCACGTCATTAATAAATAATGCCGCCCGGACGAGGAGGTGGGGGCAGATTACAGATAATATTAGCTGAGAGCCGCAGCTCCCAGAACTGACACGCAATATAGTAAAGTAATGCCGAGTATGTCCCGACACAGACTCCTGTGCAGCCGAACAACCCCACAGATCATTAATTCACACTCAGTGCATGAACCTTGTGTGCTAACTTCCTTCAGACACCTTTATTAAACACCTCAGACACATAGTAAATACCAAGCCATGTCTCATCCTTAGAATATCTTTACACATCCCTAGAATGCCTCAGCTTTACAGCTATTGTATTTAAGCAGGAGAATATATTGAGCCACATAGGGAACAGCACCTCCTTATTGTTACCCAGGACTCGTTTGCAGAAAAAAAAAATACTCAATATTATGTAGACGTGAATTTGCTTGAAGATTCTCGAATGTCGAAATGCACTGTATGTTTTATGCGAAAGTGCCAATGCCAATAACCCACAACTAAAGGCTTTGACCCATGTTAAAAATCACCAGTGCTAGTTTATATTCTGTCTATTCTGTCTGGTTTATCTTGCTTTTTTGCCTTTTGCCCTCTTGCCACAAAAAACATAAACTTGGGAACCAAACAGACAACTATAAGTCAACAATGTCAAGGTTCTAATAATAACATTAATAATAATAACTTTATATATATAGTGCCGACATATTCTGCAGCACTTTACAAATCAGAGGATAATAATAATAATAATAATAATAATAATAATAATAATAATAATAACAATAAAAATATGCATTTAAGGTTCTGGTGATAATGGAAGTTATGACACTGGTGTGAACATACAATACTATATACAACACACAGGGCAAGAAATTGATTAAACCAGTAGCAATTTACCCATAACTTTAGGATAGTTTACATATAGTTATATATTATGTCTCCGCATTAAATAGTTACATTATATATATATATATATATATATATATATATATATATATATATACATATATATGGTAAGCAGGCTAAGGGTAAGATTGTGGATGGCACTGAGGTCGCTAGTATCAGTGAAGAATGGGTCTGGGATTTGGGAGTTACTGCAGGTCCACTCCTATACTCCAATCCTGGTGTTACTAACCTGAACTTGGTGCCCCAGGTGTGTTCAGTTCTCCTTTGAACTATTTCTGTGCCCCTGAAGTTAAGGAAGGTTTATGTTACCTTTTCTTTTCATTTCTGCTGAAGAAAGCCGTTTTAAATTGCCATGTATGAATTGTATCCAATAAAACTGGACATGTGGATTGGTACCTACGCCTATGTGTACCTGAAGGTCCCGTGTTTACAATATATATTCATATACAGTACTGTGCAAAAATGAAGTAATAAAGAAAAAGGAAATCTAAATCATGTTGCAGCATCCTAGAGTGTTTCTACTGTCTTTATTTTCTGTGCCTCCGGTTATGTTATATGTATGTATTGTGTATGTGTTTTATATATTTTATTGTCATGCATCTTCCCTTGTGTGTTTTCCCCTTGGTTTACCCCACTGTTTGGTTTGCCCTTCACTTGGTTCAGCCTTGGACAATCAAAGCCCACTGGGTGGGGTTTTGAGGAGACAAAAGTCTCCAGAAAACCACTGGAGCCTGAGTAGTTGAGTAGACAGTGTTGTAGCAGTGAGTGTTGGCACTACGACATTGTGCCCTTCGGTTTTCCAACAGCCCCTGAGGGAGAGAGGAATATCGGCCCAAACTCTGCCAGAGACAGCCTTGAAACATGGATAATTAGCCTGTCTTCTGCACAGACTTCGTGCCAGGAGGAGAGAAGGAGTCCCATATGCCAGGAACTGTTTTCCTGGTCCCACCTCACAAGGTATCTGTGCCCAAGGGACTTCCTTGCTGCCAGCCTTCAGACCTATTTATTGGCTGAGGCTAGGCTTACTGTTGTTGGAGTGAAGAATAAAGCATCTACTTACCATTTGGTCTGGGCATCCCTTATCCCCACGTTTGGGTGTACCTAATAGTCGGGAGACTACCTCCCCCATCAGGAAGCTGCACTGTCGTTCCTGCTATCAGCATCAGGGCCCTTCTGAACACCATCACACTGGCTCAGGGTAAGAGAGACCCCTCTTCAACTGGAAGCGCCCTGAGGGAACTACTACTACCACCACCATCTGGTAGCACGCAGGCCCCTCTCGTCAGTGTCTGGCCTAGGAGTTGTGCTGGGGGAGATCGGTCTATCTGATGACATCTTCATAACCACTACTACTCCCATCCCCCGGTTCCCACCATATGGGTTGTGGCACCATCAATATTTGTTGTGATCGCCCTTTGGAGGAGTAGTCCTAGAAGTGATGATATGTCCCCCACAGAGCCCTAATCTCAACGTCATCCAGTCTGTCTGAGATTACATGATAGTAGTATAATGTTGTACCGTGTTAGCCATTGAAAGTAGTGGAAGAGTGAAGAAATCAGGCGATACCTTTTAGAGGCTAACTGAGTATATTTATAAGTAAGCTTTCAAGAGTACTGGCTCTCTTCTTCAGACATGGTGTTATACAAGAACTGAAAATTCACAGATTATTTATACTCTATACACATGATCTTCAAAGGATTTTAGAGTCCTTAAAAAACCAAAACAAAATGCAATCTAAGTAGAGAAGTTATTTACAACAGGTCAAAAAACAATCTGGAAAGTTGTGGTGTGTGACAGAGGGATCTGTTATCTGTTTGCTATCAGGAGGTGATTTGTGACCCTCACAGTTCATACATAGTGTGACATGAAGCTGGCATGAATATTGAGTTCAGTTCATGGTTCATACATAGTGTGACATGAAGCTGGCATGAATATTGAGTTCAGTTCATGGTTCATACATAGTGTGACATGAAGCTGACATGAATATTAAGTCCAAATTGCAGAGTTTGAAATTTTTGCATAAACTTGTATTCCGATTCTTTCCTTTTCTCCTGCGTCTTAAAATGTCCCATTAAAACCACAACCCGCAAATCTTCAATAGAGTGGTTTTCTCCGGAGAAATGTGCGGCCACTAGGAGATCGGTTCTGCTGTTATTAATATTGGATCTATGTGAGTTCATTCGTTGACTAAGTCTCTGCCCTGTTTCCCCCGCATAGAGTCCTGTGGTGGGACATTGCACACACATTATGAGGTACACCACATTGGAAGACCTGCAGGAAAATTTCCCCCTAATTCTGTGCACCTGTTGTGACTGTGGGATAGGTACACTGTCAGCGGTGTGGATGTGCTTGCAGGTCATGCATCTTTTTTGAAGGCAAGGTGAGGTGCCATTTTCAGTTGGGGCCTTCAGGGCACTCCGGACAATAATATGCCTCAGGTTTGGTGGTTGTCGAAAGGAAAGGAGAGGGGGGACTGGAAATATGTCCTTGAGTCTGTTGTCCCTATGTAGCACAGGTTGGAGCTCCTTGGTAATCCTTCGTAGGATCTCCAGCTGTGGGCTGTAAGTGACAATTAAGGGCACTTGGGCATCTTTCTGGGTCTCTCTATATGTGAGCACACTGTCTCTGTTAATGGCTGCCGCTTTACTTAATTGGTTGTCCGTCACTTTTGGTTTGTATCCCAATTGGTGAAATTTCATCCTCAGATCCAGGAGGTGCTTGTCCAGGTCTGCTTTGTCAGAGCAAATACGATTGTATCGTATAGCCTGGCTGTAGATAATAGATTGTCTTGTGTGCTTGGGGTGGAAGCTGTCGTTTCTCAGGTAGGCCGTTCTGTCTGTGGGTTTGTGGTATATCGATGTGAGTAGCCGGTGGTCTTTGATGTATATTGTGGTATCCAGAAAGTGAATTTCACTCCCTGAATAGCTAAGTTTAAGGTTGATGGTAGGGTGAAAGTCATTGAAGTCATTATGGAATTGAAGTAGGGCCTCCTCACCTGCAGTCCAGATGACAAGGATATCATCGATATAACGAAGGTAAATCATAGGTTTGGTGGTGCATGTTAATAAATATGTTCCTTCCAGTTCTGCCATAAAGAGATTTGCATACTGGGGTGCACATCTGGTCCCCATTGAAGTTCCCATTCGCTTGGATTACATGAAAAAGACAGAAGGATTGGAGAAAACCTACATCCACTGAAGATCTGGACTTAGTTCTCCAAGATGTCTAGAACAACCTCCCTGCTGAGTTCCTTCAAAAAAAGTCTGCAAGTGTACCGAGAAGAATTTATGTTAGGCAAATATTGATATGGTATAGATTTCTCTTTTCTTCATTAACTTCATTTTACTAATTAATAAAAATAAACTATTAACACTTCTATTTCTGAAAGTACCGAATCCAAGACCTTACAGGCCGTATACAACAATAGATTATCCAAAAAAAATATATAATCCAAAATAATAATCCCAATAATACAAAAATTTATATATAACTTTTAATTGATTAAAGTTAAAAATCACGACAACATATAACCACCCTAAAAGCAGCACAATGAATTATTCCTCAAAATATAAAAAAAAAAATATATGTAATTTTTTTGTTTTTAAATTACATATATTTTTTTTTTATATTTTGAGGACTAATTAATTGTGCTGCTTTTAGGGTGGTTATATGTTGTCGTGATTTTTAACTTTAAACAATTAAAAGTTATATATTAATTTTTGTATTATTGGGATTATCATTTTGGATTATATATTTCTGAAAGTATTCTTACTTTGCAAAATTTCTTTCCACACCTGCCTAGAACATTTGTACAGTACTGTATATACATCACAAGCTCACATCACCTAATTTGTCAATGTAAATATGGAATCACTAAGATAGGGTTAGTCTGGACTCCAGTCACGTTATGTTGCTGAAAAGCAATAAAGATGGCCAAGCGTAAGAATCTGAGGGACATGCACAAAACTGATGGCTAGCCAATTGGGTCTGAGTATCTCCTAAATGCCAGGTCTTGTGGGATGTTCCTGGTATGCAGTCATTCGTTTTTACCAAAAGTGATCGCAGGAAGGATAACTGGTAAATTGGCAACAGGGTATTGCCAAGACTCGATGCACATGGGGAGCAAAGGCTAGCCAATCTGTTCTCATCCCATGGAAGAACTACTACAGCACAAAACACTAAAAAAGTTCAAGGGGATTTCCCATGAGCATAACCATATTTAAAGGGAGTCCGTCAGCACAAAATTGAGATATAAATTAATCCCAGTACCTTGCAGGGCTGTCAGCAGTTTATAATGATGTATTTCTTATTCAGGACCGCTGCTCCATCTTGTAAAAATTGTCCTTTTATTCCTACACAATTGAGCAGACCTTGGAGGTCCCAAGGAGTTTCCAAGGAGGATCTGCTGCTACCTCCTAATTCCATATACCACAGAACACTTTCATAGGTTAAGTGGAGTCCATATCTCTATGGATCAGAGACATTTTGGTGGCATGAGAAAGGCCTATGCAATATTAGGCAGGAGGTATTAATATTATATAATTTTTTACCCACTTATCTTTACTTTGTTTGCTGGCTCTTTGTGGATATGGTAATAGTCTGGTAATGAAAGGGTAAATTTGTTTATTATATGGAGTAAGAAACAAATAATTATCTTCAGACCCCTGAGTAACTTCTGTGTCTCCACCAGAGAGCGAGAATCTAGGCCACAGATGTGATGGAATGGAGACGTGCGGCAGAGTGGGAGAAGGCGCCCCTTGAGGGAACGTGCAGTGTTTGAAGTATCCTCACCTGACAGACAGGGAACATATGTGTAAGCTGACAGGTGATATCTGGGGAGGTTAAGGGGATGAAGAAAGACAGAAGACAGATGGTGGGGCAGGTAAGTCACAGTCTCAACTGAGCAACAGGACAGAATAATGCAAGACGCTCATTGATGAACATCACTAACAGAAGCTGATACACCACGCAACGCAAGTGTTACTCTACGGAACATCAAGCAATGAGCACATACGTGGATATAGCAAAAGGAACAACTGTTTCGTCCCAAAATAAATTTGCACGTAATAAACACAGACGACTACAGAGAAGGAGACATTTTCTCCATGGTTAGGATGTGAGTTCACATGTTGAAGTTCTAGTGCAGTTTTTGGAAAACCTAAGAGAAAAATCTGACATGTGACGTGAGGCATACAGAAATTGTATTTTTATAATTGAAATGTTAAAGTGACTGTCCAGGTTGACGGATATTTTGGACATGATGTCAGGCCTGACATAACTCCTATAGCATTGTGCTAATAGTGATAAGCTGCAAATGCGATCCTGGTGATGGGGATTCACTTCAATATACATTTCATACTTAGGAAGGCCATACAAATGTGATTAATGTTGGCCAATTTTGACTGGACTGGCCATTCATTGAATGTGTCTAGGGGTGCTTATAACCTTTTGCTGACAGCAGAGATTGGGGGCGATAAGAATTGGACTGTTGGTAGTGGCATAGCTATAGGGGGTGCAGAGGTAACAATTGCAACTGGGCCCTGGAGCCAGAGGGGACCCAAAGGATTCTCTACAACATAACGACACCTAGTATTATACTGTGGTAATAGCACATGATAAATGGGGCCCCCCATTACAGATTTTGCATTGGGGCCCAAGTTACACCTCTGAATGTTCAACATGCCCAATCCTTTAGTATTTTGGGGAGACAACCTACTGCTCAAGGTGTCTGGCAGCAGCTTACTCCCCTCTCCCTAGTGAGAACACCTGCATGCTTAGCTGGGCCAAGAATGCAGTTGTATGGAAGTGGGTTAGATGAAATGGTTGTTGGCCAAAACTAATGTGTATTGCCAACCTAAATGCAGCTCTGGCTCTGGCTGAACTGAGTTTGCAAGTGAATGAAGGGTCAGAAGGAATAGCTGTCAGCTGAATGACCATTCTAATGTTTACGGCCAACCTTATAGTTCTTCCCCCTGCCATTTTAGGGAAACTGTTATGTAAGACTGGGTCGACACCTGTAGTTAGTACATGGAGTGGAGTGGACAGGCCCATGTGATGTGACTTACTAGTGTCTTCCTGTGTACACTATTCTGATACGGTGACAGGGAAGAGGAGTCACAGGATACAAAGGCTAAGTGGATATTTTTAAAACACCTATTTCAAAGGTGGGGAAGATCCAGAATGGCTGACCAGTCAGGGACTGGAAAATCATGTTAAGGCCCCACATAGTGAAATACAGCTAAAAAATAAATAAACATGGAAATAAATACAAACAAAATGCATTGCTTTTTTTCCATATTGTTTTTCAATGAGTTTTTGTTGCATTTCTTTCTGCATTTTTTTCTTCCCTTATTAAATCTATAGTAAAAATGCTTGCAATTCTGCAGCTAAAATTAACATGATGTGTTTTTCAATTTCTTTTCTTCCGATTAACTAGAATCTCATTCACTTTGCTGGTGTTGCTTTTCCGCAAAAGCCAAATACGCAGGGGACTTAACCTCAAAACAGAATTGTAAGCTCTCCTATAATGTCTATATTAATAAATACTTATATTTTTCATTAGATAACATTCTGTTGCATTTTTTTATACCTTTTTTTGTACCGTCCCTCTGTTAACTAGGTCTTAACAAATGGTTTCATGGCTGAAAACGAACAATGTTTATGCAGCCTGGATTGTCACCTATACATAATCCTGCATATGCCCCTGCACCTCTATTTCTAATTTCTAGGTGACTTTCCGAATTCTAGTGGCAGCTCAAAGTTAAGCCAAGTGGCTCAGAAACCATATCTGTTTGTTAAGCAGTTGGTTTGCTTGTTAAGCAGCGTCTCTTTATCCTATTGATGTTATTTATTAGAAAATTGGTTAGAATAGGTAAAGCAATCCCATAGAGATCAACACAGACATTTCCGTCTGGGATGGAGACATATACACAATGATATATCACTGGCAACTTCATGGTTTCTGTAGTAAGAGCCACTAACTTTAGTGGAAAAACTGATGCAGAGAATTGATCTAAATGCCGATAGATCCTGGAGGGGTGGGGGTGGTGTTATCCCCCCCTGGAAGGGCATAAATTACTGTATGTATAATTAATAGCAGATTGAAGATACTACACTATTTTAAATTTTAACCAAATTACACTGTTTAGTCATGTAATTCTGTGCTCATGATCAGAGCTGGATATACTATGTAGGAAAACCAGTTTACATACAGAATATTCCAGATATAGATATTCACAAGGGTCTTTGGCTGTAATGTGGAGAGCATAAAGCTGGCCATACACGCTAGATACCGTCAGCCGACAGCTATTTCTCAACCTCCCCCCTCCATGATCATGAACGCTTGGCCAAGCATGCGTGTGTTCATTTTGGAGAAAAAGGAGTAAGCTGCCGGGATGGATTAAGGCTACCATGGGCCCTGAATTACACGAAGACTGTGCCCCCCCCCCCCACCAGTCTAAAGCTTTTGATCACTTATTACCTAGGAATGCTATCAGAACCAAACATAGACATGGTACTACGGTAGAACCAAGCTTACTGAATAGATACAGTAACAGAAGAAAGCTTATTACATAAAATACTGTAGGTATGATAAAACTGCCAAGCTTCCTACATGTCTGAAGAAGAGAGCTAGTACTCTTGAAAGCTTACTATCAAATATACTCAGTTAGACTCTAAAAGGTATCGCCTGATTTCTTCACTCTTCCACAAGCTTCCTACATAGACATGGTACTAGATCAAGCTTACTGAATAGACACCATAACATAAGAAAGCTTACTACATAAAGTACTGTAGGTATGATAAAAGTGCCAACCTTCCTACATAGACATGGTACTAGAATGAAGCTTAGTGAATAGATACAGTAACAGAAGAAAGCTTAGTACATAAAGTCAGGGCCATTTTAATAGATTAGGGGGACCTGTTCAAAGTTATTGTAAGTGGGTGCACTGTTGGACCTATGGTTAAAGCGGCCCTGCATAAAGTACTGTAGGTATGATACCAGAAACAAGCTTAATTCATGGATTTGGTATTAGAGCAAGCTTAGTGCATGGATATAGTACCAGAGCCAGGTTTACTACATAGATATGGCACCAGAACCAAGCTTAGTGCATGGATGTGGTACCACAAACAAACTTACTGTATACATACAGTACAATAACAGACTCAAGCTTCCTACATAGATACAGTGCCAGACCCAAGCTTACTGCATAGATACAGTACAATAACTAAGTTACTACATAGACAGAGTATCAGAACCAGCCTTACTGTGCAGGCGTCCATATATACAGAATAAGAAAAGTGGTACAGGAGTGTACACATACATAGGATAAAAAAGTGGTAGTGTGCAGTGCCCGTATATACAGGATTAGGGGGCATTCACACTACCGTTGGTGACCGTCAGTAGTGTCCGTTGCTATTGTCCGTTACAAGATTTTAGCATCGGACACTAGCTGAACTGTCAGAAATCCGTTAAAATTACCATTCATTTCAATGGTTTTTTATATTGTGTCCATAAGTGTCCGTTTGTGTCCGTTTACACCAAATCCGTCAGAAGTCTGTTTTTTTTTTCGTGGATAAAAAATCCTACATGCAGGACTTTTTTGTCCATTTGAAATAACGGATTCTTGACGGACAGCAAGTGTCCGTTATTTTTTTAACATTGAAGTCTATGGGTAACGGACAGTAACTGATAGCCATCAGTTATTGTCCGTTATTTTATGTCGTTTTTTTTTCTGCGCATGATCAGAAAGAGGGAAAACAAACAAACAAGAAAAAAATGGACAGTGTTAAAAAACGGACACTAACTGATGCTAATGTGTCCGTTTTTTTTAACTAATCCATTAATTGGATCAGTTTAAAAAACGGACACATTAACATCAGTTAGTGTCCGTAAATGTCTGTTATGATAGTTGTCCGTTTTTGTTTTTTTTTTTCTTTTTTTAATGGACACTATCAGAACGGACATCAACGGTAGTGTGAACCCTGCCTTAGAGACAAGGTACCGTGCAGTGCCCATATATACAGAATTACAGAAGTAGAACTGCGCAACAGATACACTCACTCTTATTTTCCATGTGTTCATTGGAAGTCTTCTCTTTGGTGCAGTCTTGCAAAGACTTGAAGAATTGTGAAGGAAACAGTAGCCAACACAGATGTATGCAGAGATACCGGAGTGCATGGCTGAAAGACACTTTTCTCACTAATTGTATAGGGCAATTTAGGCAACCATAGGCCCCAGGCAGATGCCCAAACTGCCCATATGAAAATTCACCATTGGTAAGCTGTTGCCAGTCACCTCTAGTAACCACTTAACTCTCCTGAGAACAAAAGGATTAAGGCATGTTGAAATTTAGTATGTCACCTGAAATTGTCTGTTGGAGGAAAGTAAGGAAACCTCCTTACACATTAGATGTTCGGCCAATTCCAATGAAATTGGCAAAATCAGCCAACATTAGTCTAATGTATATTGCCACCTGTTAGCTCTGCTTAGCTTGTTTTGGAGGTCCCATGGCAAGTCCATTATATCTAATAGCAGACCATGTAGCCACTCAAAAAAGCTGAGTGGACATGACGTGGCAAGGATTAAAGGGATTTTTCCCACCAAAGCAAGCAAGCCTCTATCCATCGGTAGGGGATAACTTGCAGATCAGTGGCGACCCCTTTAATTAACTTATGTATAGTTCTCAGTTTGGGTTTTTGACAATTTCCTTAGCATTTTATTTGCATCATTATTATTCTCATCATTAATATTATTTTTTTATTAATATTTGACGTTTCATATTCTATAGTCATATACTTGATGTATAGTAAGTTACTTAGTGATAAGAAGTAGAAAACATGATAATAGTTTGGATGAACATCATTTCTGTCCAGTTGGAGCCACTGTAGACGGTTGTACATTTTGCAGAGTATCACATGTTTGTAGCAGAGAACCCAGCAGCGTTCACTTGGCATTACAGGAGTGATTTTTAATTCATTGCGGTGCCAGTTCTCTGCTTGTAGACCCAGCTTAGCTATGAGGTAATGGTCCCTGTAATTGAATGAATGTCCACCCCCTGAACAGTGCACATCTACTATTGACTCCCTCCTTCCCCGATCACAGTGTGCATCCTAGAATGACTTCATCCTCTGTTACCAACATCTACTGAGGAAGCGTAATACAGCCAGAGGGGCAGATTCTGTTTGTGTAGGAGAGTCTGGATATATACGGCTACCTGCTTTGCTCCATGCTGTCTCTTCAGCTTTCTCTCCCTCCAGTAATACCAGCCAAATATACCACATATTATGTTACTAACACAACATCCTTTTATTTCTGTTTTAGATTTTCATTTGGTTTATCAGTTTTATATTATGGTAGTTTATATGAGAAAATATTATTTATATGTATTCCTAAAGCTGACCTTTATATTCTTCACTGTTTGAGTGGGAGCGGGCTCAGGTCAATAGACCCCTAAAATGTTACTGAATGAAACCAACCTCCATCTCTTTTTCTATATTAACATGCCCTCTGCTAGTCGCAGAGTCGACTGCAGCATTTCCACTACACTGTAGAGTAATCGCAACATTTGCAGCAAACTGTATGCTACTGTGTATACCTGTGCATGTATCCAGATGTAGCAAGGACCAACCTTACAGATGTATTTGAGTAGCAGTGCAATGTAATAATACACTTACTATTAGGACAGTGGCTACACAGATAGCATGAAGTGCCATGGAGCGATACTCAAATAGTATACCCTTCTGTCTTTAAAGAGGTTTTCCAGGACTTACATATTGATAACCTATACATAAGGTAGGTCATCAATATGTGATCTGTGGGGGTCCGACACCCAGGGCCCCACCAATCACCTGTCTGAAGATACTACACCATCCTGTGAGTGCTGTGGCCTCTTCACTGAATACCAAGCACAGCGTCATACATTGCGTGCTAAGTTCACTTGAATGGGACTGAGCAGCTGTTATACCATATCACCAATGAATCTGATATCATCAGCACAGTTGATCGTCAAGGTTCCTGGATGTCAGAGGGTGTTAGACCCCCACCAATTACATACTGATGACCACATACAGATATAACAGAGTTAACTCGAACTTCTGCAACTGGTCAACTTGCTGCAGTGTAATATCTTATCACAGAAGACAGCAACAACCAATAAAAAATTACTGGAAAACCACTTTAGGCTACAGCCCCAGGTTGTGGCTATAAAAGGAATGGGAGATATATAGGACGTACTTATACTTCTCCCTTCTGCTCAATCCTCTCCTGACTTTGGTTCAAGAAACCACAGCAAAATCTGCAACAACAAAAAAATCTGCGTTTCCGCAATGTGGGGCCTTAACGTTAAGGTTGGAGCTTGCTACATCTGTATACTGTATATAGATAGAATAAGAAAGCAAGAGATGGTGTGTATATATGTATATGGGTATGGGAGAATTGGGCAGAGTGGAAACCCCTTTGCAATGTTAATGGTGCACCTTTCTTTCATTCAGTAGCAGCATATACCCCTTTGTTATATACAACATGCACGTAACATCACATAAATGTAAATACCACATAAAAGGTCAGAATGGATCCAAAAGGAACAAATAAAAATGTGGAAAAAACGTAACCTGTTTGGAAGAAGTTATGTTTGTGATAGTAATAATCGACTTGCGGCATTCTAGTCCTAACATACACGTGACCCCTTTCATGCTTCCAGAGATATTTACTCCCATATTACATCAGGATGGCATGAGAAAATAAGTTGTAAAAATGAGAATTTTCATATTTGTGCAATAAATCTAACTCGGCAGATATTCAAATCCAGATGTTACTTTGACAAAACTTATGTGAACAGTCTGCGTGAACACTCGGTAAAGAAAGATTTGTTTTATATTTTTATGTAACCCAATATACAAAAACAGATGACTGTTCAAGTAAATAAGAAAAATGTAAAAAAAGAAAAAAATCCTAAGTGTGTTCTGCAAACAATAGGGATCTGCAGTGCTGACGATGGCTGTTCAGAGAGTGGCCTGGCTCCCAATAAAATCAGGGTCATAGGTCATTGCTTTTTTTGCTATCCTTATATTAGAATTTTAGTATTATGCCCAGTTTTGGCCTAAATCCATTTTTACCTGAATAGGACTGGAATCTGCCACTTTACAGAAGTAAAGAGCTTCTAAAATGGGTACCAATGTTATTAAAATGTTATCAGTTACATTGTTACATAGTAGATGAGGTTGGATGAAGACATCAGTCCATCAAGTCCAACCTATAACCCTACAGTCCCCTACAGTGTTGATCCAGAGGAAGGTAAAAAACCCCATGAGGCTTATACCAATTGCCCCATTTCAGGGGAAAAAATTCCTTCCCGCCTCCAATCTGGCAATCAGTATAAGACCCTGGATCCACACTAAAATCTAGAACCCATAACCTGTAATATTGTTCTGTTCAAGAAAGATATCCAGGCCCTCTTTGAACTTGTCCAATGACTCCACCATCACCACTTCCTGGGGCAGAGAGTTCCATAGCCTCGCTGTTCTTACTGTAAAGAATCCCCTTCTAGGTTGCTGGTGAAACTTTCTTTCCTCCAGACGTAGAGGATGTGGCGCGGAAAGTTACCAACTACACTTTCAGCTATGGAGGTGGGTTAAGAGTTTCATAGGCCCTGGGCTGTCCAGAAACTATGAAGCATGCTACTATGCATATTGTAGTTTGTAATCGTTCTAGCCTATCTGAGTGTAAATTTTATGCTCACCCATCTAATGTTTTAAAGGGAGTTTCCAGAACTACAATATTGATGGCCTACAATATCCTTAAGATAGGACATCATTATATGCCTGACACCAGGCACTGGTCTTTTAACCATGTCCATTTCACAAGCCTGTGATGTCATGTTCAGGAGTCACATAGCCTGTTTGCAACTCAGTTCCATTCAAATGAATTGGGCTTAGGTGCAATACCAAGCACTGCCACTATACAATGTATGGTGCTGTGCTTGGAAAGCAGTGAAGAGGCTGCAGCATTTGTCTGAACACTAACCTATTCAGACAGTGGATCGGTCATTAATATGATAGCTAAAGTTGGTTTCCAGCACTATCGGAATAAAAAACAGTTTTAATGAAAATAGCAATTGTTGCATATTCTTCTACATTATTCTGTTATGACAGAAAATATGGGCTGGACTTATTCTTCTACATCGTGCTCAAATTTTATGACAATAATATTAAATACCATGCTTAAATAATACAACCATATAACGCTCAAATAATACTGTCATATAGCAGTGAAATACCATCACCATACATTGCTAAAATACTAGCATGCCTAAATAATATAGCCATTTAATACTCAAATAAAACCACTATGAGTTGACCATTTAATACATAGAGTAAAAATACAATGTAAAATACAGCAAATGCCCCCCCATCACCCTCTTATATAGGGTGATGGGGGGTATAGTACTGGAGAAAGGACGTGCTGAAAGTTAGGACCGCAAGAAATGGCCTGCGCAGCTGTGTAGAAGTCTGTTCCTAAAGATCCATTTATTAATCAGAGCGGCCAAAGCAATCTTCAAAACCCACAGACAAATGGGATCAATTAGTTATATGAAGGGCTCTGGCCTCACGCAGTTAATAATAATTAGGCCTAATTGAGTATCAAAAAGCCTCTGACCTAATTAGGCCTGTTATCGATGGATTAATGAAATGAATGAGAACTGTGGACGGCAGGTCTGACATGGGGGAACACTTCTAAGAAAAGACAAAACAATTTATACACTTCACACCATGCATGCTCTATGTTTTCTATCGATTTGCTAGGACGTGTATAATTATTCCCGAGCAGCCAGTAAATATCCATTTTTATGATTGTATTATAATGTCCGCAGGTCAATGTCGGACGTGAGACAAGAAGGCAATATTCCAAAATAACATTGAGGACATAACAGACCACATATACATTTCAATACAAAAACTAACATTTAAGACGTGATCATTTTGTCTGAGATTTTGACTGCATGTAATAGTCCAGCTTCCTTTACTGTCCAGGGTTCAATGGGTGTTTTCTGGAAAATGGGCTTCCTAGGCTGGGAATGGTAATGGACCACAAAGAATGGATACACCTACCTCCCTCAGCCAACCACTACACAACTCCACAAAGAACCGAAACACCTACCAATCCATAAGCCAACCACTACCCACATACAGTACCAGTTCTAAGTTAGTAGATAAGATGCTGTCAAGAAGTTCTTGAGCTTAGCAATAGGATTGAACATGTTGAAATACAATGAATCCGATCACTGCCCTCAGTAGACATGAGATCAGGAGGAATGATTGTTTGGCCAACAGCTGTTGATGTTTAACCACTTATAGGCTGCCATAGTCAACTAAAACAAGACCATGTCTATGATCTGTTTAGAATTTCAGAAAGATTGGATACAAAGTAACTTCATAGACAATAACAGAAAACTCAGTCCACAACAATATACATGAAATACACCAAAGTCAATGAATCTTAGAACGTCTTCTGTTCCTGGAAGCAGCACTACCCATGAAGCTACCTGAGATCCTGGACTGTTCCTTTCCCTCAGGTTTGATCATCCCAAAGGTTCTTCATCCAGAACTATTTAGTCCCAACCACTAACTTTCTGCCTTGCTCTTGTACTTTATTACAGGGTAGATTATTTGGTATGTGCCACCTGATTACTCAAACCATTTATGTGTACCAACTGGACTCCAAACCTGCTACCAGATCATCACATTTAGTTTTCCTAAATTTGATTTAATGACTATAAATTGAGTAAAGGGGTATTCCAACCTGAAACATTGTAGGGGATGTATAGATGATAAATCCTAACCTGACTAATGGGACCCCCCCAATCATCAGAATGGGGACCACAGTTCTGCTTCCCCTAGCCACAAGATATATAAGTGTATATTTTGTTCAGAAATCCATAGTGCAGGTGAAGGGAACACACTTTGTAATATTTTTTATTATAAAAAAGTACCTTTTTCTTCACTTATTTGCCTCCTTCTGCTACTGATCAAATCTGTACAATAGATGTCTATAGAGATGGAAGGGGGAGAAAGAGGAGAGCTATTCAAAGCAGAGAGACATCTGCATTATAGAGAGACAGTTTTCTTTCACAATATAGCTGGGTTGTAAGGAAATGGTATCCAGCTGTCTC
This sequence comes from Leptodactylus fallax, assembly GCA_947044405.1. Classification (NCBI taxonomy): domain Eukaryota; kingdom Metazoa; phylum Chordata; class Amphibia; order Anura; family Leptodactylidae; genus Leptodactylus; species Leptodactylus fallax. The sequence goes on along the minus strand of CAMRHE010000130.1, from coordinate 1,036,164 downwards.
CTGACTGAAATGACTAATTTAATGCTGTAGACAGTCTCATCACTGTCTCTGTTCTTCTCCTCCTCTCCCTCCCCTCTCCATAGTCTTCATTGTAAACTCATCTGCTTATGTACAAAGTATGGACCAAACTTACTCAGATAAGTAATAAAGACAACTCTAATACTTAAAGACACAGGCACTTTTCTTTAGTAAATTATATTACAAAGTTTGTCCCTTCACTTGCATTTTTGATTTATTTCTTGTATTTCACTATAAACATAGATAGATGCCAATAACAGAGTAGGACCGCCCACTTGACTCCTAAGCCTAAAATAAGCAGAGAATTATTAAAAAAAATATATAATGAATCTTTTTCTACAAAACTATGACTGACTCACAACCACAGACAGAGGAGTAACTGGCCCAGGAGTCTTGGGGGGGGGGGGCATAAGGTGTCTCTTCCCAATACGAGGAGACCAGAACTATAAACAATACATTATAGTTGAAGGCCTGGCACAGATTTTCCATTGGGGCCCATTTTACACCTCTGACCACAAATTTTGTAGGACAGCCTCAGAGTTTGGTGATTTATGTGTGGCGTTCGGTTGTACCATCACTTGGGTGAAATTTTTTGTTTAGGTACACTGGCATGAAAAGCTGTTTGTCGTTCCATCCACCCCCCCCCCCCCCCCACTCACTATATTTTATACACTCGAGTCTGAAGCAATGTGTGACCAATAATCATAGCTTTTAATGCGGAGATGAATCTTGCGGTTTTATACCCGTTTGATCAGCCGGAGCTCATTAACTGATTAATAATATTACATATTTAATTCACTGCTTTGCCCATGCTACTGTCAGAGGAGTCATTTTTTGATAAGGAGATTGAATATCAGACAGTGAACACCATTAATTATGGCTCTTTAATGTCTTGGCGCTCGGGAGTTTATGATTGGGATAAGGTAATTTGATGTCTCTTAATGTCCCTTTATAAAGATTTCAGGCCCGTTAAAAGCTTGTTCTGTTGCTATATCTTGCCTCCAGTGTCATTTTCCATTTGATGATTTAATAGTGCCCCATGATAAAAGATTACTTATTAAATGATATACTTGGAGTTAAAACTATAAATCTATTCTCGGCTGGTTAACCCCTTATCTGCTGCCGGCTGGATATATGTCTCCCGCTGGACTCGATAGTTAAGAACTTTTGATTTATTGTGCTTCAAATGATAGATGGATTATTCATAGAGAATCAGAGACAGTCAGAAACAAAGTTTTCATAAATGTTTCCATATGTGGCTTCCATTATAATAATGGCAATGACCTCATAATGGAATAATGTAATTTTGCACACATGTTAAGTCAGGCATATACTTTTGAGCTCATTTGGCTGAAAGTTATGTCGCCCTACCAGGGTCGGACTGGGGTGCCTAGGGCCCACCAGTGGGATTGATTCTAGGGGCCCACCCTAATGCCATATGAAATATCGCCCATCCAGTTTTTGGCATCACCCATGAAGTTTTTGGCTCTAACTTTTAAAATATAAAAATATTTATCCCATACGGTGAACGGCGTAGCGGGGAAAAAAAATCAAAATGGCCAAATAGCGTTTTTTTCAACACTTTGCCTCCTATAAAAAATTGAATAAAAAGTGATTAAACCATCAGATCTTTTCCCAAATGGTATCAATAAAAACATCATGTTGTCCCGCATAAAAAGACGCCTTACCCAGCTCCATACATGTAAATATGAAAAAGTTACCGGTGACACAATATGGCGATGCAAAATTTTTTTTTCTATTTAGCAAAGTTTTAAATTTTTTAAAAGGTATCCAAACATTACAAATACTATATAAATTTGGTATCGCCGTGTTCGTACTGACCCGCAGAATACAGGTAACGTCATTTTTACCACACAGTGAATGCTGTAAAAACTAAACCCATATGAAGTTGGCGCAAATGCAGTTTTTCTCCAATTGCACCTCATTCTGAATTTTTTTCCAGCTTCCCAGTACATTGCACAACATATTGAATGGTACCATTACAAAGTACAATTTGTTTCGCAAACAATAAGCCATCATGTGACTCTGTGGATTGAAAAATGAAAAAGTTATGGCTCTTGGAATGTGGGGAGGGAAAAATGAAAATGCAAAAACAAAAAATGGCCCGGTCATTAAGGGGTTAAAGGGGTTTTCTAAGGCTGAGTAATTGATGACCTACGCAATCATCAATTAAAAATTGGAAAGGGATCAGCACCTGTTCACGTGATGTGTGTGCTGCAGACTCTTCAGTACTTACCAAGCACAGCTCCATAGTGACTGTGCTTGGTATCACAGCTCAGCCCATTCACTTTAATGGGACTGAGCTGTGATCAGGCCATGTGATCAATGAACATAATGTCACATGTCCTGTGAAGTACAGTAGAAGCAGCACTCAGAGAGGGCCACTGCCTCTTTAACCAGCTGAACCACAGGGGGACAAGGTGTCAGACCCCCAACAGATCTCCAATTGATGACATTTCTAAGGATAGGTCAGCAATTAAAAAAAAAAAAGGAAAGCCCTGGAAAATCCCTTTAAGCTAAGCCACACATGGCGTCCTGCAGCAAAAAAGCTCTGCTGGAAAAACCACGACAGCAACGCATTGCAGTTTTTCCTGCAGCGCTTTTGATAGAAAGTTCACAGAGGTTTTCTCCATGAACTTTCTACTTCCATTATACCTATAGGGAAACCACCGGCATTACCGTAGGTATAATTGACATGCTGCGATTTCCAAAACCACAATGGTTTTGGAAATCGCCGCATGTCTGCAAGACGTATATTAACGCAAAGTGGGGATAGGAATTACTAGAATCCCATCCACTTTGCTGTGACTGTAAAACGCCGCTTTTTTTTTCCACGGTGTTTACGCCGCAGGTGAACCGCGGCGTTTACACCATGTGGGGCCCCAGCCTTAAGGACAGAGGAGTGCCCCGACTATGGCTCTTGAAATATGGTGACACAAGTCCCCACTGACCTACACTTCCTGCACCTGAATCCCTTACATGCTCCAGGATTACGAGGCCAGAGTCACCGAACTACTACTACTGTATCCATAGGACAGACCATAATGAATCCCGGTTCCCGGTCCTGAGAATGGGGTTGTTTTTCTCCCCACAGTGAATTTAGTCGGATTGAATCCAGGGTGAATGTAGCCGTGCCCTGCTGGATAGGAAGCATCCATGCCCTCTTTTACTTTAATGGGAGTAACTGAGATAGCCGAAGTCATGTACTTTACAATCTCAGGCACTTCCATTCAAGTTAATGGGTGCACGGTCACCTCCCGTCCAGCTGGGCACGGCTACATTCAGCCTCGATTCAGTTAGAAGAAAAACCCCCCGATTCTGAGGGCTCGATCCTATGGATAACAGATAACTATTCTTCATGGCATAACCCCTTTAAAAAGGTTATCCACCTTCTAATATTCTAGGCTACACTCACACGACAGAGCCCAGCAGTGTACACCCTAAGAAAATCTGTTTTCAAGGATCCCTCATTGACATGATTCTATTGAGAGATCCATAAAATCACCAAAAATAGCCGGTTCTATTTCTTTCTTGGATCATTCACACAGACGATTAAAACAATGGTCGTGCGAATAGATCCACTAAAATCTATCGGACCGTGTGCTGCTAATACAACAGCCAGCACACAGCCTTGGAATCCTGTTGTGTGAATGAGCCCTTAGATCTGTGGAAGTCTGACAATCTGGATCCCTGCAGATCAGCTGCACCATGACAGCGTGACTCCCAGTAATGATTACATACCAGGAGCCACACTGCTCACTCACTGTACAAAGTGTAGCTGAGGCTACTGGTACTGTAGTGCTGCCTCATAGACTTCAATGGGACAGCGCTGCAGTACCTAAAGCCACCACAACACTTTATACAGCTAGTGAGCAGCGTGGCTGCTGGTATGGTAACATTACTGAGAGCCATGCTATTCCACTGCAGTTGATCTTCAGGGGGTCCTTCGTGTTGGAACCCTGCAGGTGGTATAACAATATTAGAATGTGGATAAACCCTTTAAAGAGGTTGTCCAGGCAAAAATGTATTTTTTAATTAGAGTGGGAGAGGTGAAAAAAAACGAAAAAAAAAAAACACATTCACCTGTCCCCGATGCTCGTGTGTCCCCAGTCCTGCAGCTCTGTTGGCGCATGTCCCTACCACACATGACTGCTAAGGCCAATCCGCAGCCATGGCGAAGGGACGTCACTATCTGTGACATCCCTGAGTCCCTTCTGTAGGCCGCTGATTGACCTAAGTAGTCACGTGACGGCCTCAGCGGAAGGGAGCTGGGACATCATAGCCAGAAGACAGCCAAGTAGCAGGATCGGACTGCACTGGGAGGACACTGCAGCATCGGAGACAGGTGAGTAGGGTATTTTTTTTGTTGTTTTTCACCTCCCCTGGCATAAATAAAAAAAAATAAAAAAAAATTAACAACATATTGACAAAATTATATTGTATTGGGAGTTGGTTAAAAAGGTTATATCTGCCATATAAATAAATAAGCCGTGTTAAATCAGCCCCATAGTATATACACTGTATGAATAGGATGCATGACATTAAATAGGATGCATGACATTTTTTTTTAACATCATGCATCCTATTTGTACAGTGTAAATACTATTTATTTATTTTTCTTACTTATATAGCGCCATCATATTCCGCAGCGCTTTACAGACATTGTCACTGTCCCATATAGGACTCACAATCTACATATGACTGTCAATGTCTGTAAAGTGCTGCGGAATATGATGGCGCTATACAAGTAAGCAGAATAAATAAATGGAGCTGATATAACACAGCTTGTGTGCTAAAAAAAAAAGTGATGTACAAGCCATTAAAAAAGTAACAATTATTTTGCGCAAGTGAAAATTTTTGCAAAAAAAATGACTTTTTGAGTTTTTCACCACTTTTCTGGCCCTGTCATTTTATCATCATTTACTTCAGTTTTCTAGTGTTAATGATCCCAGAGATCTACATCAGCAAGGAGCTGGTGTGGAGTTCTGTTTAGGTGCACGGACTCCGGAAGACGCGACTAATTTATGTGCGCACCGCATTATAAATTAGGCGCAAAACTCCAGCAGGTGGAAAACATTGTTTTTGATGAATAAGCCGTGACTCCCGTCATGTGGATCATCGTGTCGCTTTGTAACTCCTTCACTTATGTTAGTGAATGGAGTCGCATTGCAACCTGAGGGTCCCAATGCGACTCCATTCACTAACATGTGAAAGAGTTACAAGGCGACACGGCGATCTTTGGTTCCATGATGGAAGTTGTAGTGTAGCCATAACCTTATGCTAGGTTCACATCTGTGGCAAGCTCTCTGTTATACAGGTCCGCCATGGGACCAGAATGACAGAGGGGGACTGTTAACATGGCGGTTACACACAGACACTGGCAGACCCCACTGACTATAATGAGGTCCGCCGGTGTCCGCCATATTCAAACTGAAAGTGACGGACAGAAAAGTCCTCAGCGGTTTCTGCAACTTAGGTATTGTCATGCTGGAGCCCTAGAGCAGGCACCAGCATAACAGTACAATGGAATATTCGTTTTGGTGGGGGGGGGGGGGGACTACAGCGTTATGACGTCATTGATGCGTGCAGCAATGCTCTGCAATTTGATTGGCTCCAGCAGCTGTCAATCAGGATGCAGGCTTCAGGAGGCGGGCCCATGACAAGGTAGAGACAGTCTCCCGCTGCTGCGCTCCGCCGGCAGCGGCCATCTTTATGGCCCCTGACCATTACTAATCCACATTTTGTCAATGTAATTGCATTGGTCAGGGGCCTGATCGGGCCCCTGACCATCCAGATCGGGCCCCTGACCAATGCATTTACATTGGTAAAATGTGGACTAATAGTCGGGGCCCACCGGGGGATTCACTGGTTCTCCGGTGGGCCAGTCCGACCCTGCGCCCTACTCTCCCATACACATGAACACTCTGCTCACTGAGCAAAGCATATATACTGAACAGGGATAGGAGATGAAGCCATTTATACAGTACATGTGTCACTTGCTGATATTACTAATCTCAGCATTTTTTTACATCAACAAATATAGGACTATGATAGTAGCTCCATTTCCTCTTCTCAGGAAGTGACATTACGTCCATTGGTTACATGACCATGCTGCAGCTCATTCTCATTCAAATGAATGGGTCTGAGCTGCAGCATAGCCATGTGAATAACGGATGTGATGTCACTTCTTAAGAAGAGGAAGTGTTGTATAGCCTATTTGATGGAAATGGCTGTCTGGTGGATGATGCATTACTTCCATCTTTGGTAGTCTTTGAATCCCTGTTATTCACCACCTCTTCTGGTCCAGGTCTTTAATGTGCTTGTTTTTTTAAGAGTGTTCCATTAAAGGGGCATATGGAAAACTTGTTTCCATATACTTTATTAGGAGATTAGGAGGTACTAAAAGTGAGTGTCCTCAGTTCAAGGCACTTATCTCCTGGCTAGAGTGGACAGCGGTTACAAAGAATATCTAAGCTCTAAGGACCTGGCATGTGCTCCATTATACAGACACCCATTCATTTGAATGGGAAGTGTGTAATGCTTAATGTGGTTTGTTCACGTGGGATACGGGATAAGTCACAGTTTGGTAGGAATCCAACTGCTGGAGCCTTCTATCCCCACGAGAATGGAGTGGCACATGCACAGGGGCACTTCCGCTCCATTCATTTCTGTGACACTGCAGGAGATAGCATAAGCTCCTGTGCATCTGCCACTCCATTCTGACAGGGGCTCAGAGTCAGTGGAAAGGGGTCGGGGATAGTTTGTTCTTGTGGGCAAACACCTTTAACTTTCCCTGCAGTGGTGCTACACAGAAATTGAAAACGTACTGCCTGGTTTCCAACAGATTACAGGTGATCACTGTAGTTCCCATCAGGGGGATACATTAGGATCTGTGTACTGTCAAGTAGGAATTATCCATAGCAGACAACCCCTATAAGGCATACCTGTCCTATGAGGTGACTTCTCAGAAGAAGCTGTAGTGTGTGTATATATGAGTAGTAGCATTATTTCTGGCCATTATATGAATTGTATTCTGCATTTATTAAAGCCACTAGTTTTATCTCTAATTCTAAGTTTTCCCTGATTTATGGAATGGATATTAGCTGGAGAAAGCAGGATATTAAAGACATACCGTAATAAAGAAGTACTGAGCAGTGAATAAAGCACTTGAGGTGAGACAGAAAACTTACTGTTAGTTGCAGCAGCATGTCTGTGTGTCTCTCCTTCTCTCTCCCTGGACTCCTCCGCCATATTCCCTCATCACCTCTCCATAGACTTCTATGAGCAGTATGTAATCTGATCTCTCAGTGAGCTAACTATTGTTTCCCAAGATGGATTTAGCATAGAACTCTCAGAGTGGGTGAACAGTTTAGGAGGGAGAGGGGACTGGAAAGGAGCCTGATAAATGGTAAAAGAAGCATTTTTCTCTGTTTCTTACAATATTTCTTACTGGTGTATGTTTATTGAAAGTACAGTGACTATTTTAGAAACCTTTCTACCAGTCAGAACGTCCTTTTTGAGAAAAGGGATTGTTGATTGATATAAATGAATGTGATTTATTTCTGTTACAAGCCAGTATAAGAGACTTGAAGCCTTCAATTGGCTGATAATTTCCATCTAGTACAGATATGCTGGTAGTTTTGCCGCTGTTGATTGTATTCCTCACCCATGCATGAGTATATGTATTCAAAGATAATCTTTCATTGATAATCACATAACAGAATATAATTGTGTAATTGAAAATTGCCATAGAATTAAAAAGTGAAAGTTTTCATAGTTGTTACTTTAGCAACCATAGTACTTAATTCTAACCTCTGTGTGAGAATAGATTTAAAGGGCCGGTACAAGCATTTTACGTATCTCAAACCATGTTGATATTTTATTATAAATGTAATGAATGTCGGTCTGCTATTCTAAAATTCTGACACAGACAGGAAAGTATCCACATAATTTTGGCTGATGCTGCAGGACCAGAATGGCCCCCCTTCTCTGCAGCTGCGTCCATCAATCACTCCTGAGCGATACATGTGCAGAAAACCTGGAGGCTTAGCAAGGCTTTGATGTTTTTGTGCTTTTGAAAAAAAAAAAGGAAAAAACAGTGAAATGAACCCAACTCGAAGGCACCATCTCCCTCCCCTTGTCCCCCATACTGAAAAATGAGCCTGTAACATTACAATGTGCAGAGATGAGCAAAAAAGGGCTGGAGATGGAGAGTTGCAACACAGCTGTACTGTCTGACCTAAAAATTCACACAGACCCAGCAAATGTGTCATGTGACTGCGTACAGCGCGCAGAGCTTTGTAGTAGGATCAGTGGAGGGAGAGCATCAAAAGATTTCTGTTTGAAGGTTTAGCAGCCACTGGGACTGAGCTAAATGTCGACTTATTCTTTATAATGGGAATCAGATCTGTTCTTCAACAGTCCATCTTCTCAGGGGCAGACACGGCTGAACATTTTGGTTAAAACACACAGCCATTTATCTATGATAACGTAATCTCTGCTACTACAAGGACACCAAGTGGATTATATTTTATGGATTATTTAAAGGGATAGCGCATAGAAAAGTTTTAAACCTCCATATCCAATATATACAATAAAAGTGTAGAGTCAAGAGTGAGTATCAAAGACAACAAAACCTGAATAAACGCCAATTCTAAGACCATTTTTACACGACCAAGCCCCATCTGTGAAACACAGTCCATGTACAGGCTTTATGTCCCGGACTAAACCCAGCTGTGTGAAATGGACTTGCTGCATGAAGGTCAGTTCCGGGTATGATGCAGTAAGCTCTGGAATGGACAAAGTGTTACTGTACTAAACTGGCAGTACAGAAATGATTTAGCCATAATAACTGAATGGGAAATATAGCCCACACATGCACCAATTCCTGGATGGGACTTGTGTGAATATGGTCTCAGGGTATATTCAGGTAGCGCAACTGGGTGCTGTGTTAACCATATAAAACAGTTTTAAAAATGCAGGGTTTTTTTTTTTTTTTTGCTTTGGCATTCCATGCAGTTTTACAGGTAAAACACATTTATTTTTAGGTTTGATCTGTGCAAACTACAACTGCATTGAAACCCTGAGCAAAACTTCATCCATTTTTTTCCAGTACATTTTGGTGGAGTTTTAACCATACCTTCCGCACCCTGGTGCCATAGCCCCACGTGGCGTAAATGCAGCTCTTTGGCCACGGCATTTTACAGACACTGTAAAGTGACTGTAGCGAATCCCATCCATATATTGCACAAAAATACCCACAGCATAAAATAATAATAATAATAATAATAATAGTCCTTTAATAGTCCCACAGTGGGGAAATTCAGTGTGTTACAGCAGCAAAGATAAGCAGATACAAATACAAATACAACATGTACAGGAATGTTCCAAGGTGAGAGGCATTACATTAATAGCAGACAGACAGATAGGATGTAGCAGAGGAGGGGGGGGGGATTTAACAGGCAGAGAGATATTTCAGTTCTCTGTATGTAATGATCTCCGCTTAGGTCGGTGTTGGTTGTACAGCCTAACCGCGGTGGGGAGGAAAGACTTCCGATAGCGCTCCTTCTCACACCTAGGGTGGAGCAGTCGGTCACTGACAGTACTGCCCAGCGCAATCACAGTCTCATGCATGGGATGGGAGTTATTCTCCCGCATGGAGCTCACCACGGACAGTATCCTTCTGTCACCCACCACCTGCACTGGGTCCAGTGGGCTCCCCAGGACAGAGCTGGCCCTTCTAATCAGCTTGTCAAGTTTATTTCTGTCCCTGGTTGATATACTGCTCCCCCAGGAGGCCACTCCAAAGAAGATGGCTGATGCCACTACCGAGTTGAAGAAAGTCCTAAGAAGTGCCCCCCGGATTCCAAAGGCTCTCAGCTTCCTAAGCAGGTAGAGCCTGCTGTGGCCCTTCCTGTACAGGGCCTCCATATGATCTGCCCAGTCCAGCTTATTATTAAGGAGCAAACCCAGGTACTTATAGGTGTTCACAATCTCGATGCCCGTCCCCAGGATGTTCACTGGTTTTGGAGGGCATCTGCCTTTACGGAAGTCCACCACCATCTCCTTGGTCTTCCCCGCGTTAATCTTCAGGTGGTTCTGGTGGCACCAGTCCACAAAAAAACGGTTCAGTTCTCTGTACTCCCTGTCATCATCGTCTGTGATGAGGCCCACTATTGCAGAGTCGTCAGAATACTTCTGTAGGTAGCAGCTGGATGAGTTGCACCTAAAATCAGCAGTGTACAGTGTGAAGAGGAAAGTGGCGAGAACCGTACCCTGAGGTGCCCCCGTATTACAGATCACGGTACCTGACACACAGTCTTGGGCTCTCACGTATTGAGGTCGATTTGTGAGGTAGTCTAGGATCCAGTTGGAGAGGTGGTGGTCCACTCGAGCAAGGCCCAGCTTGTCTCTCAGTAACCTGGGCTGTATGGTGTTAAAAGCACTGGAGAAATCAAAGAACATTATTCTCACCGTGTTCCCTGGTTTTTCCAGGTGAGACAGAGCCCTGTGCAGAAGGTGGATGATGGCATCATCTACCCCAATGCCCGGTCGATAAGCAAACTGGAGAGGGTCCATAGCGGGGCTCACTAGAGGGCGAAGATGTGTGAGAACCAATCTCTCTAAGATCTTCATCAAGTGGGATGTCAGTGCTACAGGTCTGTAGTCGTTGAGGTCCATAGGGTGAGGTTTCTTTGGAACTGGTACCACACAAGAAGATTTCCATAATTCAGGGACTATTTCCTGCCTCAGGCTCATATTATACATATATGTAATTATACCACACAGCTGGTCCCCACAAGTCTTAATTAGCCTTGCACTGATGTCATCTGGCCCTGCGGCTTTCCTCGCCTTGATCTTTTCCATCTCCTTCCTCACCTGGGCCCGTGTGAAGGTCAGACTGTGGTCAGATAAAGACAGATTTCTGGATAAAATGCTTCGATCTCCAAAACTGTTGCATTTTTGGAAATCGCAGCATGTGAATTATGACTACGGACATTATACCCTATAGGTATAATTGAAGCAGAAAGTCCGCAGACGAAATACTCTGTGGACTTTCTGTGAAAAGTGCTGCGGGAAAAGCCGCGATCTGTTTGTGTATTGGTTTCCATTTTCTCTGTGGCCTGCTACATGTGGCCTTAGCCTAAAACTTATTCACACAAGAATATCATCTTGTAAACATCTTTTAAGCTGGAAGTGGCTTCAGAAAGGTCCTGTCTTACCTGAATAAGTTAAAGGACTTCAGGAAGAGTCCATCTCTTTTTGTCCATTATAAAGACAAGAGACAGGTTATCCTGACTAGATGGATTAAGTGCACCATTGACTTGGATTATTAGAAGATGGATTTACCTTCACCTGCCTGTGTCACCCACTTTCTACGACAGCTGCATCCATTTCTCAGGAGCAGTTTGTGCAGGTTCCTATTCTTTTCCATAAAGGATTTGTCAAGGAATTTGTGATTTATGGTATATCCATAGGGTAAGCCATAAATAGCTGATTGTGGGGGTGGATACTTCTGACTATACTATACTTACCACGTAACATATTTGCCCTGTATAGTGGCTGGGAGCTGATACTGCAGTACCAACAGTCAAAGGGAGCTGAGCTACAGTTCTAGTGCTAGGCCACCATACCGTAGAGCCAGCTGTATAGTATGGGCCTTGATCCGTGTAGGGGCTATCTGACTTGACCCATCAGCAGATACTAATTTTCTTGACGTTGTCTACTTGGACCCCAATAGTTTTCTGCTATGAGTCCCCCGAATTGAGTAAGACCACTAAGGGGAAGGTCACACAAAGTTTTTGCAGACAGATTTTTGAGGGTTCCCAACTCTCCCACTCAAGTCATGATCTATTTTCAGGCAAATAACTCCTTGTAAAGCCCATTGAAATGAATGGGAGGCAGGATAAAACACCAGCAGTGAACATAGCCTAAGGGTTCACACTTGGCATAAAGATGTATTGAACATTTGAGTCAACAGTAGAGCTACATGTTAAGTGAATCACAGATGGTGCAACTAGGATCCTACAGAGTAAAAACTGATCACAGAAAAGGAATCCCTCAAAAAATACAGATACAAATAAAACATAACCTTTATTATTAGAACATAATAATAATTAATAAAGGTTATGTTTTATTTTTATCCGTATTTTTTGAGGGATTCCTTTTCTGTGATCAGTACATGTTAAGATTGTTATAAACAGGATCCTACTCAAAGAGATCACAAAAGCCTTTCTGAATGCATTTTTGTCAATGACACCAAGTGTACAACTTTTTCTTGCAATCTTAAGGGGACTACAAACCTCTTTCTGCATTAACCATTCTAATTCCCCCAATACATATACAAGTCCGGCATGATGCATTGAGCACATGTTCTCCTCCTGACCCCTCATACACATGCACACTTGGTTCAGCCAGAGCTGCATTTAGGCTGGCCTCTTCTCATTGCTTTTACTGTTCATCATAGTATATCTTACACAGAACAGTCGTAGTAACTACAAAGAACACTGATAATGTTCAATGGACCTCCCATCTTTCATCAGGCGTCTGACAGGTCTCAAACTGAGGACCTACTACGTAACAGGCACAAATAATAAGAGAAAGTCACATTCTGCACTCTTGTCTATGAGAGGAAATTATCTAAATGCCTTAATATAATTCTTATTCACAGGCATAAAGCACTGGTATATACCAATATATCTCTATATTTCCATACGTCATAGGTAGAAAAAGCTGAACAGTAATTGTTAAATTGTTGAGGCATAAAGGGGCCCACTGTGACTCTATTGCCCAAAGACCCACATCATCCTGAAGCCAAGCTTGATCCAGATTATTGAAGTGACCCCTTTGATCTGAGTACCTGTGTCTGATCGGGATGGTAAAGTTAGAGTGTGAGCTCCAGTGGATAAAGAGACCAGGGTGAGTAAGACTATACCCCGCGAGCTATGTCAATGCTAAGTGTAATTAGTGATTTTACTATTATAATTATAATTCTTACGATATATGATATTATTTAGGATAGAGTCCAAGGTCTACCGGGGAGTGTTTCGTAACCCAAATACCAAGTCATAAAGGGGGGAATGAAATGAGGCCACGACTAGCTAGAGCTGAAATATTATGCATGGAAGAGTCCTAATTATTAAGCCACAAATGGAGAAGTGATGTTCTAACAACAAAACAGTGTCAGATCAGCTTAATGTTCCTTAATGCTTAATACTGCTGTTTAGCCCCTCTGCATCATGTTATTGAGTGCATTATTCAGAGCAAAGAAAATGTGCTTCTAGGCAGGGTTATGCTGCTTTAATATGTACATCAATTTAAAGGGACAATAACACATAAAATGAGAATTGCCTGCATACATCTTAGCATCATGTACTGTTATTATGTACATTTTAAAGCGGCCAAAAGGGTACCATGAAGATGTGTGTCAACAGTAAAATGTGAGACGAATGCTTTATTATTTGATCAGGCCTATTACCTGTGTGTTGTGTCGTCTCATACTCTATATATTGTAGCCATCTCTCTTGCATATTTTGTATAGATGAGATGTCAGTATATTATAAGTGTTATCTGATTTATAAAGATACTCCATCTTCCTCTGTCGTATAACAATATAGTACCAACATAATGTTGTACTAAACATATAAGGATATATTGCAATTGGTCCTTACCTCATTAGAAAGGTAATACAGTTTACGTAGACACTATACTGGGACCAAGAGAAATTTCATTGCAATAGATTACCATCGCCAGTATGTTTTTAGAGTGTGGTAGTATACGGTCTTGCAGTTGAAAGAATACCATCCATATGGTTGCTGTCATTCTGATCTTAATGCATATTTGTCTGTATACTTGTTACCTCTTGGTAATAGGGATTGATAAAGATAAGTCCTATGAAGTATTTTAGCCGTGAAAAAAACAAGATCTCATTATTTTTGTCCCTTGTACACGCTGGCATTATTACTTCTGCTTTTGCAGTCTAAGGCTGAGGCCCCGCGTTGCATAAACACAGTATTTTTTGTTGCAGATCTGGCATTGGTGTGACACCCAGGCCCCTGGCTGATCAGCTGTTTATAGAGGTTACAGCATTCAGGCGAGTGCTGTGTCTTCTTCAATACTCACCAAGCACTGCACCATACTTTTGCGCAATGGCTGTGCTTGGTATTGCAGTTCATTCCATTTACTTGAAAGGGACTGAGCTGTGATCAGGCAATGTGACCAATGAACGTGAAGTGCATTGGACCCTATGGATAGGTCATTAATTAAAAAGTTCTGGAAAACCCTGTTAAGTGACACAGAGAAGAAGACATTATTCTAAAGTCGAAGAGTCCACATGCTATGACTGCAGTGGTTAGTCACTGCAAAATTGCAACAAAAACCACACGATTGCTGGAAATTCTATGTGTTAGTCCCTTGTGGACAGAGCCCAGGACTTGTACCAGAGTCCCCCACTCATACCAGTTATATGCATTTTGTTATCCGTTATTCTAATCCACCAGAAATTCAGAAAAATCTGGGACTGTCAAGCTAAATCTGGGACAGTAGAGAGGTGTGCGCACTGTACCCCCAGTTATAGCTGACCAGGTGGCACCTTAGTCAGTCACCTGCTTGCTGTCTCAGCCCTGCCTGTGACCCTTTCTATAAAGGGTTGGTCTCATATGACATATAAGCATCATAAGAGATCTCCTGCTTAAGATTCTCCTCTATGAATTCGTGTAGGTAGGCACAGCTCTTACTCTGCAGTGGCTGCCGGGGAAATCTGCATACAGTACAAAGCAGAGACATGAACAGGCTACTCTGGTCATGCAAATGTCTCCCTAATTTCCTTGGATCTTGACTCGAGATACCCAGAGATGAGAGCATTGAAAAAAAAAAAATACTTTTGCGATTCTCACCACATTTAAAGGGCTTATGTGGGGAAATAAAAAGTTTCTCATCACATTCACTGCACTGGATAAGCCTACTAAATAATGTATGCCAGCCCCTGTGATCCTTATTCTTAGGTCTACAGAGCCCAGCGGCGAGTCAAAAGTCTTAGTTCTCTGCCTATGCTTCTGATGTGACTCTTGGTCGTGTGACCAACCCAGCTCTACTCTACAAGCAGAAGGAGAAAGTGGAGCTGGTGTGTGACCGATAGTAGGAATGGCAGGAGGGAAGGCAAACAGTTCTGCCCTGCAAACCTAACAATGGGGAGATAGTAAGCCAATTTATAAATTTGTAAGTAGGTTTATCCAGCACAGTGAAATCTTTTTTTCCCCCACTTATGTTGGGAGGCACGATAACTGTCAACAGAGTAACTCATAAGTCAAGAGCCAGTAGCTCAAGAGAGATATTGTCTCAAAGGAGTCAATATCTCAAGCCAAGATCCAAAGTGAGGAATGAAAGATGTGTCTTGACTAAATAGCTTTATTCGTACAAAAAGTTCTTGAGTAGGAAAAAGTATTAGCAATTATTAACTCATAGTGTGAATAGATTAGGAAGTAATCTACAGTAAAATAATGGATATTTTTGTTACTTGTAAAGACCACAAGCATGGTGTTAGCCCAACACCAGGTTCTTCTAACTATGGAGGATTATTATATCTGGATGTGCCTGGTCAGTATCAGACTAAGGTTCCTTGGACCCATCAGATAAAAGTATTCTAGGGGTACACATTGTACATAGTGTTACTTTGATGTTATTTATTTGGGTTAGGGGTATTTGGTTCTAGTTCTAGTCAGAAAAACTGAATTTTTACTATGGAGGCATTAGCAATGTATTTGCTTATAATTTCATAATTTTTATGATTTTTTTTTTTTTTAAATATGAGAAAAATTAACCCTTCAGTCAAAAAATATGTCTTTTCTGACATTGTGACATTGACAATGTGTAAACATGGAACACTGGGGAAGATTTGTTAAGACTGGTGCTTTGTGTGCTGGCTTTGTTATTCCATGTGCCGGCAGAGGATGCACTTAATTTATGATGAGACGCACGCCTTGTCATAAACTAAGCACATCCTCCAGCAGGCCGTGTGCCTAGACTGCTTGTGTTCGATTTTAGTCATCATTTGCGCCAGAAAACTCATGCAAAAGATGATAAATCTGGTGGGGCCATTAGTCCTACCCACAGCACACCCTCAACAAGTCACTTTTTTGGAAAGTGGCAAGGGCAGTGTAAAAATACCATTGGCACAAAAAGTTGGCACAAATGCATTTAAAAAGTCAGAGTTTTACAACTTTTTTATGCCAGTTTTCTGGCACAGAGAGATAATAAATCTCATTCCTCATTATGTTCATTATAGTTAATATTACCCATGCATCTAGAGTTGTGAAGAGCTTCACGATAGAAGACAGATGTGCTTCATCCATCATTATTTAACTTGGCACAATAGCATTACATGTTAGCATGTTATGCTAGCATGACGTCTCCTTCAACTTGCATGGAACGCTAATACCTTCCCAACAGTAGCCTATGAGGCTCTACTGTACAGTACCCACACATGCCGCATCTGATGTCATATTTGGGACATATTTATATTTATAGCACCTTATAGAGGAACTATATAGCAGTATGCTGTCTAGTAAGGCGCCGCAACCCTACCATGTCTACAATGCCTTATTTGCTAAATAAATTTTAATCGCAAGCAGTCAATATACTTGAGATTTCCTTGATATATTTGATGTTTTTGTAGCTAAGGAATGAAGCTGTAATTCACTGCCTTTTATCTAAGCCGCTGTCTTCTCTGTTCCTCATTTATCCTTTATCGGACCTTTCTATACACAAAAAAAACCACAGACACAACAAAAAAACAACAAACAGTGCACAAAAAATCCTTCTTAGTTGGATTAATGTCTGTGAAATACAGCCTTCAAATATTCCGCAGGCTGAGCTTCCAGGAGCTGGAGCTATTCATCACCTTTATGGACTTACAGCATAATTATTAGCCTTTACTTAACATACAGCAAAATATACAAAGGTAGATCTTTACTGAAGCATCGGAACACTGATAACTACAGACAGGAATTCTACTGCTTAATATAAACACAACACGCATATACATGAGCGGTATACAGTCTAAAACTATTGCATTAGGCTCAGATACTAATGGCCCTATGTAGCTTGCTGGAATACTGACATAAACCATGAAACATACTGTATCAATACTGGTGTCTTGTTTGTAAAGGATTGTAAAAGATGAAATTCTGGTTTATTTCTATTTCTGATAAAACATTTCTTTGTATCTATAAGTTTAAGACTTTTGTCCTGAGACGTTACTCCACTTTCTATCCAGACGCACATCATAGGCAACTGTTTCTTAAAGAGTACCTCCCACTATAAAACACATTTATTATGCTTACTTATACAGCATCATCATATTCTGCAACACTTTACAGTGCTGTTCCATGTGAATGTAAAAAACTTCACAATATATCTTATTAAAGAAAAATGCTTCTCTCTCCATTTATCACTATTGTTTTACCTTTCATGCTATGGAGAGGGAAGGAGGAAGCAGGGGCCTGCTTATAACAGTAGAAGAGACACACATGTTGCTGCTGCTTCATATAGCTCTGCCAAGCAATATAACTCTTTTGGCTCTACTTAGTAAGAAAACTTTCTACCAATATATAAAAGAAGTACATTTCTTACTAGCCTTCAGCAGCCTTATCTTTCTTCCTCACCTCTCCATAGACTTCTGTATGAGGCTGGATAAAGATACTGGTTCTACTAGTGGTAAGAGCCTGACTTAAGAGAGGGGGAGGAAAGCAGCCTAATAAATGGAGAATGAACCATTTTTATTCAATAAGATATATTACAAAGTATCTTATATTCACTTGTACTATTCATTTATGAAAAGTTGTTTTATGATTGAAGGTACACTTTAAGAAAGTAGACACCTTTTCTCATCCTGTACAATATTTTAAAGAGGACCTTTCACCCTCTCCACCATCATCATTTAATAGGCGCTGCTCCACTGATTCCAGCACAGTTGGAATTTTTTCTCTAGCCCCGTCTGTTCCCAAGCAATCAGTTAGTTTTGGTGCCTGTACTGTCAAGTGGGTGGTGTCAGGCAGGAACAGGCAATGGTTATGGATTCAGAGCTCCAATGAGAGGTGAACAGGGTTAGAGCTCAGAATCACACCCTTACCTTCTCCTGCCTGACACCGCCAATCTGACAGTACAGAGCCTAAATAGTATATCAGGCACCAAAACTAACAGAACTTATTGCTTGGGAATGGCGGGGGTTAAAGGTCCTCTTTAAATTAAAGGATTATTTTAAGGGTGCATTGATCCAGTTATTTTCAGAATGACTTGCAGAAATCCATATGTTGCAGTCAGAAGGGATTTAGACACATTTTAGATCCAGTTACAATTTTTCCTGAGCTCTCCAATTTACCAGCTTGAAACCTGTCAGGAAAAAATGTATTATAAAAAAGTAACAGACTAATATGATCGTATTAATTGTAGAAAATATTAAGAATGAAAACTATATGACTTAGTTATGTGTGAAATGCATATGGGATGTTCTCGGGAAGGAAATGTCCAGATGAATATTCTGTACTAATATTGTTGTACATGGCCGGGATGTTAAATACTAAAGCTTCATACTTTGAGTACATTTGAAACAGAAGGTAGGTCTTAGCTGACAAATTCTTGAAGCTCAAATTACTCTTAGGGAAGCAGTTACTTAACCACAATCAACATCTCTCATGTTAGACAAGGTGTAGCCATTAGCTTGGCTCATGGGGGTCTAACCACCATTGCTGATTGATCCTGAGGTTCATGTATCTTTAATGGACAAATTAAATATGATAGAAAGCACGGCCACAAACCCTCCTCCCGCCCCTTATGACACACTTAGATCATGTTCATACTTAAAGAAAAAAGGGGATGCCGTCATGTAGAGCCCCCATTACAACCAGGGATCATGAGCCTCCTGGGATATACAGGAGAACCTTTCCTGCCGCACTAAATGCACAGAATTCCCCTGACGGAGCTATAAGTATCTGTATTCCTGGCAGAGAAGGAGCTCTCTTTTCAAGACTTTGGAGTGAAACTGATTCAGGGACTTGAGCATATGAAACACATGTAATTCAGTGTGTCTGCCAAAGTGCTGCTGGGTGGGGGTGTTGATGGTAAATGGGAGAATTTTGCAGGGGCATCTAATCCTACTCTTGGCATGTAGAACCTGCTCGAAAGCAAACACACTTCAAAGGGTTCATTATGCATCAGACCCTGAAACCCCATAATGAGCAGATTAACTTTCTTACTCTCATCCTCTTGGGAAGGAAGTCAAACACTGGCAAAACTCCCTGTGTGGATACATCAGTGCAAAATACAAGATAAGTAGCATCTAGAGGTGGTAAAGATCAATCCCAGGTTCTGGATTCAAGAGTAACTTGCTAGGAAAAAATATAGAAATATAGCGAAGGGGAACTCTGGTTCTGTGATCATTCACTAGGAAGAATATGGTGAGACAAGGTAGATTTGTTACAAAACCTGACACATTGTACATGCATACCTCCCAACTTTCAAAGGACAGAAAGAGGGACGAAATATGCGGCGCACTATGTGCGCTGTAATAAATTTAGCTCCACCCACTTCTACGTTGACTGCACCCATTCTCATCCATTTTTCTATGTGCCCCCACCAGAGGCGTAGCTAGGGGTTCAGCACAGGGGGGGCGAACATGTCCAAGTGGGCACCCAACTTAGGCATACCGATATTATCACTATACGGAGAGTGTATAGTGGTATATATCGGATCTACACAGGGCTCTGCAGACGATTTAGACAGTTACAGTGCAGTATCATTTAGTGACTTACTCTGACGTCTCTGACTAATCGTTCACATTCCCCATCTCTTTCATCTGAACCGCCATGACCACTTCTTTCAGCCTCTGGAAAGTTTGCAGCACAGACAGTTTTGGCTTCTCACTTTTCCAGGCACCTGACCCACATTGTCCTCACCTGCACACCCATCCTGCCGTTACCCCAATTCTAAAATATATAATATAACCCCCCCATAATGAATAATACCCACAAGTGCATCTTTAAATTAATAACGTCCCTGTGTACCCCCTTTAAATAGTGCCCCCTTATTAATAATGCCCCAGGTGTTTCCTAATTAAAAAGTAAACAAAAGGTAAAAATAATTAATGGGGTTCCAATAATCGGGACCCCCAGGATCAGCCATTTGAATGAACCGTGGTACCTGTGTAAGAGCCGTGACACCTTCTCTGTTTACATAGTGTCATTCTTTTCATAGCGGCTATGTAATGTAACTACAGCCTCGTCCTAAACACGTCTATGTGACAAGGCTGGAATGACATCACACGGACACTATAAACAGACAGCTTGTGATATAAACAGGCACCATAGCCCCTTCATACAGCTGATCAGTGGGGAATCACTTATCTCTTATTGATGATCTATTCTGAGGATAGACCATCAATAAAAATGAGCTGGAAAACTTTTTAAGCCTAAGGCCCCACGTGGCGTCCCGCAGCAAAAAAGCGCGGTTCTTCCCGCTGCGCTTTGCACAGAAAGTTCGCACAGGTTTCCTCTGCTGACTTTCTGCTTCAATTATATCTACAGGGAAACCGGGAGCGTTTCCATAGGAATGCTGCGATTTCCAAAACCACGACTGTTTTGGAAATCGCACCATGTCCACTGAGCATATTTTACCACAAAGTGTGGATGGGATGGGGCCCCACATGGCAAAAACGCCACGGGAAAAAAAATGCGGCATTTTACAGTTCCTGCAAAGTGGATGGGATTCTAGCAAATCCCATCCACACATTGTGGAAAAATGTGTGCAGCGGACACTCTGCGATTTACAAAACTGTTGCAGTTTTGGAAATCGCAGCATGTCAATTATACCTACGGAAACACTGGCGGTTTCCCTATAGTTAGAAAGTCTGCAGAGGAAAAATCTGTTGCCCTTCTGTGAAAAGCACTGCGGGAAAAACCACAATGTTACTGCCGCGGTTTTTCCTGCAGCGCTTTTTTGCTGCAGCCAGCTACGTGGGGCTTTAGTCTTAATAAAGCCAAAGTTTTACTTTAATTAAATTAATTGCCCCCTCATATTATGCCCCTGATTCCCCCCCGACATAAATACTGCACCTCTAATGACCTCTTATATCGATGACCACCCCTTATGTTCATAATGCCTCCTAATATAAATATCCTCCCCCCTTGTACCCCGTAATAACCCTTATATAAATGACGCCCCCTTATGTTCATATTGCCCCCTCCCTTATAGTTATAATTTCCCCTAACAACCCCTTATACTATTAAAATACCCACAACTAAGCTAAAACAAAACAAATATAAGTTATACTCACCTACCAGCGACCATGACCAATGGAGCCGCCGCTTTCTCTTCTTGACCCGCGCTCTGTGCGCAGGCTCCACGCACAGGAAGTCAGCATCTCAGCGTAGGAGGCGCGATCTTGTGACGTCATCGTGCCGCCTGTGCCGATGACTGTGTTCTCGTTGTCATGTAAACCGCAGGCCTGAAGTGGCTTGCGGTTTACAAGACAGTAAGGCCGGACCGAGGGCGAAGACTGGAAGGGGAGGCCTCCATGACCGGTGTTAGCCTGGAGCACAAAAAGGAGGAGACAACAAGGGGTTAAAGTGGCTGCAGAGGAGCGGGAACAGTAGGGGAGGGGTAAGGGAGGAGACATGGGAGGAAGGGGGGGGGTATTTAAAGTAAAGGCGGGAATATTCCGGCCAGTTCGCAGCACAGAGCGCAGGAGAAGCCAGAAGCCCACACAGCCTAGTATCACCCCCCCTTTTTGCCCAGAAATGTCCGGGGTTGACGAGCTACTGGCCCAAGTGCGGGCTGAAGCTGCCGTGAGAGGAACAGAGTGGCTGCAGGGACTGTTACAGGGGTCTGGGGAGGAGGTACGTTGCCCCTCTCCGCCAGGCAGACGGCCGCGGAGGACCAGGCCTCCGGCGCGCCTGAGCCCCAAGGAGACCCCTCGGGTCTGGTGCCGTTTGAGGAGCCCCTCACGGGACCCTCCGGGCCAGGGCGCCACTCGGTGCGCTGCCGGGCGGCCTTCCCGGCCTGGGAGGAATCCTGGAACTCGGCGGAACCCGCGACAGGGGAGGGGAGTCCCCCCTCCTCCTTCTATTACCTCGTTGGTGGCTGGAGAGGGAGCGGTCGGCTCCGCGGCGGCACCGGCGGTGTCGGCTCGGCGTCGGAGACGGTTGCCGAGCAATGAGGAGGCCTTCGGCAGTGGAGAGTCAGCGGGGCCTGGGCCTCTTGCGGCGGGCGCCGACAGGCCAGCGCGAAGCAGAGCGGGAGCGTCACAAGATGGCGCCCATAGCGGAGCGGCTGGGGGGCGGAGCTTCACGGAGGCCCCGGCCAGGGGGGCAGAGGAAGATGGCAGCGGTGCAGCGTCGATGGGAGCATCAGGACGGCAGGAGCAGGACTCTGCGGTCGCTGGGTTCACAGCGCCCAGGCAACCAGGTGAGGCTTCTTTCCCTTTGATGGGGCCCTTGTTAGCTGTCCCTGGGGGAGGGGGGGCTGGGGGGGGTCACCCCGGGGAGTTAGGCAGGGGTTTGTTAGCGGTTATGGGGGCGTTGGCGGATGTGGTTCGGGGGGTTGGTAGCGGTAGTGGTTTAGGTTCACCGTCCCCAGCGTTAGCATGGGGGGTGGGGGGGGGTCGCCGGCGCCGTTGGTGGCGTCGCCGCCCCCTGCGCAGGGTGTGTCAGTGTCGGTCCAGACTCAGGGGGAGGACAAAGGGGATGCGCCGCGTTTGGATGACGCGGCAAAAGGCGAGGTTTATGTCTGCTTTGAGGGCCCATTGGGGGCCCATTTAAAGCAGGAGGTTAGGGACCGGATATGGAAGGGTGAATATGTAGACATATTCTCACTTTTGCCGCTGGAACGTTTCAACTTGGATAAGGCGCGGAAAGAGGAGAAAAAGGAGGAGGAGGAGAAGCGGCGGTATAGGCTGATTCCTAGGACATTTGCTAATTGGCTTCAAGCGTTCGCCATTTTAGCAAGTGTGATAGGGGAAAAGGCGCCAGAGAATTGCTCAGCGCTTTTTTGCTATCTGGACGCGATCGGGGAGGCGTATAGGGTTTATGGGGGCCAGGCCTGGCTCCGCTATGACGAGCAATTTCGTCAGCGGAAGGCGGTGCGGTCCAGCATACACTGGGACCATAAGGATATTGGCTTATGGCTTAAGGATTATGGCGCAGGCGAAGTCGGGGTCGTCCTTTTCAGGGGGGACCGGGGGGCTCCGAGTCTTCGGGGCGCTTGGTTGCAGCGCAGAAGGGATTATGCTTCCTTTTTAATGAAGGGGGGTGTAAATTTGGAGCAAAATGCAAATTCAAGCATGAGTGCTCCTCTTGCGGGGGCACTCATGGAGGCAACCGTTGCTTCAGGGCAAAATCTAAGGGTACAGAAGGGGTTGGGAAAGGGGGCGACTCCGGTTCTGCTGGAAAGGATGGCGCCGTTCCTAAGTAGATACCCCGATAGGGCGGCGGCGGAATTATTGACAGATGGTTTTAGTATGGGGTTCAGGATTCCTTTTGTTGAGGTGGGGGAGTTAGGGGTGGGGGAGGAATTTGAGGTCGGCGCGGGAGCATCCGGAGGTGGTGGCGGACAAGTTGGGTAAAGAGGTGGCTTTGGGGAGAATGGCAGGCCCGTTTTTGGAGCCCCCCTTTCCAAATTTGCGGATATCACCGCTAGGGGTGGTTCCAAAGAAAGAGCCGAATAAGTTTCGGCTGATCCATCATCTTTCATTCCCCAAAGGGTTTTCTGTGAATGATGGAATTGATCCGGAGTTATGCTCAGTAGAATATACCTCGTTTGATGCGGCGATATCTTGGGTTCGGCGTTTTGGGCAGGGGGCGTTGCTGGCAAAAACGGATATAGAGGCGGCGTTTCAACTGCTGCCTGTGCATCCGGATAGCCTACATTTGTTGGGTTGTTGCTGGGATGGGAGGTTTTTTGTGGACTGCTGTTTGCCGATGGGCTGTTCGTTGTCATGCGCGTATTTTGAGACATTTAGTTAGTTCCTGGAATGGGTGGTTAAGGATGTCTCTGGTTGTGCTTCGGTCATCCATTACTTGGACGACTTTCTTTGTATCGGTCCTGGGGGGTCCTCCATGTGTTCGGTGTTGCTGCATTCGGTAGAACGGGTGGCGGCGGATTTCGGGGTCCCGTTGGCGCAGGGCAAGACAGAGGGTCCGTCCACAGTTATTAGTTTTCTGGGCATCACCATAGATACAGTTCGCATGGAGTGTCGGCTGCCAGAGGACAAGTTGTACGGTTTGCGGGACGAGGTTCAGAGGGCATGTTGGCGGAAGAAGCTGCGATTGCGGGAATTGCAGTCTCTGCTAGGCAAACTGAACTTTGCCTGCCGGATCATACCAATGGGGAGGGTTTTCTCTCGGCGGTTGGCGGCGGCAACTGCCGGCGTGTCTGCTCCATCGCATTTTATTCGATTAGGCGGCGAGTTAAGGGGGGATTTGAGGGTCTGGGATACCTTTTTGGAACAATTTAATGGGCGTTCTATTTGGATGGGGGAAGCTGTTGATGCAGTTGATTGGGAATTGTTTGGGGCTGGTTAAAAACCTGGCGTTACTGGAGCTGTTCCCAATTTTGGTGGCAGTGATGGTTTGGGGGGAGTTTTTTCGTAACAAGAAGGTTCGCTTTCATTGTGACAATCTGGGGGTGGTGCAGGCGATAAATAGATTGTCAGCCTCCTCTCCTCCTGTGGTTCGGGTGCTGCAGCGTTTGGTGTTGGAATGCCTGAGGTTGATGCGTGTGTGGTCGCCGTCCATGTCCCGGGGGTTCAGAATGACGTGGCAGATGCCCTCTCTCGTTTGCAGTGGGATCGATTTCGGCGGGTGGCACCGGAGGCGGAGGAGTTCGGAGTGGAGTGGCCGACGGAATTGTGGTCGGTGCCGGTGGGGCGGCAGAGGCGTTGATTCATTCCTCCCTGGCAGACGGTACCTGGGCGGCGTACGCCAAGGCTTGGGAGGAGTGGGAGGCATGGATTGAATTCTTGGGCGGGGAGTCGGGCGATCTGGAGATACCTTTGGTGTTATTCATAGGGCATTGCAGGGAGAAGGGTTGGGGAGTGTCTCGGTTGAACAGGTGTCTAGCGGGATTGACGTTTGGGTTTAAATGTAGGGGCTTGCCGGACTTCACTAAATCATTTTTGGTTCGGCAGGCCGTAAAAGGTTGGAGGCGGTTCCGGTCGGGGGCGGATGCGCGGAAACCAGTGTCTTTCCGGCTGCTGCAGGATTTGGGGGTTGCTCTGGGGTCAGTGGGGTCAACACTGGGGGAGGTCAGATTGTTCAGGGCGGCTTTTTCACTGGCTTTTTTTGGGGCTCTGCGCTTAGGGGAGTTAGTTAGTGGCTCTAGGAGTCGCCCAGGGGGATTGATGTGGGAGGATGTGGACGTGTATGGGGACAGGGTGGAGTTTCGGTTGCGTCGATCAAAGACTGACCAGGAGGGTCGGGGATGTGCGGTACGTTTGTTTGCGGTGCCGGGCTGCTTGATGTGTCCGGTGGCTTGTGTGCGGGAGTATTTATCGGATAGGGGCGGGGCGGGGGGCCCCCTCCTGATCCATGGGGATGGTTCTTTTTTTGTCTCGTTTTCAATTCGTAGGGGTGTTTAGGCGTTGTTTGCGGTTTTTGGGAATAGGGGTGGATCAATTTAGTGGGCATTCATTTCGTATTGGGGCAGCGACGGAGGCCGCTAGATGGGGTTTGGGAGAGGATGTGATTCAATGAATCGGGAGGTGGGAGTCAGTGAGATTTAGGTCCTACTTCCGCCCTGGGGGGTTGGAGTGAGGATGGTTGGGCAGGCGCGAATTGTGGGGGTGGGACGTTTTTTGGGGGGGGGGGGGGGATTTGTGCCCCTTGTTATGTTCTTTGCTTTGGTGTTTTTACAGGTGCCGGGCCTTGTCTGGTGTGGTTACTGGGTCACTCCTACATATTCTGGGGTGCGTTGCGGGCAGCGGTGCATCCACACGGGCGACAGCTGGGATTCAGTAGAGATGAGGCGATCTTGCGGTGGTTAGGGCTGAGAGGTATGTTGTGGGGTCAGGTGGGGGGGGGCTGGCAGAGATTCATCGGTATGCCAGGCTGGATCGTCCTCCCGATGTGTTGCTGTTACATGTGGGGGGGAATGATTTGTGTGTTCGCCCTTTTCGAGATTTAGTTAAAGACATAAAATTTAATTTATTACGGCTTTGGGCGATGTTTCCAGGGATGGTGACCGTGTGGTCGGACATAGTCCCTCGCAAGGTCTGGAGGGAGGCTCGGTCAATCAAGCGAGTTAACAAGGCCCGGATAAAGGTGAACAGGGCCATTGGGAAGTTCATGGCGCGGAATGGGGCAGTGTCAGTGCGTCACTCGGAGCTGGAGTCGGGGGAAGGTGCTTTTTGGAGGAGGGACGGCGTCCATCTGAACGCCGTGGGCATTGACATGTGGTGTTTGGGCCTGCAGCAGGGAGTCGAGACAGCGCTGCGGGTGTGGCGGGACGCTCGCCGATGAGGTTTCACCGGCGCTCGTCGTGGCGGTGGGGGTCCTCGAGGCTGGGTATCGGAAATGGTTGTGGTGGGGAGGGCCCCACGGTAGGGGCTGGACTCCCCAGACTATTTGGGCTTTGTTTTGGTTATGGTTAAAGGGGTATTAAGGGCTTTAGGGCCCTCTGGGATAGTGAGCACCGTGGAGCTTAATAAAATTGGTGCCCCTGAGCTGGTGTGGAACGGCTAGGGGTAACAGAGCTGGTGCTCAAGGGACCGGTGGAAAAACTTGGGTTTTGGGCCTCGAGGACCTCCGTCGTCGGGTCAGGGTTACTGACAGTGTTGGGGTGGGGTTGTTGGTTTTGTTTGCACTTTAAAACGGTTATTTATTTTATTTAATAAAATGGCTGCTGTGGCCAATTTAATCCAAAGTTGGTGTGGAGTTTTTATTTCAGGTACTGGGCAAGAAGTGTTCGTGCGACTGGGCGATACCCGGGTCAAGTAAATTGCAGGGAGCGTTTTAACTAGATCGGCGTCTGCAGACACCGATCTAGTTTAAAGTAAAAGATGTATTAATGGTGGCCCCAGGGTGGACCCTACAATGTCAGTGGGCCCGGGGCAGCCGCCCCTCTGCCCCCCCCCGCTAGCTACGCCTCTGGCCCCCACACAGTATAATGTTCCTACAGTCACCTAACATTATATGCCCCCACATTATAATGTTCCCCTCCAATTGCCCCACAGTATTAAGTCCCTCTCCTGGTGCCCCAGTTTAAACTGGGGCAGCTGGAGAGGGACATTAAACTATGGGGCAGCTGGAGGGTCACATTAAACAGTGGGGGTAGTTGGAGGGGGACAATAAATTGGTGGCAGCTGGAGTGGGACATTAAACTGGGGGCAACTAGAGGAGGACATTAAACTGGGGCAGCTGGAGGGGGACATTAAACTGTAGGGGTAGCTGGAGGGTGACATTAAACTGGGGGAAACTAGAGGCGGACATGTCCCCCTCCAACTACTCCCATGGTTTAATGTCCTCTTCTTGTTGCCTCCAGTTTAATGTCCCTTTCTAGTTGCCTCCAGCTTAATGTTTCCGTCCAGCAACACCCATTATTTAATGTAACCCTCCATCTGCTCCTCAAGTTTAATGTACCTCTTAATCTACCCCCAGTTTAATGCCCCCCTTCATCTGCCTCCAGTTTAATGCCCCACCTCCATCTGCCCCCAGTTTCATGTTCCCCCTCCATCTGCCCCCAGTTTCATGCCCCCCTTCATTTTCCCCCAGTTTAATGTCCCCCCTTCATCTGCCCCCAGTTTAATGTACCCCTCCATCTTCCCCCCTTTATCTGCCACCAGTTTAATGTACCCCTCCATCTGCCCCCCTTCATCTGCCCCAGTTTAATGTCCCCCTACATCTGCCCCCCTTCATCTGCCACCAGTTTCATGTTCCCCCTCAATTTGCCCACAAAGTTTAACATAAAACACATTGATACTCACCTCTCCTCACTCCCCTGCTGCTCTGTCTGCAGTCTCAGTCTCGTAGTGTTCTGGGAGCTGCAGGCGAGATGTGAGTGACATCATCACATCACGCCTACAGCTCCCAGGGCCGGAGCACACAGGGAGCACAGTGGTGAAGTGGGAGTTGCCTGCGCATGGCTCCTGCTTCATTCACCATTGTATTCAACTCATCTGTGTCCTCCAGATGCAGATGAGTTGAAACCGGGACATAACCCCCCACCAACCGGGACCACGGGACATGACCCACAATCCGGGACTGTCCCACAGAATCTGGAATGGTTGGGAGGTATGTACATGTAGTTCAATCTATGGACAGTATGTTATACAGCAGGAGGAGCAGTTTTTTCAGCATAAAGGGGGTGTCCAGTTTCAGCAAATACATGGTATTGTTTAAGTAAAGAAAAGTTATAAAATTTTCCAATATCATTTAAATGGGGCTGAACTGTAGCATTGCTATGTGACCAATGAACGTGAGGTCACTTTCTAAAAAGAAGAAGAAAGCAGCAATGTTTTTAATCTTGGATGACCGCTCTAAAGGGGTTTATCCAGAGCTATTATACAGAGCTCTATTTCCTCTTCTTAGGAAGTGACATCACGTCCATTGGTCACATGGCCATGTTATAGCTCAACCCCATTCATTTGAACGCAAATGGTAGGAGAGTATCCAAAAAAAGTGAGGTTTGGAGACCGCGCTTCGCTAAGAATGCTTTTTATTAAACTCAATTACACAACGCGTTTCGAGGAATGAGTCCTCTTTATCAAGTGTACTATGAACAGCCTGAAGCTATGGGCTGAAAGAGCTGAAGTGTATTCATTTGAACACGACTGGGCTGCAGCATGGCCATGTGATGTGATGCCACTACCTAAGAAAGTAGAAAGCAGATCTCAGAATCTTTGTCCTAGATAACCCTTTACTTGCCAGAGCCTCTGACAGCAGTACTGCTTTTATTTCCAAATAATGACCCTGACTGAAATTGATTACCTTTATAACAGATGTTGGGGTCTTGTTACTTCCATCATCATTGATGCCACAACACATTCTAAATATGAACTAAAATAAGAACTTGTAACCTATGGATTATAATGATGGTGAGTATTCTGGTCTGTCTATCACATACCTAAAGGTACGCATACACATACGGGCAAAGTTGGCTGAATCACCCAATTTCAGCAGCATTGGTTGACTACTCTATGAGTATGGGAGGGTCTACGTATTCAACTCTGTCAGATGATGTTGAGGGAAAGAAGGATCGGACATATTGAATTTCAACATGCCTTATTTTTTATTTGTAGGAGAGATAACCCCCTGCTAGAGATGTCTTGCAGCAGTTTACGTCCCTCTTCTCATTGAGAACACATACTTGGTCACCCAAACTGGGTGGAGCAGGAAAAATAGCTTTTGGCCAGACTATCATTTGGGTACTTTTTTGGACAAATAAACATCAAAGTGTGGATTGAGGCTGACTTCCATGGAGTCCGCAGAAAAGGATATTGATGGACCTTCTTGAATGACCAGGTGACAGAACAGTTAACCCCAGGATATCTCATATGGCTGCTAATAGTAGCTGTTAGGCCCGGTTCACATCTGTGTTCGGGTTTCCGTTCAGGGAGTCCGCTTGGGGACGCCCCGAACAGAAACCTATACGCATACAAAGCAGTTTAACCTGGGAAACCCGCAGATCCCATAGACTATAATGGGGTCCGTGTTGTTTCTGCTCAGTTTCCACACGAAGCAAGCGGAGAGAAAAGTGCTGCAAGCAGCACTTTCCTCTCTGCATGTTTTCGCATGTTTCGTGCGGAAACCGAGCGGAAAGCCACACGGATCCCATTATAGTCTATGGGGTCCGCGGGATTCCCAGGTTAAACCGCTTTGTATGCGTATAGGTTTCTGTTTGGGGGGTCCCCAAGCGGACTCCCCGAACGGAAACCTGAACGCGGATGTGAACCGGGCCTTAGACAGCAGGTGTCTAGAAGACTGCTGCTGAACTTATACAAAAACATTTGCACACAGTTACTACACTGGGGATTCAGGAGCACAGTTCAGTTCTCATTTTTGGTTGGCGATGCCCTTGAACAGGATTAAAACTGATTATCAATTCTACTTTGGTAAAATTACCCATAGGCTACACAAGCATCAGGCAGGCTACATTGTAAATTAGGAAGAAGCATTTCGATCTGCTTACTTTACTTTTCAGATAATAACTTTGGCGAATATATCATACACATTACAGTTTCATATTAAGTCATTTAGTACAACATCCTTCTAATGAATAAGAAACAGTTAGTAGATCGTGAGAGTCACTTTTGATACATATCTGGCTGTAACTTCAAGAAATGTCAAACTTAGGGTGTGCTAATGAAATGAACTGACATCATAAACGCTTCAGTCTTAATAAAACGTGGTCAGACACTGGCACGTGGCATTGATTTTTTCATAAACTTCATGGCTTTGCTGTAAATTTCATGTGAATCATATCTCTGGCTTGTCCATCTTCACATTAAAACTTTGTCCTTTTATGTGCATGACCTCACATCCTGGAAAGCTAAGTTGTAAGTAAGCTGTATTGATTGTGTGCTCTTTTGGGTTAGTGGTGGATGGAGGTGCTGGCCCCGCACGGCCCGGCCCAGAGTTATTGTTGTGGGCCCTCCCCCCCAAAGGGGCCCCCCCCCCCCCCCCCCCCCCCCCCCTAATCCCCTGTGATATGTAGATGCTAAGTGGGGGGCGAGGCAAACCCACCCTCCGGTGCCCCCGTGAGAGATTTCTGGTCCCTAACCCACTCATTCCCCCCACTAACCCAGCCAATTCACTTTTTTGTTGACCTGAAGATCCGGACTTTTTTTTTGTTTTTTGTTTTGTTTCCCCCTTTGCTTGTCCTAAGGGGAGTTAAAGCAAATTGATGGCCTGTTACATCCGGGCCCCCCCCCCCCCCCCTTTCCCATATGCCTTTCATACCCGTATAGGTTGTCATTATTAGATGGATGTGAGTCTGACACCCAAGACACCCACCAATCAGCTGATATCTTCACAGTGTACGGAGCAGGAAGCAGACAGCTCAGTACACTGTGCAGTGCTTTGCCACACTATTGCAGATCAGATCCTATTCAAGTAGATTAGATAATGAGTATGGCTACTACACAGTGCACAGAGCTGTCTGCTTCTGGCTCCATGTGCAGTTATCAGATGATCAGTAGGGGTACTGGATATCGAATTTCCATAGATATGACAAGGATAGGCCATCAATATCAAATCTTGGACAACCCCTTTCAAGGAGAATTTGGAATACTTAACCGCCATTATGTCCTTATGGAAGAGTCTATAGTATTTCTGAATGTCTATAGTATTCCTGTATGCCCCCATTTAAAAAAAATTAAAAATATAACATATCTAATACAGAAACGTTCTCATCTGACTTATTTCTGGTGCTCCTGTGCATAGGCATTTCTTTAAAGGGGTTGCCCAATTTGTTTTTATTGATGACCTATCATCAAGATAGGTCATCAATAAAAAAATCAGTTGGGGTCTCACAAGTGGGACCTTCGCTGATCAGCTGTTTGAAGGGACTGTGGCACTTGTGTGAGCACAGTGACCCCTTCACTGTTTACATCACACATTTCATAGTACTCTATGGGATGAGGCTGTAATTACATCACATGGCCACTATGAAACAAACAGGGTGGAATGCAAACAGTGAATATGACATAGCGCTCACATAAGTGCTCTGTCCCCTTTAAACTGCTGATCAGTGGGGATCCTGGGTGTTGAACCCCCACTGATCTTTTATTGAAAACCTATCCTGAATGGGTTTCTTCTGGGTGCTCTGGTTTCCTCCCACACAGCAAAGACATACTGATAGGGAATGTAGATTGTGAGCCCTATATATATATATATATATATATATATATATATATATATATATATAACAGTATATATATCCCCTATACAGGACAGTAATTGACAATGTCTGTAAATTGCTTCAGAATATGTTGGTGCTATACAAGTATGCAAAATAAACAAAATAAAATAAATTTATGAATAAATATTCCCATTCCCATTCCCTTTGTCAAAGAGGTGTGTCCCTACAAAATTTGGCAACACCATCACTAGTTGGACAATGTCAAAATGTGGAGGCACACACCCACAAATGGTAACACCCAGCTGTCAATTTATTCATACATTTCTAGGAGGAATAACAGAGGAACATTAAGAACGGAAGCCCCATACTACTTATTTTTTGGAAATACATATATTTCCTGAAACAAACAAGTCAGGAAAGCTGAGAGTTCCTCTTTAAATATTCATTGCCTGTACACAGTAAATGAGCAGTAATGTAAGCGTTCACGAGAAGCGATTAAAGATCAATAACATGTATTAACGTTCAGGAGGCATAACTCATAGAATGATTAGAATTACTGAACACCGTACAGACCGATCCGGTGAGGAATCTCCGGCGTTGACTGCTGTCCTGCACAAAGGGTTAATGTTTTGTTAAACCCGACGTGTGGTACATAAGGGGTTATACATTCTCAATGATTATTCATGCATGTTTTTCAAAGGGCATCTTAGGTCCTAATAGAAAGGTTGCTGTCCTTTTGGGATCCTCGCCCAGATACACCAGTGGGCTTGCAACCAAATTATAGGCCTGGTCATAAATCATGGTTATCTCTCCTTGTGACAGTGGTTAAATTATTCCTCTAATCAGATCACGGCCACTGATTCCTACTGACACTCCGAATAATCAACGGTGACTGATGAGGCCGAGCCTAGCATACAATTCCTCTTCCCAGAAGGCCCTGGGGATCTGAACAACCTGTCCTTCCAGGCGCTGCTGGTTAAGCGAGATAGGTAAACAAACTGGCGCTTTGTCCTTCAAAGGAATGATGTCTTTTAAACTCATTTAGTTGCACACAGGAGCCGCCTGTCAATGCTACCTGTGCAGTACCCAGGAGAACAGCGACAGACATTCATTGATACAAGCAGAATGCTCCAGACAAGAAGCCACCATACAATCCTTATGTCATAATAACTTCTTGGGAAAAGCGTCTACATACACCGCTCACATTACAATCAGCTCCAAGTATAAAAATGTACGTAGAAATCCTCGAGCTTCACCATAAGGAATGTAATTGTTTGGAAAGGTAGGGCATTCTGCTATTTTCCAGAAATCGGAATAATAGATTATTTTTGTGTAATTTAAAACTGAGATATTTAGCAACCATCTGTGTTTGTTTTTTTATTTTTGTCTCATATATATATATATCTATATATAGATATATATAGATATATATTATTTATATATATTTCTTATGTGGGGGAGGTAGTTCGGTAGCAGCAATGGTACGGACCCAACCAGTCAGAGACAGGGACACAAAGTCTGGTGCAACACAGGTTTATTTGGAAAAAATTGCAAAAATAAATAAACCTTCAGTTTAGGTACAAAATGAGCAAAATAAAATACAGCCTTAACTTCAGGCAAAACGTAAAACAAAGCCCTGCTCGTCCAAGCACTAACTAAACAGTAAAAACTAACTATACATGTGGCTTACTATCAAACACACTAACAAAACAAAATAGCACAGTACCAGACTCTCAGTGGTTCAGGACAGACCCAGACACCTACTCTCACTCCCAGGATCTGCCCTGAAGTGCAGACTCTGAGGCCTGGGGCTGAAGCTTATTCAAGACCTGCTCTGGACCACACATAGGTCAGAAATCTGGGGCTGATATACTGGGACTCCATC
The DNA here is from genome assembly GCA_947044405.1 of Leptodactylus fallax. Classification (NCBI taxonomy): domain Eukaryota; kingdom Metazoa; phylum Chordata; class Amphibia; order Anura; family Leptodactylidae; genus Leptodactylus; species Leptodactylus fallax. The sequence goes on along the minus strand of CAMRHE010000130.1, from coordinate 1,002,398 downwards.
ACTTTGCCTGTCACCTTCTCACAAGATATATATATATATATATATATATATATATATATATATATATATATATGTTATAAATAACTTTTTGGTGGACTCTATCTACAACATAAGTGCAGAAACACTGGGGGAGATTTACAAAGCTAAACGTGCCAGAGAATTCTGCCTTAAAGGGGTTGTCCATGATTTTTTAGTATTGCAGCAGGAGGCCGTGGAAGGTTAAAAATAATAAAAAAGACATACTCGTCTTTCCTCAGTGCTCCTGTGTCCCAGGCCACTGTCCGGCCTAAGGAAAGGAACCAAGATGTCACTCGCAGCGGGGTCTTCCACCAGAAAAGCCCTGGGGTGCCGCACGACCGGACAGCAACCTGGGACACTGGAGCGCCAGGGACAGGTGAGTATTTTTTTTTTATTATTATTATTTGATTTTTCACCTTCCCCGGCCTTTTGCCACAATACTAAAATATCCTGGAAAACCCCTTTCATTTATGCCAATAAACTGGCCTATATAGTCAGCAACATGTGACTGCTGCAGCCAATAACTGGCCCCATTGGTGTATTGCTGAGGTCAGTGATGGGCTGCAGCAGGGACATGTTATTGATGGGACTGTACTGCTGACAAACACCAGTGGGGGGCAGTGATGTGAAGTGGGTGATTCAAGAGGAAAGTACTGCTCTGTTTATTTTTTTTAACTCCTCCCATGGCCAATTTTAGTGAAGGAGTGGCCTTAATACTAGGTGGAATCTAAGGTCCCAGAAAATGTGCGCCTACAGGTTCCTGAGGTGGCACTGATCCTAAATCAGTCATCAAAAAAGTAATATATCCATGAAAATACTTTGTTTTATGTGTTCATGAATTCATTTACCCAACTCCCACTTAAAGGGGTTCTCCAGCTGTTGAAATTTTAACCAAAAACTGCTTCAGAATGTTATAAAATAAAGATGTCATACTTACCTTACTGATCCTCCAACCCTCCTGTACTACCAATTCTTCATCATCTGCCAGTCTCTGTGCTTCCTGCTCCATCAATGATCATCTGGCACAGATATGTGATGGCTGCAGCCAATCACTGACTACAGCGGTGACCTCAGTAGTGTTGACAAGTCAGGACAGCCAGTGGTTGGGAGTCATCACTGGAGAAGGGAGTAAACACCCTGCTGGGGGAACATGAAACATTGGGAGTAGCAGGGAATTAGTGGGCCCCACCACATTATTTAACGTCCCCTCAAGTGGCCCACACAATATAGTGTCTTCTCAAGTAAGTAGCCCTTACATAATGTCCTCTCAGCGACCATGTAATGAATATATTACATACAAAGTTATTCTCACCTAACCCAGTTCCCGCAGGGTTGTAGTGATGTAGTGCTGTAGTGACATCATCAGCCAAAGCCTGAATGTTGGAGCACGGAGTTGTAGCTTTATACTCCACCATTGTATTTATCTTTATCTGTGGTCTAAGGATGGATATAGAGTTGAAATTGCTTCCTGCTGCCCAGAACAACAGAACAGCACTTGAGAGACTAAGGAGGCCCCCACTACCATAGGGGCCAGTGCAAATGCACCGTTTGCCCTTTGTTAAAGCGGCCATAAAGGTGAGCATGACTTTGTTTATTATTTTATTATATTTTAAGCTGTTTTTGAAAATATTTTACATGGCTGAAGAACCCCTTTAAAATCCAATTTGGAAGACATTCTATGGCTGAATTAGGAACACCAGAGTTTTTATTATTAACATAAATATCTATATTTTAAGATATATTTATATATATATTTTTTTTATCATTTCATTTAATGTAACATTTACAGAAAGTTTATTATTTTTTGTCAGATCTAACTTTTAGCTTTCGACAAAAGAATGTTGCCTACTTTTCTTCCCCCTGACTTATGATTCTGACCTGCTACAGGTTCCATGGAATTGTAACTGAAGGAATCTTGACAGTCTGCAGCAGGTTGTAGTATCAGAAATCTCGCCAGTGAAATCTTGTTTATAATGATGATCTCTGGATAGGCTCCAAGTCTTTATTTGTAAAGGATTAAAAGGGATTAGAAAGACCTAATGAAGCCACCCAATTCTTTGCAAATAATCAGATACACAGCTCGGAAAGAGAGCCGAAACGGGAGCATCCCATCTGCACATTCCTGCTCACTTAACAAGAGATCACATAGCAGTCAAACAACTCTAGGGCAGATTATGTGTCAGTAATGATTACTAAGAAGATTGTCGCCAATTAAAGCAATTTGTGGGGTTCGGACCAAATGGGAGCTGCAAATGGTAATGGTTAAAACATGTACTGTATGTACTAAATGAAAAAAGATTTTTGCAAGCTGTAGGCCATTTACTGGACATGTCGTTGAAGGCTGGGATGATCAGGCATTGGCCGTCAGACATACAGTACAATGCCCTTTACACCTTCTTACACACACACATTATCACTATGGTAACAACTAGTTATTACTATATTCTTCCTGTTTCAGAAGTATGTTGAAATCAAAGGGATCGAATATCTAAGAAATGTCACCCAACACCATGATTCAATGTTGTGGAAGGTCTTATTCACATGGCCAGAGCAGAGGCGTAGCTAGGGGTTCAGCACAGGGGGAGCGAACACGTCCAAGTGGGCCCCCAACTTAGGTATACTGATATTATCACTATACGGTGAGCGTATAGTGGTATATATCGGATCTACACAGGGCTCTGCAGACGATTTAGGCAAATACAGTGCAGTAACATTTAGTGACTTACCGGTGACATCTCTGACTAATTGTTCACATTCCCCATCTCCTTCATCTGAACCGCCATGACCACTTCTTCCAGTCTCTGTAAAGTTTTCAGCACAGACAATTTTGGCTCCTTACTTTTCCAGGCACCTGACCCACATTGTCTTCACCTGCACACCCATCCTGCTGCTACCCCCAATTATAAAATATATAATATAACCCCCCATAATAATACCCACAAGTGCATCTTTAAATTAATAACTTCCTTGTGCACCCACTTTAAATAGTGCCCCTTATTAATAATGCCCCAGGTGTTTCCTAATTAAAAAGTAAACAAAAGGTAAAAATAATTAATGGGGTTCCAATAATCGGGACCACCAGGATCAGCCATTTGAATGAACCGTGGTACCTGTGTAAGTGCCGTGACCCCTTCTCTGTTTACATAGTGTCATTCATCTCATAGCGGCCATGTAATGTAACTACAGCCTCGTCCTATACACGTCTATGTGACAAGGCTGGAATTACATCACACGGTCACTATAAACAGACAGCGTGTGATATATACAGGCGCCATAGCTCTTCATACAGCTGATCAGTGGGGAGTCACTTATCTCCTATTGATGATCTATTCTGAGAATAGATCATCAATTAAAAATGAGCTGGAAAACTCTTTAAGCCTAAGGCCCCACGTGGTGTCCAGCAGCAAAAAAGCGCTGTTCTTCGTGCTGCGCTTTGCACAGAAAGTTCGCAGAGATTTCCTCTGCGGACTTTCTGCTTCAATTATATCTACAGGGAAACCGGGAGCGTTTCCATAGGAATGCTGCGATTTCCAAAACCACGACTGTTTTGGAAATCGCAGCATGTCCACTGTGCATATTTTACCACAAAGTGTGGATGGGATGGGACCCCACGTGGCAAAAACGCCACGGGAAAAAAAAATGCGGCGTTTTACAGTTCCTGCAAAGTGGATGGGATTCTAGCAAATCCACAATGTTACTGCCGCGGTTTTTCCTGCAGCACTTTTTTCTGCACCCTGCTACGTGGGGCTTTAGTCTTAATAAAGCCCAAGTGTCATTTTTAATAAATTAATTGCCCCCTCATATTATGCCCCTGATTCCCCCTGACATAAATACTGCACTCCTAATGACCTCTTATATCGATGACCACCCCCTTATGTTCATAATACCTCCTAATATAAATAACCTCCCCCCTTGTACCCTGTAATAACCCTTATATAAATGACGCCCCCTTATGTTCATAATGCCCCCTCCCTTATACTGTAGTTATAATTCCCCCCTCCTAACAACCTCTTATACTATTAAAATACCCACAACTAAGCTAAAACAAAACAAATATAAGTTATACTCACCTACCAGCTACCATGACCAATGGAGCCGCCGCTTTCTCTTCTTGACCCGCGTTCTGTGCGCAGGGTCCATGCACAGGAAGTCAGCGTCTCAGCGTAGAAGGCGCGATCTTGTGACGTCATCGCGCCGCCTGTGCTGATGACTGTGTTCTCGTTGTCATGTAAACCGCAGGCCTGAAGTGGCTTGCGGTTTTCAAGACAGCAAGTGGCAGGAAGCGTTTTAACTAGATCGGTGTCTGCAGACACCAATCTAGTTAAAAGTAAGAGGTGTATTAATGGCGGCCCCGGGGTGGTCCCTACAATGTCAGTGGGCCCGGGGCAGCCGCCCCTCTGCCCCTCTACTAGCTACGCCTCTGGGCCAGGGCCATTTTGCTTAGCATACCAGTTTGCACCCACAATCATCCATATTTAGGACGTGTTCTGTCCATAGTTGATCTGTCAAAAACATCAAACATTTTTTAACAGTTTTCAAGACTTTTCGGATTTGTGAAAAAACAGAATGAACATGGATGATAGCTGTGTGATGTTGACATTTTCTTGTACCTATACACTAAGAAGGGTGCAACTTAAGTAGAGCGTGTCTTCTACCAATAGTCTCTCTAAATATATCCATTGAAATAGGATAGTATGCTGTCTGCGGAAAACAAAGATAGTATTCTGTGGGGGGGATTTATCAAGACTGGCGTTTATTATGGTGGTCTTGATAATCTCTGTGCCGCAGGAGAATGTGCTTCATTTATAACAAGGTGGTCGTCTTGTCATAAATCAGGCACATCCTCTTGTGGGTCTAGGCACCTGCACTGAAAGCTACACCAACTCATAGCTGGCCTATATTTCAGGAATCATAAATGATCATAAATCTGGCCCTGCCCATGTCGTACCCCTCACCCAGCACCCTTTCAGGAAAGTGGCGAGGGCGTTGTAAAATAAAAAAAAAAGTTGTATTTTTTTGTGCAAAACTGTGATCTATTTCATGTATTGTATGCTAGAATGCAAAGTATGATAAATTTCCACCTGTATGTCTGTGATTCACAGATGTGTGAATAAGGCCATGGCTGTTTGTAGTAGGATTTATGGTTGCACGCTAAATCTCTTGTCTGTGCTGCACCATATTTTAGAAATAATGCTTCCATAAGACTTTGTTCACATTATGTTTATGGACTCTAGTTAACATATGTGTCAGGGCATAAATATTAAGTGGATGTCTCTCACAGATACCATATAGTAGTGGAATAACGTGAAGATCCTGGGCCCAAATGCAAAATTTGTAACAGGGCCCCCACATACCATGTGTTATCTATAATACTGGTGTCTAATGTTGTAGACATTCCTTTGGGCCCCCTCAGGCTCTAGGACCCAGTAGTTATTGTTACCTCTGCACCCCCTTAAGTTGTGCCCCTTAGTCATTGCATTACCCAAAGGGTCCCCTTATATTTTTTTATTTTTTTACACTATTGAATATTGGAGTTTGTAAGAAGCCATAATATGGTCATGGGTACTCAGGTACTCTTCCAATTAACAATTTACATATTAGTTTCCAGAGACCACAACCAAATAATCAGAAAATACCATGCAAAGTCCTCTACATAGGCTTCATGAATACTGGAAAATGATTTTCTATGAGATAGAGTATTGCAGTTATCATGATATGCCAAGACGGCTCTAGTGCTCCATTTTTCAATAGTCATAGGATGACCTGAGGGTCCTCAGTCTCTGGGATCTAGTTGTAACTCTAATTTGTATGGCAGTATTTGCCAGTGCATTTACCTTTCATGATGGTAAGAAATTAATACTTACTGAAGACAGAGGTGCAACTTGAACTTTCTGGGCCCCAGTGCAAGATTTGTAATGAGGCCCCTATAAAACTACATTTAGACTACTGGAATATTTTATGTGGCATAGGGACCTTTGGGGCCTCCTCAGGGTTCAAGGCCTGGTAGCAACTGATACTTCTTCACCCCCTATAGCTATACCCCATACTAAAGCCATGCCAATATTACCAGCTACATCTCCATGTTAAATACTATAAAAAAAAAAAAAAAAATCTTAGAAGGTCTTAATGACCACCCATGAGTTTGAGAATAATATGGAGCACAGATATGGGTTATAAGATACATATGACATAGAAAAGTTGGTTTACCTGACTTGTTACAGAGATGTATCCAGCTACTCCTAATGTCTCTGGGGAGGGTACACAGCCCCACGACTGTGGCCTGGAGATAATTACAACATGTGTAGACCTTAGGCCGGAGCATGCCTTGCAGAGCACAACTGTAATCCTTTAATCAGATGTTTTGCTTCCCTTTAAGATAACATCTTCAATTGATTTAGAGAACCCCTCCTCTATATTTAAGGCAAAAAATGGAGTAATGGGTTTCATTTGAGAGTCTAGTCTTACAGGATGATAAATGGCTGTTGTCAGCTTTACTTGACTTTGACTGGTAGATGATGCCGAGTTGGGAGGGTAGTGAAAAGGTGAAGACCAGGTCAACCACATGTGGCTGTGCAAACAGCGTCGACAATCCCCTTGAAGAATTGTGTTTGCCTATTTGTGGATCAAGTATTTAAAGCAAAAATATAGAGTATTCCAGCTGTTATTATTATTATTATTCATGTCTGCGATGAAAACCCCTTCAGAATAATGTCATTTGTCAATAGGTTACACTATTTGCTTCGAAATCTGTAGGCAAAAAAGGTTTATCCGTGTTCCATTATGCTATATTGTTCACCTTATCCAATTTAATCGCTAGAAATAATATTTGTAACATTCACTGTATTTTATCGGTTCAGCATCTACAACAAAATCCTTAAAAACCCATAAATACAGAACTTTCTATTACAAAGTATATTTTCTATGACATTGTAATCACAGGATTCCATGCAAAGTTACAAGACTTCTCTTGTATTGCAGATATTTTCTGGAATTCGCTACCTCGCGTAAATTAACATTTAGCATTCACTATTTCTAGAGATTAGGATAAAAGCTAATTTGTTATGTTGTCAATGCAGCGCAACCTGCAGGCAGCATGTTATGGAGCACGAGGAGCTGAGCAGTTTAATATATAGTTTTTTGGGAAAAGGTTCAGTATAACTTTTTTTATTGAGTTAAACCACTGCTCATTCTGGGCTTAGGAGTCCAGTGGGCAGTCTAAGTCAGTGACTGCACTTTTTACCTGTATGAATGTGCACTGTAGGACCGCCCAATGGACTCCTAAGCCAAGAATGAATAGAGGTGTAACTTAGTAAATGACAAGTTATAGTAAATCTTTTCTCACAACAATATATCAATCTGTTTAGCTCTTCCTGCTCCAGAACAAGCTGCCTGCAGATTTGACTGTATTTGCAATGTGATGACTTCCATTTTCACTTAAGGCACTCAATCCATTCACAGATATATCAAATATCCCAATGCTGTTGGAGCCCTTATTAACATCCAGTGAATCTGTTCTACATTGTTGTGTGTAGGTTCTGCAATAAAGTATTCTATATGTTATATATAGTACTTAACTAAAGTGATTTAGCATTGTAACTAATACATAATGTAATTAATAAATAAAATATTATAGGAATAAATACAATTAATATAAAACTGTTTTATATTAAAGTTATATATACTGTAGCTAACAAAATGAATTTGTCCTACATATAAATATCTTCTGTGTATAGTGACTACCCAAATACTCAAGTGACATACTGTACTGCAGGACGTACTGTACTGTGCCCAATTATGTGTTCTCATCTGAGAATAATGACCTTACCAATACGTATGGCCACTGTCACAAGACAGGCATATGTGTACGGGTGGAAACTTAACATGGCTATTCAAGAGTGCTGATTCATAAGTTGGATATTTGGCCCTCACCAGTGAGAAGCTGTACCCAAACAGGTGTCCCATGGAAATAGTTATTCTGAGTGTTTAGTTGATTAGGTCATCCACATACAGTATATGTGCCATGCTGATGTAACATTTATGTCCTCATCCTGATTATGCCAAGTGTGTCTACAATGGTGATTCGATTGGCTTCACTGTCCCATTAGTAGTCATTGTGCCCTAAGCAGGTGCCCATTCTGCTGACCCTTTGTCCTGGTCTGTTACATGACATTCAGAGTTTAGTTGGCAGATATTGGAAGGATAATTTTTGTTTTGGAACTGAAGTATTTATTTCCATGCACACAAATAAGGAAACAGTAAAAGTATAGGTACACAGAATGACGGCTAAACCTGCAAATTTCAGGACAACCATTTGTATGGGGGTGTCCTGACTCTCCCCTGATGGCAGATATTAGGAGAAAGAAGAATCAAGCATGATGAATCCAACATTTTACTCTCAAGGTAGGAGCTCCAACACCAAGTTTATTCCTGTCTAACCTAGTGAGAACACATGCATGCTCCACCAAGCAAAGTGTGCATGTGTATGGGTGTTATGAGGAATTCTTGTATTCACATCTTCATCAAGAATTCTATTCTTCTGTTCCCTGATAAGAACAGTAACACTGAAATCCCAATGGTGATGGATCTATCAATGAATCCCGATGGACCCCATTGGACTATAATGGTGTCTGTCATTTTGCTGAATAAAAAAAATCATGCATGGAGAACTTTTTCAGAAGTCATTTTTGACAGTATTTGCAACGGAGGCTCCTGACGGAACTTCAGACACAGATGTGAACATAGTCAAATATGCATGGCCAGCAAAAGATTTCCACTGTACATACAGCAATACGTTCTGGTCTCAGAGCCCAATTTGTGACTCAGTGTGTAAATGGCATGTATATGTGGGGTTATGGGAAATAATTTATAATATGTATGGTCAGATTAAAAAATGAGGACATTGGCCCACACTATCTAGAAAGTAGCCAAAAATGCACCTCAACTTGTGCTGCGCTCACTACTGTTTTAGACAGCGGACGAAGCAGGGCAGGATTCTAGACAGGTTGGGACATCCAGGTCTGTCAGTTTTATTATAGCTCACACAATAAAACTGGCGTGAGTTATATCAGAAATCTACGCCAGTTCCTGACTGACATAGATTTCAGTTCAGGCGCACATACATGCGCAAGAATTATTAAGAGGCCGGAGCTTCTTAGGAATTCTGGCGCATCTTGCACCTGCTGAGGAATGAATAAAGACTAGCGTACGAAACGCCAGTCTTAATAAATTCCCCATATTGTTCACACTGAGCAGGTAAAGTTTTGAAGCTGAGAAACATGTAAGTTGTGGACTTGGTGTGTATGCGACATGTGTCTGTTTTACAGAATAAAGTAAAATGCTGAGTCTTGGTTTCTACACGATTGGATACAAGTCCTTTAAGGGGTTTTGCCAAATGTCAGAACTACTTGTATGAAATCACTATCCTCGTACTTAAATAAAAATATGAGTTTGTAGGGTAGAACACCTGTTCATGCACATTTTTTTCTAATCTGATAAAATATGTGGCTATTACTTTGATGAATTCTCCTCTTTCGGAAAAGCAGTACTTTGTGGAAAAACAGCTGTTATTTCAGAATGCGACATTGATGAATACACCCCTAAATCTTTAATGTTCCCCGGATGCCCAAAGAGCTAATGTGTCTCTGTCATTGCAGTTGATTAAAAACTAGCTTTATTTCTGTACATATCACAAAACAGCATTTTTATATCTGCCATATGGATACTATTCTCTCCACTAAATTTACATTGCAGAGCTTCATTTAGCCCATGCTGATTCCCTACAGAAATGCAACTCAGAAACACAATTAAAATTGTCGAGATCCGCTGTACGTTTCCACTAAAGAGCCACAGGCGATGGAAAATTTGTCCGGGGTCTTAACCACGCACACTATCTGACCGATGGCTGGAATGAGGAGGTCTGAGCCTGGAGCGAACGGGTGACTTGGATGTATATGCAAAATCATATTCAACATTCCCAGCTTTCAACAGCAGAAAGTCAGAAAGCAGGGAGGAAAATACTTTGTCATCAAAAACCATAATAATTACGTGTCAAGTGTAATTACAGCTCTGAGGGGTAACCCGTCTAATCTTAAGTGACAGGGGAAAGTGTTTTCGCAAGGGAAGATGCATAACGGGGTGAAATCAGATACAAAAAAATGTTCTTGGTGTTCTATTTGTGGATGCACAGAAGAAACACAAGCCTCTTAGCTTCTATTTGCAATGCATAGAACTTTCTCTGCAGGAAGATGTTATTTCACCCTAGACGCATCGCCTGCTTTCTTCCCCTCTGCTACATGCCAGTGCCAAGGCATTGTGGGACATAATGACCTCATTTTGTAAATAACAGGACCCTCAGCTGCTATGGTGAACAATGCTAATGACTCGCCCGCTCCCAACTATTCTTCCACTTGATTCCTTTTTGACATGTTGTGTCTGCAGTAAACCACTAACCAGGACATAGCTAAATAGTACACCGACTGTACTCAGCTAAACCATAATGATGGCCTTGAAATGGGGGTATTAACTATGTAAGGGTCTGTAGTCAGTATTATACAACCCAGAAATGGTCAAGGAAGAGCAAACTCAGACATTGGCAAACATTGTGACCTGCTTTTCTGGGCATGTTATATAATGGGAAGTAGATTTTATTATATTGGATTGAAGGAGGAGAAAATCAACCATTAAAGGGTTTTCCTGGACCATGATATTGATGACCTGATCTGATACTGATCAGTATCAAATGAGTGGTGGTCCGAAACCCAGCGACCCGATCAATCAGCTTTTATTCTGATGCATGCTATGGTCTCTTCACTGCTTACCAAGCATAGCATTGTACATTGTATAATGACATGTTCTTGGTATCATAGCTCGGCTCCATTCATTTGAATGGAACTAAGATGCAAAAAGGCCATGTGACTCAGTATGACTGCATAACACAGCTGATTGGCAGGGTTGCCGGTTCTCCAACTCTTGATGATCATAAAATCCCCATTAATCAAGTTACCACTTAACGTGTACCTCCAGTTATAAACAACTTTCATAAATGAATAGTACAGGTGAAAATAAAAAACTTTATAATACAGTCATGGCCAAAAGTTTTGAAAATGACACAAATATTATATTTTCACATGATCTGCTGCCCTCTGGTTTTTATGTGTGTTTGTCAGATGTTTTTATCACATACAGAAATATAATTGCATTCATATTATGAGTAACAGAAGCTTATATTGACAGTTAGAATGAGTTAATGCAGCAAGTCAATATTTGCAGTGTTGACCCTTCTTCTTCAGGACCTCTGCAATTCTCCCTGGCATGCTCTCAATCAACTTCTGGACCAAATCCTGACTGATAGCAGTCCATTCTTGCAGAATCAATGCTTTAATTTTCTCTGAATTTGTTGGTTTTTGTTTGTCCACCCGTCTCTTGATGATTGACCACAAGTTCTCAATGGGATTAAGATCTGGGGAGTTTCCAGGCCATGGACCCAAAATCTCTATGTTTTGTTCCCTGAGCCATTTAGTTATCACCTTTGCTTATGGCAAGGTGCTCCATCATGCTGGAAAAGGCATTGTTGAGCGCCAAACTGCTCTTGGACGGTTGGGAGAAGTTGCTCTTGGAGGACATTCTGGTACCATTCTTTATTCATGGCTGTGTTTTTAGGCAAGACTGTGAGAGAGCCGATTCCCTTGGCTGAGAAGCAACCCCACACATGAATGGTTTCAGGATGCTTTACAGTTGGCATGAGACAAGACTGGTGGTAGCGCTCACCTCTTCTTCTCCGAATAAGCTGTTTTCCAGATGTTCCAAACAATCGAAAAGGGGATTCATCAGAGAAAATGACTTTACCCCAGTCCTCAGCAGTCCACTCCCTGTACCTTTTGCAGAATATCAGTCTGTCCCTGATGTTTTTTCTGGAGAGAAGTGGCTTCTTTGCTGCCCTCCTTGAGACCAGGCCTTGCTCCAAGAGTCTCCGCCTCACAGTGCGTGCAGATGCACTCACACCTGCCTGCTGCCATTCCTCAGCAAGCTCTGCACTGCTGGTAGCCCGATCCCGCAGCTGAAACACTTTTAAGAGATGGTCCTGCCGCTTGCTGGTCTTTCTTGGGCGCCCTGGAGCCTTTTTGGCACCAATGGAACCTCTCTCCTTGAAGTTCTTGATGATGCGATAGATTGTTGACTGAGGTGCAATCTTTCTAGCTGCAATATTCTTCCCAGTTAGGCCATTTTTGTGCAGTGCAATGATGACTGCACGTGTTTCTTTAGAGATAACCATGGTTAACAGAAGAGAAACAATGATGGCAAGCACCAGCCTCCTTTTAAAGTGTCCAGTGGTGTCATTCTTACTTAATCATGACAGATTGATCTCCAGCCCTGTCCTCATCAACACCCACACCTGTGTTAATGGAGCAATCACTGAAACGATGTTAGGTGGTCCTTTTAAGGCAGGGCTGCAATGATGTTGAAATGTGTTTTGGGGGATAAAGTTCAATTTCTAGGCAAATATTGACTTTGCAAGTAATTGCTGTTAAGCTGATCACTCTTTATAACATTCTGGAGTATATGCAAATTGCCATTAGAAAAACTGAAGCAGTAGACTTTGTAAAAATTAATATTTGTATCATTCTCAAAACTTTTGGCCATGACTGTATATCTTATTAAGGAGATCTGTTTCCTTCACCACTTATTAAGCTGTTCTGTTGCTCCTTATCTTCATTTTGACTGCTTGTTTACATTAAATCCACACAGAGCTCTATGGAGAAGGGAGGGGTAGAAGAGAATTCTTCTACCAGCTGGTTAATTGATTTATTGCCTCATTCTATATCAGGGGTAGGCAACCTTTTTTGTTCGGCGTGCCGATTTTAATAAAAAAATCAAAGATGAGGTATTCGGAGTGCCGGTCAATAATTGTAAGTCTGACGACCCCTAAACTAAAGTCATATACCACAAACCATAACACAGAAGTGCTGCCACCAGATGCTTTAGGACACATGCGTTTACTGCTATTTCCTGGGACGCTCCTGTACTTTCTGATTAGAAGCAATGAAAGTCCATGTGCAGCCGCCAATTAGTGGTAAATGTGTCCAGGAGCACCGTATGGCAGCAGTCTTATGGTGAAAACACACTATGTATCTGGATGCAGCTATATTTGGAACTTTTTCATTCGATGTAAAACTGGTGCATTTTTGCACAAAAAAAAAAAACAAAGCCTGAGTTTTCTGTGCAAAAACACATCCTTAATATAGAAAACACACCGTTATTCAGAATAATGTCCCATAGTGGTTCCTGCACACGGTATATGTCCCATAGCGGCCCCTGCAACATGGTATATGTCCCATAGCGGTCCCTGCACGCGGTATTATGTCCCATAGCGGCCTCTGCACACGGTATATGTCCCATAGCGGTCCCTGCACACGGTATTATGTCCCATAGCGGTCCCTGCACACGGTATATGTCCCATAGCGGTCCCTGCACACGGTATTATGTCCCATAGCGGTCCCTGCACACGGTATTATGTCCCATAGCGGTCCCTGCACACGGTATTATGTCCCATAGCGGTCCCTGCACACGGTATATGTCCCATAGCGGTCCCTGCACACGGTATTATGTCCCATAGCGGTCCCTGCACACGGTATTATGTCCCATAGCGGTCCCTGCACACGGTATTATGTCCCATAGCGGTCCCTGCACACAGTATTTGTCCCATAGCGGTCCCTGCACATGGTATTATGTCCCATAGCGATCCCTGCACACGGTATTATGTCCCATAGTGGCCTCTGCACACGGTATTTGTCCCATAGCGGCCTCTGCACACGGTATTTGATCCATAGCGGCCTCTGCACACGGTATTTGTCCCATAGCTGCCCCTGCACACAGTATTTGTCCCATAGCGGCCTCTGCACACGGTATTTGTCCCATAGTGGCCCCTGCACACGGTATTATGCTCTATAGTGGCCCCTGCACACGGTATTATGCTCTATAGTGGCCCCTGCACACGGTATTATGCTCTATAGTGGCCCCTGCACATGGTATTATGCTCTATAGTGGCCCCTGCACACGGTATTATGCTCTATAGTGGCCCCTGCACATGGTATTATGCTCTATAGCGGCCCCTGCACACGGTATTATGCTCCATAGTGGCCCCTGCACACGGTATTATGCTCTATAGTGGCCCCTGCACACGGTATATATGTCCCATAGCGGTCCCTGCACGCAGTATATGTCCCATAGCGGCCCCTGCACATGGTATTATGCTCCATAGTGGCCCCTGCACACGGTATATGTCCCATAGTGGCCCCTGCACACGGTATTATGCTCTATAGTGGCCCCTGCACACGGTATTATGCTCTATAGTGGCCCCTGCACACGGTATATATGTCCCATAGCAGCCCCTGCACACAGTATATGTCCCATAGCGGCCCCTGCACATGGTATTATGCTCCATAGTGGCCCCTGCACACGGTATATGTCCCATAGTGGCCCCTGCACACGGTATATGTCCCATAGCGGCCCCTGCACACGGTATTATGCTCTATAGTGGCCCCTGCACATTCACTAGCTATTATTATACTGTGGGGTTTCTTCAGACCACAGAGTATAATAAGTGGAAGGCAAAGAGAGGTGATGAAACATAAAAAACAATGTACTCACCATTCCACGTTCCGCAGCCGCTCTGTATCTTCGGGCGCTTCTGCCTGTAGTCAGCGACCGCTCATTGAGTCTCAGGGGTCACGTCGCGTCATTATGCGTAATGACGTCAGACGCAGACACGACCCCTGAGGCCCTGTCAGCTGATTTCAGGCAGAAGCGCATGAAGAGTACACAGCGGCTGCGGAGCATGGAATGGTGAGTTAACACTGTTTTTTATGTTTGATAACTCCCGGGGGCTCCGCTTATTATACTGTGGGGTCTGAAGAGACCCCGCAGTATAATAATAGCAGTTTCGTTTCGGACGTGTTTGGTCCGATCGAAACTGCTGGGTGAGGAGTCCGCTGCCGTACCAGGGAAATATGCCTCGCGAGCCAAGAGTGGCACGCGTGCCATAGGTTGCCGACCCCTGTTCTATATACTAGCAGTCTCTTATCTACAAACAGCAGTGTTCATAGATTGTACGCTCTTGTGAGCAGGGCCCTCAGTTCCATTGTGTGAATTGACTATTTCTTTGTAATGTATCTTTTGTATCTGTACTTGAACCCTACATATTGTACAGTGCTGCGGAATATGTTGACGCTATATAAATAAAATGTATTATTATTATTATTAATAAAAGAGTAGCAGAGCATACAAGCAGCAATTATATAGGGTGTCTTTTCTATCCTTCTCCTCTTCATAGACTAATATATAGAAAGAAAACATATTTCTTTAATAAGATATATTACAAAGTTTCTTATTTTCCCCCACCCCTATACTATTCATTTACACAACATCATTTATAATTAGGGCTACACTTTAAGGCTGAGGTCCCACGTTGCAGAAACACTGATTTATTTGTTGCAGATTTGTTGCGGTTTTTTGAGCCAAAGCCAGGAGTGGATTGAGCAGAAGGTAGAAGTATAAGAAATTCCTTTATAGTTCCCATTCCTTTTGTATACATTCTTGGCTTTGGCTCAAAAAATCACAACAAAATCTACAACAAAAAAAAGCTGTGTTTCCGCAACGTGGGGCCTTAACCTAAAGGAGTTTTCTGGGACTACAAACTGATGATCTGTCCTTGGTATGGGTCATCAACATCATATTGGTAGGGTTCCAAGTCTTGGGACTCACTTGAGAAGTGCTAAGATGCATGGAACTGCAATACCATACCTCTGAAAACCCCATCAAGGAAGAGACCTCTTAAGGCTAAGACCCCATGTAGCAAGCCACAGCCAAAAAAAACACATCACGTTTTTTTCTGCAGCGTTTTTCACAGAAATTTCACAGAGTTTTGCTCTGCAGACTTCCTGCTTTTTTTATACATATACGGAATACACCAGCGTTTCTGTAGGTATAATTGACATGGTGTGATTTTTAAAATCCCCTGCAGATTTCTTTCTGCAATGTGTGGATGGGATTAGCCAAAATAGCTGTATACACAGCCCTCAATGAGCGCTGTATACACAGCTATGGAAGCCACCATGATGGTCACGTGATCTGCCCGATATCAGAAACTGTTAGAGCTCCTGGGTCCTAGAAGACACATTTCAGCTCAGCAGTATTGGGCAGGAGGCTGTATTCCTCCTGTAGCTGGGGCTAAATGTATCAGCCCCAGTTACAAGGGAAATCAGCCTCTCCACACAAAAAAAATAGTGTTCAGATGACCCCAAAGGTCTGCTTATGTGGACACAATGTAAATAAAATAAATAAAGAAATAAATAAATAAAGGAAGAAATAGAAAAGTAAAAAAATAAAAATTTAAGTAAAATAATAAAAAAATAAATAAATAATACGCCAATAACACGCCCACTTCACAGATTCTAGCCGCACCCCCGATGACACAATACAAAAATAAAAATTACCATAACGGGGAGTAAAAACTATTTCAAAAACTTTTTAGTAGAACTTTGTGCTATTAAATAAATATAATAATGAAAAGTGAAAAACAGAAATGTTTTCCCTCCTCTTTTGTTTATATTTTCCCTGATATAAAAAAAAAAAAAAAATATGCAAAAATAAAACAACATAAAAATAAAGCCCTATGTGACACCGAAAAAAGATGCAAAAATTAGTTGAATAACCCAAATGATAAAAATGTTACAGCCCTCATAACCGCACATACAAAAAAAACCAAAAATGTGTCTAGTCCTGAATCAGAGAAATTGGCCCGGTACTGAAGTGGTTAACATATGGATGGAGACATTAGATCAAATCACACTACTTTGTGACCTTGGATTAAACAATCCAGCAATATTCTATGGACCTGAAACTACATAGTCAAAAGTCAGTGGGGAAGAAAAATCATTAGGGAAATTTTTAAAGTCAGTGTTGCTGGAGTCTGGGTTGACGTAATTTGCGCCAAATTTATCAAATGTTGCATAATATTTGATTAATTAGATGCATTTACAATTTGCAACAATTTTTACAACTTTTTAAAAAAGTCACGGTTGATAAATCTGGAGTACAGAAAGTTAGACAGGCTAACCACGTCCACTTTCTCACCCACTTTTGAAAAGTGGAGCAAATGGTGGAAGGAAACCGGAGTACCTGGAGAAAACCCTCACAAACACGGGGAGAACATACAAACACCTTGCAGATGTCATCCTTGGGTTTGATAAATTCCCCTCAGTGTTTCTTGTAACCACATGTCTACATGAAGATAAAATGCTCTTGTCAGTAAGGATAAGGATAAGGATCTGGTTATTTTATACGCTACAATAATAGGTGGTACAATATAGGATTAGCAAATCTAAATGCTAAAAGGATAACAGAAAAGGAAAGACTAATGTGGTTGGCTTACTTTACTTACTTTATAAAAATATTTCATAGAAGGCCCTAAACTGTATTGCTGTTCACATACGTTTATAAATCGTATCAGGCTTTACTCCAGATGTGTAGCAGAAGCCTCTCAGCTGGACTATATAAACGCTGCAGAGCCATGGTCACCAAATCCATAATGTACAAGACAGCAGTGGTCACGTGATTTACTTATGTGACTACTGTCTAGTCCACCCCTGGATAAAACACGTGACTGCCAGAAAATTCCACCCTCTTTAGTGTTTCTTCCCTCTCAAACCCTGCACTGAGCATTAAACAGCACATTATTAATCCTGTAGTGTTATTGTCAGGCTAAGGCTCCTCGTTGCAGAAATGCAGCTTTTTTTGTTGCAGATTTTGTTGTTTTTTTGAGCCAAAGCCAGGAGTGGATTGAGCAGAAGGTAGAAGTATAAGTACTTTGTATATATTTCCCATTCCTTTTGTAGCCATTCTTGTCTTTGGCTCAAAAAACCGCAACAAAATCTGCAACAAAAAAAAGCTGCGTTTCCGCAACGTGGGGCCTCAGCCTCAAGGAAACTTAGAATTATCACATAATGCATGATCTCCTTAAAGGAAACTAATAGTGATAGGACACGATTAACTTTGGTGTTTGATTTTAACAAGATTTCTTTCAAATTAAAATTGTTTGGGAAAAAATCTGAAAAAAATGTGCCAAATAAAGAAACAAGGATAGTTTGCATTCACATTGTGAATAACATATTGTAGATCCTTTACTTGAATCATATAGGATGTTTCCATTAAAAAAGCAACGGTGCCATAAGATATGACATGTATAATGTATACAAATTAGCTCACAGGGTAACTACCTATAGGTGGCACTAGAGAGTCAGTATTCTACCTCCTCAAGGAGAGCTAATTTGCATATCTTTTCCCAGTAGTATTGCCTGTATTTCCTTATGCTTCCCAGCATCTCCTCAAGGAGAAACAGTACCCTCCTGAGGGTTATGTATAAAGTAGTAAAGGTAGGCAGACACTTCTAAAACAAAGCACTACCACTCCCACAGATTATTTTTACCTTTTGGCTAAGATAAAGTGGTCTTATCAGTAGTCAGCAAAAGTCTCTGCCAGTAGGAGTGGCTGACTCAACGGACCACGGATAGCAGAGAACCATAACGGTGAGACGTCAGCCACCAGATTGATGCCAGTGAGCCATGTAGCTTGAAAGCCACAGGTTCTGGACTGCCTCAATAGTGGGGACCTTGGGAGCCTGAAAATACTGAGGTTTGCCTGTTCTTCTGAATGTGGAATTTTTATAGATCTAGTGGGAAAACTGGGCCGTAATCCATAGTACACTGCATTTATTTAAATTTGTATTATTTTCACTGTTTGGGACCCTCCCAAGGTCTAGGGGGAGGAGTTGTGTGGTTGAATAGGTTCCCTCCTCCCCTACAACCCTGACCCCTCTCTGTTTTTGTGTAGGGGGAAGTGCAACCAGTTGTAGGTCCTCTGGTTGACACATGTGTTAGCGCCTAGGTAAAAGCTAGGAGCAAGACTCTCCCTTAGCTTTGGTGAGGGGGTACTTTAGTCCTCAACTTTCATAGGGCATTTAAACTCAAGGACTTGGGGAGGATCATAGGTCTTTCTCTTTTTAGAGAACTATTGTAATGGACTGTATTATTGTGCACTTTTCATGTGGCACTTCCTCACTTTTTTTTTCACTAGAGTGAAAGAAAACGATATCTAAGGGTATCAAAAGAAAAGAAAAATCTAGTTTTTTACTACTATATAAATAGAAAGGAAGCAAAATAAGGGAAATCAATAATAATCTATAATATCTATAATAATCAGGTAGTGGAGGAGACAAGGTTGGTACTTTGGAGGCACTTTTAGCTATATCATACATTTCCTACTTGAAAAACATCTCTCCAGTTCCATAAGGACTTCACAGAATGAAATATGAAACATTGCCACCATGTTAATTTGTAGCAAGCACGGCGCAGGCACAACTGTCTGCAGCCATAATTATCAACACTTATGAGAAACAGACCCCAAGAACTCTCTGACCCTGTCTCCATAAACAGTGGACTGCAGACGTGAACAACGCAAAACTGCCAACATCCATTTGGATCTGAGGCAACATAAGTCTGAGTGACGGTTGGTGTGAAGGCTGGGGCACCACGCTAGGTAGCCCTATGTCTAGAAGGACCTTTATTTTCCATGGATGCAAGGTTCAAGGCTAAGTTCTGTTCATCAGTCACCACTTTGTTCTTGACATTTAGCAACAAGTTTTAAACTGCTGGCCTGGTATAAAAAGACCGGGAGGGGGAAGGGGACAGGGAGAAGAAAAATGGTTCCTAAAGTTCCCACGCTGGCCCCTAAATCTGAACCATATGGAGACCTGAATGTGTCCTGGTCACAGTTAGGCGATGAAGGAGCTGGTCTGAGAAGTGTCAGGAGGAAAGAACGTATTCCTAAGTGTAATCCTTCAATGGTTATTAATTGCAGTCCCGTGACCCATATCCACTTCAGAACAAAAACTTCATTCATGCCACCCCAGTCCTGGAGACCCCGCTACTTCTGTATAATAATAACAAATTATTAATGAAAATAGGGATTGAATGGGCAGACCCCTTGGGCTTGAATATAACAAATGATTTACCTTCGATGCATAACAGGGGCTAGGTCACACTACAAGTATACTCTGAAATGTGACATTTATTTTTTTATTGAAAGGGGGGCTGTATTCAGGGGCAACATAAGAGTTACCTGGGTCCTTAGGCAGTACAGGTCATATCATAGGTCTCTTTACACACATTGTAGGCTTGGCACATTTAATAGGATGGAGTCACTTCTCTAAACATGTCATGTAGTAAATACTTATATTCCTAATAAACAATTCTGGATATATAACAATTCTGGATAATCTTTTCTTATAAATCTAGAGAGTGCAATTTCTCTGGTATGCCTCCAGGAGATTAATGAAGAAATTGACAACTGGGTGTTACTATTCTCAATGTCAAAGGGGTGTGTCCCTACAGTCTGATACTGGCAGGACTAATTGGATAATATACCCCAACTGGTGAAACCCACTTTATTGATATAGTTATAGAAGGAATAGAAGAGAAATGGTACAATGTAGCGTTCTAGCAATATACAATTATTTATTAAAACAGACAAGTCAGGAGAAGTGACAGGTCATGTCCTCATGAATGTGTGGTTTTATATACCGCTAGAAAGCCAACAGTGCGATATCTTTCCACTGTCAGAAGGGTGTTCTTTACAGTGTAGCGTCATTGCTGGGCAGTAAGGAACGCCACTTCTGACAGTAGAAGGTTATGTTAGAGTTCTGTCGGGGGGGGGTACAGTTAGGGGGGGGGTCGACACTTTACAGTCAGGGGGTGATGACGCTAGACTGTAAGTAACGCCCTTCTGACAGTGGGGAGATAGCGGTGCCCAAAATAACGACACCGATATCTCCACCATCGGGGCACATACCTGGAAAGTAGACAGTGCACTGAATTCAGCGCACTGTCGGCTTTCTAGCAGTATATAAAACCGCACATTCATGAGGACATGAAAGGTCCTCTTTAACATTAAGGCCCCACGTTTCGGAAAAGAAGAGTTTTTTGTTGCAGGTTTTGCGGCGTTTTTTTGAGCCAAAGTCAGGTGTGGATTTAACAGAAGGTAAACATCTAAGAGCTTCCTTTATATTTCCCATTCCTTTTGTAGCCACTCCTCACTTTGGCTTAAAAAACTGCAGCAAAATCTGTTGCATAAAATTAGCCTTTTTTGGTGCAAATTTTGTTGCACTTTTTTCAGTTAAAGCCAGGAGTGGGTTGAGCAGAAGGGCAAAATATAAGAGCTTCTATTATATATCCCATTCACTTTGTAGCCACTACTGGGTTTGTCTCGAAAAACAGCAGCAAAATCTGCAACACAAAAAGTCTGCTTTTCCGCCTAAGACTAAATTGGATTTATATTTAAACAATAAGTATTGGTTTAGTTTTTCAGTAATGCAATGAAACCTCTCTAAGAAAAGCCTCTTTGAGAAGACCACAACTTTATCCAGACCAGATTTCCTGTGACAGGTTTTCAATTCAATCATATACTATACTATATGGACAAAAATACTGGGACACCTATACATTACACTTGCATGAGCTTGTATGACATCCCTTTCTAAATCCATAGGTATTAACATGGTATTGTTGTCCCTCCCACTGCAGCCGAAACAGCTTCAACTGTTCTGGGAAGACTTTTTACAAGATTTTGGAGTTTGTTTGCAGGAATTTTTGCCCATTCATCTAGAAGAGCCTTTGTGAGGTCAGACACTTATCCTGGAAGAGAAGGCCTGTCTCACAATCTCTGTTGTAGTTCATCCCAAAGGTGTTCAATGAAGTTGAGGCCAGGGCTCTGTGCAGGCCAGTCAACTTCTTCCACGCCAGTCTCTCCCAACCATGTCTTTATGGACTTTGCTTGGTACACTGGGACACAGGCATACTGGAACAAAAAGAAGCATACAATTGTCCAAAATATCTTAGTATGCTGAGGCATCAAGATTTTCCTTCACTGGAACTAAATTCGCCTAGTCATCCCTATGTATTTTTTTAATTTTATTAGTGTAGGGTCCACTCTGGGATATTATATTACTGTTTGAAGGGGCTACTGTGGAACATTATGATGTATGTAAGACAACTATGGGAAATTATACTGTGTAGAGGGGCCACCATGAGGCATTATATTGTGTTTGGGGGGGTTACTATGGGACGTTATACTACATAGATGGCCACTATGGGACATTATACTGTATGAAGGCTACTTCTGGACATTATACTGCATGGAGGGCCACTATGGGACTGTGAAAGATCCTCCGTGCGCCAAACCGCTTTGGCCACACCCTGAGTCCTCTTTCATATAAAAACTACACTCACCGCCAGTGAGTGCCGGGTTCACCAGATAAATACAAGACAAGCCTTCTAAATTTTATATATTTATTAACCCCTAAATGGGTCGGTATTAAAATCTAACATATACAGTTCAGAACAGATATGCAGATATATACAAGCATTAACAGTTACTAGTTGCAAGATACAGTACAAATAAAATAAAAGGGATTAAAGGTGAAATGATTACTTTACCACACATGTCCTTGATGTGGTTCTATAGTCCAACACTCACACATGGCATGTGTGAGTCACCAGTGGAGGCTTCTTGGCATCTCGCATTAACTCCTAGCATGTGGCATTAACTCCTAGCATGTGGCATCACAGTACAATAATCCCGCCTGCATGCTCTTCACAGTCTCTCAGCATTAGTCCAATAGTCTCATCACAAAAATCTCCTCATGGTCTGTCTGTAACAACTCTGTAGCATAATCTCCTTAGCATAATCTCAGCACAGTCTTCATAGCATGATCTCTATAGCATAATCTCCATAGTGTAATCTCAGCACAGTCTTCATAGCATGATCTCCAAGTGATAGTCTCCTCCCACAGACCTCTTACCTCATCTTTTATACCCTTTATGCCACCTCCCAGAATGAGGTCACCGGCGACAGTACATCTGATGAGTTAATTCAATCAAATCCAGATCTTTTGTATACAGCTGAGACAAAGTGAATTGATACACTGTTATCAGTCGTATCTGATCAACAGCCCAGGCTTGAACAATGCAGTATTGTTTGATCAGCCAGGGCTGTATAGGAATACAATGGAGCCCTATTGTTCCAGCCTGGCCGCTACTGCCAATATGCACCTAGGCTTATAGCTGCGCACAGTATGAGTGAGTGCAAGCAAGAAGGGAGACCCTATACCCAGAGACCAAAATACGGCTGAGTTATGGCCATATTTAGGCAGAATCATCACAGGGACATTATTTCATCACAGGGATCTTTGTCATGAAGTAGGGGATGGGGCCTGCACTTTCTGAACAGTCTGGGGCTCATAGTAACCTAACTCTGCCGCTGGGTGCATCTGAGTTATGAAGAGGCATGTGTTTTGTCATAATTGAGATGTAAACATGTTAGACCTTGTTCACACATTCGTTAAGTTTTTTCTGTATTTCTGTTCCATCATAGCAGGCAAAAAGGAGAGCCAAATTTATTGCATAGCAAACACAAATCATGCCAGATGGACCCTATTGACTTATTATGGAATATGTTGGTCCATGGTGTCCAACATTTTCATGGAAAGAATAGCATTGCATGCTACTCTACTCTGCAGGCTCCTGACATAATCTCCAACAAGAATGTGAACAGTTTCTAAGTAACATACGGAGTGCCTTCAATTAAAATGTTTACTTGATAAAGTTTGTTTTTACTGTATGATAAAGCTGGGATAAAAGCTGGCATGTGCCAGTGGGGCTGGATGCTTGGGAGACGCCACAATTCTCCTGGCCTTGGAAATGGAATTTGGGTACAAAGCTAGTGCAGTAATCTGAATCACAAAATAGTGTATGGCAAAAACATCTATGCACATGACAAGACATAAGAAAAAAGGCTTAGAACCTAAAGGCTCTTTTCACATGACCATAATTTGCAACTGTCTTTGGATGTGAAAAAGTAGAGCAGTCTCTACTTTTTGACAGATCAGATACACTGCTTTGTTTTCGTGGACCCAATTCTTCCATGGAACGTCTATGAATCCATGAAATAAACAGATACCACATGGGATGCCAAATGTGAATTAGCACGGATGTGTGAATATAGCCTTACTCTCTTCTAAAGCAAGGTGTGAACTTGGCCTCATTGATAAGACTGTAAATATAGAGACTATATAAATAATTTCAGACCATGAAGTTACTAAATAAATATCACATACCTACCGTGTATAAGACACCATCAATCTCCTCAATGTCTTCAATGATCTGTGAAGAACGAAACTTTTTCTTAAAGGCATATGCAAAGACATACACACAAACAGAACTATTAGACCATGATGCATTGGAAGCTGTTTAACTTCATGGGGAGCTAAGATGGGTCATCTTGGGTGACTTGTGGTCCATGTGCTATGTCCTATTTAAAGAGAGGCCAGAGAGTAACATATCAGTGCATTCTGGACATATATTAAAATGCTTTTGGAAATCTGAAGTGAAGCCAGAACAAGCACAGGGAGAAAAAAACAAACAGCGCAGCATCTCACAGCTGGATATGTCAGCACTTGAGTGTGAAACACTCTTCTGACAGGAAGCCTGCTGTGAATATGGACTCCTGCTTGTTGTGTTTTGGCTTGGGAAGTGAAGTCAGGAATTAATTGACCCGGCTCCATTACGTGATTACCTCAAAGCCTGCTCACTCGTATAGTCTTCATCCTCACACTTGAGAAAACTGCCTCCGTCCACATTAACAGCAGTCCAGCCATCCAATCCTTGAAAATATTGGCGCATCAGAAAAGAGAATAATAGATCTTACTATTAAATTGGGGATATTAGATTTGTAGATGGATCCCACAGTATAATGTACAGTACTTACAGGCTTCTTCCAGTGAGTTTTATAGTTTATAACTAATAATATGATGTATAATGTTTGGTCACTAATCTCAGGAATACCCGCTGAGAGAGCAACAGGAAAAATAAACTCAGCTCAGCTATATTTTGCCAGTATTTGACTGTGTATAGTCTCTGAGTGAATCAGGCCAGAGCAGTCGCGGTTTTGGAAATCGCAGCATGTCAATTATACCTACGGAAATGCCGGCAGTTTCCCTATGGGTATAATGGAAGCAAAAAGTCTGCAGAGGAAACCTCTTTGGACTTTCTGTGAAAAGTGCTGAGGGAAAAACCGCAGTGGCAATGCATCGTGGTTTTTCCCGCAGTACTTTTTTGCTGCAGCCAACTACGTGGGGCCTTAGCCTAAGGAAGCTCTCCTCAGAGGCGTAACTTGAAGTTCCTGGGCCCTAGTGCAAAATCTGTAATGGTGCTCCTACCTACCTTGTGCCATTCAGAATAGTGGTAGAGGGATTCTTTGGAGCCTCCTCAGCGTCCAATAGTGACTGCTACCTTGCACCCATATAGCTATGCCCCTGTCTATCCATCAACCATCATGAGGTCCTTGCTTGATCCATTATAACTCCTTCAATGTTAATCATTCCTTCTTCCCTATAAATAAGTTTGCAAGTTCAAGTCTCAGTGGGGGACTAGAAAATAGTGTTAAAAAAATTAAATAAAGTTTTAGGAAAAAAACAGAAGTAAAATCATAATAAAAAAAAGTAATCAACACCATCTCTAAATGTTTAGTAAATAATAAAAGAAAAAAATATTTAAAACAAAAATATTGAGCAGTTCCCCATCCGTAATGACCTAAGCAATACAACTGTTATGTTATTTTTCGTGCATTGTGAAGGTCATAAAATAGCCTAAAAACAATGCCAGAATTGCCATTTTTTCGTCTTTCAGCCAGTGAAAAAAATTAATAAAAAGTGACCAAAAAGTGTTATGTTCCCCAAAATGGAATCAATAAAAATATCAGATGTTTCAGCAAAAAATAAGCACTCACACATTTCAGTTGACAATAAAATAGTTAAAGGGGTTGTCCAGGATAACAATTTTTTTATATTAAGGCAGGGAAGGTGAAATTTAAAAAAAAAAAAACATACTCACCTGTTTTCTCACGGGGATGGTCCCCGCCGTAAGTGACCGCTGAGGCCAATCAGCGGCCTAAGGAAAGGGACACGTGACATCACAGTGTTTTGAGAACTTCTGCAGCATCGGGGACAGGTGAGTATGTTTTTGTTTTTTTTTTTACCTTCCATGGCGTAATGTGTATATATACAGTCATATGAAAAAGTTTGGGCAACCCTATTAATCTTAATCATTTTTAGTTCTAAATATTTGGGTGTTTGCAACAGCCATTTCAATTTGATATATCTAATAACTGATGGACACAGTAATATTTCAGGATTGAAATGAGGTTTATTGTACTAACAGAAAATGTGCAATATGCATTAAACCAAAATTTGACCGGTGCAAAAGTATGGGCACCTCAACAGAAAAGTGACATTAATATTTAGTAGATCCTCCTTTTGCAAAAATAACAGCCTCTAGTCGCTTCCTGTAGCTTTTAATCAGTTCCTGGATGAAGGTATTTTTGACCATTCCTCTTTACAAAACAATTCCAGTTCAGTTAAGTTTGATGGTCGCCGAGCATGGACAGCCCGCTTCAAATTATCCCACAGATGTTCAATGATATTCAGGTCTGGGGACTGGGATGGCCATTCCAGAACATTGTAATTGTTCCTCTGCATGAATGCCTGAGTAGATTTGGAGCTGTGTTTTGGATCATTGTCTTGCTGAAATATCCATCCCCGGCGTAACTTCAAATTCGTCACTGATTCTTGTACATTATTCTGAAGAATCTGCTGATACTGAGTTGAATCCATGCGACCCTCAACTTTAACAAGATTCCCGATGCCGGCATTGGCCACACAGCCCCAAAGCATGATGGAACCTCCACCAAATTTTACAGTGGGTAGCAAGTGTTTTTCTTGGAATGCTGTGTTTTTTTGACGCCATGCATAACGCCTTTTTGTATGACCAAACAACTCAATCTTTGTTTCATCAGTCCACAGGACCTTCTTCCAAAATGAAGCTGGCTTGTCCAAATGTGCTTTTGCATACCTCAGGCGACTCTGTTTGTGGCGTGCTTTCAGAAAACGGCTTCTTTCGCATCACTCTCCCATACAGCTTCTCCTTGTGCAAAGTGTGCTGTATTGCTGACCGATGCACAGTGACACCATCTGCAGCAAGATGATGCTGCAGCTCTTTGGAGGTGGTCTGTGGATTGTCCTTGACTGTTCTCACCATTCTTCTTCTCTGCCTTTCTGATATTTTTCTTGGCCTGCCTCTTCTGGGCTTAACAAGAACTGTCCCTGTGGTCTTCCATTTCCTTACTATGTTCCTCACAGTGGAAACTGACAGGTTAAATCTCTGAGACAACTTTTTGTATCCTTCCCCTGAACAACTATGTTGAACAATCTTTGTTTTCAGATCATTTGAGAGTTGTTTTGAGGAGCCCATGATGCCACTCTTCAGAGGAGATTAAAATAGGAGAACAACTTGCAATTGGCCACCTTAAATACCTTTTCTCATGATTGGATACACCTGGCTATGAAGTTCAAAGCTCAGTGAGGTTACAAAACCAATTTTGTGCTTCAGTAAGTCAGTAAAAAGTAGTTAGGAGTATTCAAATCAATAAAATGATAAGGGTACCCAAATTTTTGCACCGGTCAAATTTTGGTTTAATGCATATTGTACATTTTCTGTTAGTACAATAATGAATATTCACATTTCAACACCATACCATTTTTCTTTCCACTAATTTAATTTCTTAATAATTATCTTTATCTTTTCTGATACATATCTCCAAATCATTAAATCAATTAAATGCCATTAGAGGAAGCTTACTGCATACTGTTTTATTGTAGCGTTCGATTTATTAGTAAACTCTTAGGCTATGGCCCCACGTTGCAGAAACGCAGCTTTTTTTTGCTGAAGATTTTGCTTTGGTTTTTTGAGCCAAAGCCAGGAGTGGAATGTCCAGAAGGTAGCAGTATAACAGCTTCCTATATATTTCCCATTTCTTTTGTAGCCTTGCTTGGCTTTGGCTCAAAAAAACGCAGCAAAATCTGCGGTTGATTTGGAGAAGGATTTCAATCACTCTGTCAATCACTGTGTGTGGGCGGGGTAAGCAGGACTCTCACTGTCTCTCTTAGGAGTCCTCTCAGGATTTACTCAGCTTTTTACTCTGTAAGAGTACGTATGAATTTGCTTCAGATTTGGAGGCGAATTCCACCCCCAAATCTGCCTCCCATTATTTTCAGTGGGAGGCAGAGATCACAGCAGAACGCTAAAAAAAAAAATCTGTGGCTCGAGATTCCCTGTTGATTAAGCCCATTCATCTGAGCCTAAACAGCAGCGGAAAGCCACAGCAAAGTGTCGATGCGGCTAGACCGCGGTGGAATAGGGCAGTGGAAAATGAAGAATGAACTTAGACTAATGGTGCTCCAAATCATATAAACCCATTTATGACAGAGCTCAGTTTCTCTCCCTCTATCATATCCTGCTCTCAGATACGGAAGCAGAAATCACCTGACCTGGTTTACTTTAAGGTAGCCTTAACTCGTTTTCCTTTGCAGACTTTCTGCTTCAGTTATACCTACGAAAACGCCGACATTTCCGTAGGTATGATTGACATGCTGCGATTACTAAAAATGCAGCGGTTTTGGAAATCACAGCATTTCCGCTGAGCATATTTTTCTACAATGTGTGGAAGGGATTAGCTAGAATTCCATCCACTTTACAGGGAATGTAAAATGTCACAGCCAAACCATTGCGTTAATGCAATGTGGGGCCCCGGCCTAAAACAGAGCTCCAACTGCTATAAAAACAAACTATGAGGATAATTCACAATATAAAATAAAATTAGACAAGAAAGCAGAAATTAATAAAATCCATTTAATTTAAAACATTTCCAGATAAGACATGCTGTACTTTGTCAGATGTAAAAAAAATCATGTATTTAAATTTTTCCTAAAATCACATGGAAAGTTAAAAAATCCTCCTAAATAAGGGTTATCTCTGAGGAAATTACTCTGTTTCCTCATCAGCTCAGACAGTTCCCACCTAAAGGCAGTGTACCTGTCCATCAATAATTAATGGAAAGAGGAAAAGTTATTCTTATATTTAGATGGTCAGTAAAAAGGTTCAGTTAAATTTAGCAGCCTGATGTTCAGGAACAATGTCATTACCTTCCCCTGTACAAGAGAAACCATGGCGAGAAACAGGAAAATAACAACAGGTCCAGGAGCAAGAGAGCAGGTCACACTCTGCCCTGGAACCAGCACCCAAAAATTGACCCCATGACTATGTAAATTAACTCCTTCAGTGCTTAGGCTAAAAATCAAGTTGGAAACTAAGGCCTCTTGCAGATGACCATGGTGTGGGTCAGTGTGCTATCCGTGTATTTCACGGATAGCACACTGACCCATTCTTTTCTATGGTCCTGTATACACGACCATGAATTTCACAGTCCCGTGTGCAGCCCGTGCTTCAGTGGCTCCTATTCATTTAATGAAAGGAGTTGCGGAAGCATGGCGCGTGCACAGGCGGCACACGGGGACACGTGTACCACGTGTGCAACCCGTGCCTTTAATTCACTGCAGGCCGGTTGAAGCACGGTCTTCTGCAACCGGCCTTAGGTGGAGATTGATTTGGATTGGAGCTTCATATGCCAGTCTAACGCTAGGTTCACACTAGCGCTCAAGTCTCTGTTGTTCCTGTCCGCATGGGGACCCAAAAGAAGCAGACCCTGTCCGCTTAAAAAGCGGTTACCCATGGAAACCCACAGATCCCATAGACGGTTTCAGTATTGAACGAGAAGAGAGAAAAGTCTTCCTTGCAGGACTTTTCTCTCTGCCGATTTTAAGCAGAATCAGCGTCGGAGTCTTGTACGGAGACTCCAACACAGATGTGAATCCAGCTTTAGACTACAATGTGTTGAAGTAGGATGCAGCAAATACATTAAGTGGTGCACTCCTCTACATAAATTCGCATAAATGGTTGTGTGTGTGCCAGAATTTGAAATGTACGCTTGCAATAATTTGAGGCCATTTTTGGCGCAGAGGTAAAGCTGTCGGTCTGCTGTTGGGCCAGTCCTCTCTCTCTAAGCCCCACCAACTTTTAGCAGCACTTTTGTAAAGTAGTGAGAAAA
The DNA here is from genome assembly GCA_947044405.1 of Leptodactylus fallax. NCBI lineage: Eukaryota > Metazoa > Chordata > Amphibia > Anura > Leptodactylidae > Leptodactylus > Leptodactylus fallax. Next base: position 972,275 of record CAMRHE010000130.1, on the reverse strand, counting down.
ATGGAAAACAACAAATAGTCGCAAATTATCTGCTCGAATATCACATGTTCCATAATTTGCAATTTATTTAACATGTTTTTTAATATGAGAGTGAATGCAGAGGGAGGGGTTTCTGTCTGCATTCTGTGGTTAAAGGGGTTGTGCAGAACTAGAAAACATAGCTGCTTTCTTTTTTCTCAGTTAGTTACATCACGTCCATTGGTTACATAGCCAGGGTGCAGTTGAGTCTCATTTATTTTAATGGGACAGAGTAGTTTTCCCATGTGACTAATGGACATGAGGACACTTCCTGAGAAGAAGAAAGCAGCCATGTTTTTTTAGTCCTGCATGACCCATTAATGTCCGTTGTTCTCATCCTATGATGGATGACAGCAACGGACATTAATAATGGTAGTGTGAACCTTCCCTAATACAACAATCGTGGCACAACAAATGATGTAATACATTTCCCCCTAAAAATATAGCCCTGATGAATGTACAGTAACTGTATACCATACACTGATTAATAGAGATCCTCCTCTTTTGGCATTTGTCAGGTCATTATACCCTATGGACAGATTCATGTATGTTGGGAATATTTCCCAGTGTACTGGGTAAACATGTGTGATCTGAACATGCCCTTAGTTTTATCATTATGATGGTTGTATGTATTAACACTACATGCTTTTTTACTCCTGTTTAGTGACATCAGTGTGTACCTAAACCTCTTCCTTTATTTATTATTCTTGTGACATCACTAGTTTGTTATTCTTGTATTGTGACATCAGTTTCTGTATTTTCTCTGTATGATGATACACCCTTGACATCACTGTTACTATGATACCTGCGCTGTTACATTACTTTGGTCATTGCCACTGTGTTGTGACATCACTGTGTTTTTACCTATGTTCCTGTTCTGTGATATCTCTGTGCATTTTAAATGGGTATAAATAAATAAAGTACAGAGGTTGCAGTTGCACTAACAATCTGGTACCTGGGATGACCTACCAGTTACCCTGCCCTATAAAATAATACAATTACAGTAAATTGCATGTACAATTGGTGGGCCTTGTTGTATGGTAGATGTTGCATTAGGGCCGGCCTAAGAACGTATAGTTACCTTTCTGTATACTGAGAATAGTTACCTAGCTTATAGTTACCTCTCTGTAGAACTGTTTCAGATCTTTGGGACTACATGGCCTGCAGGTTGTCATCTATAACATTTTACATAATGCTGCTCTCAAAACTAAAGTTCACCTGTTTGCATTTTATGGGGTATACTACTGTGCTAATATATAAATGTGTTACATCTCTTACCAGATCTAAAACAACCATGATAAGTGTTTTACTGGCTACATTGGGGTAGTCTCAAGGAATCTCCCCATTCTTCACCTTTAACCCCTACAAGGAGGTATAGACTCCCAGAACAATCATCGATGGGTGACAGTAGTGCTATAGAAGAAGTAGAATAGGGTTAGAATGCAACCGGCCATTGGATAAACAGGAGTGTAGACAGCAACAATATAAAGTGTCATCACCAGGAGGGCTATGAGAAAGCAACAGGCCAGGAATGGAGCCAAGGTTCAGAACCAGGAGTGGAACAAAAAGTAGCAGGTGAACAATCCCATGGCCAAGGCAAGAGCCATAACCAGGAACAAGGTCAAGATAAAGTTCGGGGTCAAAAATAGTGCACACTAACAGTAGACAGGCAAAAGTTAACCTCTAGTAACCTTACTCCACTGACCTTGATAAGGAGGAGAACCGCAGACAGATCTAGCAGGGCGGTTTCTGAACACCAGATTGAATGGGGAATGAGGCCAAGACTCATTGCAGGAGCTGAATGATACATTAGGGTATACATTTCTTGTTCATTTTTAATATATTTTCCATACAGTTAAAGCAGCTAAACATGCAGTGAGTACGACTCTAACACTTTTCTCCACCATTACTCTTCCACAAAGACATGAAACATTGTAAGCAGGAGTTGCCAAGCCAGTGAGAGCCAATTCTTCCAGTATGTGGTTGGTCTAGCTTGGTAAGAGGATGCTTAGCCCTCCAGGAATAGAAGCTGATACAGATGTGCACCGCAGCCCAGATGAATAATCCAGCAAATTGGCGAGTAATCTTCACAAAGATGGAAATTCCCACTGTTTGACATTTGCCCCCTTTGTACATCCTCTGTAGAAGTATTGTAGAAAACAATAAATATGAGCGCTATTAAACTTCCTAGTGAGTAGAAATCATTCAGTCTGCTTTTTGGGGAAGAGGAAACATGACAATATCAAGTAACTGCGAGCATGGATTTTAAACCTAAAAAAAGCCGAGCCTTTCCCCAAGAGAGTCATTACACTCCAGTGAGGGTTTATGGTCCATATTTATTTCGTCAGACACCTCATTGTGAGGCCCACAGGAAAAGAGATTTGATGTAGAGGTCCATTTCTCTACCCATGTTCCCTCCCCAGAGGAAGGCAGCTGACAAGGTGATATATAGACACTCACTTATTGTACATTCCAGATTGGGTGATTCAAAGGACTCGTGTCTGGGTTTGTTTTATCTGGAATTCTTAGGGAGGGTCAGCCAGTGTGGAGTCACCTTGCCGTGAACCTAAAGTTAAAAATACACACCTTATGCCAAATTCTGGCATGTTCTGGTCAGGGGGTTGGGCCTGATCTGATTTGCACGCTCTTTCCTCTTAATTCTTTTACGCCCACTGTGTAAAGCTGTAGAAGCAGAGTCCCTATGAATCATCATGTCTGTTCCTGCCGCACAATTTATACTGTCTGTCTGCCTTTAGCAGAGTCAGGCCTAAATAACAAGGACTCTCCTAAATTATAAATATATTGTCACATAGCTTTTCCCCCATACAAATGTCTAATGGATTCTTTAAAATGTAGGATAAACAGGTGTTTTTGTATATGGTTAAAAAATATCACATGGATGAAAAAATATCATATCCATCCTATAAAGCACAAATTCCAAATCTTACCTGGATATATTACAGTAAGGGCTCCCATCTAATAATTCACAGGATGATGGTTCACGGTCAGGAAGCTACTTGTAGCTTTACAAAAAGTTCCGAACATAGGCTGAAGCCCCATCCCTACAAAGCGAATCCCATCCACACATTGCAGAAAAATACGCACAGTGGAAATGCTGCGATTTTCAAAACCGTAGCATTTTTGGAAATCGCTGCACATCAATTATACCTACGGAAATTCTGGCGGTTTCTGTATAGGTATAATTGAAGCAGAAAGTCTGCAGAGGAAAACCGTGATGCGTTTCTGCTGCGTTTTTTCCCAGATCGCTTTTTGGCTGCAGCCCGCTATCTGGAGCCTTAGCCATAAACTGGACCTTTCTCTCTAGAGACCCCATGTCAACAAAAAGAGCTGCAGTGAATTCACATACAGCAGATTTTTTTAAGAAACTTCTACAACTCATCAGTACATGCGACTAGGGCTTGCAGAAATCCATGCACATGCTGCAAATTGTCCATCACAGAAATTTCTTTAAAAAATCTGCCATGTGAAAATTCACCCTATCGGTATACTGTGTTGATACTGGAGGTAATTCATTGAGATTGACGGTTACTGCCTCTTAATTAATTCCCTTGCTGGCGCAAGATATGCCTGAATTATAATTAAGAAGCTCCGCCTGGCACATTTTGTAAGGTCCCATGTGCCAAAATGAAAATCTACGCCAGTCAGGGACTTGTGTACTTTTCAGCTATAAATTATACCAGGGTTCTGGAGTTAGTTATAGTAAACCTGTTGGGCTGAGGCCTTTTTCTTCCCTGGCCTGCCTTCATCTCCACCCACTTTTCTAAAAAGTGCCAAAAATAGAGAAAGTTTGATACGTTATTAGCGCAATCTGCCATGTGCAAAAATGCGGCACTTTTCTGCTGCAAAAATCTGGTGTGTCTATTTTAATAAATTCCCCCAGAGTGTCTCTCTTCTTTATAGGCAGGTCCAGCTATCTTCTGGATATGCTGGTAAATACGTATTTTTTTACTGTATTTCAAATGGGTTTTTGGCACTTACAGTGGGGAAAAAAAAGTATTTAATCAGCCACCAATTGTGCAAGTTCTCCCACTTAAAAAGATGAGGCCGGCCTGTAATTGTCATCATAGGTAGACCTCAACTATGAGAGACAAAATGAGAAAACAAATCCAGAAAATCACATTGTCTGATTTTTAAAGAATTTATTTGCAAATTATGTTGCCACCCCCATGCTTCACAGTAGGTATGGTGTTCTTTGGATGCAACTCAGCATTCACTCTCCTCCAAACACGACGAGTTGTGTTTCTACCAAACAGTTCTACTTTGGTTTCATCTGACCATATGACATTCTCCCAATACTCTTCTGGAACATCCAAATGCTCTCTAGCAAACTTCAGATGGGCCCGGATATGTACTGGCTTAAGCAGGGGGACACGTCTGGCACTGCAGGATCTGAGTCCCTGGCGGCGTAGTGTGTTACTGACGGTAGCCTTTGTTACGTTAGTCCCAGATTTCTGCAGGTCAGTCACTAGGTCTCCCTGTGTGGTTCTGGGATTTTTGCTCACCGTTCTTGTGATCATTTTGACCCCACGGGGTGAGATCTTGCGTGGAGCCCCTGATCGAGGAAGATTATCAGTGGTCTTGTAGGTCTTCCATTTTCTAATTATTGCTCCCACAGTTGATTTCTTCACACCAAGCTGCTTGCCTATTGCAGATTCAGTCTTCCCAGCCTGGTGCAGGTCTACAATTTTGTTTCTGGTGTCCTTCCACAGCTCTTTGGTCTTCACCATAGTGGAGTTTGGAGTGTGACTGTTTGAGGTTGTGGACAGGTGTCTTTTATACTGATAACAATGTCAAACAGGAGCCATTACTACAGGTAATGAGTGGAGGACAGAGGAGCCTCTTAAAGAAGAAGTTACAGGTCTGTGAGAGCCAGAAATCTTGCTTGTTTGTAGGTGATCAAATACTTATTTTCCACCATAATTTGCAAATAAATTCTTAAAAAATCAGACAATGTGATTTTCTAGATATGTTTTCTCATTTTGTCTCTCATAGTTGAGGTCTACCTATGATGACAATTACAGGCCGGCCTCATCTTTTTAAGTGGGAGAACTTGCACAATTGGTGGCTGACTAAATACTTTTTTTTTTTCCCCACTGTAAGGCTGAGGCCCCACGTTGCAGAAACACCGCTTTTTTTGTTGCAGATTTTAAGCCAAAGCCAAGAATGGCTACAAAAGGAGTGGGAAATATATAGGAAGCTCTTATACTTTTACCTTCTGCTCAATCTACTCCTGGCTTTGGCTCAAAAAAACACATAAAAATCAGCAACAAAAAAAGCTGTGTTTCCGCAACGTGGGGCTTCAACCTTAGGCTGTATTATTCCAAAATTCATTGAAACCCAAATGTGACAGAAACAAGGAGCAGTTTGAACCGAGCCTTAATCCTCATGCACATGGCAGAACTCCTGCGCTTATGGCAGCACATAGAGACGTACCGTCAATCGTGCACTGCTACACAGTCTCCATTCCTTTCCATATGTAAGGAGATTTTCTCTCCAAGAAGTAGTACCATTATGTATACAGAGCGGATGGAGCAAACCCATACATAAAAACATTTAGTAAATCAGAACATTTAAGCCATGCCCACAGGATTGCCTCCACGTGGCTGGGAGTGCCCACATTTGGGAAAATCTTGTTCCTTTTATAGCTGGGAAAAGCCAGTTTTATGGAAGTTGTTACTGAAATTTCAGGACAATCCCGGGCACATTAGATATATAAAACCTCTGCGTGGCTCTGTATGAAATCTGAAGAATATAGAGGTATATTAGAGCCTTATGCACCACTACGGATTCCCTAATATAGCTCTGTGGAAAACTGAGCCATAATATTGCTTTATGAATACAATCTTAAGGTGCTCATAGACATAAGAGCAAAGCCAAGTCTGTTGATTTAGGTAAGAATGGCCAAATATCTTATATGAATGGGTGCCTCCTGATTTTCCACTGATATTGGGTGGAAAGCATAATCAGCCATGTTGAAATTCAGCATGCCCAATGTTTTCAGGGTAGATAAGCTGCTACCAGAGGTGTCTGGCAACAACTTACAGTAACTCCCTCTCCCAATTCAGAATGCATGCATGCTTGACTGAGCAGAGAGTACATGTGTATGGTTGAGTCAGGAGAAACAGCTGTCAGCCAGATGAGTGCCAAACTTACAGAAACCCCTGTAAGAGTACAGTGAATTTTGTTAGTTCTGATATGATGTGAAGGATGCAATTTCACTATGAACCCATATCAAACAACAGAACAACTGTTCGCATAAATTTCACTTTCATGATTATACAGAATTCAGACTTTTCATTTTGCATGGAACTGAAGCACATTGGTGAGATTTACTATGTGAAATGCACCAGAATTCTGGAGTACTTTATGCCAAAATCTGTCTGACATGGCTTGTGCCACATTTATCAAGTGTTTTAAGCTAAGGCCCCACATAGCGGGCCACAGCCAAAAAGCACTGAGGGAAACTCCGCAGCGGAAACGCATCACTGTTTTTCCAGCAGCGCTTTTCACAGAAAATTTGAAGAGTTTTCCTCTGTGGACGTTCTGCTTCCATTATACCTATATGGAAACCGCCGGCGTTTCCATAGGTATAATTGACATATTGTGATTTTCAATAACGTGATGGTTATGGAAATCGCAGCATTTCTGCTGCAGGTATTTTCTGCAATGTGTGGATGGGATTCGCTAGACTGCAGGGACTGTAAAACGCTGTGGTTAGGCCGGGGCCCCACATGGCATAAACGCTGCGGTTTGGCTGCGCCGGAAACACAGCGGCCAAAACCGCAGCGTTTTACAGTTTATATAGCGGAAATTGTGGAAACATTGCGGAAAAATAAGCACAGCGGACATGCTGTGATTTCCAAAACCATTGCAGCATGCCAATTATATCATAGAATCGCCGCTGGTTTCCCTATGGGTATAATGGAAGCAGAAAGTCCGCAGAGGAAACCTCTGTGGACTTTCTGTGAAAAGCACTGTGGGATAAACCGTGATGCGTTGCCGCCGTAGTTTTTCCCACATTGCTTTTTTGTTGCGTCGGTACACTACATAGTACCCTAGCCTTACGCTAGGTTCACACCTGCGTTTGGGTTTCCTAATCCGCTTAAAAAAGCGGTTACCCGCAGAAGCCTGCAGACCCCATAGACTATAATGGGGTCTGTGGGTTTCCACCCAAAAAATGTGAAGTGAAAACTCTTGCTTGCGGAATGAAATCCCCAAGCGAACATCAGGCGCAGGTGTGAACCTAGCCTTAGATAGTTTTACAAATTATACAGATAAGGGGCATGACTTTGCAGAAGTGGCTGTGACCCAAACTGTGACATTGTGTGTCAAAATTTGGCACATTTGTCTAGTGTAATCTAATCTTACTAATAGAAGGTGTAAAGTTAGGCTAGACAGTCTAAGGTTCATTTGCGGGTAGTGTGCTGTCCATAGTTGATCACCTTTTTTTGTTTCATTTTCTATGCTTCTGCTTCCGTTTTTTTCATGGACCCATAGACTTTCATTGATGTGATTCATCAGCATCAGTGAAAAAAAGAACGCTCTTCCGTTGGTTTTTTTTGTGGACATATGGTCTGAATAAACACATTGACATGAATGTGTACATATGGTGTCCTCGAAAAATGTGGAGCCCACTCGTACGTGAAATGCTGATGTGTGAATAAGGCCCTAATAATGCAACAGTTTTATCAAACCATTCCCTGTGGGCACTAACTAATTTTTAAGAGGGAAGGGGTGTAATCTTTGGCGCAAAGAAAAGATTGTGTGCCAAAGATGCTCCACAACTGTATAGAGGGAATAGTAAATCCCCCTCATTGTTTAAGACTTTCTAGTCTAAGTTTGCATTTTCTGTCCAAGAAAACTGGCCTAGAGGGATGACATTAAGGTGCATGTTTGGCACAAGGCACTTCAACCCCCACTCTGCGTCTTACCTGCCACATTCTGCAAATGTGGGCGGTGCGAGGCGGGGATCAGGATGGGCGAGGCAGAGACTTTTTGATTAAAACTAATGCCAATCACCTAGCATTAATTTCTATCTGGCGTAGATATCCATTCTGGCACTGGGATATAGCCTCTTCATAAATCTTTGTCCCTGCGCCAGATGGGACATTTATTAAGGCTGGCATACTGTACGCCAGTCTTAATAAATTTCGCCCCTATGGGTCTGTGAAAAAATGGACAGCACATGGATGTGATCCATGTTCTGTCTTTATTTCATCCGTTTTTACATATAAATTTTTAGGCGATGCTGAAATAAAAAAAAAAAAAAGTATGTATTTTTTATGCAGACGCATATGAGTGAAAAACGTAAAAAAACTAGGCTGTGCAACATACGGTTTTTTTTTTTCTAGCCTTGAAAATGGGTTGTTTTTACACAGTATACATTTCTGTGCACCATACATGTGACTTACAATACAACGCAGAGGTACTGAATATGATTTTTAATAAGGTTGAATTTCTGTAGTGAATTTGATAACACAAAATATCTGTGCTCTTCTAAAAAGCCCTGTAACTGTGTTGCAAGATATTAATAATTTACATAAGCACAAACAGTACTGAGTATTAGTAGCACTGCTGCTTTAAGCGCAGCGGGTAAAGGATTATGGCAAGACTCACTCTAAACGATGCCAAGTTAAATCCATAAGCCGGGGTAAAATGAAGGAAAAAAAAATCAAAGCGTCTCATTGAAAAGTTAAGAAAAAAAAAGAGGTGAGACAATTAAGCTAATTGCTCACAGCTGGGAGCTGGATCTTTCCATGTGACAGATAGCTGGATGTTTGATTCTGCGTCTAAACAACGGGGACATACATCATTAATCCTATAATATTCCTATTTAATTTTTTATAACACCCATAAAAATAATCATTAACCTCTGTTCTGCTTAAGATCCAATCAGCCATTTTAGTTAAATAAATATCATGGAAAACATTAAATATCACTTTGATAAGCTAGATTTGTTCCTGTGGGGAAGGGCCTCCTAATGGTTTATATTAACATCCGCTCTATTCCACAAGTGTCAAACAGTGAGAGGTAATGAGAAAACAGATAAACTGCGATATATGGCTTTAATCAGATTAACCTATCCCTCTGGCACAGACATTATTGGAAGGCTAGATCGCTGCCTAGAATAAGTGGCGGCTGGAATTTCCTCTGCTGTCCACTGCCCTTGTGTATGGTCTGTCTTCTTCCATGTCCACTTCTCTTGTCCTGTCTTTGGCGCTTGTCTGCCTCCTCTAGGTCTATTCATATCATATTGGAGACAAACACTTTGTATGCATGGTTAGAGGGAACCTGTCATCGGAATTTTGGACACTAAACCAGCAGCATGTCCTTACGGACCAGTGGATTAGTATCCCAAATATGCTTATAGTATACCTGTCCACCCAGGAGTTGTTTAATAAAACACCTTTTGGCTAAGGCCCCATGTAGCGAGCCGGAACCGAAAAACACTGCGGAAAAGACCACAGCGGAAATACATCACCGTTTTTTCCTCGTTTTTCACAGAATGTCTGGAGAATTTTCCTCTGCGGACTTTCTGCTTCTATTATACCTATACGGAAAATGCGTTTCAGTAGGTATAATTGACATGCTGCGATTTACAAAAACACAACGGTTTTTCTGCATTTCTGCTGTGGATATTTTTCTGCAATGTGTGGATGGGATTAGCCAGAATCTCATCCACTTTGCAGCTACTGTAAAACGCTGCGTTTTTTTGCTGCTGAGGCCACACAATGCAGAAACACTGTTTTTTTTGTTGCAGATTTTGCTGCGGTTTTTGAGCCAAGAATGGGTACAAAAGGAATGGGAAATATATAGTATATATAGTGTCTTATACTTCTACCTTCTGCTCAATCCACTCCTGGTTTTGGCTCAAAAAACAGCAAAATCTGCAACCAAAAAAACTGCATTTCCGCAACATATGGCTGTAGCCTTCGGCTAAAGTCCCATGCTGCATACTTGCAGTAGACTGGCTGCAGCAAAATTGTTGGTGGGTAATCTGCTGTGAAGTACAGTAGCAGCTACAGAAACAAACCAGCAGAAGTCATGACTGAAGGTCGTACTAAAAACTAGTAGCTTTAAGGCTGAAGCCTCACTTTGAGAAAACACGTTATTGCCGCAGCACAAACACTGCGACAAAAAGGCAGCAGGCTTCGGTCATGTGCATGAGGCCTTAGAGTGTGTTCCAATGGTCCATTCCGATAATTACAGAGCTTGTCCCATTTAGATCCATGAAAACAGATCAGAACTGCCCATTGAATCAATGTAAGATGTAAGACACTTGGATGTCATCCGGACATCATCCTAGTGTCTTCTGGTTGTGCGCATGAAGCCTTAGAGAGAGGAACTCCTAGGCGGGAGAAGGACTCCTAGCAATACTGTTATCTATGCTGCTAGGAGTTCCTGCCTCCCAGCGACATAGTGTCCTGCACCAATTATAGTATGTACTGAGGCTGAGGCTACATGTTGCGGAAAAGCTGCATTTTGTTTTGCAGATTTTGCAATGGTTTTATGAGCCAAAGCCAGGAATGTTTTCAACAGATGATAGAAGTATATGTCCTTTCTTTATATTTCTTAGTCGTTTTGAAGCCACTCCTGGCTTTGCCTCAAAAAACTAGAACAAAATCTGCAACAAAAAATGCAGCTTTTACCTCAGCCTTAAACAGTTTCTACTGCTGTGTATATACAGATGTGTCCACCCTTACCTTTCTAAAAATTCCTCACAAATTCAATACATTATAATGACATAATGCTCTTATCCGCTCTTCACACAACCATCTCCAAGACTTGTCCCGTGCATCCCCCATACTCTGGAACTCATAACCAAGACACATGAGACTGACGCCCACAATCACAAGCTTCAAGAAGGCCCTGAAGACTCACCTATTCAGGAAGGCCTACAACCTCCAATAACACTACTGTCACCACACCACCACCTGAACAGTCTCTACACCTACCTTCTGTCTCTATCCCTCTTCCCTCATAGATTGTAAGCCCTTGCGGGCAGGGCCCTCTATCCTACTGTACCAGTTGGTCAATGTTTGTATTATCTGTTTTGCATATCTTGTGTACCGTATGTAAACCCTCAAATGTAAAGCACCATGGAATCAATGGTGCTATATAAATAAATAATAATAATAATGACATGCAAGCAAAAGCATAAACAAGCTGCAATGCACATAACAACCACTGGGTGGCTATGAATAGACACGTACCAGAAACAACTCCCAGCAAAGTATCATGAAAATTTTTTTTTTCTCAAAGCTGGTCATCTTATGTCATCTACTTATCTTAGGATATGTCAAAACAAGAAGAAAGTTATCGAACAACACATTTGTACACACATGGACAAAATTGCAGGTACCCCTCGTTTAATGAAAGAAAAACCCACAATGGTCACAGAAATAACTTGAATCTGACAAAAGTAATAATATATAAAAATTCTATGAAAATGAACAAATGAAAGTCAGACATTGCTTTTCAACCATGCTTCAACAGAATTTTTTTTTAAAAAAAAAAGAAAACTCATGAAACAGGCCTGGACAGAAATGATGGCTCCCTTAATATTTTGTTGCACAACCTTTTGAGGTAATCACTGCAATCAAACGATTCCTGTAACTGTCAATGAGACTTCTGCACCTCTCAACAGGTATTTTGGCCACTCCTCATGAGCAAACTGCTCCAGTTGTCTCGGGTTTGAAGGGTGCCTTTTCCAGACGGCATGTTTCAGCTCCTTCCAAAGATGCTCAATAGGATTTAGGTCAGGGCTCATAGAAGGCCACTTCAGAATAGTCCAATGTTTTCCTCTTAGCCATTCTTGGGTGTTTTTAGCTGTGTGTTTTGAGTCATTATCCTGTTGCAAGACCCATGACCTGCGACTGAGACCAAGCTTTCTGACACTGGGCAGCACAATTCTCTCTAGAATCCCTTGATAGTCTTGAGATTTCATTGTACAGATTCAAGACACCCTGTGCTAGATGCAGCAAAGCAGCCCCAGAACATAACAGAGCCTCCTCCATGTTTCACAGTGGGGACAGTGTTCTTTTCAAGATATGCTTCATTTTTCCGGCTCTGAACATAGAGCTGATGTGCCTTGCCAAAAATTTCGATTTTTGTCTCATCTGTCCATAGGACATTCTCCCAGAAGCTTTGTGGCTTGTCAACATGTAGTTTGGCAAATTCCAGTCTGTCTTTTTTAAGTTATTTCTGTGACCATTGTGGGTTTTTCTTTCATTAAACGAGGGGTACCAACAATTTTTTCCACGTGTGTCTATATGTCTTCTCCTTCATATTTAACCCCTTATATGCTGTGGTCAATGCTGACTGCTGCACCTAAGCTGTTTTACAGAAAAAAGAAGTAAAAAAAAGACTTTTTATCCCTTGTTGATTAAAAAACCCCACAAAATTGGTATCACCACATCCATAACAACCCCTAAAATAAAATTAGTATGTTAGTTATTCTACACGATAAACTCCATAAACCTGAAAATTCAGATGCCAGAATTGATGTTTTCTGATCATCTCAGCTATCAAAAACAAAAAGTAATAAAAACTGATCAAAAAGTCTTATGTACCTATTAAATTCAAGGTCTCATAAAGCTACATTGAAATACAATGTAAAAAGTTATGAAAGCTGGAATGCAGAGATGTTACTAGTTTAAGGCTAAAATGTGTTGGATCACTAAAGGGTTAAAATGTACATGGGACAACAGAGTTATTTACCATGAATATTTAATGGAGCCATAAATTCATAATCTGCAAAAAAAGTGACATTTTTGGGAGGGTTTTTGCAATTTTAATATCACAGTGGACTGGCATACATTTCAGAGTACATTTATACTGGTGTAAATAATGATATATCTGGCCGATGATCCTGCCCCAGCATGCTCTTTCCATACACCATTATCAGATAGTTTTGAGGGTTGCGTAAAAATGCACACCCAAGGTTTACACTCCATAAAACACACACTGAAGGCTGTCAATCACTATGTGCGGGCGGGATAATCAGGACTCTCCCTGTCTCTCCTAGGAGTCCTATCAGAAATGACTCTGCTTTTTACCCAGAAATTCTACTATATATATCACAGAGATAAGGATCTGTCATATCCTGTTCTCAGATAGGGCAGCAAATATTACCTCACCTGTAGCAGAGTATAACTAAACTGAAAAATGGGAAAAGATCACAACCTAACGCCACAAATACAGTATACTAAATCTTATACTCCAATGTTAATCATAGACAAAAAAGAACAAAAAGTCCAATTTAGTATATACTATATAACTAAGTTATAGCTCAGTACAGGGTATGAGTAATAGATATTATTGCAGCGATTGCTGCCTTCTTGATGTATTTTTTACCATTGAATATCTGTCATTTCATCTTGTCAATTAGTTTGTGAGAAATCTGTTTCTCCTGGAAGTAAAATAACCGTGATAAGACTGTAGATCCTCTCCTGTGTGTATGGAGCTATCTCTTTAAGACTGGATGTTCCCATAAAGTCTCATGCTGCCACTGCATCTGCAATAATAGCTTCATACAATATGTGTTGCCTGCGGTAATGAAATGATTTTTAAATTATTGTGTCATAAAGGAGATGCTTTTTTAATACATTGTTTGACAGTGGGAAAGATGCACGCTTTAATAATCTCTGCCCTCACCACTTGTACATGTCTGCATATTTATTCACATAATTTAATTGTCCCAGGATTCATTTTGTTGGGTACCACATTGTGTAGAAATATCTCTTCCTCGGGCCTTGAACTGGGCTCTGTCTCTGCTGCGTCTTCAATTAGCACAGCAGAGACGACGGGAACCTTTGCTGCGTAAACCTGGATGTCACCATGTTAGGTGACAAAGACGGAACGGACCTGGCAGACATTAGATGGTTGCCAAACACATTCCGCACATCTGTTGTTGTTGTGCACTCTGCTGCTTCAATACAAGCACGGGGCAGGGCGTATAATCGTTGTTAGGGTTATTAATCGCTGTTAACTCTTTAGAGGATGCCAAAATTACTGCTGGGTGGGTTTTATGTCTTAGGAAACTGTCTAAATGAAAAAAAAAATCTATGCTGTGAGGTTATTCCATATATATATATATATATATATATATATATATATATATATATATATATATATATATATATATATATATATATATATATATATGTGTGTGTGTGTGTGTGTGTGTGTGTGTGTGTGTGTGTGTATATATATATGTGTATATATATATATATGATATATATGTATGTATGAGATAAGATGCCTCAATCAGAACCTGTGACAGTCCCCAATCTGCAGGCAGCCTGTTATAAAGCAGGAGGAGCTGAGCAGATTGATATATAGATTTGTAAGAAAAGATTCAGTATAACTTGTAACTTTTTTCATTTTAATTCCTGCTTAATCTGGGTTTAGGAGTCCAGTGGGCGATTTGTAATGCTGATAATATCTGTATGAACACTTATAGATGCAGATCTGTCAGTTACTGATAGGACCGCCCACTGGACTCCTAAGCCCAAAGTGAAGAGGGATTTTAAAGAATAAAATTATTTATTTATTTATTATGCTTACTTATATAGCGCCATCATATTCTGCAGCGCTTTACAGACATTGACAGTCACTGTCCCATATAGGGCTCACAATCTATATTCCCTATCAGTATGTCTTTGGAGTATATAAGTTAAAATATAAGTTATACAGAATCTTTTCTCATAAATCTATATATTAATGTACTCTGCTCCTCCTGCTCTATAACATGCTGCCCACAGATTGAACCACATCTACAACATGACCGGTTTTCTTCAAGCTGATTGAACACATAAAAGGATTGTCTATACGTCCTTTTAGGACAACCTAAATACTTACAAATCTGAATGCGGTTAGCTCCCCCTACAGGTGGCTGTGTCATCTAGAATCTTATTCAGTTTATGTGAGCACTATCTTACGCCTTGAAGAGAAACAGGGGGAGGTTTGGGGTTATATATTCAGATAACCTGTAACAACACATTCATTCTCTTTCTCCCATTTAAGCACATCCAATAAATGCTAAGAACAATAAAAATCATTTACAAATTGCTATTTGTCGCTGCATCCTTTGGTTTGGATTAATATTGAGTATCTTGGAAGATGACACTGATGCCATACTGAATCCAACCTAGCTATCTTATATTGATCTGCATAGACATCTATATTTCTGTCTGTATTTGATCTGTATTGTTGGCTCCAATGATGGAGTAAATCCCTATGAAAACACAGCATAGGTCATAAATGTTCAATCTGAGCCTAACATGGACATATATAGGGATGTAAACATGGATAAAACAATTAGTGTTCATGTTTATAAGTCTACAATATATTTTTACTATGGACATGTTCACAGATGCACAGAATATAGGCACTAAATGCGATAAATGATGTAAATGTTTCAATCTAATGGCCGGCTACAAGATTGCATCCATGTATATGTTACCTTCACATCTGTAATAATATACTTCTAATATGTATTTATTATCAGATAAATAAGTAATTATAAGCTAGAAAAAGCTCTTTAACCCATTTAATGCTTGCAAATATGCCTGAAAAATCTTGGCACCTGGCACTACCAAGGGATCTACTTCTTTAAATGCAGAATTCTTCATGTGTCGGAAACAATGGCCACATGTCACTTCCTATTGTCTTGTTAGGGACGAAGATAAATGAGCCTCTGTCGTAATTTAGATCAACTGCTCCTCTGCTAACTTCTATTATTTGCTTATTTATGGAGTGGTATCTAATTAAAAGCACAGTCAGGTGCGTGCACTGCATACAAAGTGATTTTGGAAGCGGTCTGGGGGAATCAATACTCATTTTTGAAGGTGCATTTAAAGCACATTTACAACAGAGGTATGCAAAGTACACAGTATACACATTAGGACTATCGAGTGCAAACAATAAGAAAGATGGATTATTCTGTCTCCGGAAGGGCTGCTAAGGCTGCTTCTTCCATGCAGCTTTAACTGCTTCCTTGCTGGCTTATTCCTTGCTTGTATCACGTCTTACTCACCAGCAGAAAAGAAAACTTGCAGCAATTCCTTAATTCATTTGGCCTTCGTCTAGATTTTCATAAAAGCCAAGAATTTTTCCTTTTTTTTTCCCCAGATCGTTCTGCATAATCTATTGAAATGTCAGTCGCGCGGTTTAATTAGTCATTGATTTTACCATGAAGGGTTCGTAAATTACAGAATCTTGTCACCGGGAAGATAACAAAACCATCACTGTGTATGGAAAAGATATTTGTTGTGTCGACGGTGGAAGAATGCGGCAAATATTCTGACGTTAACTGAGTTCATCATGGTTGGGGTGGTCAGAGTGGTTGGCCGTCCTTGTTAATAATGTACTTTGAAGGGGAAAGCTAAATCTGCGGAATTAGAGCATGATAGAGAAAATATGGTACTGAAGAGGGAGATGGCAGCATTGGAATCACTTTGTTGTAGCACCTCCTATGCAGAGAAATAGCTATAGGGTTCAGAGGAGAGATGTAACTTGAAGCTCCTGGGACCCAATGCAAAATTTACAATGGAGCCGCCACTTACCATGTGCTATCTATAATACTAGTGCCTTCTTATGTTATAGAGAGGCCTTTGGGCCCCCTCAGGCTCCAGGTCCGAGTAGCTATGCCCCTGGATCCAAGGTAGCAGTCACTACTGGACTCAAGTGTCCAAAGATCCTAAAGGTCCCCCTGCTACAGTAGGTAGAGGGAGGGGCTCTGTTAAAGATTTCTCAATGGTGACCAGGAGCTTCAAGTTACTTAGCTCTTGTGTTTCTCTTGAAATGGTCAAGGTAAGCTCTTGAAAAGGAACCATTGATTTGCAGTCACTGAGCCAACACTATATTGCAATGCAGTAGACAATCCAGGAAAAATGCATTTAAATGGAAGGATCAAAGTGGAAGGATATCAAAGCCAGGGTAATGTTTCCAATAATAGATCTACATTAGAGATCATTGATGGACCACAGAAGATTCAGAAACTTACTGAACATGGATTTTAGTTATATCAATGTGGGAAGAAATTATACAATTTACTAACTACTCCAACTTCAACTTCACCCAAGTGACTTATTCCCAAGTGATTTATACAGAATAGTCCCAGTTTGCCCAGTAAATTACGGACAGATAATTTAAAGGGTACTGGTTTGTTCCTTTGTTTTCAGGTTATTGGGGCTATAGACCAAAATGATTAGTCTGCCAATCCAATGGCAAACACTGCTCAAAATTTAGTTTTCTGCTGTACCGCACAAGCACTAGATTTTGTATAGCATGTGGATGACATTCATCCTGACGTCAATTAAAACAAAGACTTACCAGGACACTTAGAAGGTCCAGGTATGCCTAGGGGACACTTGAGCATTCATTTGTAAATGGCACATGAATTTTGGTGGAAGTGGTTTATAAGTTAATTCTGCTGACAGGTTCCGTATAACTGTTATTGACACCACTAACATAGTTTCAGGAAAATGTACCCTTTATGAAAGTAAACGTGAAGGCGTAGTGTCTTGGCATTAATGTATATAGCTTGCCTCAGTGAGTCTCCTGCCAATAGTATGGAAGTCTACAGCAAAGAATCACCACGGACTATAGTCTACGCGAGTCAATTTGCTTTACTGTAAACATTGGAATGTTTAATAACTTGGAACAGTCTCCAAACAGAGAGAAAATGAAACATAGGCATCTTATAATAGTAGTCTTCAGCCTCCTAGCTAATGCAAAGTGCTTGGTCCCTTCTTGGTGTGCTGTTCCTAAGTGCTGGATACACCCTGCTCTCAAACACAATGCATGTCAACAACCAAGGGTGCACAAAAAAACTTGAGTTTTTAATTTCCATGGCTCTGTCTCACCCAGGCTCCTGAACATAGCAGCCCCAACCATAATGGTAGAACCATTGCTCTCTAGTGTGCTGGTGTTTTGCTCTCTGCCCTACAGACCAACAGTGACTCTGCTACTTCTACTTCTTGTCATCGTTCAATAGTGGCTAGAGGAGTTATAAGCTGCAAATTGTCGCTCATACGACATGTTCCAAAATATTCTAATTCAGAAAACTGGTATAAGACTTCAAAAAAAAAAAAAAAATCTCCCCAATGTGCTTGCATGCATCATATAGATTTAGATAATTTATTCATCTATCTTGATCATTTTGAGTGTCTAAAAATTGGGACATGGCTAGAAGAGTTATAAAATGGATTGAATTTAATAAAATATGTAGGGAAGGGGGGACGTGCAAAATATATATTACTCCAGCCAGGTAGTATATGGATATTGATAAATCTAGCCCATAGTTTCTTACTCTTATGCTGGCAGTAGGTTCCTGAAAGTATGATCAGCTATTGCTCTGCTGTGCGGACACTTGCCCACAGTACGATTGGTTGGTGCTGCTACATCATGTCCACTGGACTCATGAGCCTGAGGCTGGTATTGGCACAGTCTGTGTCCTAGCTTGCCGCTTGTTCTCGGCACATTTTTCTATTCTTGGTAGACTTGTAGCAGTATGGTGGCTTCTTTACTCCCCAGGTAATTACAGGTTTGTGGAACGCTCAGCTCGAGGACTTTGCTGATAATTTGCAGCTTCACAGTCACTGCTGTTGCTAGA
This sequence comes from Leptodactylus fallax, assembly GCA_947044405.1. NCBI lineage: Eukaryota > Metazoa > Chordata > Amphibia > Anura > Leptodactylidae > Leptodactylus > Leptodactylus fallax. The sequence continues at coordinate 953,617 of CAMRHE010000130.1, read as the reverse complement.
GTGAAATAGCAATAAAATTGGGGATTACCATATGTTTTATTGATATGTAACATTTAGGTCTTGTTAATACAGTAACTGTGAGGATATTAGCATTCTCGCCTCAAAGAGGTGAACCCATGGGGAAACCACTTTTTTTTCTCAATTACTTGCTTGAATACCTGAGCTTTTCAGTTAGGAAATTTAGGAAACACTTAACCGAATAGATTTTGTATGCAGAAACAATAGGCTGCCTGTTAGAGGCACCACAGTGTAAGCTTTCTTTATTATTTGGAAGGCATTGCCTTGTAGATTGATGCTTGTAATTGAACGCATAAAATCCGAAAATCACATAGGCTGGAGGGACAAAAGGTAACTTACACAAAAAAGGTAAGAAAATATAATAAGGCAGATTTACTAATACTATGCAAATGTTGACCAGACACACAGTGACTGATGTTGTATGGTAAATGTGTATACCACCTACTGGTTCTGCACCAGAAAACAATGGGGCAACCAAAGCCCCACCCCCTTTTCTGAGCAACGCCAATTTCCTCGTAAGCCATGCACCCTTGCAAGACAAGCCAAAATAAATGTCTACAACACATAATATATGTGGTGAAAAAAAAAAAAGCATTGAGGAAAAAAAATTCTCTAAGGAGGATCACATCCCATATCCTAGCCAATATATATATTAGGCTTAGGCGTCTTAAAGAGGACCACCTCCACCAAGTTCAGCTCCTTCAATAGGTGCTGCTCCATTGATTTCAGCACAGTTGAAAATTTTTCTCTAAACCCCACCATTCCTGAGCAATCGGTACTGTTAGTTTTAGCACCCAATATACTAATTATGCTCTCTGCTGTCAGGTGGGAGGTCTCTGTCTCTCTGCTCCAGCACAGGACCACCCACTTGATAGTAGAACACCTAATTAGCATATCTGGTGCAGAGACTAGCAGCACTGATTGCTCAGGAACAGAAAAAATTCCAACCAAGCCAGAATGAATAGAGCAGATCCTACTGAAGGATACAAAGAGTTGAACCTGGTTTGGATAATGAAAGGTCCCCTTTAAGGCCCATTTACATGACCCTTTTATAAGAACAATTATTGTGAGCTCGCCATAGGCAAAGCATCACTACTCACATGTAGCTCAGACATTTATCAAGACAAGCCCAGGAACTCAAAAATGTTTGGAACATTGATGATAATTGACCCAAGTAAACATGCAAAACATCACCCGTCATCACGTTTTATGCAACATAAAATATACTAGATTTTCTTCACTTTTATATTTACATGTTTGGGAATGAAAAGATCATTAGATAGAAGTTACTCTATGCATACTGGGAGGAATATATTAACCCATCTATGACATTTTCTGGTGTAGATGGGTGTTAATGTGGCACATCTTTAGCAGACAACCCTTTTTGAACATCTCCTATTCTGCACCTTGCTCACCACTTTCTGCGAATATGGGGAAGACCAGAACACCTCGGCCCGACATATTTAGTATAACTCACACCAGAAAGCTAGTGTAAGTTATATAGGAGATCTACACCTACAGTTATAAACAACTTTTCATAAATTAATAGTACAAGTGCATATAAGAAACTTTGTAATGTATCTTATTAAGAAGATCTATTTCCTTCACGACATATTAAACTGTTCTCTTGTTCCTTATCTTCAATCTGACTGCTTGTTTACATTATATTTTTCTCCATATTCAACCTCGCACACAGAGCTCTATAGAGAAGGAGTGGTGGAGTAGGAAGCTGCTGCTGGAATTGATTTATTGCTTCATTCTGTGTACTAGTAGCCTCTTATCTACAACCTAGCAGTGTTAAAAAGCAACTATTATTAGATTGTAACTGCAACAATTGTTTGAATGTTTTTTCTATCCTCTTTCCCTTCTTCATAGACTAATATGCAGAAAGTAACGCTGCCTGAAAAGTGGAGAAGAAAACATATTTGTTTAATAAGATATATTACAGAATTTCTTATTCTTACCTGTAGTATCTATTTATGAAAAGTTGTTTATAACTGTAGGTATGCTTTAAACACTTTGGTTTTGCCCTTTGTATCCTTGTCCAGCCTTTCCTACGTCTTTCTCATACCTCGATGAATAAAACTGCACATACCCTGTTTCTCCAAAAAAAATCCCTAACCCAAAAATAAGCCCTAGCTTGATTTTGCAGGGTTCATGGAATAGGCCTAAAATATAAACCCTACTCCAAAAATAAGCCCTAGTTACAGTCAGCGCCTCCAGCGCTAGGTGATGTTACGTGACGTCATGGAGAATACGCATACCATAGTTCTCAACCGTCCTGGACAAGTGCCGCTCTACCTCCCGCCACAGTAGAGCAAAATCCGCTCACCTGCTCCCACTCCAAATCCCACCTCCTGCCTCCCGTGTCTGCCTTCTGAGTGCCGCCTCCTGAGTCCTGCCTGCTACTATGCTGTGAGCTTGGCTACCTACATGATCTAACTTCAGGTGCCACCACTGCTCTCTCCCACAGACGCAGCCACTCCACTACAGCACCTCCTCCTTAGAGTAAATGAGAGCATAAAGGAGAAGAGACAGAGAGTGCCAGTTTGTTTAAGACCCACTGACCCTTCGCCATCAATTTAGAATATAAGTTAGGGTTACGAACTCTGACCATTTTAGAAGATCTGACTGGAGCAAATCAGAAAAGATTCTGATTCACTCTGGTGTCTGAAAAATAAGACCTACCCCTAAAATAAGCCTAGCCCTTTTTTTGGAGAAAAAAATAATATAAGACCCTGTCTTATTTTCGGAGGAACATGGTAGAATCATTGAATGTGGTCTAAAAATTGTACATATAACTATGTCTTATTATGTGCAGCTAGTGTCGTTTGATATGCAGTATTCCATAATCTTATTCGGCTTTGTAGCAGCTGCCTGGCACTGAGTGCTAAAGTTCATTTTGTTTCATTAATATTCCAGAGCCATTTTCTATATCAGTTTTGCCCAATGCAATGCAATTGCAATGTTTTGCAATGTTGAAATATTGTCTCTCCAACTAAGTGAAATGATAGTCATTTTATAACTGTAGGCTGTCCTATAGAAAAGTGTACATAACAAACCGTGATATCACAATGCATTGTAGCTACATCTGTTCTTGGTTTACTTTCTGCTCACAAAGCGGCAGCTCGCCTATAATTTATACAAATACATTGGTTGTCTTCTCCAAGTTGCCCCAGTAAGTTGAGCATGTCTCCACATACTGACAACCACATGTATAATGTTTGTCCTGTTATTGTGAACCTTCATTCCATTTATAATCGAAATTTATAAAATGTCTTTAAACTATGAAACTAAACATTTTTCAAGAACGTTACTTATTTTAAAGACGTATTTCATGTTTTCTATTTCCATTCATATGAACATTTCACAACATAGGTACAAACTTAAATTATTTCCAAGTGTTATCATTATGTTCAGGCTGAATTATTTATGTACACTATATACATGCACACTTGGATCGGCTGAGCATGCATGTGTTCTCAGTGGTAATGGTAATGGTAAAGCCATAGCCAGTTACAGCACCTTTAGTGGTGGTTTATCCTGAGAACTAAATTTAACATGCCCATTCATACTTTCAAAAATCTGCTGATAGGAGATAGTTGGGACACCCCCATAGACATAAGATGGCGGACAAATCCCGCCAAAATCACCAGGTTCATTCTTCTATTGTGTATGGACCCTCATTTATGGAAACTTTTTATGAATGTGTGTACAGAAAAAAAAAATACATATAGGGCTATCATTGAGATTTCAGCTCTGAGGCCATAGAGAGGGTATAACAAATATAACGTGCAGCAGTTTCTAACTATTTTACATTGTATCAGACATTCTATCAAGTCCCAATGTCTCAAGTACTTTCATTTAGTTGTTACATTGTTTGCAAACACGTGGCATGTTCTGTGCACATTAGTTGTCATTTAGGGATGACATGACAACAGTGAGGTCATACATTGTATACTTGGTGTGTGACCGTATCAAGGGAAATTGTCACACTCCCTGAAACACAAATGACTGCTCAGATGTGGACCTGAGATACTACAAGGACGAGCCAAGGATGTATCATACACTGAGACAATAATACAAGGATAGAAACACAAAGGGGATCATTTATCATACAGTGGAAAGTGGCACCGTTTGTTGAAGCTTTACCATCCCTCAGCAGAGGTGACTAACCATCAGCGAACGGAATAAATTGTCACATTTGACCCATGTGCACACTGCTTGTAGTATACATCCACCAATACTATGGGAGTTGGTCATCAACCCATCTGTATCCTTGAAGTAAAGTTCTGGGAACTCCTTTTTAACAGATCTTTCAATATATAAATGAAAAGTCAGAGGGCGCGGAACAGGATTTATGTATTTGTAAATTAAATTGGGTTTACATTGCATAAAAAAATTGGTGGCAGCAGGCTTAGAGTGGGCTCTGATGCTGCCCGGATCCAAGTTGATCTCTATTTCCTGGTGCCGTTCCAGCACAAAAGGAAATGCCACTCAGCCAATCACCAGCTGAGGTAGGTAACTCAATTGAGCATTTCCAGGCACCTCTTGTGTGTCAAAACAGGCCCAGGAAGTAGAGACCAGCAGGGCCCAGGACATCATCGAAAGAGGCAAGGCAGGGGATTAGTGAGGTATCAGTTCTTTTATATTTTAACCCAGTCTGACCCGCTGCCACCAAATTTTGACATTGGAAAAACCATTTAGGCAATTAATAACTTATGTTTATTTAAAAATCTCACAAGTAAGGATCAAGACATGGGCTAAGGAAATAAGGCACCAATTCAATGGCACATATCTAAGGGAAGGGAGACTCAGATTCTATTAACCAAAGTTATAAAAGTTATGACCCCATATCTACTCTAGTTCATATAGCACTGTCACTCACATTGCCTCACTCAGCAATGGGAAAACACTAACGATAACAAAGAAGTGGAGCATGAAAAATTAAATGCAGGTCAATGAGAGACCAAGGTCTTCCCTGTACTGCGATCAATTTATGTATGAAGTGCATTATTCCTGGACTTAGATATTATTGTGTTATTTGTGTACTGTGACATCGCTAAGTACATTTTCTCTATACTGTGACATCATTATGTCATTTTTCCCGGTGATGTCACTTTGTACCATATGCCCATATGGTTGGTTATTTCTATACTGTGATATCATTATGTACATTATCCTTGTACTGTGATGTCACTATGTGCCCATATGGATGGTTATTTTTGTATTTTAAGATCCCTGGATAGTTTCCCTGTACTGTGACATCATTATGTAAATTATCCCTGTGATGTCACTTTGTGCCATTTGCCCATACCATTGGTTATTTCTGTACTGTGACATCATTATGTAAACCATCCCTGTGCTGTGACATCACTTTGTACATTATGCTCATTTGGTTTGTTATCTTTGTACTGTAGCATCCCTGGTTACATTTTCCCTTTACTGTGACATCATTATGTACATTATCTCTGTGATGTCACTTTGTGCACTTTGTATTACCCATATTATTGATTATCTTTGTACTGTGACATCACAGGCTAGATTCCTGGTAATGTGACAATACTATGTAAATTATCCTGTGCTGTGACATCACTTTGTGCATTATGTCCATGTGGTTTGTTATCTTTGTACAGTGACATCACTGGTTAGTTTCCCTGTACTGTGACACCATTATTTGCTTTTATTGATCTCTGGACATTATCTCTATGCTGTAACATCTCACATGCACTACCCCTGTATAGTGACATCACTGTGAACATTATCCCTGTGCATTAAACAGGCACATAACAGCAACTGAAGACTAAAATACTTGCAAGCTTTCTTCCTATGAATTCCTATGATATAGTTTGAAAAATAATAAGAAAATAATCAATGATAATAATTTTATTGCATGTTATATATGTGTGTAACTCTAGAATTAAATGCTTTCTTTTTTCATGACTTTCACTGCTAAAAGTGACTGTGCCGATGACATCATCATTGAAACATCCATCATTTCCAATCCATTTCACAGAATAATGACAAACATCAGATGGTTGCTGGTAGTTTCAACAATTTTTTCGTACATCATTTCTAAAGAATGACCAGTAATGCGTAGTGGAATGCATGATACCTCAAAGAAAACTTTTCTTTTAACACATACCTATAATTTAGCTTTTTTTTTTCCTAAACTAAACAGACCTAAAACTCCAGCTTCATTAACCCCTTCATACCGCATGTATGTTTTACTTAATAAACTTTTTTGTGCATGTTTTTTCCAATTTTGTCTTTTCAGAAAGATATGGTTCCTTGAGTTTAATGTATATACATACATACAAATTAATAAATCTAGAAAATATAGTAGTAATGCAATGTAAAATATTAAAAATATTGCATGTTTTATAATAATAAAACTATTACATGTTTTTATATATATTATATATATATATAATATATATATATATATATATATATATATATATATAATGTGTGTGTATATATATATATATATATATATATATATATATATATATATGTATATTTATATATATACTTTAGCTGCTGTATCTTTGCATTGGTTTGCTCTTATATTACATTCACAGCAAATTTGCGAGTAATACGAGCAACACAGTTTAAATCCACTTTGCAGGATTGGTGATCACATGATACCCTGTCATTGTTAGGGAAATTGTGCTAGGAGTACAACTTTATTTGTTTTGATTTTTTTTCTTTATTACTATATTTTTTTTATTTATTGTTTTGCTTTTTTTAATACACTAAAAGGTCAGAAAAGACCTTTGAAGTCCAGATTATTATTATTTTTATATTACATATTACCGTCACTGAGGCTAACATATCAGTACGAGAGACAGGTAGGTAATAGTGTCTAAATGGCTACTGTCCAGATGATCACATGACACTGCTAATACCTATTGTATAGCAGATAGAGAAGGTTGAAATGGAGAAAAGTTATGGGTGCAAATTATTAGTTATGTATTTTGCACTTTGAAAAACAACACATTTTCATTTTTTTGCTTGTTTCTTGCAGGATGAGTTGTATTTTAATGGTATCATTTTGGAGTACATGAAATTTATTGTTTTAATTCAGATAAAATATTTGGAATGGGAATGGTAAAATTATAGCAATTACACCATTATTTTTAGGGTTTTGTTTTTATGGTGTCGATGACGTGGTACAAAACATATATTTAGAAAATAATTTATTTTTCAGAGACTGTATTCAAAGATCCATAACTTTTAGATGTATCTGTCAACTAAGCTATGTGAGGGCTTGTTTTTGAAGTACCACTTGTAAATTTAATTTCTGATTTTTTGATCACTTTTTTGTTAGATATAAAAACAGCAATTTTGGCTTTTTTTTACAATGATCATTGTATGGGATAAATATTTTTTTTATTTTATCACATATGGTATTAGAGGTGTAATTATAATTGTAATTATGTATTGCTTTTCAATTCTTTCAATTAATAAAGGACTTTTAAAAAAAGTTTTTACTTTCAATTTTTTTTAAAATTTCTAAACCCTTTTTAAAAGAAATAAAATATTGTCCATATAATGTCCTGGAATAGTTCTGTATTGTAGTGTATTATTACCTGTCAGTGCTCTACTGACAGGTACCCTATTAGGCCCTGCCTAAAACACATGGGGGATTTATTAAGAAAAATATGCCAGAATTCTGTGCATAATTTTCACCAAAAACTGTCTAGCATGCTGTGAACCACATTTATCAAGTGTCTTAGACACTTTTTAGCCATTTTTACGACTTCACCAAAAAAGGGGTCTGACCTTGCAGGAAAGGGGCATGGCTTCACTGGGAATGGACATGGCCTACGTTGCACCTCTGTTTGCCAAAATTGTGCCACAAACGTTTAAGACAACTAATAGGAGGTGAAACTCTAGATAGTCTAAGAATAAGCCAGATTTATCAAACAGCAGACACATACAGTACAGACCAATAGTTTGGACACACCTTCTCATTCCAAGAGTTTTCTGTATTTTCATGACTATAAAAATTGTAGATTCACACTGAAGGCATCAAAACTATGAATTAACACATGTGGAATTATATACTTAACAAAAAAGTGTGAAACAACTGAAAATATGGCTTATATTCTAGGTTCTTCAAAGTAGGAACTCCTTCAAGACTGTTGGAAGACCATTTCAGGTGACTACCTCTTGAAGCTCATCAAGAGAATACGAAGAGTGTGCAAAGCAGTAATCAAAGCAAAAGGTGGCTACTTTGAAGAACCTAGAATATAAGACATATTTTCAGTTGTTTCACACTTTTTTGTTAAGTATATAATTCCACATGTGTTAATTCATAGTTTTGATGCCTTCAGTGTGAATCTACAATTTTTATAGTCATGAAAATACAGAAAACTCTTGGAATGAGAAGGTGCGTCCAAACTTTTGGTCTGTACTGTAGATAAATCTGCTGCAGTTTTGTCTAGTCTAAGTTTGCACTATCTAGCTTTTAGACAGTATTAGTAAATGTGCCCCATAGAGTAGACATGGCAGAAAAGGAGGCTTTTGTTGAGGGTTGATGGGGTCCCTCTGCTTAACCCGTTAGATACCACATTAAGCATTAACCACAGCTTATAATGGGTTAATTGGCTGAAATTGGTGTATTCTGCTCCACTTTAAACCCACGCTGTGCATGTCCCAGGAGTTGCCAGAAAATAGTCCTGAGTCATCTCCAGCAGAATAAAACTTTCAGACAGATAGGACTGGGGTCTTCAGGTTTGGACCCCAAACATGGTGACAAGTTCCCTTTAGTGTTGGCTATTTAATACAACTTCGAGTAATGGGGTGGACACTATTCCTGCTCACCCACCATCACTGCAGGAACAGTCCACTTACCGTGGTGTAATTGTACGTCATGTGGTTAGAATGAGTTATACTGGATAAAAATGGTAGACTCTGGATAAAACAGATAAACTTATATCAGGGGCAGTGTATGTCGCCAGAATTTTAAGAACACCAGAGAGATTCTTTGTATAATACGCCACCTCCTCAGGCCCAGTAACAGACATAACATAGTGTATCAGTTTATCATGGAGTGCTCCTTTAAGTACTAATAGGAGATCAAGAAGAAATTGCATCCCTATCTATGGAATTACCATACATCCACCAAAATCACAAAAATAAGTATTCCCCAAACTTTTTTTTTTTATTCTCATCAATAGGCTACTGGAATATATGAGAAAATAAAATAAATGCAATTGTTCCAAAAACCATATAAGGAAGGAGATGGATTGCAGAAATAGTTAACTCCATGTATTTGCACACAGATATTTATTATAAGCTATCCCTAGGAGAAGAAAAAGCATTTGTGTATAATAAGATCACTTTTATAATGCCTTCAGGGATGTCATACCTTTATTTAGAATATCTGTTTCTTATGCAGTTTTCCCAAGTAGTAAAGACTGTCGGATTCTGCAATAAACTGTCACCAGTCCTAACAATAAATGAATATATGAAGCCACTATAATCACAGGCCCCGGGATGTAACATAAGCTATTGAACCAGTCAGCTTCTCCTCTGTTGCTTGAACTTGATTATACACCCTTCACTCATTGTGTAATACCTAGGTAAGCCACTAGAGGGCAATATAAAGTCATAGAGAAACAGCACAGAGCAGAACAAAAGGTTTTCTATCAAGAGGGGTGTTTTTGTAGAGCAGACTGCCGCTGAAATCAATAGCACCTTCTGATGAAACAAGAGAGGAGAAAATTATTCGGCAGTCATATTTAAAGAGTGATTAATTTATAAGATATAAATCTGCGCGGTAACATAATAACTCCAGCCATCACACTCTGTATGGTAATCCGAGCTAATGGATGCCAACTTTCCAAAATAGATTTCAGTGACAGCTTTCCGAATAATTTTGGGGCACAAGGTCCAGAATTCCATCTGCCAATGGGTGTGACAGTTTTGGATGTTCACAAGATCCGCCAGTGTTGAAAAGAAATGGGTCCCCAGTTGTCCCATTTGGTTGTTTTGGCTGATGGAATAGCTCCACTGTCACTCCATAAACTCATCACAGAAGCAGGAGACCAGAATGTGGTTGGGGGAAATAAGACGTAAACCATTCAAATATTTATAGTGCTGTTCTATCACAGGAAACCACTGGGGATCACTTTTGCAATTTTTGCAATTGCAATTATTTTAAGACATCCGTGAATATAAAGTTCTGTTGCTCCGTTCTAGATTTTCTTGGATTACTCTAAGTACACGTTATAAACCCTGTTATGGATTTTTTTTTACAGAATAAGATGCAAGAACATGAGACTATTAAAATTTACACATGTTCTCCTTCCTTATAGTACTTTTACTATTTCATGGGGGTTATATATGGAGGTATCTATGGATGCGCTTCATGAATTTTAAATGATCATTTTTAGGAATTTTCATATGCATGAGAAGTAATATGCTGCAATATTTTCTTACAGGTTCTTCTCGCATACCCTGGAGGGAGAGTATGGGTCTACAGCAGTCCATGGACACCATATACAGCTGTAGGCACAAAGGTGGCCATACACATTAGATAAATGTTGGCAGAACACTTTGATTTTAGCTGAGACAACCAACTATCTAATGTTTATGTGGGTTCCCAACCCTCCCATAGGACCAGATATTGTGGTAAAAGATTTGGTATGTTAGATTTCAATATGCCCAATTCATTTATACCCAAGATAAACCGGTGCCGGAGGAGAACACAGGTCAGGCAGGAGGGGTAATGTATCTCATTAGGGAGAGACTGCTACAGGAACTTATTAGATCATGCATGCCTTGCTAAGAATTCTGGGTATGTCATATGCTAATAAGACCTCATTGGTGAAAAAAAGGAACTTGCTCGTAGTGCAACCTCTTGGTGAATGTGTATGTGAGAAGTAGGGTGATGGATAGCAAAAACAGTCAAACAAGCTTCCAGCTCAGCAGATAGCTATCTGATATGTATAGCTAGCTTAAGGCCTATGGCTCTTTTACATATAATTAGCTATAATTAGATATAATTAAAGGGAGTCTGTCACCATGGTGAAGCATAAACACAGTTAGATAGGTCAGGCTCACCTGAATGTAACTGCTTTTTCCTCATAAATGTGTGCCTCCATTGCTGAGATATGCATTTATTTTACAATATGCAAATACGCAGTATGGAGCTCTGAGGGCAGCTCCGATGCTCCAAACTGCTACACCCCACACTACTGGAATATGTCCTCCTTCCTTCCTATCTTCTTCGAATGACAGGGCCAGGGAGCTATTCTAAAATTTTGCATGGTGCTGTGTTCTCATGTTCATGGCAGCATATTAGGTCAGTGTGGGGCATAGCTGTTTGGAGCAACAAAACCGCCTTCAAAGCTCCAGACTGATCATTTGCATATTGTGAAATAAATGAATGCATGAATTTTCATGGGGAAAAGGCGTTACATTCCAGTGAGAATGACCTATCTAACTGTAATGCTGGTTTAATATGCTTTACCTTGGTGACAGACTCCCTTTGAGATTTTAAAGGGGTTTTCTGGGTTTTAGATATTGGTGATCTATCCTTAGGAGAGGTCAAATATATCTGATTGATGGGGTCCAGCACCTGCAGTCCTCACAGTTCAGCTGACTAAAGTGGCGTGCCACTTCCACTTCACAAGACAGTGATGTCTTGCTCATTTGTCACATGGACTGTTTGCAGCTCAGTCCTAATCAATTGAATGGTGCTGAGCTCTAATACCAAACACAGTTGCTATACAATGTACACAAATCAGTACTTTAGAGACTGAAAGCTCCAGTCTCTTCAAACAGCTGATGGGTGGGATTGCGGGGTATCGGACCCTCCGATCTGGTATTGATGACCTACTCTAAGGATAGGTCATCAAAATCTTAGTTTCGAAACACCTCGGAATGGGTAAACATATCTGCCCAGTGTAAATCCAATTAACAATCAAGAATTGTAATTGGTTAAAATAATAAAATGGACATGTATAACCAGTGGTTTAACAAGTCACCGTGGGGCCCCATAGCAAAACTTAAAGTTAGAAGTTAGAAAGTGTACAAACATATTAGTATCCTTTACACACATGAATAACACAGATAGTGATGTCACAGTACAGAATTAATGCACACAGTGATGTCACAGAACAGAGATAATAAACACTATGACACTGTAGCACAGGGATGATGCACACATAATTGATCACTGTTTACACCGTGACATCACAGAATATGAAGAAAATAATTATAGTGATGTCACATGCAGGCATTATGATGTCCCAGTAAAGTAATGGAGGTGCATTCAGTTTTGTACATCCCCTTCCATCATCCATAGTTATCACTAATTGCACCCTAGGTCTCCACAGAAATGGACCCCCTTAGTCGTTGGGAACAATTTTTCACAATCTAGGAGATTAATGTTTTATCATCTGGACCTCCATTATTATCCCTAAAATAGGATCCTTAGTCCGCCATTCCTCCTCACTGCAGTCAGTAGTATAAATGGAGTAGCGTGTGCCAGGAGAACAAAATATTAGCCATGTTAAAATCTATACTTTGGCACATGTTGATCTGCCATATACAAACCTTGTTTCACTGAATGTAGAGGCAATACCATATAACATGTTTTTTTTTTATTTTCAATGGCAACATATGCCACTTCATGCCTATACCATGGCTACCTGACATATACCTCTGATGAAGGAAGAAAAACAAGGAATAATCATAACCTTTAGCTGGCCAAACACATCAGATTGATGGGAAATAGGAAATGTTTTGACTGGTGACAATCACTATACAGTGCTATAGAATATGTCAGTGCTATATGAGCACTGCATTTTCATTGCAGAAGAAAATAATCGGTGTCTCATAATTTAGGAAATCCCTGTGATTGATCCTGAGAATTTCTAACAGTGTCAGTATTGTCACCCCAGAGAGAAGTCCTATGTGATCGCCCATCCACAATGGGATACTGGGGAGGAAATGGATGAAATGTATCTGCGCCACCACGATATATAACAAAACCTTTCCATCACTTATATGCCTTTTGCTCATAAAGGACTATTTCCAGAGACTTTTTGCTGCTTGACTTCTCAATGATTTATTGAAGGTCTGGGAAGGAGACTACAAACAAGAGAAAGACAATTACAAGCAAATGAATGTACAAAGCCAGTTTATGTATGCATTTCAGAAATTTTACCATTTCCCAGGTCCAGCCTGCCGCACTGGACATTACCTGCACCTGCCATAATCCCTATTAATCTCTAATTTCAGACATGTTAAGCACAGACAATGGATAAATATTGATTGATATTTGCAGGGTGTGAAAAGCTTTAACCATAAGATTAGGCTGATACTCCATATTCAAACACAAGCCCTGATATATGTGCCACTGCTATTGACCTTAATCTCTGCCTTTTCCTGACAGCCGTCACCGACTATTGACATAGCAAACAGTGGTGACAAAGTAAGGGGCAAAGTGTAACCTTTCATTTACCTTCATGTCCCTCAAATGACTGCTGTAGGTATATTCAGCGACAAAGCGCCACCTCTTCAGTGCACTTCCATCCTCACTTTACTCTGTGGCCTTTTGCCTTTAACTCCATCAGTTCCCAGCAAGAGTTCTTTATATCGAGGTGAATTAGGCCCCGTACACATAACCATAGTTGTTTTCTGTATATTATCCATAATTATAGGTCTGTTATTATGGATAGTATACAGACCCATTAATTTCTTTGGCCCCATATACACGTCTGTAGTTTTACAGATTAGTGTCCGGGCTATAGAAACCATCTGCAAATGTGGAACAGGTCCTGTTCTTGTCCGTACTTATGGCACATACTTTCCCATAGAAGTGTAATGGATCATACAAGTTTTTTTGCAGATCTGTGAATATGGATGAAATACATATGCAATATGGATATGTTTGTTGCTGAATATGGATCCGTTTTTGCAGACAGTAAAAATAACTGTGGTCGTGAGCATGTAGCCTTAAAAGGTTTTCTGTCCGCAGGATTTTTTTTTCCACTGATGTCCTATCCAAATAATAGGTTACCAAAATCTGATCTGTGTGAGTCCAACACATGGACCCGGCTCCAATCAACTACCGACGCCAGAAGCTACTGCAATAGACGAGACGGAAGCAGCTCTACTCCTATTCAAGCAATAGATACAGAGCTGCAGCCCCATCTACTCTATAGCGATGGTACCCATTCCAGTGTAGAAGCTTTCAGTACTGAGAGGCAGCCAGAACAGGTGTTGGACTCCCACAGATCACATACTGATGACCTATCCTGTGAATAGGTTATCAGTATAAAAATCCATCAGAAAAATTCCTTTAGGCTAGGGCTTCACGTTATGGTCGCAGTGGTAAAGCACTGAGGGAAAAACTGCAATGGAAATGCATTGCAGTTTTTCCTGCAACGCTTTTCACAGAAAGTCCACAAAGTTTCCTCTGCGACTTTTTGCTTCAATTATACCGCTGGTGTTTCCATAGGTATAATTGACATGCTGCATTCCAAAAACGTGACGGTTTTGGAAATCACAGCATTTCCGCTGCACGTATTTTTCTGCAATGTGTGGATGGGATGAGCCAGAATCCCATCCACTTTGCAGGGACTGTATAACATGTGTTTTTTGCCATGGCGTTTCCTCCACGTGGGACTCCGATTCTTAAGCAGTAAATCTTTTTGACACACTTTTATTATGCTGATAACTCTTGGATTCTATACTTTTACATATAGTTTAGATTTTTTATTCTATTAAAGAATAACATCCACCAGTTAATAACATACAATTCAAAAATTTTTAGATGAACAAAAACACTAATTATTACCAACAATAGCTTAGAGACTAGTCATCCACATGAATATAAGCTCTCCAGTCAAATAGTACATTTTGTACGAAATAAAAAAAAGTTTTCATCTCTTTTCTGCTTCAGTCTAAACTATAATTGTCCTCAGCGAAGTATGGAGGAGGGTACAATATTCCTTATAATATGCAGCTGCCTGGCACAACAATCCCAACTCAAATAGTGCCAGTCATAGTGTGTCTAAACAGTGCCTGACATAGCACACCATCAACAGTGTCAATCACAGTAGCCCCAATATAGTGCCAGCTATGATGCACTTAACAGCCAGGGTGCATCTCTGTACAGTGCCAGCTGTACCTTCTAACCTGTGCTAGTTGTTAAAGGGAACCTATCACAAGATTTTACTATTGTAATGCTGGCTGCATGACATGAAATATCTATAGAGTCCCACTTGTAAATATCTATAGAACCCCACTAGAATAATAAGTCTCAAATCTTCAGCACTGTTACATAGTGTTGGGTTGTCTGCTGGGTATACCTGGAAATTCCAAATACCCATCAGAAAATTCTGCAGAACTTTAGAAACCTTGCCATAGCTGAAAACATTGAAGCCATCCATAGCCCAAAATTAGCTGCCACAATTAACCCATGGGGATTTACAGTTGCAGCATAGTGTTGCATGTAGCATAAAAAACCTGCAAGCATAGAAACTAGGGCATAGTGACCAAGGATTTCAACCTTTGCGTAAACCATGAGGTATCTTCAAAGAAATCTGCAGTCGAACCGCAGAAAAAAAAACACCTAATTTCGGTGGTTTTTGCAGTGGCTACTAAATGTCCATGCAGACACTCTGTGTTTACTGTGTGTGGCTTTACCCCTAAGGGGTAACAACTAAGAAACAACACTTATCTCTATCCACAGGATAGAGAGTAAGTATCTGATTGTTGGGAGTCTTAGCACTGGGACCCTCGGCACACCACAAGAGGGGTTCCCAAGTCCTCTATGTGAAAGAAGCAGTAGTGCGCACTCCTGGCCATTGTTCCATTCTAGAGACTGGCAGAACACTATACTCAGCTAATTTTGTCTGACCCATAGAAGTAAATGCAGTGGTGGTCATCAGTAGCAGATTATAATATGGCTTTTTTGGGGCAGTCACCCATAGCCCAAGGTTCCTGTGTGGCCTAAGGCCACCTAAATCTTTCACTAACTTTAACAAGTGTATGCCACTTAAGAGTGCCTTGCAGCAGCAGTAGAATTTTACATGTGCCTGTAAATACATGCACGGCTGCAAATAGTCTTCCCATAAGCAAAGAGGCACCATCATAGTGTGGGCGGTGTGGATTTTGGAATATGAAAAAATGCCCCAGCAAGCTTTTTCCCATAATTCCCAGAATAGAGTACAAGGTACATTCAGCATTGCAAAGGACCAAACTATTAATATATATCTAGTCATCATAAAGCAGTAATTTAACCTTTTTTCCTATACATGTTCTTATTCCTGATGACTCTTCCAATAGGATAATACCTCAAAAGACCTCTCCTCTAGAAGAAAAAAAAAAATGTCCCTCTAGTGCCACCTATTGGTGGGTATCTTTAAAGTGTAACTCCCATTTTAATTATTTGTTTTTTGGCACTTATTGTGTTGGGAGGTGTTTGGTGAACATTTTTGTAATATACTTAATTAACCTATCTAACTTCCTTTGAATAGAAAACAGGCTGTAAAGTTCCCACTAGCAATGTTCACCAAACATCTTTGTACACAATAGTAAAAAAAAATTATGGTTTACGAGGATTTACCTTTAAGGATTTACCTGCTTACAGTCTCCTCATTATGTAATGCTAGATTTCTTTTGTGTTGCCCTTTCTAAATTTTTCCACCCAGGTAAAGCCTTGTTATGTAATATTCTGGTATAATAGCTGGAGAGGAGCACAGGGCTTGCATTAGTAATGGCAACACATGCTATACACACAGCATAAGGGCAGGATTTGTTTGTTCAGATAAGACACACATTGGGATATATTTGCTTTTTCACATTATCTCAACAGTTTATTGTAAAGATAGACAGGTTTCATGGAAACTCCCCATAGTCAGCTGTAAATTACATTGGGCCTCATGCGCTGAAAATGTACAGTAGAGTTGCCCTTGTTCCCCTGAGCATCTGGTCAGTCCACAATTCATTTATTTAGTGAAATTTTGAGAATAAGAGCAGTGGATGAAATGCTCTTTGGCCCTCTGGGTGAATATTTTCATTGATTTTTTTTGTATGAGTTTTACTATATTTCATAAGATCAGTAACAAAAAAAACAATCATTTATGCTAGCAGCAGTATTACATTCCCTAATACTATATCTCATTCACTGCCCAAGCTAAAAGCTCTTGAAAAGTGTTTGTCAGTAACCCAAAAGAGCTTCACAATGTGTAGGATTACAAAGAGCACTAATTCACACCTTGTTGTATATATATATATATATATATATATATATATATATATATATAAATAATAATAATAATAATAATAATAATAATAGTCCTTTAATAGTCCCACAATGGGGAAATTCAGTGTGTTACAGCAGCAAAGATAAGCAGATACAAATACAAATACAACATGTACAGGAATGTTCCAAGGTGAGAGGCATTACATTAATAGCAGACAGACAGATAGGATGTAGCAGAGGGGGGGGGGGGGATTTAACAGGCAGAGAGATATTTCAGTTCTCTGTATGTAATGATCTCCGCTTAGGTCGGTGTTGGTTGTACAGCCTAACCGCGGTGGGGAGGAAAGACTTCCGATAGCGCTCCTTCTCACACCTAGGGTGGAGCAGTCGGTCACTGACAGTACTGCTCAGCGCGATCACAGTCTCATGCATGGGATGGGAGTTATTCTCCCGCATGGAGCTCACCACGGACAGTATCCTTCTGTCACCCACCACCTGCACTGGGTCCAGTGGGCTCCCCAGGACAGAGCTGGCCCTTCTAATCAGCTTGTCAAGTTTATTTCTGTCCCTGGTTGATATACTGCTCCCCCAGCAGGCCACTCCAAAGAAGATGGCTGATGCCACTACCGAGTTGAAGAAAGTTCTAAGAAGTGCCCCCCGGATTCCAAAGGCTCTCAGCTTCCTAAGCAGGTAGAGCCTGCTGTGGCCCTTCCTGTACAGGGCCTCCATATGATCTGCCCAGTCCAGCTTATTGTTAAGGAGCAGGCCCAGGTACTTATATGTGTTCACAATCTCGATGCCCGTCCCCAGGATGTCCACTGGATTTGGAGGGCATCTGCCTTTGCGGAAGTCCACCACCATCTCCTTGGTCTTCCCCGCGTTAATCTTCAGGTGGTTCCGGTGGCACCAGTCCACAAAATCCTGGTTCAGTTCTCTGTACTCCCTGTCATCATCATCTGTGATGAGACCCACTATTGCAGAGTCGTCAGAATACTTCTGTAGGTAGCAGCTGGATGAGTTGCACCTAAAATCTGCAGTGTACAGTGTGAAGAGGAAAGGGGCGAGAACCGTACCCTGAGGTGCCCCCGTATTACAGATCACGGTACCTGACACACAGTCTCGGGCTCTCACGTATTGAGGTCGATTTGTGAGGTAGTCTAGGATCCAGTTGGAGAGGTGGTGGTCCACTCCAGCAAGGCCCAGCTTGTCCCTCAATAACCTGGGCTGTATGGTGTTAAAAGCACTGGAGAAGTCAAAGAACATTATTCTCACTGTGTTCCCTGGTTTCTCCAGGTGAGACAGAGCCCTGTGCAGAAGATGGATGATGGCATCATCTACCCCAATGCCCGGCCGATAAGCAAACTGGAGGGGGTCCATAGCGGGGCTCACTAGAGGGCGGAGATGTGTGAGAACCAATCTCTCCAAGATCTTCATCAGGTGGGATGTCAGTGCTACAGGTCTGTAGTCGTTGAGGTCCATAGGGTGGGGTTTCTTTGGAACTGGTACCACACAAGAAGATTTCCATAATTCAGGGACTATTTCCTGCCTCAGGCTCATATTATACATATATGTAATTATACCACACAGCTGGTCCCTGCAAGTCTTAATTAGCCTTGCACTGATGTCATCTGGCCCTGCGGCTTTCCTCGCCATGATCTTTTTCATCTCCTTCCTCACCTGGGCCCGTGTGAAGGTCAGACTGTGGCCAGATAAAGACGGATTTCTGGATTTACTGGTCTGTTGGGAAGTGGCCGCATGGGGAGAAGTCATTGTGGTGGGGGAAGCTGAAGGACATACTGGGGTGGGAGGAGCTGGTGTGTGATCAAATCTGTTGAAGAATAGGTTTAGTTCATTAAGCCAATTAACATCTGCCTCAATCTGGCAGACAGACTGTTTATGACCCGAAATTGACTTAAGCCCCTCCCAGACCCCCCCTTATGTCTTTTCTTTCCATTTGCTTTTCCATTTTTTCTTTATAACTGGCTTTTCCCTGCCTGATTTGATGCCTCAGCTCCTTTTGTACTTCCCTCAACCCCTCCTTATCTCTTGTCTTGAATGCCATCTTTTTCTCCTTAAGTAGTGTTTTTATATCAGAGTTAATCCATGGTTTGTTATTGGAGAAGCACCTCACCACTTTTGTGGGTACTGTGTTGTCCACACAAAAATTAATGTAGTCTGTTATGCAGTGTGTGAGTCCTTCTATATCTTCCCCATAAGAATCCTGCAGCACTTCCCATGCGGTTGTGTCAAAACAATCCCTCAGAGCCTCATCACTCTCCTCGGACCATATCCTCACTGTGCGGGTGACAGCTGGTTCTCTACGTACAAGTGGCTTGTACACAGGTCGGAGATGTACTAGGTTGTGATCCGATCTCCCCAGGGGCGGTAGGGCTGATGAGTTATATGCCTCCCTCACGTTGGCAAAGAACAAGTCCAGTGTTTTGTTGTCTCTTGTGTGGCAGGTTACATACTGTGTGAAACTGGGCAGTGTGGATGATGGAGAGGCATGGTTGAAATCACCCGACAGAAGAAAGAGGGCCTGGGGATGTTTTAACTGTAACTGGCTCAGCGTGGCTTGTAGGACCTCGCAGGCAGTGTCAGCTTTCGCAGAGGGGGGGCATATGCAGCTATCCCGATGACATGTGATAGTTCCCTTGGTAGGTAGAAAGGTCTCATGCTCACAGCTAATAGTTCAATGTCCTTACAGCAAGTTTGCTCCTTAATCACAATGTGCCTAGGATTACACCATCTATTATTCACAAACATTGCCAGCCCTCCTCCTTTCCTCTTACCGCTCTCCCTTGTCCTGTCTGCCCGAAGGAGTTTAAAACCATCCAAGGAGACCAGAGGGTCAGGAGTAACTTCAGTGAGCCAAGTCTCTGTAAGTAGCATCATGCTGCACGCCCGAAACTCCTGATGATGCCTGGTGAGAGCTGTTAGTTCATCCATCTTGTTTGCAAGAGATCTCACATTGCCCATGATGATGGAGGGAACAGCTGGTCGGTAACGCCTCTTTTTAATCCTCTGAAGAGTTCCTGCTCTGCATCCCCTCACCCGCTTTTTCTTTCTCCAAATCTCACGGGGGATGTGTGACCAGATGGTATGCCGTCCTGCTGTGCCTCTGAGCTGCAGAATTTCCTCTCTTGTATAGACAAAGGAATTGTCTGCATACACAAAAGATCCCATTTTCAAGCAGAACAAAAGACAGATAAAAAACAAAAAAAAAAAAAAAATATCACAAGGGTCCAAGTCTTTGTGTGTGTTTCTTCATAGTGCAAAAGTCCTTAAGTAGAGAGGTACAAAACGAGTCATAGAAGGAAAAATAAGATAGAGAGTCTCAGAGCTGCTGTAGCTGGCAGCCACTCCAGCGGCGCCATCTTGGAAAGATATATATGAAGTTAAAGAGAACCTATAACCATAAAAATCTGCAGGCAGCATGTTATAGAGCAGAAGGAGCTGAGCAGAGCAGACTGATATATAGTTTTGTGGGAAAAGATTCAGTATAACTTTTATTTTATTGATCTAAACATCTGCTCATTCTGGGTCTAGGGGTCCAGTGGGCGGTCCTACTGACAACTAGAGATGGGCGAACCAACTCGTACTGAGCTGGGTTTGACCCATATATTCCAAACAGTTTTTTTTTTTTTTTTACAAAACTGAACAAATGGAGATTCGTCTCAGATCAACTAAAATGGCCGCAGCATTATACTCTGGGGTCTTTTCAGATCCCAGAGTATAATAGGTGGAGGCCCAGGAGAGGTGTAAAAAACATTTATACTCACCTACTGTTACCTCTTTTGATCCTTTTCACAGCATCTGGTGCTCTTCTGGTGATGCCATGTGCCGTGGGTCACTGCTGAGGCCTGAGATTGGGCCACCAGCAGCCACTTGGGCACACCAAGCATCATGATGCAGCCTCTGAGGCCCAGTCACGGGCCTCAGCGGTGACCTTGGCACATGATGTCACCAAGGAAGCGGAGACGCCTTGAGGAAGCACAAAAGAGGAAAGGATATATAAGAGAATAAGTATGAATTTTTTTTTATTTTTTTTTTACTCCTCCACCTATTATACTCTGAGGTCTGAAGAGCCCCCAGAGTATAATAATGACACTTTTCACTTTTACATAACTTCGGTTATGTTTGCCTTAGAGAGCTAGAAATTGAATAGATAAGTTATGTTTTAAAGTCATTTTAAGGTGTGGTTCGTACCGAACTTATTTGACCTGAAACGAATCTTGGACCCGAACCTCCTGAATCCGAAAAGAAACAAATCCTAAGAGGTTCACCCATCTCTGCTGACAACTGTCTCTATATCTAAATTTATACAGCAAAGGCTGCCAGTCACTGACTAGGACCACCCACTCTACCCCTAAACCCAGAATAAACAGAGGTTTAAATAAGTGAAATACAAGTTATACTGAATCATTTTTCATAAATTATATATCCACCTGCACAGCTCCTCCTATATTCACTATTGAGAATATAGGGATGATTTTTTCTTTTGTTTTGATATAAACAGGTTCATCCTTATAAGAGGACCTTTCACCACCTTCACCAACTCAAGCTCTTTTCCTCCTTTAGGCTGAAGCCCCACATTGAAAAAACTGTAACTGCAAAGTGAATGGGTTTCTGCCTAATCTCATCGACACATTGGCGAAAAAAATCTGCACCCGAAATGCTTCGTTTCCAAAAAATGCTGGTGTTTATGAAAATCGCAGCATGTTAATTATACCTGCAAAAATGCTGGCGTTTTGTGTATAGGTATAATAGGGATAGAAAGGAAAGCTCTGCAGACTTACTGTGAAAAACGCTGTGGAAAAAAACGTGATGCATTTCCACCGTGCTTTTCTCGCAGCGATTTTTGGCTGCTACTCACTTTGTGGGGCATTGTTCCACTGATTCCAATACAGTTCTGAGCTCTGACACTGTCCATCTCTGATTGGAGTTCTGAGTCACGCCCTCTTGCCGCTCCTGGCTGTCACCACCCACTTGACATTACAGAGCACAGTTAGTATATCAGACACCAAAACTAATTGGACTTACTGCTTGGGAATAGTAAAGGCTGCGCTGGAATCAATCGAGCAGAGCCTATTGAAGGATGAAAAAAACTTGAATTGGTGGAGGTGGTGAACGGTTCTCTTTATATCCACTAGTCCAAATGCTACTTTTTGCCGTAGATCAGGTATTATAGTTCCACCTACGATCACTTATGTTCATTGAATAAAAAGATCAATCCATGACTGGAGGTATTCAATACTTAGACAAATCCATCAATAACTAGCATGATGTATGCTAAAGTCAAGGCTCGATAAACTGTAATACATCAATCTTTAAAGCTGAGGATCTCTGAGGGATCTGTAGCAGAAAGAAGCACCATTTAAATATTTTAATACCATCCAACTGGGGCCATCTCTTTTCCTTATAATGTTTTATTATGCTTGTAATATTATTATAATAAAATAATAATAATAATAATAATAATATAATATTAATAATATCTGCTGTCATGCTGTGCAATTGACTTTAGTGCAACTATCTTTATATTTTAATATGTCTATTTTGTTTCAGTGCACCTTCTTTGCTTTTTTACTCTAAATATTCTATTCATTGTCTTTTCCACAAATTTTAGAACTCTCATAATATTAGTACATTATGTATATACAGTGGGGAAAAAAAGTATTTAGTCAGCCACCAATTGTGCAAGTTCTCCCACTTAAAAAGATGAGGCCGGCCTGTAATTGACATCATAGGTAGACCTCAACTATGAGAGACAAAATGAGAAAACAAATCCAGAAAATCACATTGTCTGATTTTTAAAGAATTTTTTTGCAAATTATGGTGGAAAATAAGTATTTGGTCAATAACAAAAGTTCATCTCAATACTTTGTTATATATCCTTTGTTAGCAATGACAGAGGTCAAACGTTTTCTGTAAGTCTTCACAAGGTTGGCACACACTGTTGCTGGTATGTTGGCCCATTCCTCCATGCAGATCTCCTCTAGAGCAGTGATGTTTTGGGGCTGTCGCTGGGCAACACGAACTTTAAACTCCCTCCAAAGGTTTTCTATGGGGTTGAGATCTGGAGACTGGCTAGGCCACTCCAGGACCTTGAAATGCTTCTTACGAAGCCACTCCTTCGTTGCCCTGGCGGTGTGCTTGGTTTATTATCAGTGGTCTTGTATGTCTTCCATTTTCTAATTATCGCTCCCACAGTTGATTTCTTCACACCAAGATGCTTGCCTATTGCAGATTCAGTCTTCCCAGCCTGGTGCAGGTCTACAATTTTGTTTCTGGTGTCCTTCCACAGCTGTTTGGTCTTCACCATAGTGGAGTTTGGAGTGTGACTGTTTGAGGTTGTGGACAGGTGTCTTTTATACTGATAACAATGTCTAACAGGAGCCATTACTACAGGTAATGAGTGGAGGACAGAGGAGCCTCTTAAAGAAGAAGTTACAGGTCTGTGAGAGCCAGAAATCTTGCTTGTTTGTAGGTGACCAAATACTTATTTTCCACCAATAAATTCTTAAAAAATCAGACAATGTTATTTTCTGGATTTGTTTTCTCATTTTGTCTCTCATAGTTGAGGTCTACCTATGATGACAATTACAGGCCTCTCTCATCTTTTTAAGTGGGAGAATTTGCACAATTGGTGACTGACTAAATACTTGGTTAAATTGGGATGGTTAGTCAGAGCGTCTCCACAAGTCTTGTGGTGTGTTCCTGGTAAGCAGTTTGTAGAAGATACCAAAAGTAGTCCAATAAATGAGAACCAGAGAGCTGATGAACCAGCCACAGGGTCAGTGGTGGCCAAGGCTCATTGATGCATGTTCTGATCAAAGGTTAGTCCGAGTGGTCCGTTCCGACAGAAAAGCTACAGTAGCACAAATTGTTGTAATGTTATGTATGGGATTATGCATCCACAGACCAGTCAGAGTGCCCATGCTCACCCCTGTCCACTGCTGGAAGTGCCTACAATAGGACCATGGAGCTATAGAAGAAGGTGGTCTGGTCTGATGAATCACATTTTGTTTTACATTATGGATGCCTGGGTGCATATGTGTTACTGACCTGGGAAAGAGATGGCACCAGGATGCACTATGGTGAGCTGGTAGTGGAAGTGTGATGCTCTGTGTGATATTCTTCTGGAAAACCTTGGTTTCTACCATTCATATAGATGTTACTTTGACACTTACCTAAATATTGTTGCAGACCAAGCACACCCCTTTGTGGAAACTTCTTTAATGGCAGTGGCCTCTTTCAGTAGGATAGCATGCCCTGCCATACTGCATAAAATTGCTCAGGAATGGTTTTGAGGAACATGATAAAGAGTTCAAGGTGTTGATTTGACCTTCATATTTCCAAGATCGCAATCAAATGAAGCATCAGTGGGATGTGCTGGACAAACAAGTTCAATCCATGAAGACCCCCTGTGAAAGATCCTCCGTGCGCCAAACCGCTTTGGTCACCCCTGAGTCCTCTTTCATATAAAAACCACACTCACCGCCAGTGAGTGCCGGGTTCACCAGATAAATACAAGACAAGCCTTCTAAATTTTATATATTTATTAACCCCTAAATGGGTCGGTATTAAAATCTAACATATACAGTTCAGAACAGATATGCAGATATATGCAAGCATTAACAGTTACTAGTTACAAGATACAGTACAAATAAAATAAAAGGGATAAAGGTGAAATAATTACTTTACCACACATGTCCTTGATGTGGTTCTGTAGTCCAACACTCACACATGCTCTGTCATGTGTGAATAACCAGTGGAGGCCGTTTAGCATGTGGCATTAAAACAATAATCCAGCCTGCATGCTTTTCACAGGAATCTCAGCATTAGTCCAGTAGTCTCAACAGAATCTCATCACATCAGCCTCTCCTCATGGTCTGTCTGTGTCAACTCCATAGCATGATCCTCATAGCATCAACTCTATAGCATCTTCTCCTCCCACTGACTCTTACCTCATCTTTCATACCCTTTATGCCACCTCCCAGAATGAGGTCACCGGCAGCAGCTGGTCTCATAGAATAATTCACTCAAGTCCAGATCTTTTGTATGTAGATGAGACCAAATGACCTGATACAATGTTATCAGCCATATCTGGTCAACCAGTGCAGCTGGACAATGCATGTTTGTTTGATCAGCCAGGACTGTGTATGAATTCAATGGAGCCCTATTGTTCCAGCCCGGCCACTACTGCCAATATACACCTAGGCTCATAGCTGCGCACAGTATGAATAAATGGAACTAGAGAGAAATACGCTACCCAGAGACCAAAATACAGCTGAGTTATAGCCACACTTAAGCAGAATCATCACACCCCCACCTTGAAATTTACAGGACTTAAAGGATCTGCTGATAACATCTCAGTGCCAGATACCATAGGACACCTTTAGAGGTCATGGATGGATCAAAGCTGTTCTGGACATTGTCACACACATATCTTTAGTTTTGAGTATTTCAGGTGCTGGACTTGTTTGCTATGTTTGTAGTCCATAGCATTTTGTAAAGTGTTCACCCAACCCATGGTTTCAGTTCTTTCCTGTCTTTAAGTTGTCCGGCATTAATGTCCATACCAGTGGCTTAACTAGGAATGGCTGGGCCCCAAGGCGAACATCTGACATGGGGCCCCCCCTGAACCGCCGCCCCCAAAACCCCCCCCCGGACCGCCCCCTCCAACCCCCCCCTTCCTGCACAAACCGCATTCCTGTGCACACTATTATGCCCCATAGTGGCCCCTACACACATTATTATGCCCCATAGTGGCCCCTGTACACAGTATTATACCCCATAGTGGCTCCTGCACACAGTATTATGCCCCATTGTGGACCACCCATGAACAATTATTATACTTTGGGGTCTTTTCAGACCCCAGAGTGTAATGATCGGAGACCCAGGGGAGGATACAAACAAAAAAAAAAACAATGTTACCTACCTCTCCCTGGCTCTGGACTTCGACCACCTTCAATATTAGACCAGATCTCACGTGAGCCGGGCCGGCGTCGCGACACATAATGACGCAGGCCCAGCCCACGTGACGTCACCAAACAGGCCCGAAGCCTGCGGAGCGTAGGAGAGGTAAGTTACAGTGTTTTTTATGTTACCTCACCTCCCCTGGCCCTCCGATCATTATACTCGGAGGTCTGAAAAGACCCCTGAGTATAATGATAGCAGTGTTTGTGGGGTTCGCGGCCTGCGGCCTCACTTACCGATCCCTGTTCCTGCTCACAGTGACCTCCACCTACGCAGAATAGGAAGCAGGTGCGGCCATGGGCAGGAGCGAGGATTGGTAAGTAAATAGGGCCTGTTACCTGCTGGGGTTGCTCCAGCAGGTAACGGCCTATTAAAAAAAAAAAGCATCGGGGCCCTGTAGCAGCCGCTACCGCTGCTACCCCGGTAGTTACGCCACTGGTCCATACATTGCTTATTGGGCATCTCATTCCTTTGTTGTTCAGAGTAATATGAAGCTAATGCCTTTTTTGCTCCTATTACAGCTCTCACTATTCTGGAAAGGCTTTTCACAAATTCTTTTGGCAATATAGCAGTGGTGATGAAACAGTTTTCAGACACATGACTGTTGGTTACATTCATCTCAGATGTTTTTGATGGGATTCAGTAAAGTACTGATCAGGT
The DNA here is from genome assembly GCA_947044405.1 of Leptodactylus fallax. NCBI lineage: Eukaryota > Metazoa > Chordata > Amphibia > Anura > Leptodactylidae > Leptodactylus > Leptodactylus fallax. Next base: position 926,724 of record CAMRHE010000130.1, on the reverse strand, counting down.
TTTTCCAACCCAAACTTTATTTTTAGACTTTGTTTTTCATATACAAGGAATGTGATGCTTCTAACCCCTTCCTGACACAGGTAGCTTTGACTGTAAGGATATGGAGATTTTTTGTTTTCCTTTTTACTTATCTTTCAATGTTCATGTATGGCTTGATTTTTGCAGGACAAGTGGAATTTTTCAATGGGACCATTTTGGAGTGCCTATAACTTTTTGACTAAATATTTTATATAGGGGGAGATGAAAAAACACAAATTCCAACATAATTTTTTTTTACATTTTAATTTTTGGTGTTAACCATACAGCATAAATAACATGTTATCTTTATTTGAGAGTTTTAAAAAAATTGCGCGAATAGAATTTTTTGCACAAAAATCATGATTTTTTTCATTTCAAATTTGCAAATTTAACATAATTTACAACAGAAATCTTTTGTAAATGATACAGAAAATGTATGCTATAAAGTGGTCCATAGCCCGGCAGAGGGTGCACCTAACTTATAAAGAGGTGTGAGTCTTGTCATATATGAGGTGCAACCTCCACTGGCTCAGGGTCTATAAAGAACATCACAGAAAAAAAGGCCACACTTAGCCAATACCAAATAAAACATGGCTCTATGTAGGATGCAGACAGGCCCTTTCAATAAATAATAGAAACAGCTCAGGTACACAATGCACCCACCTACAATCCAGGTTCCCCATGAATTGCAAGTCCTTAACCAAAAAATCAGAAAATATTTTACTCAAAAAGGGCATAATAAACAAAAGACATCACAGAAAAAAAAGGCTACACTTACCCAATACCTAAAAAAACATGGCTCTATGGCTCAGATCAATGAAGACTGACCCACATAAATCTGACCCTGTATTTTTTGACCATAGCTTGCTCATACTTGATCACAGACACTTGTTACATACTCAGGGGCGCACCGTGAGGCGAAGTGAGGCGGCCACCTCAGGCGGAACTGTCCGTCACTGTATGGGGGGCGGCATTTTTACTATTCATTGTAAACCAGCCCAGGACAGGCTGCTTTAAAAAAAAAAAAAAAAAGCTGAGCGGGGCCTGTCCTGGGCTGGTTTACGAGATGTCGCATCTCAGCGCAGGCGGCGATACAATGACGTCATTGCGCCGCCTACGCTGAGACACAGACGTTGTGGACAAGAAGAGGAGGCGGCGGCTTCATCAAGGCATCGCAGGTATTTATATATATAAATAGGCCGTAACCTGCTGGAGTATCCCCAGCAGGTAAAGGCCTATTTATTTATCTACCCCGCATCTGCTCGTGGCCGCCTCCGCTTCTCCTTCTGCTATCGGACACAGAAAGGGAAGTGGATGCCGCTGTGAGCAGCCGCGGGCATCGGTAAGTGAGGCTGCGGGCCGCAAATACTACTATTATTATACACCGGGATCCTTTCAGTCCCCGGAGTATAATAATCGGAAGCCCAGGGGAGGTGAGAGAACATAAAAACATATCCTACTTACCTCTCCAGCGATCCGGTGTTACTCCGAGCAGGCTTGAGGCCTCTGGTGACGTCATCAGGTCACGTCACCGGCCTGATCACGTGACGTGTGCGCGCAATTAAACAGGGCCAAAAGCTACAAGGAGTGCACCGGTGTCCAGGATAGGTAAGTAACACTGTTTTTTATGTTTGTCACCTCCCCTGGGTCTGCAATCATTATACTCTGGGGTCTGAAAAAACCCCAGAGTATAATAATAGTTCATGGGTGGGCCACTATGGGGCATAATACCGTGTGCAGGGGCCAATATGGGGCATAATACCATGTACAGGGGCCACTAGGGAGCATAAAACTGTGTACAGGGGTTGCTGTAGAACATAATACCGTGTGCAGTGGCCACTGCGGGGTATAATACCGTGTGCAGGGGCCACTATGGAGCATAATACCGTGTGCAGGGGCCGCTGCGAGGCATAATACAATGTGCAGGGGCCACTATGGAGCATAATACCATGTGCAGGGGGCCGCTGCGAGGCATAATACAGTGTGCAGGGGCCGCTGCGGGCCATAACACTGTGTAATACTGTGTGCAGGGGCTGCTGTGGAACATTATAGTGTGTGTAAATGGGGCGCTATAAACATGGGCTATGGCACCTGTTTATATTATACGCTGTCTGTTTATAGTGGCCGTGTGATGTAATTCCAGCCTTGTCACATACTGTAGACATGTACAGGACAAGACTGTAGTTACATTACATGACTGCTATAAGATGAATGACACTATGTAAACAGAGAAGCGGTCATGGCGCTTACACAGGTACCATTCAAACAGCTGATCAGTAGGGGTCCTGGGTTTTTGAGCCCCACTAATTAGTTTATTAATGACCTGGAAAACCTTTTAATTAGTTAACACCTGGGGCATTATTAATAATGGGCACTATTTATACAGGGTACACACGGACATTATTAATGTAAAGATGCACTTGGGAGTATTATTCATTATGAGGGATTATATCATATATTTTATAATTGGGGTAGCAGCAGGATGGGTGTGTAGGTGAGGACAATGTGGGTTGGATGCCTGGAAAAAGTGAGGAGCCAAAGATGTCTGTGTTGCAAACTTTACAGAGACAAGTCAAAGCTGGAAGAAGTGGTCATGGCGGTCCCAAGGGAAGAGAAGGGAAATGTGAAGGATTAGTCAGAGATGTCACCTGTAAGTCACAAAATGTTACTGCCCTGTATTCATCTAAATGATAAAGGATAAATACGTGATTAATGGGGTCTGTCAGCTGAGACCCCACTGAGCCTGAGGATTGGGTTTTTTCCCCCCACAGGGTGGAATTCAGCCTGACCGCAGCCATATATATAGGTGTGTCACTTGGTGGATGGACGAACCCGCGTGGCTCTCATTCACTTCAATGGGAGCACCAAAGATATCCAAAGTCCAGTACTCAGCTATCTGCGGCGCTCCTATTATAGAGAATGGGGGCCACGTGGGCTCGTCCATCCACCAAGCAGAAGATGTGTGAAGTTACTTTCATTGTTAATACCGTGTTGTTGATCTGATACAGAAGTAATACAGGAAGAAGAATTCTTAAAAACTGTTTTATAACTTTGTGTATTGTGTATATTGTGTGACGATAACAGTGTGTTAAAGTAGTAGCATAGAAACTCAATTTTTTTTTTTTTTGGGGGGGGGGGGCGTCTTTCTATAGTCCGCCTCAGGCAGCAAAGAGGCTAGGTTCACCACTGATACTCCCACTATCTAAGAATTGATATAGCAGTATAGGTGACTTGTAATCCTACATTTTTTGGTTCATCACACCCACAATCATTGTAATGTGACACAATGCATTTCGATTCTATTGTACCACTTAAAGGAAACCTGTCACGTTGAAATTGCAGTCCAATCTGTAGGCAACATGTTATAGAGCAGGAGGAGATTGATATATAGTTTTGTGGGATAAGATTCTGTATAACTTGTCATTTATTTATAAAAAATCTCTGGGCATAAGTGTAGTCCTTCAGCCTTTCCAGTACGCTTTAAGAGATAGCTGTCAGTCACTATGTAGGACCATCCACTGGACTCCTAAGCCCAGAATGAGCAGAGCTTTACATGAGTTATACTGTTATATACAAGTTATACAGAATCTTTTCCCACAAAACTATATATCAGTCTGCTCCGCTCCTCCTGCTCTATAACATTCCGCCTGCATTTTCCACATGACATGTTCCCTTTAAGATGGTGGGTGTAATATAAAGCCTTGCTAGGTTCTGAAAATTAATTATAGAGATGTAACTGCGTCTGGAAATGTTACCAGCTGAGATGTCTCTTCACCGCACTTAAATTTTTTAATGCATTTGTTGTACTTTTACCATAAACTACTTGTAATAAAATAGACAGTTTTATGCAAAACAAGGGATGCACTTCAGTCTGTCTACAGTTACAGGCAAACATCTCAAAAACGGATGGGTTAAATATCCATTATGCTAAAGAGAGGAAATGTGGAGTGATATGATCTATTAATGTATGGCCATAGATCTCAATACTTCAGAGCACCTTATCCTGGGTAAAGAGATGATGGATAGAAAGGGTGCGATTGAGTCCTAATATCAGTGTCAAATCATTGAGATTTCGGAGGTCTGAATGGAAAACTGACATTTTAATGTAATCGTAGTGATATCTATTTGCTGGAGATGTTACTATGATATCAGCTCTGTCAGGTTTCATTTAAGTGAATACTGTGTTGTAGGGCAAAGAACTCTGATTCTTTCATGTTTCAAGTATGGTTTTAGGCTACAACTACAAGTGCCGCTGTTGTCTTGTGGACCTAATACATCTGCCTTCTATAACATCGTCTGATGATGGCCAGGAATATACACATTCAGCCAAGACGGTTACTTCTAACCAAAGTACACAACTATTGTATGTACTTATAGATTGTAACCCTATATTGGGCAGGGTCCTCTTTTCTACTGTGTATCATGTTGTTCATGTAGTTAGTTTTGTGTTTATTGTACTTGTTATTTCTACTATGTATGTAAAGCCATTCCCAAATATACAGCACCATGGAATCACCGATGCTAAATAAATAAATAATAGTAATAATAATGATAATGGAAAAGCGTGATCCTATAAATAAACAACATCTAAAAGATAGAAGTTAACATTTAGGAGCTTCTTGTAACTTAACTGGATTTTTTTTATTATGTATTATATCCTAGTGCATTCCTCTGGAAACTTAGCCCCTCATCAGAAGTACACTCGGTCGTGTGCATGGGGCCTAAGGGTGATTATCTAGTGCAGAGAATGCATTCCAAAAAGATTCTGATCCCCACATAAACCCTTTAAAGTGTTGTCCAGGATATATATATTTTTTTAAAGGCAGGGAATATTTTAAAATTAAAATTAAAAAACTCATTACCCACCAGTTTGAAGAGAACCTATCAGGTTGATCTGAAAAAATAAACCACCTAGAGGTCCTCATGGACCAGTAGTTTAGCGTCCGAAATAGCCTACTGCTAACTTTGTCAGTGGCCGCTATGACAAAAATAAGCCTTTATACTTACCTAGAGTCTGCTGAGTCTCAACAGACATATCTCTATTGCTCCTGGCACCTGTGCTGCTCTTCACTGAAGCTGAGGTCAGGTGCATGGACACTTAAGCTGTAGTGTACTTCTCTGGCTTCAGTAAATTATTACTATTTATTTATTTATATAGCACCATTAATTCCATGATGCTGTACATTTGAGGGTTTACATACGGTACACAACATATACAAGACAAGTATAATACTAACAGTGACCAACTGGCACAGTGGGAGAGAGAGCCCTGCCCGCAAGGGCTTACAATCTATGAGGGACTATAAATGACTGTGCATTGTGTACATTCTGTAACGGGAGTACAGAAAGTGGATAAGTATAAAGTTTCTTTTTATTGCGGGCACCAACAGGGTTAGGGGTTGGTTATTTGGGACATATGTACCTGTGGGTGGTTTAGTGTCCCAAATAGCCCTGAGTTGACCTGTAATCTTCAGCTGTTCCAGAGGTCCCTTCTGGTTTTTGTTGACTTTGCTGCAGCTGGTCACTTGCCGACCACCCATATGACCACTATAGCCCATTGCTGGCTTGAGGCCCGGTTCACATCTGCGTTCAAGCAGCACTTTTCTCTCCGCATAGTTTCGTGCGGAAACCACACAGACCCCTTTATAGTCTATGGGGTCCGTGTGGTTTCCCAGGTAACCGCTTTTTTATGCATATAGGTTTCCGTTTGGGGGGTCCCCAAGCGGACTCCCCCAAACAGAAACACGAACGCAGATGTGAACTGGGCCTCAGAGGTAATGCCAGTGATTAGCTGCAGTAGTCACATGGGTAATGGGCAAGTGATTGGCTGCAGCAAAGTCAATAAAGACTGGTGGATCACCAGAGCAGAAACACTGGAGCAGCAGTGGATTAAATAGGTGAGTTTTTTTTTCCTACAGGATGAACATTTCAAAGCATACCCTGTCTGTAGAAAAAATACATCCTGGACAACCCCTTTAATTTGCCAGACACTCCTATTTATTTCTATGGTGTCTACATCTTTCTAGAGTAGAATACCCTAAGGCACTAAATGATGTACAGCTGATGTACAGCTGTAATATAAAATGATGATATACAGCAGTTCATTGTGAAAATATCCAATATATGCTCAGATCTTGGAATACTACATATTTTTATCTTTAGTGTAAACCTTAATTTGGTCTATTTTCCTTGTACTCGAGGGTAACTGTTCCTCGGCCGCCTTGATTTAAGAAGATGCAGTAACTTCCTGCCCTAAATCATTTCATTGTAACATCTGCCCTGCTATTTCCTTGCTGTTCTTCCATCAGATAATGAGGCCTCGTGTGTCACACTTGTGTCCACCCATCCGTCCTTGTGTCCCAATATTAGGTCTTTGCTTTCAGGCTACTTTCCAATTACAAATCAGATGTGATAGTGCAGACAACACCTATCCAGATCATCCCTTTGTGTTCTGCTGCCTCACTAATGCAGATTAGCCCTGAGCTGTCAGTTGACAAAGATTAATAACACTGCACCAAGTCCTTTGTTTCTCTCTGTGGCCGTTTAGTGTGAAATACTATCCAAAAACATTATCCATCCTCTATTAATCCCACAAATTTGTTCACACCATGCACACTGTTTAGGGCAATTTACAACAGGAACATACTGAGCACAATTGCATTTAATTACTTGGGTTCTAATTACATTCATTAAAGGCTAATAAAATAAATGAAAGAAGCAGCTTTAAAGACTTCTGTAAAATACACAGGCCTAGTCTCTGTCGTGAAACATGGCTGACAGCTTGTAGGGGGTAAAAGTTTTAAGGAAGAGTGCACACTGCAGTTTGGAAAGCCTTCTTCGAGGGACCATTTTCACTTTGTTCAATTTCTTACAGAGATGTAGGAATGGATCCTAACACTTTTGATCCCCTTATCTGTAGGTATTGTTATACCTATACCCATAGACTTTAGATAAAGGGTACCTAAATGCAAGTGATATTTTAATAAATCATGCCAGAGATCTCTAGTTTTACTCGCCTCTAAGAAAAATGCTGGCCACTCGTTCAACCAACAGCTATATCACCCAATGCCCCCATACACATAAATGTCTGGCCGAACATTCACTGCCAAATAGCTCTGGTGGTGGCTTATCTTAGTGACAACAAAAGGATCCATGTTTACTGGCCCTTGCTGTTTTGGGCCTGTTCTGTTTTTGTATTGTTTGTCTATTTGTATTTTTGCTATAAATAAAGAATTTATAAAAAAAAAAAAAAAAAATCTTCTTGCCGTTGGCTGTGTTTGTGGAACTTTTATCGAACTGAGGCGGCTTCTCATGTGTGGGCGGGGGGGGGGGGGGTTGTTCATTCCTGTGGGAGTCTTGATGTGAGTTTCGCAGGAATGGGTTGGGAGGATGACTTCCTGTCCACATGTAGGATGTTGCGTCTCTTGAGAGAGAGTGAAAGTGTGGGTCACATGGCACGGCTGAGGACCAGAGAGAACTGAAAAGCCCACTGGCGCGGCCACTGGTGGGAAGTGGCCTTTCTATCGGACCAGGAAAAAAAAAGGATCCATATATCTACCAGTAGGAGAAAGTGGGGAGGACCCTATAAACATTAGATGGATGGTCTCTTTCACCAAGTCGACATCTTTGAGTGACAACCATCTAATGTAAATGGAAATTTTAAAGCTAAGGCTACATGGAGACATATAGGCATGTGACAATATGAGAGAGAAGAGAACCAGACACAGAGAGAGGCTTCTGGAGTAAATAGGAGTTTCTATCTCATCCCAAGTGCTTTATTAACATTGACACAAGTCAGTTCTTCTCTGTAATGTCCTATATGGTTCCACTGATGCTTCTGTGAAAGATTTTCTGCATGCAGTGTATGGGAGACATTGTAGCTGCTCCGCTCACCAGCTCAAAGAAAACTCAAAATTAGAAGAAGCGTTTTTCACCAATTCACTTTTAATGATATTGTACCTCATGATAGTGAATGGAGTCTGTAAGTTAATAAGTCAGACAGACAGTCTGTCAGCAGATCTTTCTCACAGAAAGGTAAACAACTGTATTAACATGTGCCCTGCGGTCATTCAGCAGTGTCTTCGCTATGTGTGACCTTAGGCTATAAAGAGATTTATATTAACCAATCCCTTTACCAATAAAAATTGAGATATGACTACTATTAGAAAATCTATCTCAAAGAAACAGTCCAGTAAATTTATTTGTCCTTTTGTCCCCCACCACATTTGAAAATGAGACTGTGTGTAGCATAATTAACCTTTTTACAGGTTCATTGTGAAGTTATGTGCTCCCCTCCACAACACTAACCTTCTCTCTGCTCCTCTGATGCACACAGTGTTTTGTGCATGAACAGGAGGTCACACTAGCAATGTAGGTCTATGGGAATCAGACTGAGGCTCTAGTAGACTTGCATTGTGAGTTTGACTTCCTGTTCATACAGGAAACACTGTGTGCATCAGAGGATCAATGAGGAAGTCAGTGCTCAGGAGGGGAGCACATAACTTCACAAAAAAGCTGTCAGTAAGTTATTTATCTAATGACATTATACTAGACACAGGCTTATTTTCAAACTGTATGGCGGGGAGAAACCTCTGGAGTGTTTCTATAATGGTTTTATATACAGATATAAAATATTCTATACTATGGTTTGTGGAGATGTGGATATGAATGGTCATTGTAAAGAGCTAAAAGTTTATGGCATGATTGGCATCAAAGTGTCACTGTTCATACAGCTTTAACCAAAGAAGAAAACATAGAAAAAATAAAGAATAATTACTGTTACAACTGGTTTAGTGCTTCACCCCATTTTCCATTAAAACAGCAAGTAGTTTCATTACATTTACTTAGCTGAAGCCACACTTTCTATTTTAAATAGGAGCCAGGCTGTTTCATTATGAACCTGATGGCTTCACTACATGAGATCATAGTAGGTTTATTGGCTGAATCCATCTCTGGGTTTGTTGGATGGAGTCTCAGAGCTTCTTCTCCATGGACTACACAGAAGTATGTACTCATCCTCAGCATATGTTTACAAGAGTAGGATTTTTTCAGAGAAAGGCTGAATCTCTCTATGAAAAATTGGATTTTGCAGAGGATATGCGAGTTGATCTATGAGGATTAGACTCATTCTAATTCAATTGAGCTAAGACATGGAATCCATAATAATAATAATGAACATTCTTTGTATATTAATGGACACTAACTTGCCAACAATCTTTGCGTAAAACAATAATGCATTAGGAGAAACTGTGTGTTATATGTATTTAGAGAAAAAAAAACAAACATCTTTCTCCACTTATCAGGCTCTTTATAGCTCAATCTCCCAACTGATATTCTGATATATAGCTCACGAAGGAAAAGTGAAGGAAAGTAGTGAGCAGGAGCCAAGTAAGAAGACACAGTCATGGGCTGCTGGAGCTAAATAGAAAAGTTTCAATATCACCCCAAGTGCTTTATTTACATCAACACTGGTCTGTACTTCTCTATAATGTTCTATATGATCCTGCTGCTGCTTCTGAGAGGTGAGAGAGAGAGAGAGAGAGAGTTACTAGACAAGCAATTCCACAGCTGGTGAACCCTGGGGGAAAGTGCACGACAAGACAGTGAGCCCTAAGCGGAACCCTCCCCTGTCTCTGCCTACCTGCCGGAACTGTCCTAGGTGACAGCCGGCAACTGGGCAGCAATCCCTTCTTATAGATGAGTGATGACACAGAACGAAGACAAGACAAACAACAACAAAAGACAGGTCAGCTAGCCAAGGGGTCGGTAACAGTCGAACAACTCAGTACAGAAACAAAATCTGAGAGAGTAGTCAAAGGTAAAGCCATAGGTCAGGAATATGAATACAGGTAACAAAAGAGCAAGAGTAAATAGCCAGCACGCACGAGGCAATAGCAAGTGCCAATGTGAATGTGAGCAAACAATAAATAGGAAGGAAGAACCCGTCCCAGACTTGATAGGAAGATAGGCTGTCAATCACACAGGTAAGGCTAAAATTAAATATTAGAGGAGCAGAGGCAAACCAAGGTAAAGGAGATGGGTGTGGTAGAAAATCAATTACAGAGTTGAGGGAATAGGACAGTGTTCAAACAATAGAAGAAGAACCCAAAGGAAGGAATCACAGCAAGACACGCCTCCTGTGCCGCAGCATGCTGCCAGAGGTTGGCGCTAAAGCCCGGATGAGCAAGGATGTCACAGTTAGAGACCATATTCTCTTTGACTTTTTGTGTGCAGTGTATGGGAGACATCATAGTAGCTAGTCTCTGCCCACCAGCTCAGGGAGAATTAAAAATTAGATAGGAAAACTGCTATGAAATGCAGAATATAAGTCATATAACTGTCAGTTATAAGTTTTTATATATATAAGTTTTTTTTTTTATTCCTTATATGCAGGTTTGCAGAAAAGTTAGATATGCTTTAAATTCTGAATGTGAATAGGGTATAAAATATAGCATTCACAGTATTCAGCAAGCTCCTTAGCTATCCTTACTAGTGGATCCAAGCAGATCTGAGCAAATATAGTATATATGCTTCACATATGACTGGCACAAATAGTTCCTCAAAAACTTAGCTAAAGTTAAAATTTGGCACATAAGCCAAGAGCAATAGAATAACAGTGATTTAGTTTCAGTGAAGGAAGCAGGTCAGGTCTATAACAACAGCTTTTGAGACTGAGAAGCTCCGATGAAAACTCGCTTTGGCCGATGTAACAGTGTAATTGGGGATGTTGGTTAGCCACAAAGACGGTAATGGAGGAGCCAATTTCATCCAATCTGTGGAGTTTTCAGCACAAATATGATTTGCATTCAGCTCTGCTATATTACACCCCATCTCCAAACCTATAATAACCACCAAAAATTACAAAATAGATCTGTCAGACAAGTAATGGAGCTGTCTAATTGTGGCAACTTCTTGTGTGTTAGTATTATTGTTGGACCAAACCTGTCAGATATATTAAGACACATTTTGTCCGTAAAACAAATACATGTCTTTATTATGATTGATGCTACTAGGGCTGAAGAAATTATTTCATATCTTGATATTGATAGTACATAAACGGTAGGATCATAAAACTGAAGGGCCAAAGGCTGTCATGAAAACATGCTCACTTGGTGGAGTTAGACACTGTAACATTAGGTTCAGATCTATTGTAGACCCTCACAAGAGGGCACACAGGCCCGGGTATATAGCAAAGTAGATGGGCAATTGCTTTATGTGGCTGACTTGCAAAAGAATGAAAGGATGGTACAGGTTCTTGAGGGCTTACGGGCAACATAGAAATATAAGACCAAGTTCACATCTGCGTTTTTCATTTCCATTGATCAATGCTAGATGATGATGGACACATGATGGACAACCATGGTGACCGAAAGACTACATTGACTATTTGGGTATCTGTAATTTACTGGTTAGAAGAGCACAGTATCATGGATTGTTTTGCTTTAGTGATATTGAAAATTAAAAAAAAAAATCCTAAAAAATAGGTTTAACATAAAGCCTTGGTTAAGAAAACAGTAGGATAGGTGATACATTTTGATTATTACCCCTTTAACAAGGACCTCTACAACATCTGAGGCCATCCATGTTCTGCTAATCATCCGGAGATGTAACTACTATAGGAATTATTTTATTCTCTGTCCTTTCATCAGGTTGAATCTCCCCGCCTTTTAGTCCCCAGTATACAGGATGTGGGAGTATACAGGTAACTGCTTTATTAATAAACCAGTCACATATATGGCCAGTACTCTGTCCCAAAGTAAAGGAGGAAATAAGCTGAAAACAATAGACTTCTGAACAATCCAAGATGCAAGAATATACTCGCACCATGAGAATTTTACGATTTTCCTTTATTTGAAGCAGGTCCATTCTGAGAAGGAAATGGACCTTGTCAAGAACCAAGGAAACAGGAAGTGTTGTATCAGTCAACTGCCAATGTAATATTGTATTCTGTACAGCCACGAACACCACAAATAGCAAATTTATCTCCAGACTTTACATTTCGGGTTGTCAGATTATTAAAAATAACCATTTGGAGAGTTATGAAGCAGATGTGGAGATTGTTCAGTACAATGGGTCTAAACCTTCCTGGGTTATTATGACCAAAATCAGAGTTACAACTAGTGATTTATTTTATGTTGCAGAGGTCACCAGAGTTTGAATTTCAGTTTGAGAGCTACATCCTAATGTAACAGGTGCAGATGACGCCAATAAAAAGACTCCCAAACCTACTGTTCAAACTGTAAATTCCAGGCTGAAGGATATATGACCTATAAACTGGGTCACAAGCAGTGGCGTAAGTACCGCCGTAGCGGCTGCCACAGGCCTCGGGACCTTAGGAGGCCTGGTGGACTCTTAATGTGTTTGTTTTTTTAATAGGCCGTTACCTGCTGGAGTAACCCCAGGTAACAGGCCCTATTTACTTACCGATCTCCCACTCCTGCTCACGCCCGCCTGAGCTTCACCTTCTGAAAAGACCCCAAAGTATTATAATAGTTTGTGGGTGGTCCACTATGGGGCATAACACTGTGTGGAGGGGCCCATATGGGACATAATACTGTGATGAGGGGCAACTATGGGACATAATACCATGTAGAGGGGTCACTATGGCACATAAAACTGTGTGGAGGGGACGCTATGGGACATTATACTGTCTGGAGGCAACTTTGGGACATTATAGTGAGTGTAAATGGGGTGTTTTACTGTGTGGGGGCCAGGAAAGTGGGCGCTATGCTATGGGTGGGGACCCAAGTCAAAAGTTTGCTATGGGGTCCAGTCTTTTCTAGTTACGACCCTGGTCGCAAGGGTCCACTGCTCTCCCCAGTCGCAAATCTGCAGCTAGGAGGAGATCTAATGGAGAACTGGATTTTGCTCTCCCTTTCAGACTTATAGACTTTGAATGAATGCATTGCTTAAAAGGGGTGTTCTGATTTCTTTTTTTTCAACCCTTGCAGAGGCTGAAAGTAAACACTGTGTACTAACCTCTCCATTGGGCTGGGGATCCAGTGGAGAGTCTCTTTTCAAGTCTCTGGGCTTTGTTGACATTCTGCCTAAACCTGAGCTGCAGCCAATCATTGGAGATTCTCCATTGGAATAAAGTATCACTGCTCGGCCATTGATTGGCTATATCAGTCATACATAGGTCAAAGGTCAGGAACTCCAAGAACATGAATGGAGACCCTCTGCTGGTCCCCAGCCCAACAGAGTATATACAGATTGCATTGTTTTAAGCCTAAGCAGGGGTTAAGAAATACTCCTCCTAGCCACCTGCCTAGCTATGTGGAAGGGGAAAAGATGGATGATACATCTAGGGTATCTTGTCTATTAGTTGTCTTACATTGCACCAGATATTTGCATCAAATTTTGGTCACTCATCGATACATCTTAAGCCACAACCCCTTCCAACTAGTGACAAACTTTTGTAATATGCTTTTCTCACCAGGGACTCCTGTGAAATAGGGGAGTTAGTTGCTCATCCCCAACAGTCACAAGGGCCAGTTGTTTTGCAGGAAGCCAATTTACCTATTACTACATTTTTGGCATCTGGGAGGAAACCGACATAAACACAAATTCTATGCAGATGTTGCCCTTGGATGACTTTGAACGCAGTGCTGCAAGGCAACAGTGCTAACCACTGAGCCACCATGCTGCCCTATTGCCCTAATCTATGTCCCCTTGTTGGATAAGGCAACAAAAGGTGTCCAAACACATGAGAAATGTGGTGCAAAGATTGCATATGATTTTTGCCTCAAATTAAGCCAGAATTCTGGCAGATATCGTTTGATAAACCTCAGGCAGTGATTTTACAAAGCTTTTAGCTTTGAAAATGTCACTACAGTTTTAGTTATTTCACCGCTGGCTTTCCAGGCATACCCTACTTTTCTTTTTAAAGGTAGTCTGTCAGCAGGAAAGTCAGTATCAAGCTAATGACATTACCTTATAGGGCGGCTTCTACACTTTCCAAAGATGCCTTTCTTATTCTGAATTGCAGCTCCATTTTCGTGAAAATAAGTGTTTTATTCTCATGCATATTAGCTTTAAGGGCATTTCTTCTTCTACTGGGTCTTAGCTCTGCTCTAGATATCGACCTCTAACTGCTGCCTTGCTCCTCTCACCATTGCTGGAGTGACAATTTCCACTTTGTTACACTGTATATGCAGTTAAAGGGGTTTTCCAAGCAAACAATGTTTTTTTTTTTTTTTTTAAATGTCTGTTAGTGCTATTAATGGGTTAATAAATGCACCCATATTCCTTTAGCCGTGTTTTGAGTGATTTCTGGGTGTCTCTGGGAGCTCCTGGCATCTTCTGCATTTCTTTACATGGTTCAGCTTCCTGCTATGTAATTTCCACACCAACCCCTCTAACCTTACTCCCCCCTCCTTCCTCTCTCCCTCCCTCCCATACACTCGACCACTACTAGCCTTTCCCTACCTACTTAGCCCAACCCCCGACCCCATTATGTACTTACCTCTCTTCCTTCCATGGTTTCTTCCTGCACGACGGCTACTCCTTCTTTACTGATACTGCAGGCACATCCTCTTCTCCCCAGCGCTGTTTCCAATTGTGATCTGCAGAATTATGATTGCAGCACTAAACTATAACATACAGTAGGCTATAAGGTTCAGTACAAGAATTATGTAAATATATCAATTTAATTTAACAAAAATTGTATGTAGATTATTTATAATTTGTGTGGAAAGGTGAACATGCTTTATATTCATATCATTACTCCTAAGAAGAGTTGTCAGTAACCGCCTGGGGATCAGTATAGGGAATACTGCATCTGCCCATTACACAGTCCTTTATAATGTATAGAGACCCTTACAATGTTCAGTCATATAAAATGCATCACAATCCCCCTCTCATAATATAAACAGTCGTGTAAAAAGTATGAAGACCCCCTTAGAATGTACACAGCCATCAGATATGTATGGAGACGACCTTATAATGTACACAGTCATGAGAAATGTATGGAGACCCCCTTATAATGTACACAGCCATGAGATATGTATGGAGACCCCCTTATAATGTACACAGCCATGAGATATGTATGGAGATCCCCTTATAATGTACACAGTCATGAGACATATATGGAGACCCCCTTATAATGTACATAGTCATGAGACATGTATGGAGACCCCCTAATAATGTACACAGCCATGAGACATGTATGGAGATCCCCTTATAATGTACACAGTCATGAGACATGTATGGAGACCCCCTTATAATGTACACAGTCATGAGACATGTATGGAGATCCCCTTATAATGCACACAGTCATGAGACATGTATGGAGACCCCCTTATAATGTACACAGTCATGAGACATGTATGGAGACCCCCTTATAATGCACACAGTCATGAGACATGTATGGAGACCCCCTTATAATGCACACAGCCATGAGATATGTATGGAGACCCCCTTATAATGTACACAGTCATGAGACATGTATGGTGACCCCCTTATAATGCACACAGTCATGAGACATGTATGGAGACCCCCTTATAATGCACACAGTCATGAGATATGTATGGAGACCCCCTTATAATGTACACAGTCATGAGACATGTATGGAGATCCCCTTATAATGCACACAGTCATTAGACATGTATGGAGACCCCCTTATAATGTACACAGTCATGAGACATGTATGGAGACCCCCTTATAATGCACACAGTCATGAGACGTATGGAGATCCCCTTAAAATGCACACAGTCATGAGATATGTATGGAGACCCCCTTATAATGCACACAGTCATGAGATATGTATGGAGACCCCCTTATAATGTACACAGTCATGAGACATGTATGGAGACCCCCTTATAATGCACACAGCCATGAGATATGTATGGAGATCCCCTTATAATGCACACAGTCATGAGACATGTATGGAGACCCCCTTATAATGCACACAGTCATGAGATATGTATGGAGATCCCCTTATAATGTACACAGTCAAGAGACATGTATGGAGACCCCCTTATAATGTACACAGCCATGAGATATGTATGGAGACCCCCTTATAATGTACACAGTCATGAGACATGTATGGAGACCCCCTTATAATGCACACAGCCATGAGATATGTATGGAGATCCCCTTATAATGCACACAGTCATGAGACATGTATGGAGACCCCCTTATAATGCACACAGTCATGAGATATGTATGGAGACCCCTTATAATGTACACAGTCATGAGACATGTATGGAGACCCCCTTATAATGTACACAGCCATGAGATATGTATTGTCCCGGAGATCCCCTTATAATGTACACAGTCATGAGACATGTATGGAGACCCCCTTATAATGCACACAGTCATGAGACATGTATGGAGACCCCCTTATAATGTACACAGTCATGAGACATGTATGGAGATCCCCTTATAATGTACACAGTCATGAGACATGTATGGAGATCCCCTTATAATGTACACAGTCATGAGACATGTATGGAGACCCGTTATAATGTACACAGTCATGAGACATGTATGGAGATCCCCTTATAATGCACACAGTCATGAGATATGTATGGAGATCCCCTTATAATGCACACAGTCATGAGACATGTATGGAGATCCCCTTATAATGCACACAGTCATGAGATATGTATGGAGACCCCCTTATAATGTACACAGTCATGAGACATGTATGGAGACCCGTTATAATGTACACAGTCATGAGACATGTATGGAGATCCCCTTATAATGCACACAGTCATGAGATATGTATGGAGATCCCCTTATAATGCACACAGTCATGAGACATGTATGGAGTCCCCCTTATAATATACACAGTCATGAGATATGTATGGAGACCCCTTATAATGTACACAGTCATGAGACATGTATGGAGACCCCCTTATAATGCACACAGTCATGAGACATGTATGGAGACCCCTTATAATGTACACAGTCATGAGACATGTATGGAGATCCCCTTATAATGCACACAGTCATGAGACATGTATGGAGATCCCCTTATAATGCACACAGTCATGAGACATGTATGGAGACCCCCTTATAATGTACACAGTCATGAGACATGTATGGAGATCCCCTTATAATGCACACAGTCATGAGACATGTATGGAGACCCCCTTATAATGTACACAGTCATGAGACATGTATGGAGATCCCCGGCTTATAATGTACACAGTCATGAGACATGTATGGAGATCCCCTTATAATGTACACAGTCATGAGACATGTTTGGAGATCCCCTTATAATGTACACAGTCATGAGATATGTATGGAGACCCCCTTATAATGTACACAGTCATGAGACATGTATGGAGACCCCCTTATAATGTACACAGTCATGAGACATGTATGGAGACCCTCTTATAATGTACACAGTCATGAGACATGTATGGAGATCCCCTTATAATGTACACAGTCATGAGACATGTATGGAGATCCCCTTATAATGCACACAGTCATGAGATATGTATGGAGATCCCCTTATAATGCACACAGTCATGAGACATGTATGGAGTCCCCCTTATATAATATACACAGTCATGAGATATGTATGGAGACCCCTTATAATGTACACAGTCATGAGACATGTATGGAGACCCCCTTATAATGCACACAGTCATGAGACATGTATGGAGACCCGTTATAATGTACACAGTCATGAGACATGTATGGAGATCCCCTTATAATGTACACAGCCATGAGACACGTATGGAGACCCCCTTATAATGTACACAGTCATGAGACAGGTATGGAGACCCCCTTATAATGCACACAGTCATGAGACATGTATGGAGATCCCCTTATAATGTACACAGTCATGAGACATTGATGGAGATCCCCTTATAATGCACACAGTTATGAGACATATATGGAGACCCCCTTATAATGCACACAGTCATGAGACATGTATGGAGACCCCCTTATAATGCACACAGTCATGAGACATGTATGGAGACCCCTTATAATGTAGACAGTCATGAGATATGTATGGAGATCCCCTTATAATGTACAGAGTCATGAGACATGTATGGAGACCCCCTTATAATGCACACAGTCATGAGATATGTATGGAGACCCCCTTATAATGCACACAGTCATGAGACACGTATGGAGACCCTCTTATAATGTACACAGCCATGAGATATGTATGGAGATCCCCTTATAATGCACACAGTCATGAGACATATATGGAAACCCCCTTATAATGCACACAGTCATGAGACATGTATGGAGACCCCCTTATAATGCACACAGTCATGAGACATGTATGGAGACCCCTTATAATGTACACAGTCATGAGATATGTATGGAGATCCCCTTATAATGTACACAGCCATGAGACATGTATGGAGATCCCCTTATAATGCACACAGTCATGAGACATGTATGGAGACCCGTTATAATGTACACAGTCATGAGACATGTATGGAGATCCCCTTATAATGTACACAGTCATGAGATATGTATGGAGATCCCCTTATAATGTACAGAGTCATGAGCATGTAGGGGGGGCCCTTAGTGTATAGACATGTATGGAGACCCCCTTATAATGCACACAGTCATGAGATATGTATGGAGACCCCCTTATAATGCACACAGTCAAGAGACACGTATGGAGACCCCCTTATAATGTATACAGTCATGAGACACGTATGGAGACCCCCTTATAATGTATACAGTCATGAGACATGTATGGAGACCCCCTATAATGTACACAGCCATGAGACATGTATGGAGACCCCCTTATAATGTACACAGTCATGAGACATGTATGGAGATCCCCTTATAATGTACACAGTCATGAGACATGTATGGAGATCCCCTTATAATGCACACAGTCATGAGACATGTATGGAGACCCCCTTATAATGTACACAGCCATGAGACATGTATGGAGACCCCCTATAATGTACACAGCCATGAGACATGTATGGAGACCCCCTTATAATGTACACAGTCATGAGACATGTATGGAGAGCCCCTTATAATGCACACAGTCATGAGACATGTATGGAGACCCCCTTATAATGCACACAGTCATGAGATATGTATGGAGACCCCCTTATAATGCACACAGTCATGAGACACGTATGGAGACCCCCTTATAATGTATACAGTCATGAGACATGTATGGAGACCCCCTATAATGTACACAGCCATGAGACATGTATGGAGACCCCCTATAATGTACACAGCCATGAGACATGTATGGAGACCCCCTATAATGTACACAGCCATGAGACATGTATGGAGACCCCCTTATAATGTACACAGTCATGAGACATGTATGGAGACCCCCTTATAATGCACACAGTCATGAGATATGTATGGAGATCCCCTTATAATGCACACAGTCATGAGACACGTATGGAGACCCCCTTATAATGTACACAGCCATGAGACATGTATGGAGACCCCCTTATAATGTACACAGCCATGAGACATGTATGGAGACCCCCTTATAATGCACACAGTCATGAGACATGTATGGAGATCCCCTTATAATGCACACAGTCATGAGACATGTATGGAGACCCCCTTATAATTCACAGTTACATGTACAGTCTTCCACTCGCTGTGATCCCACCCGACCTAGCTACATAGTCATATCTCTACAGCACAGCTGAGTCTGACTCCTCCCACTCACGTGACTTATCACATGACTGTGACATCATGACAGGTCCTTCGGCGGGCAGTGTGTACGGCGTGCAGTGCTGGAGCTCTCAGTGTGTGTACAGGGGACCTGGTGCTCACGTGTGTGCAGGAGAGGACACAGGTACACTACTATGTGCGGAGCCGTCATGTCCAGTCACAGGTCCTCAGCTGCCATGTTTGTTTGCTCAGGTTATAGTGTACGCGGCCAGTTATGAAGCGGTTAATAAACGACTAGACCTTTATGTTTGTCTGTTGTTCTGACCATTCTAGAGTAACTACTGGTCAGGACCTGGGAAAGCTGGGTGCATCCAGTGCTGGTTATGGTCTGTCTCCTACCAGATGTTTTGGGGTGAATTCAAACGCAGCAGATTTTGTTGCTGTCAGATCTGTGACTGTTCTAGTCTGAATAGAGCTGGCAGAAATCTATGGAAATGGTGCTGAAACCTCCTCATTCTGGTGAATGTGCCCTAAAAGTGACAATGGGAGATGCCAGTAGGCTGTCCGGTAACCCCGCAGAGTCTGTGGTAGGAGATGACTGCAGGGTTTCAGCTGTCAGACCCTCACAGATCTAATATTGATGACTTATCCTAAGACCCCATGCACATGACCGAGTGTGCATCTGATGCAGGACTGAGTTTGCAGCGGATCGCACCTGGAAGTCACTCCAAGTGCATTCTGCTGCAAATTGTGCCCCACATTAGATGCACACTTGGCTGTGTTCATGGGGTCGGAGGATAGGCAGTCAGTATTGGACACTGGATAACCCCTTAAATCTCTACAGGAATGGTAAAGATGGCAGAGTACAGCACTCCGTTATCTCTGTCAATCCCATACACTTTGAGTGGAGTGGTAATGCACAATCCAGCTGGAGGCGTATTCCCTCTGTTTATGATTGAAAGGGTCCCAGAGGTTAGACCCCCAGCAATTGTACACTTATCACCTATCCTGTATATGGGCGATAAATGTGTTTGTGGGCCAACAACTTTAAAGGGGTTACCCAATTTCTAAGATAGATGGGCCATCGGTATAAGGTCTTCAGAGGGTCCAGCACCCGAGACGCCTGCAGCTTACCAATACCGAGGCAGATACTGTACAAATTGGTTTTGGGTGTCGCACCCATCCATCTTAGAAACCTTTAAGACTAGGCCTATATGGTGACAGTTGTCACATAACTTAAAATCGCACTAAAGTCATAGCCAAAAAAAAAAAAAAAAAAGCAATTCTTCTCTATGGTGCTGCAGTAGTCGCACAAATATCCAACCTAGCTAGACTTTGTTGCATTCAGCATCACTGCCACAGACATCAGTTGCGTTGCATGCGATAGTGAGTTATGCACAACTACAGTTGCTGTCTTTATAATCTTTGCATACTGTCCAGATTTTTTTTTATATATATTCATGTGTATTTGTGCAGGTATAGATCATTATAATCTTTAAAGTATTTATTTAAAAAAAATAAAAAAAAATTTGTAGACATGTATGACACAGAAACATTGCAGCAAAATCAGATTGTGCAATGTCACACTGAAGTAGCATGACAAATGCTCTCATTTCTCTGGTGACCCCCAGCATGGTCCAGTCCTCCCAGTCTGTTGTCTTTCGACGGAAGTTCTCACCGCACATGACCGCTGAGGTCAATCAGCGGCCTCAGCGAAGGGCACGTGACGTCACTATCTGTGACGTCCCGGGGTCTCTTCCTGAGGATGCTGATTAGCTTCAGCGGTCACGTGACTCATGTAATGGCTAATCATCGGCTTCAGCGGAAGGGATCTGGGATGTCACAGCAGGCAAACAGTTGTACTTGAAGATGCAGGACCAGACAGTGCTGGGAGTATGATTTAATTATTTTTTTTATTATTTTTCATTTCACCTTCCACGGTCTATTTTAAAAAAATAGTTGTTTTGCCTGGACAACCTCTTTAAGGTGTTATAAAGTTGAATAGGTTGGAAATTGAAGATCATTGGGGGCCCGACACCTGGGACTTCCAAGGATCAGCTGTTTGAAGGGACAGTAGAACACCATGAGCACTCCTTCTGCTTAACAAGACATGCAACATCAGTCACTTGGCCAGATCGCAGCTCAGTCCCATGTAAGTAAATACCAAGCACAGCTGCTATACAGTGCCGATGCTGTGCTTGGTTTTCAGTGATGAGGCCGCAGCAGTTGTCTGAACACTCTTCTGCAGCCTCTTCAGATAGCTGATCTGTGGGGGTCCTGGGTGTTGGACACCTGCCAATCTTTAAGTAGGTGATAGATCATCAATCTTATAAGCCCCCAAAAAATCCCTTTTAAATGCAGTTTTAATCATCATCTCAAACTGACCTTAGTAATAATTTTCACAATATAGTAAGATTATAATACACTAAACACACACTGCGAAACAATGGGAACAAGAAATGCAGGTACATGTTGTTGTGGCTGCTATGCAAATGCGAACACAAGTTACAACAGCACTCTGCTAGTACCAAGAGCATTACGGCAAATACATAAAAAGGATTGAATAGGAGCCACAGGTCCAGAGAGGAGGCTATTTATGGTGTATACAAGACATGATATGGCTGAAAAACAAACTTGCCCTTAACTCATGGGGAGACCAAGGACCTAAGAGACATGAGTCATTTTAATAAGTCATTTTTAAGATTATAATACACAACAGGTACTATCAGCTCTCAACCTGTTGGATGATTGCATCAACCTAGCGCTCCATTGCAGTGGAAGTGATCACTCTTTACTCTTAGGACCCCTTCTCCCCTGTGTTTATACCTTTGTTCATATGGGGAGGGGAGATTTATCAACCCACCTGAGGATAGGTGATAACGTGGCACATCTTTGGTACACGGCACTTGCACTAAAGTTGCGCCACATCCCCTGTTTTGCACCTTGCTTACCACTTTCTGCAAATGTGGGGCAGAGACGCTTCAGCTCTAACATATTTATTAGAATTCACACCAGGAAACTGATGTGAGTGTTATAGGAAATCTACGCCACATCCTGACTGGTTTGGATATCCATTCTGATGCGCAGATGTGCACCTGTTTTATTAAGAGCCCTTTTGATAATTCAGGGGTGTAGTGTTTCCCCCATATAGTCCATTGGAGTATGGCTCAGTTGTCTGTAAGACTCAGGTAGTCTAACAAAAAAGCTTCTACTTGCCTCCATCTTCACTAAAGCACAGTAGAGCCTTCAAGCATTTCTGTGGAATCCCTATTCACCTCCATGCAAAAGAGAGGAGTAATATACCCTTGTATATGAGACAGATTTCACCATTAACTGGTGAACTTTTATGCTTTCTTTGAATGTGCTTTGCTAGAAATGGATAACATCCAGCTAATATTACTAATGTTCTTACGAGTTACAACCAGTGTCTGATTCTGACATTTCTTTTATTTCCTATTAATTCTAATAGGTTTTCGTTATCTGCATCTATAACTGGTCCTGTCCTTAAAGTGTTCCTAAAATGTTAACTGACATTGTCCTAAACACTTCACCGAGGCATATAACTAATCTCTGTAATGTGTTGCACCAAGAAATTTTACCATTTCATTACCTTTCTGGCCCCTGTGCCATAACCATTCCATATACTGCTACCATGTACGCATTATCCAGACTGCCTACGGTGAGTGTATGGGCAGATGGCACCCATCGTGTGCATTTTTTTTTTTTTTGCTGGGAAACCCATAAGTACACATCTACATCATGTACACACGTGGACAAAATTGTTGGTACCTCTTGTTTAATGAAAAAAAAACCCACAATGGTCACAGAAATAATTTGAATCTGACAAAAGTAATAATATATAAAATTACATGTTGACAAGCCACAAAGCTTCTGGGAGAATGTCCTATGGACAGATGAGTGAAAAATCTAAATTTTTGGCAAGGCACATCAGCTCTATGTTCACAGATGGAAAAATGAAGCATATCTTGTAATGAACACTGTCCCTACTGTGAAACATGGAGGAGGCTCTGTTATGTCCTGGAGCTGCTTTGCTGCATCTGGCATAGGGTGTCTTGAATCTGTGCAGGGTACAATGAAATCTCAAGACTATCAAGGGATTCTAGAGAGAAATGTGCTGCCCAGTGTCAGAAAGCTTGGTCTCAGTCACAGGTCATGGGTTTTGCAACAGGATAATGACCCAAAACACACAGCTAAAAACACCCAAGAATGACTAAGAGGAAAACATTGGACTATTCTGAAGTGGCCTTCTATGAGCCCTGACCTAAATCCTATTGAGCATCTTTAGAAGGAGCTGAAACATGCAGTCTGGAAAAGGCACCCTTCAAACCCGAGACAACTGGAGCAGTTTGCTCATGAGGAGTGGCCAAAATACCTGTTGAGAGGTGCAGAAGTCTCATTGACAGTTACAGGAATCGTTTGATTGCAGGGATTGCCTCAAAAGGTTGTGCAACAAAATATTAAGTTAAGGGAACCATCATTTCTGTCCAGGCCTGTTTCATGAGTTTTCTTTTTTAAAAAATTCTGTTGAAGCATGGTTGAAAAGCAATGTCTGACTTTCATTTGTTCATTTTCATAGAGTTTTTATATATTATTACTTTTGTCAGATTCAAGTTATTTCTGTGACCATTGTGGGTTTTTCTTTCATTAAACGAGGGGTACCAACAATTTTGTCCACGTGTGTATGTTGCTAACTTTTTGCTTTCTGACATAACTTGTGATCGAAGCTAAACATCTTTCTCTTTATCACAGACATGAAGCTGAGTAAAGCCCAGTACGATGAGATTGCCTATTTCATTACCAAACTAAAGCCCACAAGGCAGTGTCTGAAGCAGCTGACGGAGAGATTCCCCAGGTAAGTGGGGCTTATGCCCTCTGTTCACTGAGTTTGGGGAGCTTTAGAAAACTGTTATAAATGTTCCGTGTTAGGGGTTTGGTAGTCACGTGTAGTTCTTGGATCTTCATGATGTTGCTCCCCCATTTGTTGGTAGCTGCAGCCCTCATACCATGGAATTACTGAAGCCTAAGAAAACTTTGAGTGGCACTTGACTACTGAAACTTCTAACTGCTACTTGGCTCCTTGGCCAGAAACTAATGGCTGGCTCCTGGTTCCTAATCATATGGCTGGAACTTGGCTTTTGGATTAGAACAATGTGGCTGGCTCTTGGGTCCTGGGTCAGAACCTGATGACGGGCATTTGGCTTCTGCTTCAGAACTATATGATTGCCACTTGTTCCCTAGGTCAGAACTATATACATACTTGTCTTCTGGGACATAACTATATGGCTACCGCTTTTTTCCTGGATCAGATCCACATGACTACCACCTGACTCATGGGTGATAATGATAGGACTACCACTTGGCTCATGCACAGGACAATATGACTACCTCTTTGCTTGGTTCAGTCAGCACTGTACTGCTGGACTCTGCACCAGTACTATATAAGAGCTTCACTTTGACATTTTCTGTTTGGTGTTTCATTAAAGGGAATTTCTGGGATCAGATTTAATTGTATCCTGTCTACTTAATGGTAGTGGTGTAAGGTATTGCTGCTTTGTCCCATGGATTTTTCAAATGGCTGATCTGTGGGTGTTTTGAGATTCTGACCTCCACCGATATGATGTTAATGTCTTGTCCTAAAGATAGGCCATTGATGAAAAGCCCTTTAATTTTTCATTAGTAATTGATTGTAGATACAGGTAAGGCTAGCCTTACACTGCTGTTTTTTGTCCATTGCGCTAATCCTTTATAGGATCAGAACAGCAGACTGAAAAACTAATAGAATGACACATGCAAACAGGGCTCCCTCCATCTAGACCTGTCACCATTTTCTCTGTTAAAAACAAGGCTAACGTTTTCTAACAAGATCAAATCCTTCCAAAATTATCATTTAAAGAATAAACATAATTGATATCACCTGCTCTGGAAATGTACAAACTATTCAAATATCATGTTAATTATTTGGCACAGTGAAAAAATATCACATTGTTAAAATGTTTCTTGGTCACTTACTAAAAATATAAATCAAAGTTGCATGTACCCCAAAATGGTATAGCTCACGATTCAAATAACAAGCCCTCACACAATTTGGTAGACAGAAAAGTAAAAATGTTATGGGTCACAATATGCCACTATTTAACTTTAATTTATTTATTTTTTTAAATGGAGTCTATCATTCACAAAAACACTTTTAAGCTAATGGCACATTGGAATGGCCTTTAAAAAGGCCATTCTTCTCCTGCCTTTCCTTGTTTTCTTCTCCCAGCCGATTCCAAGATAATTTGTTTCTTCAAGTATGTAAATGAGCACCCGGGGCATACCTTCTCTTCTGTGAGCACCCATCGCGTCATCACTCTTACCGCCCCTTCGGCTGTTGTGTTGATTCCCCTCTTGGTCTTCTTTCTTCTTACTTCTCGCTGGCGTCGATTCTCGCGACTGTGCATGCACAGTCAGCTCTGCCACGCTCTTGTAACAGACCACCGGAAAATGGCGGCCGATTGCGCATGTGCAGTCATGAGAATTCAATGATAGCGAGAAGTAAGAAGAAAGAAGTCCAAGAGGGGAGTCACTGCAACTGACGAAGGGGCGGTAAGAAGTGATGACACGATGGCGGTAAGAAGTGGTGCTCGCAGAAGAGAAGGTACTCCCCGGGTGCTCCGTGGTGCTCATTTACATACCTGAAGAAACGAATAATCTTGGAATTGGCTAGGAGAAGAATGGCCTTTTTAAAGGCCATTCCAACGTTCCATTAGCTTAAAAGTGTTTTTGTGAATGATAGACTCCCTTTAAGTAGTAAAGCATGACAAAAATTAAGAGCACGGTGGGAAGAAAAAAAAATCACAGTGCTACAGTCATGTTTTTGGTCACTTTGTCTCCCAAGAATATGAATCAAAAAGTTATATACACACCAAAATATGTACAGATAATAACTACAGCTCACTCTGCAAAAAACAGGCCCTCAGAGTTTGGTAGGTAGGGAATTAAAAAAGTTATAGGTAAGAATATATCTTTTTATTTATTTATTTTTATAATACTGGTAAAGCATAACAAAAACTAAGGGTATGTTCATATCATGGTTTATTTATTATTATAGCAAATGACCATTTCTTTACATAGTCAGTAATAAAAAAAACAAAACAAAAAAAAAAACAGATCTGTTTGTATAACACACGTTTAGGTCCATCAAAAAAAAAAAAAAAAATTGACTCTGTAAACGAATATCCATCTTTTTTTTTGCATTTGTTAAAGGGATCTGCTAAATGAATGTAAACTTGGTATTACAGTCATTATGCCAACCTGCAAAACAAATTTAGTATA
Organism: Leptodactylus fallax; assembly: GCA_947044405.1. Taxonomy (NCBI): domain Eukaryota; kingdom Metazoa; phylum Chordata; class Amphibia; order Anura; family Leptodactylidae; genus Leptodactylus; species Leptodactylus fallax. The sequence continues at coordinate 899,799 of CAMRHE010000130.1, read as the reverse complement.
ACGTTATTACCGCACAGTGAGTGCTGTAAAAACGAAACTCAATAATTGCATTTTTTCACTTCCACTCTACAAATAATTTTTTAAAACTTTTCTTGCACATTATATGTATATTAAATGACATCAATAAAAAATACATCTCACCCCCACAAAAAAAGCAACCATTCTTACAGCTATGTCAACTGGAAAGTAATAAAAGTTACATAAACTGGGGATCAAATCCAACAATGAAAAAATGCCAATTGACTGGGATGGCAAGGGGTTAAACGTAATTGAATGTGTTCATTTCTGCCGCCACACTTATATTTGTCCGTAAAGTAAACAGCTGGGCTGCGAAGTGCAATAAACGGCACATTACTATTACTCTCCCTGCCCATGGTACATCCATCGTTTTTAGTTATATAGCGTGGCTGGAGCAGAAGGGTTAACAGCGATGCTTTGGATTGTAAGTGTTATTATGCAAATTGCACCCAATGGCTAGTGATTTTGTGGAGGTAGCCGCTCTCTGGCAGTGCCCAGACGCTGTGAAACCGATGGGTTATGTGCTCAGTGATAATCTCCGAGTTGCAGAGTGAAACTCTTCTCTGTTCTGCTGCCAGGAAAATGTTGGCAAGGGCCGAGCTTGTGTTTGCTCATCCAGAGTATTTGAAGAGGAAGCTAATATCATGTAGCATTAGCTTGCACTTCAGGGTCCATTTAGCTAAGCTGGCAAACGGGCCAAGCCTATACCAGTAACTAAAAGGTACATGAGGGAGTCAGTGTGGTTTTCCTGGCATAACAGGCTGCTTGGTTGTAATTATCAAATTGGGAGCTATTCACTCCGCTAACAGTCTCTGAGCTTCACATTGGGATGTGATATGAAGGGAGGAGAAGGATTACATCCTCTCTCTGTGTGTCTGCTAATTCCTTCACTAACTCAAAAGAATGGCGATAGGAAAAGTAACTGTAGAATAGAAACAGGTTACCAATCCTCTCGCTTACTGCAGACTTAGTTTTTGCTACTATTTTAGGATTTTCTATGCATAGGAGGTTAAATAATCTGGAATACTTATTTACTTTGGGGACTTCACATAGATATAATGGCATTTACGCTATGTCCACATCTGCACCCATGTGTCCGTTTGAGGACCAGAACAACAGGCACATGGAATGCTAAAACAGCAAGCACCAACTGTGACTGCTATAATGGGATCTGTCGGATGTCCGTTTTCAACTGAAAGCACTGGCCGAAAAAGTCTGAGTCGCTGCACTTTTTTGTTCAGTGATTTTCAGCAGACTCTGATGCAGATGTGAACCCAGCCTTAGATGTCTATGTAAATTTTGTTTCAGTTGAAGCACAGGATTAGGGTATAAGTCACACATGGCAGGTTTACATAATAACCTAGTTGATAAGGTTAAATAAATAAACAGGCCATCAAATTCAACCTGTGATCCTACCATATTGGTAAAAATTGTGACAAACGTGCCAAATCTGTCAGAAAATTTATATATTTATGCCCTTATACTGTATTTTAGGTGATTGTAATATAGACTAGTATTTTGCACCTGAAAAACTGTAAATCTGATGCATGTCACAACTTGATACTGTCGTGTCCCCTTTACTAGATGCTTGTAGGCCAGGGCCCTATGTGGCCTAATCTCCGCGGTGGAAAAAATCCAATGTTTTACAGTCACTGCGAAATGGATGGGGTTCTAGCAAATCCCATCCACACATTGCGAAAAAATACATGCAGCAGACATGCTATGGTTTCCAAAACGATCGCAGTTTTGGAAATCACAGCATGTCAATTATAGCTACGAAAACACGGGCAGTTTCCCTATAGGTATAATTGAAGCAGAAAGTCCTTTCTGTTAAAAGCGCTGCGGGAAAAACCTTGATGCATTGCCACCATGGTTTTTCCCGCAGCACTTCTTGCTGTGGCCCACTACGTGGGGCCCTAGCCTGAAATGTGGTGTTTATGGTGCAAATTTTTAAGTTGGTCAAATTGATTTGTCTTGGAATTGTGGTTCAACAAGAACAAAAAACTGATAAGAGTCTGTCCGCTTTTTATCAGAAGCCATATTAAAAGCAAATGATCTAGTGGTCCTACTCAGCACCCCTTATATCTATTCTGGTCTCTCCTAAACTGTACGCTGTCTGTTAACGGGGTTTCTGAGCTGGACCATCTGGCTACATTCATCACACTATAATATGTAATGTTTAGCCACACAATTGCGTTTGTATGTCAGTCTCTGGCTCTGCCACATTTCATTTGAGCCTTCCATTGGAGGTATACTTTGGCAGGATTTTCCAATGTAGACCTCCATGTACCACTATATAAGTATACGTACATTGTTCGGGGCTTTGATAGTTGATGATCTAGCCTTAGCATAGAGAATCGATATTTGATCAACTGTTTGAAGAAGCTTCTGTGCTTGAGCTGCTTTTTGTTCAGACCAGTGATGTCATGTCTATTGGTCACATGGCCATGCTACAGTTCAGATATATGCGATTAAACCACAGTGTATGGCACCATGCCTGGAAGTTCATATCTCCATGTACAGTGTATGCTAACTACCTAAAAGTATTCATGAAGTTGGGTAAAGAGCCATGGTGCCCATGCCCTAAACACCCCCTACTCAAGCTTGATCAAGATGGTAATGATACATCATGTCAAGCCTGCTCTGGAAGCATCTGGTGCCATTGCATTCCCGAGATATAGCTGAGGTCAGTAAGACTTGCCCTATATGTATATGGACAGTGAGCCGTCGTGAGACAACATATCGCTGCTTCAGGGACACCGGTCAGTCTTAGAATAGGGCGTACAAGGTATAGGCGCCATAACTCTTCATTTGAGTGGCTCAGTCTTAATGGCTGCTAGTAAATGACAAAAGCAGGGAGAGAAAACATCTTATATTACATAATATAGATACTGATAATACAGATGGGGATACATTTAGAAAGTTAAAGGGGTTTTCTCAGGATAACCTGAGAACCCAGGAATGGCTGGGGAGGTTTAAAATAAGAAGTTATACTCACCTATCCCTTGTCCTCTTGTTGTATGGCATGTCTCCTGTTAACTCCAGTGCCTGTCTGGAAGTGCTGAGGATCACATGACCAACACAACCAATCGCTGGCTTCTGCAATCTCATGTGCAGTAGTGGTGATGTCACTGCTTATACATCATGAATACCCCATATGTGTAACAAGCAGTTTAGGGATATGGAAAGTAGTAATAGATTCCCTTGAAATATGGACTTTAAAGGTACCATAATGGAGATGCTTTGCCTTAAGAGATATAACCTATGGTCAAAAGTTGAGCTGTTTCTAGTTTTAAGGACTCTAGATCATTCTGAAGTTATGTTTATGTGTTGCGTTGGAATTTTACTGTTGGGACCTGTACCAGTCCCAGGATAAAGAGGGCTACTTTAAGTAAATTCACTTTTGGGGTAGTTTTTTTTATCGAAGGTCTCAAGAACTGTGCCAACGAAAACACCAGTGCACGGCAAAAAAGTGACGGGTGCCACTGAAAAAAAACGTGCAAAGGATGCTGCCTATCGCAAAACCCATCTCAAAAGAGAATGGGTCCTCCGAAACTGTTCCCAAACTCAGAGCCAAAAGGCCCACGAGTAATGGGCTAAACCAACCCAACTGCCGAAACAGGAGGGTCAGCACTTACTTGGTTTCCTCCATGGGCTGCCACCACCAGGAGTACTACCAAGCCAGCTACTTGCATCAGTCCCCTCAAGGGCTGCCACCCCAAGAGTACGACTGAGCCTGCAACTGTTGTCTATCTCCACAAAAGCAGAGACAGACACTGGAGAGCAAAGAAGGAGGGAACCCGAGGGCCACACACTCCAACTCCTAGACTTCGGGTAGGACCCAAAAGGGTTTCCGCACCCCTACATCCACACAAAAACAGTGACAAACGGTGACAAACGTGATAAACAAAAAAGAATAAATAAGTGAATAGAGTGCCAGTGTACTGGCCCGGTCTATCCGCCGGATCTATAAAAAATTACCCATGCTGGATAAACCAAGCAATAGGGTGAGTGGTCCTCAGGTGTATTCAAGTGCTTGTGCAATGTGCCAAATTCAGTGGGTTTCCCAGGCCCAGTGAAATAAGGCACCTCTGGAGTCACCGTCCCCAGAGGCACTTGCACCATGAGACCTTCGAAAGCCTCCCCAGCCCCTTGGCTTCGATCCCAGGGCCCTCTGCAATCCCTGGTGTGGTTCCCTGCCTCATGTTCACAGTGTTCAGTTGGCTCCCTACAGTGGGTTAACCACTCCTTCTGGCGGAACCAACCTACTGGCTGTTACTGATAAGAACAGGTACTACACTTGATCTTAGCCAAAAGGCCGAGAAGCGATCACTTGGGGTAGTTTCACAGAAAAGAAGGATTTAAAAGTATTGGGAAATATAGAGAGAACTTGCATTTCTCCTTCTGCATCAACTTTGGCTTTATCATTTTACTAAATACTAGCCAAAAAATGGCATGTGTGAAACTATGCTCATACTTGAATTTAAATGGGGTCTATCACCACCAAAATCTCCACTAAGCCACTTAAATGGTCTTGTAGGGTTGGTTAGTGACATAGTGAACATATATTTTTAAGTCAAAGTGTAATCTTGCTGCCGAGAAAATCAACTTTTAATCTGTATATGCAAATGAGCTGTTTGGTGCACCGGGGACAGGGCTGCCACTGTCTGAGGACTTGTTTTCACATGTGATTGCTGCACATTGGGACATGTCAATCTTTTTGCTTCGGGCATTGGGTGGCGACTATATATGAAAATGGATGCTCATTGGCTCACATTTAGCAATGGAAAGTATAAAATTAGTCTAAAAATGCTCGAAATTGTCACAATGATACTCAACAATGTGAAGATTACCAGATTTATCTTCTGAGTTTATACCACCTATAAAGTTTGACAGAATTGTAGTACTGTATGTTAGGTTTAAAGGTATTGTCTGGGATATGGACAAATCATAGAGGAGGTCGGGGGAGGTGAAAAAAAAAAAAACAAACAAAAAACCCAAATTTTACTCACGCTTGTCCCTATCGCGCTGGTGTCCACTGCCACGGTTTGTTCTGGTGCATGCTGTGCCTTCAATCCCAGTAGTCCTGTACCACATGGGACTGCCGATGCCAGTCAGGGGCCTCAGCGGTGGCTGGAAAGGACCCACTGACATCACTCACATTCATCACTGGGTCCTTTTGTGTGGCTTTGGCAGATACATGTGGCACAGGACTTCAGGCGGCAAAGGCAGGGCACATGCCTGAGCAGAAGGTGGTGGTGGAGTGCCAGAGACAGGGGAGTAGGAAGTGTGTGTGTGTTTGTGTGTGTGTGTGTTTTTGTGTGTCTTTTTTTTTTTTTTGTTTTTTTTGTTTTTTTATAATATATATTTACTTTCCCCCCGGCCTCCTCTGTGATTTTTCCAATTCGTGGACAACTCCTTTACGCCACTATCCTTTTCCAGTGAAAGCACACCCCTTTGTCTAGCAAGTTGCAGAGTTTTATAATAAACTAGATGTGCCAAATGCCCCACATTTTACGTCAGTCTAGTCAGAACTGCACAAGTAAATCCACCATGTTATTTTGGACTAGAGATGGACATGACCATCGCTGACATTATCTCTATACTTATATTCCTATCCACAGAAGAGCTGTTTATTTCTTGTATTAACCTCGTCTGCTCCAGACTGTAATTTTTCCATGGTGGTTGCACAGCATTATATTATCTTCTATGTAACCACGATAATGAAATCTATCAATGTATGTCTCCGTATCGTACATGAACCCAGAATGGCCCGTGTCAATTACTTTATGAATGCCGCTATCCTAAGGGAGCAAAATTCCAGACCAAGTTGATTTCACTTTGGACAAGTCACTTTGTCACGTTACACTGAATTAGATTGTCTACTCCTTAGGGTACAGATACAGGCTCCGGCTTTGCTATTAGTCTTTGCCTCCATTTCTTCACAATGGCAATCCATAGTATAGCATCGGTGGCGACTTGGGCATTGTTCTGTTCCACACTTCTCATTGACTCCAAATTAGGAGATGCTGATGGGAGGCATCCATCATTTACTAGCCAGGCTGTTATGTGTGTGAGGAGCACTCACTTAGTAAATACTCGCCTCCTACAGAGAGAAGCATCTGATGGCAGCACGTCTGTAAGTGGCCTGTCACAGTCACTGCCTCCATACCATATAGACAGCATTTTTAATATTTCTTCCAACAGAAAGATAATGTACTTTGTTGTATTTTCCTCGCTGGAAGGTTTTAACCCGTCTATTTCCGTGAAAAAAATCTGGTCACTTGTGCATGACTTTATATTGTTTATCCCATCTTTAAAACTGGGTAGGTAGTCATTGGGCCTAGATTGTGTTTTTAGTTTTTTTCGATTTTTGTTTTGACACCTTTTTTGGGTTATCTAAGATGGTTCTTATTCCCTGGTCTCCCGTAAGTCCACATCATACTGATCAAAACCAAGGTAGACAAAGCCTATTTTGTACTCTTCAAGAGATATCTATGAAGTTCTTGAGGTGCCCATACTCCTTCAATTACTGCTAGCGAATGCCTGTTTAGCTGCTACTCCCCGATCCTTCGATTCCTCCATGCATGGCTAAGTCACGGATTCCAGAATACTGTTTCAGGCACCTCTAGAGGTGACTTGTCTTCTCAAGAACAAAAGAATTGTGCATTGAAACTCAAAACACTTGATCCTACTTTCCCTTCACACCATTAGTTAAGGAACAGTCATCCATTTACATAAGAGAGTTGGTTAGTCCTGCCAAAATCAGGACTGTAGACTCAGTAAGCCAAAGCCAATGACTGACCACTATGGTCAAAAGCAGTAAAGATCCTCTAATTCATGGAAAAAAACTAGTTAATGAATTTCTATGAAAGTAAATGTACATCAAACTATAAATTGAATTATACAAGATTAATATATAATAAAATTAAGAATTATATTTTGAACCCGGAGTTGGTAACTTTATGACTTCACCCAAAACTGACCCTGACGCCACAACTCTGACTTCACATCCCTGTCCAAATATTGCCAGCTTAACCTTAAAGGGGTTGTTCAGTTGATGATTTTATGGTGTAATAGGGATCCTACTGGGGATATAAACATTACAAATGAGCACTGACCTGTCATTGGTCCTCCGTTTCCACTGGCAATAGCTTCATTGGTTCGTATACAGGTCCTGTACTGCTCATGTGAGGGGACCGCTGCAGCTCATCATCACTGGGGGACTTGTATACAGACCAATGGAGCGGCCGCTGCTGGAAACTGAGACATGGGAAGAGAAGAGTCCCAGTTTGTTTAGATCTCCGAGTAGCTTCCCTATTAAATTGTAAAACTATGAACTGGGCAACTGTTTTCATTTTCCTATGTGCTTTGGGGCCCTTATTGTCGGACTACTAAAAAAAAAAAAAAAAAACTCTTTAAATGGGTATTCTGCTTCATTTTTTTAACCCCTGCAGAGGCTTAAGTAGTAAAACTACATTTGCACCTGTCCATTCGGTTGGGGATCCAGTGGAGAGTCTCCATTTGGGTTCCGAACTGAGACTCTCTGCTCGATCCCTGACCAAACAGATCAGTGTTTGTTGTTTTAAGCCCATGCAGGAATTAAAAAAGTGGAAACACAGTCCATGCAGATGTTGCCTTCATTTCATAGCAGTCCTGTGCCTCTGCCAATATAGAACACCACCAGTACCCACCCTTATCTGTTTGAGCAAATATTTATATTCCCCATGAAATTACGATTTTTGGAACATCTTTTCTTAAGACTGCATTGTGCCATTCTTCTTTTTATCCTCTTTAAAGATGACCTTTCATGTCCTCAGTCACATGCAGTTTTACATACTGCTAGAAAGCCCGTTATGTGCCCTGGGGCTGGAGATATTGGTGCCGTTAGTTTTGGCACCGATCTCTGCCCACTGTCAGAAGGGCACTCCTGACGGTCTAGCTGTGTTGTTAGTAATGTCCATAGGCTTGTACTGTGGGGGGGGGGGGGCGTTCCTCACAGCTCAGCGTCATCAGTAAGGAACGCCCTCTCTAACCATACAGGGCTATGGATGAATACTGTCAGTGGGGGCGTTGCTTACAGCCCAGCTAGACAGTCAGGAATGCCCTTCTGACAGTGGGCAGAGATCTGTGCCGAAACTAACGGCACCGATATCTCCAGCCTTAGAGCACATACCGGGAAAGCTGACAGTGCACTGAATTCAGCACACTGTCTGCTTTCTAGCAGTATGTAAAACCAAATGTGCTGGAGGACATGAAGGGTCCTCTTCAAAGTGTGTGCATCAATTTTACAACTGGATGTTACCATTCCCCTTGGGTTGTGCCCCTGCGCATTCCAGCAGACACTGATTGGCCAGTGTTTTCTATGAGGAATAACAGAGAAACAGCCCAACGCAAAGTTAAAAGAAAAGATGCTATAGAACTGTTTATATTATGGGGAATACAAATATTTACTAAAAATCAAAGCTTTAGGGAGAGATTACTTTTTTTTTTTTTTTTTTTGGGACTTTCTTAGGCCCCATACATGCCACTATAGTTGTTTTAAAGGGATTCTATCATTGGATTTAGGCAAATTTGCCTAAAGACATGTTGGAATAGCCTTTAGAAAGGCTATTCTATCCCTACCTTTCTTTAGCTGTTTTTTTAATTCTTGTATGCTAATTCTGTGCACGGAGCACAGCACCGTCATATCCAGTATTCTGCCTCCTCTTGCTGCTGCACACCCCTTCATGAGAAGATATCCTCCTTCTTATTCCTCAATGCGTCTGCAGCACTTCTCACTACAGTGCATGCAAATCCCACACATGCGCTGTAGTGAGAAGTGCTGCTTGTAACGCAGCGAAGAATAAGAGGAGGATATCTTCACATGAAGGGGCGTACAGCAGCAAGAGGAGGCGGAATACTGGATGTGACGGTGCTGTGCTTGGAACCCCCTGTGCTCCGTGCACGGAATTGGCATATACATGTGTAGGGGATCATACTAGTCATTTTGCGGTTCCATGATTGCGGATGACATACTCATGCAATACAAATAGGTTATTGCAGACAGTAAAAACCACTGTGGACCTTGAGCATGTAGCCTTAGCTTTTAGGTTTCCAGATCTTGCTGCTAAAGTAGGGCTGCCAAACTGAGAGCCCCCCATGGATTGGGTTTTTTTGTTTTTTTGGGGCTTTTGCTGGGTGCCCGTGTGAATGGGTGTCCATAGTTTTAAGGGCTTGGCCCCCCACTCACATTTCCGTATCCAGCTGGTGGATGAGAGTATGAGAGTTAGGGAACAGCATTTGTAATGCTTGTTTATAATGTATCTGGCTTCTTTGCCCCTGCAGTTTGGCTTCAGAGACCCCAGGCATTCAGTGCAAGTTTTGTTTTGTAAATACAGTGAGTCAGACACATGTGAGGCAGAGCTGCTGGGGGGAGAGATGTGAGCAGAGCTGCTGAGCCAGCATGTTTTTTTTGGGGGAGTCTAAGAGCCACTGGTTCCTCTTTACTTCACAGTATATAGTTGGTTTGTGTTACCCCCTATATACTCACAGGCCTGCTGTACTGTGTTAGGGATCCATATATATATATGTTAGGGAGTGATGGTTAGGCTGCCGGAGGCCCACTTGGTTGTTTGGGGGCCCGGTGGCCTGTGTTTGCTGGCAGGTGAAATGGACTCAGTGTTAGGGTAGTCAGGCCTGCATCTACTGCCGTCACCTCGCCCTGTTTGCGGCCTGTGAGTCTCACCATCATCATCTTCCTGATCGGCTGTCTGTCATCCCCCCAAAAAACACCAAAACCCAAACCCCCCCCACCCCCCCCCCCCCCCCTTTTCTTCCCCGGGGGTATTTTTCCCCCGCCCTTTTCTTTATATTTATATATATACCCGGGTATATAACCTAAGACAGTTGAGGCTTGCTGGTTGTTGTAGTATTGCTGTGTTCTGAGTATATTGTATGTTGTACTATTACCCTGTTGTTTTTTAAAGCTACTGTTGTACTTATGCCATTGGTCCTCCTATTGTCAGGTTTGTTTTGGGGGGGGGGTGGGGGGGGGGTGTGTGGGGGGGTTTTGTGGGGGGGGGTTTTTTTTTTTTTTTTCCCCCTCTTCCCTTCAGCGAGGCTTCAGTTCCGATTATACACACAGCTCAGTGGATGAGAGTATGGGGGGGGGGGCCCCCCCCCCCCCAAATGGGCTACAAGTGTTTGTGTTTTGTCATTTTGGGTGTCCCTTCCTTGAAAAGTTCTTCTATGGTGACTGCTTTATTTCTTCTTGATCGATTTGCACCAGCAGGGTGGTTTGTGCCCACAGACCCCGTCATGGTGGACAGATGGGAAGGTAGGCTCGCTTCTAGTTAGTCCTTATGTTCTTGGCACTTTTTTGCGACCACTGATAAATATTAAATGACTTGATTGATTTTGCTTTCTCTTTAAGCACTCGCAGTTACACTTAAGTACATAAAGAGCGCACTTCTAACTAGACTTGCCAGTAACATCTGCTGAGGGAGTACGCCATTGATCCGGGAGGAATAATGTCTCACATGAGTTGTGAGATTTCATGTCCGGCTGATGTACTGTTGTGACTATTACTTTTACAATTAAATCATTTTTATGTTCTAGACGTCGCACCTACTAAACCAAAAATAATTAGTGATTTTACCACAATTTCAATGTTTCTGCTAGCTTCCGAAGAACATTTTCAGAAATACGGTGCTGTAAGCCGATATTTTCTAATAAACCAGAAATGGATAGATTAGATATCCAGTCCCGATCTAGGCAACAAAAATATGACCCTTACACATATCCTAAATCTTTTGGGCTGAAATTCACCACCTGTCTTGTGAGAGACATTCTGATCCTCAGCCTTTTCTCCATGCTTTACACTGCGGCAAAGACAAAATCATTACAAACTACAAACTAAATCAGATTGCCAGTTCTCTTCCATGTATACTAAAATGGTGTACTGTAACTGCTTGCACAGGCACAGCGGATATTGCTGTGGGATCAAAAAAATGGTACATAATCTAAAATAAATAATACTGTAAATGATGGAATAAACACAAGTCCGAATTGAGTAAACTTTTTATGCTAGCTTTCTGGCATAAAAGTGGCACAATTTTTGACCATTTTGCGCCAAAAAATGCACCACTTTGTCAGTTTTGTGACTCCTGCGCTACTTTTGGGGAAAAGTGGGCAGATCAAGGTAGGTTAGGGCAGGGGCACCTTGGCCCATCAGCTTTGCACCAGAAAACTGGTGTACATTATACCTGAAATCTATGCCTGTCCCTGACTGGCGTAGACTTATATTTTTTTGCTCAGGGAACCTCCCGTGGTGCACCAGAGCCATCGTTCACAATATTAAAGGCCATGTGTCACCGAAAATTACTTAAAGTTTGTCAAATCATATTTTTTTAAGAATATTTTTTTTTTTCCATTTTCCATGTCACCATCCATTTTCTGAAAACAGACTATTTTCTGCAATTTTCTCATATAAAAAAGCAGAATAAACAAAATCTACAATCTGAAAATAAAAACAAGTTACAAAAAAAGACCTTCATATGATGCGCCAATCTTATTAAACTCCCCCCATTGTTCAGGATAGCTCATTACATAAATGTCACATGACAGGTGGTAAGATTCCTGTTACGTATCCTCCAATACCATATTAGGCATTTCACAAGTCTAGGATTCTGGATAAGATACACTGAATTTATTTTGAGGTGCATCTTTTGGCAATCTGTGTGTACTATAGATTTACTGTGTGTTTATGCAAGTTTTTGGTGTACATTATAATGGTGGACCTGCCTCATTCTACGACGACTTGCCCACTTCATGAGTGGCAGAAAATAATAAAAAGTTGCACTTTACTGTGTAAATATGGCTGTCGCAGGAGTCATTCATTTGTTTTTAAAATTAAAGTAACAGCATTGAAAGTTATAAAAACAAAAAACTAAATTTACCTCTAAAATCCCCTGCCACCTTGGTACTGTTTTAGTGTCTTCTGCCAGTCTTTCTTTCCCTGCAGTGATTGTGTGCCGTACGTCCACATGCCAGCCGCAGTGGGAATGCTACTATGTACTATATGGCATAAATCCATCGTGGCTGGAAATTAGGTGCAATGATCATGTTGATGTACATGATGTCACCGCTTCAGGAAATGTTAACAAGGACAAGTAGGGTCCAGATATTTAAGCTTGAATGATGAGGGATTTTCAGAGTTTGGCCTCATATCTTGAGGATAGGCCATCAAAAAGAGAAATCCTTGAAAACATTAACACTAAGGATCCCAAAATATTCTTCATAGTTCAAATATTGAAAACTAAAAAAAACTCTTCGTGACAAAAAAAGAGCCACAAAATTCTCTGTAATAAGCTGCCAACCGAATTTTCATACTGATGACCCTATTTACAGGATAGATCATCAGTATGTGATCTGTGGGGGTGTGACACCTGGACCCTGCACATGCACATGGCACAACTCCTACTCAGGTACAAAGAGGACGTATGCAGAGGATGGGGCTACTGCCCGCTCCTATTAGTTAAATAGGTGACTTACAACAAATGATCTGTATGGGGCTGGGAGTTATCAGAAAATCAGCTATGTTGTTTTTATATTTTTTAAGTTTTTATGTTAAATGCATTTTTGATACTTTATCATTTTGCACCACATCACATACATTACTGTATCCTGAAATTTTTACTCTGGCCACTAAGCCTACTAGAGGACTGACACTTGCCAATTCTGCAGGTTTTTTTTTTTTTTTTTTTGTGGCCGTCAGTTACTTTACAACAGACGATAACACCTCTATAAATAACACCACTGACCTATCCTTACATCTATTACTGATATAATCGATGATGTCACAGCTTATTTACAGCCCCCTCCTTGCACAGAGGAGCTTACTTAGAAAACTCTTGCATAGATCTCAGTGAGCCTGCTCCAGTCTATTGCTTCCTATGGCCATGACAATGCTGTAAAGCATACCACTAAATGCTGTTAACAGACCTAGGGAGAAGTTCAGGCAAGATGGCAGCCCACATACGTGATGTACAGAATTAAATAAAATCTTCAATCGGAAAGTTAACAATTCGAAAAAAAATATTAATACAAAAATATATTTCAGTGTCTGGTTTTAAGAAAAAAAAAAAAGCGACCTATTCCCTGTAATTTCTGAGATATCCAGGCATTAAGAGGTTAATTACAGGACAGCAGTTCTCTAGTTTTCCTCTACATATTTCCACCACCCAGTTAGCCCGTCTTGTGCCGCTGTTAACCAGGCGAATGTGTAAACTGTAAGCGGCTCGCTGTACTGGATTTCTTTTGCCTGCTGCTTTGTTTTTCGACTCCGGTATAACACGCTCATATTGTTGGCAGGGTTTCAGAGGACCCCGTAATATAAATCATTGATTCTAGCAGCATGGGGGCAGCTGTAATGTGGCCTCTGGCTTCTTTCTCTCCCCAGGAAAGGATCCAATTGGCCTCATGGTGCAGTTAGAGGGAACGACCTTACCGGTGACACAAAAGATCAAACTACAGGTTCTTAAGTGCAGTATTTACTCTTTAACCTGTAACATCTCCAGCTCCCTGGCGGCGCCTGAAATTACACTTTTACGGATCTGTCACATCTCCGCTTCTCTAATTTGATGGCGTTACAAAAAAAAGCTGTTTTGGTTCCTAATTAATCTGTTGCTGCCGCCCAGCCATGTAGCCGTCCTCTAAAAACATGTCATTACCTGCCTAGATAAGGCTCCGCTCAGTATTCCTGCGTGCCCTCTCCTAATATCACAGATTAATTATGCAGATCTGACAATTAAGCAAGAGCTAAATAAACTAAGGGAGCATCATGCTTGGCCGATAAGGCTACGCTGCCTGTATCGGCGCGCCTTTGGAAACTTTACATAGATGTTTGCCAAAAGGGAACCTGTCACATTAAAAATGCAATTTGATGTTGTAGAGCAAAAGGATCTGAGCAAAATGATATATAGTTTAAAAAATTTCTGCTTTTTTTGGATTTAGGAGTCAGTGAGTGACAGTCTTCAGCTCCATGCACACGTCCATAGTTTTTGTCCACGATGGCGGATAAAAATGCGGACCCATTCATTTCTATGGCCCCATATACATGTCTGCAGTTTTTACGACCGCATGTCTGGGCCGTAGAAAATTACCACAAATTATGAGCCATGTCCTAGTCTTGGAACAGACAAGTGTAGGGATCGTACAGGTCTTTTTGCGAATCCATGGATGTGGATGACCTACTGATGTTTTTGCGGACTGTAAAAACCACTATGGTCATGTATGTAGCCTTACTTGAATGATTGTTTTTACAGAGAGAACTGTCAGTTACTGATAGGCCCGCCCACTGGACTCCTTAGCCAAGAATTAAAGAAATTAAAATAGAAAACATTATACAGAATCTTTTGCCACCAAACTATATATACAGTACAGACCAAAAGTTTGGACACACCTTCTCATTCCAAGAGTTTTCTGTATTTTCATGACTATAAAAATTGTAGATTCACACTGAAGGCATCAAAACTATGAATTAACACATGTGGAATTATATACTTAACAAAAAAATGTGAAACAACTGAAAATATGTTTTATATTCTAGGTTCTTCAAAGTAGCCACCTTTTGCTTTGATTACTGCTTTTCACACTCTTGGCATTCTCTTGATGAGCTTCAAGAGGTAGTCACCTGAAATGGTTTTCACTTCACGGGTGTGCCCTGTCAGGTTTAATAAGTGGGATTTCTTGCCTTATAAATGGGGTTGGGACCATCAGTTGTGTTGTTCAGAAGTCAGATGGATACACAGCTGATAGTCCTACTGAATGGAGTGTTAGAATTTGTATTATGGCAAGAAAAAAGCAGCTAAGTAAAGAAAAACGAGTGGCCATCATTACTTTAAGAAATGAAGGTCAGTCAGTCCGAAAAATTGGGAAAACTTTGAAAGTGTCCCCAAGTGCAGTGACCAAAACCATCAAGTGCTACAAAGAAACTGGCTTACATGAGGACCGCCCCAGGAAAGGAAGACCAAGAGTCACCTCTGCTGCGGAGGATAAGTTCATCCGAGTCACCAGCCTCAGAAATCGCAGGTTAACAGCAGCTCAGATTAGAGACCAGGTCAATGCCACACAGAGTTCTAGCAGCAGACACATCTCTACAACAACTGTTAAGAGGAGACTGTGTGCAGCAGGCCTTCATGGTAAAATAGCTGCTAGGAAACCACTGCTAAGGACAGGCAACAAGCAGAAGAGACTTGTTTGGGCTAAAGAACACAAGGAATGGACATTAGACCTGTGGAAATCTGTGCTTTGGCCTGATGAGTCCAAATTTGAGATCTTTGGTTCCAACCACCGTGTCTTTGTGCGACGCAGAAAAGGTGAACGAATGGACTCTTCATGCCTGGTTCCCACCGTGAAGCATGGAGGAGGAGGTGTGATGGTGTGGGGGTGCTTTGCTGGTGACACTGTTGGGGATTTATTCAAAATTGAAGGAATACTGAACCAGCATGGTTACCACAGCATCTTGCAGCGGCATGCTATTCCATCCGGTTTGCGTATAGTTGGACCCATCATTTATTTTTCAACAGGACAATGACCCCAAACACACCTCCAGACTGTGTAAGGGCTATTTGACCAAGAAGGAGAGTGATGGGGTGCTACGCCAGATGACCTGGCCTCCACAGTCACCGGACCTGAACCCAATCGAGATGGTTTGGGGTGAGCTGGACCGCAGAGTGAAGGCAAAAGGGCCAACAAGTGCTAAGCATCTCTGGGAACTCCTTCAAGACTGTTGGAAGACCATTTCAGGTGACTACCTCTTGAAGCTCATCAAGATAATGCCAAGAGTGTGCAAAGCAGTAATCAAAGCAAAAGGTGGCTACTTTGAAGAACCTAGAATATAAGACATATTTTCAGTTGTTTCCCACTTTTTTATTAAGTATATAATTCCACATGTGTTAATTCATAGTTTTGATGCCTTCAGTGTGAATCTACAATTTTTATAGTCATGAAAATACAGAAAACTCTTGGAATGAGAAGGTGTGTCCAAACTTTTGGTCTGTACTGTGTGTGTATATATATATATATATATATATATATATATATATATATATAGTCTCCTTAGTGTATGCTGTTCTATAACCTGCTGCATTTGAAATGTGATTTACTTTTATTTACTTTTAATGTTTGTTTTACTTTTTTGTTAAAGATTTGCGTTCCTGACAATACTAAAGAAGCCATCGTCATAACATTCTTCTTTATGGCGTCACCCATAGTATCGTATACTGGTCCTCTTCTAGTTATTGGGATCTGTGTGCGATACTCAAAGGGCATCAGATGCAACTGTTCCATCCAGGATTGGCCATCAGTATCAAAAGGAAGGACAACCCTTTTCAATAATCACATGACATTGTCCATCAGGTTTTCTAGAGTACTGGTGACAACGTAGAGGGTACCATAGTTGTTGTCATGTCATAGTTGTTAGGGCTGGAAATGCTGTGTCTTATGCTGGTTGCACACGACTGTGTGCTAACTGGCTGTCATGAATGAACGACACGGGCGGCACACTGACCAGACATACGGTTGTCTACAAGGGGGCTTACCCTGAGCATGCATAGTTCAGGCACACTCCATTTGTGCCACAAATGCTCAGCCAATTGACTGCCTTGCACTTGTGTCATAAGATATCAACCCAGTATGTGCAAGATGAATGTGGAGCGGAGGAGGAAGAAGTGTAAAAAGATGGCACCAGACTGGGAAGAGGGAATCCTTATAGGTTAATAGGGAATTGTGCGTAATGCCTCTTGAGCTGACTTTGATGCCATTGCTAAGAACATGGGGAAATGTAGTGGGACGTAATCAGATCTGGCGTTGGAGTGGGGAAAAATTGCCAATTCACTTCTAAATAAAATGATTTGTAATTCTGTTATACAATTATCATTTTTGTATAATTAATTAGATGTATGGTTTGTTACTTACTTTCATAGGAATTCAATCACTGGCAATTTAATGCATTAAAGGATCTTTATGGCTTCTCACTGACCGTGGCTGTTAGCCATTTATGAAGGAGTTGTAGTTGGGCTGTGGTTTGGCCACCGAATACACAGCCATGGTCATTTATTTATTTTGCTTACTTGTACAGCGCCTTACAGACAATCACTGTCCCATATAGGGCTCACAATATACATTCCCTATCAGTATGTCTTTGGAGTGTGGGAGGAAACCCAAACGAACACAGGGAGAACATACAAAGTCCTTGCAGATGTTGTCCTTTGCAGGATTCGAACCCAGGACTCCAGCGCTGCAGTGCTAACCACTGAGCCACTGTGTTGCGTGTTTTGTACCCGCAGCGGATGATGTAAACCAACTGCATTATATCAGGGGCTGTAGTCCGCATGAAACAGGGTAAAAAAAAATATAAAATGGTTTAAGAGCTTTAGAGATTAAAAGGTTGATGGGGCAAACCTTTAGGTAAAACGCATGTCGTGATGGAAAACCCCTTGATGTAATAACCAGTGTCTCCTTTTATGTCCTGTTTTCCTGTGTGATGTCACGGTACAGTGTATATCTTTATTTCAAGGATTTGCTCTCCATTGATGTAGCAATGGTCTAACTCTTCATTTATCACCTGATTGATATTGTGATGGTGTTACGGTGGTGTATGCCTACTTTTTTTAACTGGGGCCAAATTACTATTGTAGTTATAACTTGACATTAAATGAGCCAAAACCTGGCACTAGTTTTAGACCACATTTTTCTCACTCCCTTGGGTTTCTTTTCACGGAAAAAGGGTTGGGGAATGGGTGTGGCTTGAATGTTCCAAACTGGATCAGAATTTTAAATAAATTTAGGTACAAAGTAAGAAAACCACTAGACTAAACAGTGTAAGATGCACCAGATTTATCATCCAGCATCTGGCACCGTTTCAGCCCTCCTGTCTATTAGTAAATGTGGGCTTGCATTGTATATTGAGGATGTAACAACTCTTTGTATGTTGCTTAGGCTATTGTTGTGATGTCACAACAACACTTTTGTTTAATTTTAGGCTTTGTTTTATGTGATGAGGTCATAGTAGTGTTTGGTTGTGTTTTTGCTTGTAATGTCACAATAGTGTTTAATTCTATATTGTGTATTGTTTTCATCATGTTACAGTGGGCTGTGTTTTATTGTGATATCAGGATAGTGTTCTCTTTGCTTGGGCTTTTTTAGCTGTGTTGCTGTTACAGTACTGTTTGGCTTTATTCCTAGAGAATGGTGGTATAGTGGTCCATCAGAGTACTAGAGGAGCCTCCGGTGGGACTTGGCTCTGACACTTTGGGCCCCAATACAAAATTAGCAATTAGTTTATCAGAATATTTGCAGCAGATATGCTTTGGCTTATACAGGGGTGGAAAGTTTCATAAATGTCTGCATTAAACATTGGGCTACTTTATTGTATAATCCAATGTCGGGACTGATCAAAGTTGGGATTTGAGAAAAAAAAATCTTACTTCTGCACTAACTGTTGCTCTGTGTGAAATGTGAAAATTGTCCTTTCTGTTGTGTACGGCGGCACAACATGCTCATTATCAGAATGCAGAGGATTGTTATCATTACGCCGTGCAGCGTGCTCATTATAAGTGCCGATACATAAGCTATGCTGTGTAATGATATGGAGTAGCTCTGTTGCACATATGCTATATGTACGTATATAGTTCTTAACATTAAAGTTGCCCGTAGACGTACAGATAATTGGCCAACAGAATAGATAATGAGTACTTGTACCTATTGCAGAAAACTCCATAGGACCCAAACCTATGCAAATGTATTTAATCAGTTGGACATTTTTCCCTTCCATTGCTCTATGACTACCGCTCTTATGTGCTAATTTAATATTTTAATAGCTGTTAATAGCTGTAGCTCCACTCTGAGCAGTTGGATTTCTCTAGTTTCCACCATTCCCGAGCAATCGATGCTGTTTGTTTTGATGCCCGATATGCTATTTAGCCTCTGTAGTGTCAGGAGGGCGGTGTCAGGCAGGAGCTGGCAAGGGGTGTGATTCTGAGCTCTGACACTGGCTGCCTCTGATTAGAGCTCTGAATCACACCCCCTGTCTGACTCTGCTCTTCTGACATTATAAAGCTCAAATAAGTCCTCTTTAACCCTTTATCTGCCAAGGACGTATGTCATATGTTCTGACAAAGTAGCACTTCAATAGTGAAAGATGTAGCCAAGGATGTCATGCCTCTGCAGTTCTGTCTGTAGGTAAATTGGGCATGCCCACAATGCACTTACAGATTGATTTGCATATCAATTAAAAGATGATTCTCTCTGCATTGCTTTATTGTTTTGTGGCCACAAAGGTATGTTTCCTCTATTGAAGGCCCTTACATTGCATTATTGATCGTTGGAAGGCATTTTGTACTAGCAGACCCTTTAAATCACCTGCCTATCCAACATCATCCTAGTCTTTTACGGTTAGTGATGGCATGCTTTACTTGCATGTGACCACTGTACCCCAATCACTGGTGCTGAGTGCGTTGATGTGAGCAGTATGGCATATGACCGCTGCAGAGATCACTTTCTGGCAGCTGGTAAGCCAAGGCCTGGGATGCCATAGCATCTCATTGGTTTTCTGCCACGCAAGTTCCAACAATGCCCATTCCATTTCCCGGTCCTGCAATAAAGTTTCAATATGGCACATGTGACTAGGAAATAGAGACCTGGGGGATAAGAGTCTGTGAGAGGGGTATGACTTTTTATTTTTTTAGCTGGATAACCCCTTTAAAGAATGTTCAAGCCTACTGAAGCAGAGAGGAATTCTGGTATTCACTAGACATTTCATTGGGGGCTGCAACCTTAAAGTGTAACTAATACTTCTAACAACTTTTGATTTTTTGGAAGAATTTGTGATTATTGATAAATATTGTAATATTCTTAACGGATTTTGGCTCCTTTCTATGAAATCCTGTGCTGAAAATCACTGCCTGACCACTGTGTATTCTATGCCTTGAGTATGGGCTCTTGTAAATCAGGAAAACTAAGCCTGGGTGGGGAGGGTCAATTTAAATCGTTACATCTCAGCCATTATAAAACATAGAATGTTACTCTTGGTGTCATATGAAAGATGAGATTGCATTTTTGTCTGTATTTCCAGAGATATCAGTTAAAAACACAGATTGGAATATTTACATGCATCTACTCCCATTCCAGACTGCTTTTAACTGATCTCTGCAAATAATCTAGGTAAATCTATGAGAACCTCTCTTCTTTCATATGACACCAAGAGCACGGTTCTAGACTTTATAATGGCCAAGCGAGAACTGTTTACATTGCTCTCCCCCCAGACTGTTTCCCTGCTTTATTGGAGCCCATACACCCCTACTCCAGTGAGTGAAACAAGGCAAAGAATACATAGAGCATTTCAGCACAGGATTTCACAGAAAGGAACCAAAATCTGTTAACAAAGTATATTGCAATATTTAATAATATCACAACTGCTGTCAGAAAATTCAAAGTTGTTCAAAAGTTTAGTTATGCTTTAATCTGTACTACCATATAACAATGTTTTCGATGTTTCTACAAATTTTACTGTAAAAATGACAGAACAGCCTAGCACACAGATGTGAACAGGCCCTGACAAGCAGACACATACAATTTGCTGGGTGACTGCAAAGTGCGTATTTTCCGGCACGGCTCTTCGTTCCTGCCAACCTCTGTGCTCTGATAGCTGAGAGTGTTTGGATGAGCACCTACTACAGGGCAAGTATACTATCAATGGACTCGTCCCTTAACCCAGTAATAGATGTTTTTCACCATCTTACCAAGCTGAGAGCCTTCACGTGTCTGATGTATGGTTATAATTACAGTTTCTCGTATAATCTCCCATAATAATCTCTCCACAGTATATATTGATTTCACACTTTGGAAGCAGAGGGAAAAATCTATTTGTTAAAAGTGGTTTACCCACAGAAAGTATATTTTAGTAAATATTAATTTTTACGTTTTTGTTTAAAATCTACAAGTGTCGGAGATGGGAAGATTAGATGGAGGCGGCTTGATGATGGCTTTTTTTTTTTTTTTTGCAGTGTATTTCAATGGATCATTTATTCTGTTGTGATGAATAGTTATATATTCTGCAGCAGAGGTTGGTTTTCGTAGTGATTTGCTTAATATTGTTTACGGAGTCAAACACGATATTGATGTATTAAAGAAGACAGGAGCGTGCTAAAAATGTCTTAATTGTGTTATGTTAAAATTAGAAATCCCTCTCTACATGTGACACAACACATTAATTCACTGACAGGATGGATGCCTGGTATATGGAGCATTCACATTCAAGGGTACCCTGACTACGTCTATACTGTATATTGTGTGGAATGCTTAGCCAATAAATTGCAGAGATTTAGAAGCTTCCTGTTAATTTACTATCAAAACTATCCTAATTATTGGAATCACTTAGATGGTGAACCAGCAGTACATTTGTAGGTTAAAGGTGTTGTCCATCAAGGAAATACCAAGCTCAGAATGGGTTAATAGAAGAGAGCAGAGCTTAAGCTGACTGACAGCAAATCCTGCTGACCCTGTACGTACACCTGCACACTCAGTTCGGGAGATTTGTCTTCTTTAAGGCCCCATGTAGCGGGCTGCAGCGAAAAAGTGCTGTGGGAAAAAAACGCAGTGGAATCCCATTGCGGGTTTTTCCTGTAGCGCGTTTCACAGAAAGTCCACAAAGTTTGCCGCTCTGAACATTTTTCTGCAATTTGTGGATGGGATTACACAGAATCCCATCCACTTTGCAGGTACTCTGAAACGCTGCAGTTTTCACTGTGGCAAAATCATGGCGTTTACACTGTTTGGGGCCCCAGCCTTAAAGGGGTTTTCTGTGACTTGAATATATTGATGACTTTTATTAATATGTGATCGGTGGGGGTCTGACACATGTGAGCCCCGACAATCAGCTATTTAATTGTCCAGGAGCCGATGAAGTGACATTATATAGTAGCAGCTCAGTCTCATTTAAGTGAATGGGACAGAGCTGTAATACCATTCAGTCTCTGTGCTATGTACTCTACTGTACTGGGTATTTAGTGAAGAGGTCATTCTGGGATTCTGTGACATCTTCAACCAGCTGATCTGTGACGGTCCCTGGTTTTGACCATGTGACGTGACTGGCCTGTGAAGCGGAATTCACCAAAGCAACAAAGTGTCTGGCTATTGATATTTTACTAATACAGTTGGTTACTGCACTAGAATCCGCGTTGGCTGCAGTTTGGTAAACGTTGCTTTGGTTAATGGTGTTGAAAATCTTGATGTCTGCTGAGGATCTCCTGATCTGAGGATGACTTATTCAGTACACCAATAACGTAAGGCAACATCTTCTAAAACAAATAATTTCACCCCAAATGATGTATCAGTTAAGGTTTCGACTTTTTGTTCTTTTTCAACCAGTGATACAATTGACAACACAATGGTAGGCTATATACAATGCAGATGGTCTAATAATTGGTTCTTATGGTTAGCGTCTTTTACTATGACACGTCCTCACTTCCAGGCTGTTGTGATTTTTATTTTTTTTTTTTCCCTGCTGGTGTAAGAATGTCAACATCTCCTTAACCCTGAAGGAGTCGATGTCCCGATTGATTTGGTTTGTTGCAAAGGGCCTTGTGTAAATGAGTATGTGGTTTTCTATTGTTCTACTTCATTTACACAGAAGGCTTAGAGAAAACTAGTGAGTAAATGTGAGTGAATGGCAGAGTTAGATGACAGCTTATGAGCAGGAGCCTAAGCACAGCCGGCCACATAACACAGATGTCTAAGGGAGTCATCTGCCAGCTATGCCTATCCCATGGTGCTGTACTTTCCCTAGGTGAACGCATTCGACACAGTGCTGTCAATGATGCAAATGACACAATAGAATAGGATGCAAATTGTGAGCCCCTGCCGTGTAGCTCTGCCCCATTAGCTGCTGACGGCCAGTAAGAGGCATTGAAGGAGTGGTACTTTAAGAGCTCAGGGGGCCACCAAAGGTCAAGCAGCGATGGGCATTAGAATTGGAAATTGTCTGCTTTCCAGATTGTAAAAGAGAGATGACTCTAGGGATAGACAGGCATAGGGTGAGGGTGCTGTGTCTATTTGCTTCATGTCTATCTTATATTTATCTAATATTCTATATCTATCATCTGTCCATATGTTATGTCATCTATCTGTTTTATAAGCATCTAATATCTATTTCATATCTTATCATATCCATATATCTGTATTTGTGTCTCATAGCTGTTTCTTAGGAGCTTGATTTTAATATATATCTAAATCTTATATCAAATTTTTTTTTATCTTACTATTTTGCTTTTTAAATTTGGTATTTTTTTTATTAGCGCTTCTATTTCATATCTACGGATCTCTCATATCTATGTATCTCTCATCTATATCTATCAGATATGTAACTAACATATCTATCCATCTCTATATATATGTGTGTGTGTGTGTGTATATGTATATATATACACGCAATATATATATATATAAAAATATATATATATATACATATATCCTGCAAAACCAATATGACATGTCTCATGCCATTTTACGGCAGTATTAGATGAAACATGGACTATGGACTTAACCAATTGTGGGTCACCTATCACATTCTAGGTCAGTTGGTCTTGTCACCCATGTTGTATATGGCAATCCAGCTCTAGGACCTTAGTGCTCCACTATTGGTGCTCCAAAAGCATTGCACTTCAGAGATATATTGATTGGTTATATTAATATGTAACCTAAAAGTCCTTGTAATGTGTTTTGGCGAATCAGTCTGTCTATCTCGTATCTGCCTATGTATCTCATATCTCTATCCCCTACCAGTCTTTCTACCTGTTTGTCATTCTATATCTATCTTACATAGGTTTAATCTACCCTTTGGCACCTTGTATGATCATAGATCAAAAATACTCTTCGGAACTTTCCAAAAGCCTTTTCCAGATCCTGCGCGCTCAGTATCCGTCATTTGCAGCGGCCATATTGCCTGTGTAAATTCTCTCCTCTTGTCATATGTCACAGCATACTTTGCACAGCCACTCAGTTAATGTGTCATTTTTTTCCCCAGATTTCATTAACCATCGTGTAAGCGCACTGTGCCTGTTTTTGGGCCAGGATGGAAAATTACTGATTTGTGCACGAAGCGTTAAAATAAAGGAACAAAAGATAAATCTGGCATCATTTTAGGTGCAAAGAATATAGAACCACAGATTTGTCACAGCTCATAGAAAATTACGGATACAATTACTCTTTTGTAATAGGGGCAGCACACAATATGGACATGTATATTAATAGTGTCGTCATTTAAATGAGCACAAACACCCAATGAATATTTCTCTGTGTAATACTCTTAGTCTAGCCACTTTCAATAGATGTCGGCCTGAATATTCATTCTTCATGCCCAATTCTGCAGACGATATGCGGCTGTTTTCACCTCTGAATAATTATATAGGGTTAGGATTTCCCAGATGATCTGTGTATTCCTTGTTGGAGCGCTCTCATTTATATCTATTGTAAAACTTATTAAACATGGTAAATGGCTTTCTGGCAGGCACTAGTCAACAATACAACAATATGGCAAATTCTGAATACAAAGCAGACTAGTTCATTTTACTGCAGCCTATAAACTCCAGCTAAAATTTGTGTTCCCTGTAAACTGCTGTTTGTTTCTTCAGCTTAAGAGATATTTATTTTTTAGCAGCTGAAGGTGACTGGTGTCTTATATTAAAGTCAAAAGGCTTAGTTAAAGGGAACCTGCCATTATAAGGGCATATTTCTGATTGACAGACTTCTCCCTATGCACAGTAATAGGATGAAAAATGTCAATCAGCAGTTTCAAAGCAGAGGAGGGTGAATATCATTGGACTACTTGCAGTGTAAAGTTTTAAGGCAAAGGTTTCTCCGAGATTCTGCCATGCAGGTGTTGCAGTAACGCTTGTACAGGTAATTTTACGCTCTATGCCACGGTCTATGGGGGTAATCGCTGTACAGACTGTGTAGGTACTGCAGTCTATGGCGGTTCTCTTGCATTGCCTTTGTACCAGTGTCGAGACCTCTGCAGATCTAATATTGATAGCCTATCCTCAAGATAGGCCATCAATCTTACAAACTGGATAACCCCTCTTAAAGATTTTCTCTAACCATCTTAGTGGTGACAGTCTTTTGTCTTCATTGGTTGCCAATGGATTCAACCATGAATGCAGGAACTTTCTATGGACATAAACCCAGCCATGATTTTGTTATTGTGGACAGGTTATTATTTATTTATTAGGCTTACTTATATAGCACCATCATATTCCGCAGCGCTTTACAGACATTGACAGTCACTGTCCCATATAGGGCTCACAATCTATATCAGGTGGGGACACTATCGTGTTTGATCACAATAAGGAAATCATGGCTGGGTTTCACAGTATAGAAAGTTCCTGTATTTATGGTCGTATTTATCGGCAGCCGATCAATACAATAGATTGTCAACACTATGGCTAGGTTCACACCTGCGTTGAAGTCTATGCCGCAGATTGTGCCTAAAATCAGCGGAGAGAAAAGTCCTGCAAACCTGACGGACACCCAGCAAACCCCATTATAGTCTATGGGGTCCACGGATGTCTGTAGGTAACTGCTTTTTAAGTGGACAGACTCTCCATCTTTCCGGTCCCCGTGCAGACCCGAACGACTGAGCCGAACGCTAGTATGAACCTAGCATATGATGATTAGAGAAAATCTGTAACATTTTTGCAAATATAAATTAAAAATTTTGCAAATACTTTAATAATGAATTTCCCTCACATGTACCATGGTTATAATCACAGAGAATACACTATTTTTGCCTTAAGGCAAATTACCACTCATATATATCACCCATGTATACTCTAGAGCATGGGTAGGCAACCTTTTTTGTTCGGTGTGCCGATTTCGATTAAAAAAATCAAAGTTGAGGTATTTGGAGTGCCGGTCAATAATTGTAAGTCTGACAACCCCTGCACACAGTATTATGTCCCATAGCGGACCCTACACATGGTATTATGTCCCATAGCACATGGTATTATGTCCCATAACGGCCCCTACACACTGTATTGTCTCCCATAGTGGCCCCTGTACATATCATATCCCATAGCGGCCCCTGTACACGGTATTATAGCCCATAGCGGCCCCTGCACACGGTATATGTTTCATAGTGGCCCCTGCACACGGTATTATGTTCCATAGCGGTCCCTGTACACGGTATATGTCCCATAGTGGCCCCTGCACACGGTATATGTCCCATAGTGGCCCCTGAACACGGTATATGTCCCATAGTGGCCCCGCACCGGTAATGTCCCATGTGGCCCCTGCACACGGTATATGTCCCATAGTGGCCCCTGCACACAGTATGTGTCCCATAGTGGCCCCTGCACACGTTATGTGTCCCATAGTTGCCCCTGTACACGGTTTTGTGTCCCATAGTTGCCCCTGTACACAATATTATGTCCCATAGTGGCCCTTGCACACGGTATATGTCCCATAGTGGCCCCTGCACACGGTATATGTCCCATAGTGGCCCCTGTACACAGTTTTGTCCCATAGTTGCCCCTGCACACGGTATAATATTCTAACTTTTATAATATTCTAATTGTCCCCACTCACTAGCTATAATTATACTGTGGGGTCTCTTCAGACCCCAGAGTATAATAAGCGGAGCCCCCAGGGAGATGATCAAACATAAAAAACACTGTTAACTCATCTTCCCTGGATCCGCAGCCGCTCTGTTCTCTTCGGGCGCTTCTGCCTGTAGTCAGCGACCGCTGATTGAGTCTCAGGGGTTACGTCGCATTATTATGCGTAATGACGCCGGACGTGACCCCCGAGGCTCTGTCAGCGGTCTTTTACATCAGGCAGAAGCGCCTGAAGAGTACACAGCGGCTGCGGATCCAGGGAAAGTGAGATAACAGTGTTTTTTATGCTTGATTATCTCCCTGGGGGCTCCGCTTATTATACTCTGGAGTCTGAAGAGACCCCACAGTATAATAACAGCAGTTTCGTTTCGGCCGTGTTTGGTCCGATCGAAACTGCTGGGTGAGGACTCGGGTTGCCGTGCCAGGGAAATATGCCTCGCGTGCCACTCTTGGCACGCGTGTCAGGGGTTGCCGACCCCTGCTCTACATTGTGGTAATAAAACAAACTCTTACTGCGTTGAATAAAACTGTAAATGGCCACGATATCCCCAAGTATGCCGCTGAGGTGCCCAAATGTGCGTGGGCCGGAGGCAGTGAATCCTGCATTGTAAGTCGTTGATATTCCAGAATTTCTGGAGAGAAGGAGTTCTGTATCAGACTTCCTAGGTAGTATTCTAGGGCATTGAAAGTGAACTGTACTCCGTTACTATTCTTCATATACTTCAATTACATCTGGTTTGTGACGCTTTTTTGATATTACTTCTAACCCATACAATAAGTTAGTTTTTATTACCACACTTTAGGATATTACATGGGTGGTATATATGGGTAGTAGTTTGCCTTAGGGCCAAAATTATGTATTTTAAATTTGGTTGTCTGTGCGACAACCCCTTTTCATTTTAGATACTTTGTGTTTCATTTGTCAATTTTGGGCAAGCTCTATAGGTTATCATAACCTGTAGAATATTCTAACCTATTGATATTTACAGAGGATGACCTATATTATATTGTTATGGGTACTGATGGTAATCTCTTAGAATGGACGAGGCTAGACAGCTGATCTGCATGACATCTTGGGCGGTGTCATCCCGGAGAAGCGAGTAGACTTCATCTGGAGGAAGGACAGGGACACAATATGCTTTGTGCCTCTCTCTAGGGGCACATGAATGCAGATGAAGAATCCTCCCAGGCTTAACGTTTTCCGAGCAGTGTCAGAATAATGGATGTTGAGCACATGTCAAGCATTTGTTAATTTCTCTGTTATTTGGAGTTTATCTACCATGATCAATCTAGTAAACGAGCGCTTGGCTCCTGTGGCATGTGCCATTGAAATGGTGATTAGGCAGGCTGGCGGAGCCTTCTGCCTTCTAGTTTCCGTCTTTGCCAGGTAACCAGCTACGTATGAATAGCAATCGCTTTCCAATTAAGGGCCGGTTTACAGTTTAAATTGGTGGAAATGTATTTGGAAACTGCCACATTAACTTAATGCTTTGCGCCTAACAAAAGTCCTCGCCTCCATTTTAATTCTGCACTTAACAAGGACGAAATGAACCCAGGATAATGCGATTAGGAAGGAGATAAATACGGATACCTCCCTCTGCTCTTCTGCTTCACAATTGCAACTATAATGCCGTTTTGTCTTTTGGAGATGGACGTGACTATTTCACGATTATCGCTTTCTATTTAGTTTACACGTGAGAAAAGCAGCGGAAAAATAGTATGTTTGGGCCAAAATACTGGCGTCGGATCGCACCACTTTACTTTACCTGTATTCTCCTAACTAGTTCATACTGTATCAGAAAAGCTCAAGCTTCTTGAATGTGTGCAGGTATACAGGATGTAGAAAAGACAAGGCTGTGGATTAAGTAGACCAAACTCCGACTCCACTGTGGTTTTTTTTTTTTCTGTAATGTGTGGATGGGATTGGCCAGAATCTCATCCACTTTGCAGGTACTGTAAAACGCAGCGTTTTTTTGCCACAGCATTTTCGCAACGTGGTGACCCAACAACCTTGGTCAGTCAGAAGCAGTAAAGAGATCCTCTAATTCACAAAAATAGTGATTGAATTCCTATAAAAATATGTATTTAACGATACATATAAATAATTTGCAATATTGATATTTGTATAGTATATATATTATATGTAATTATAATATAACCCTTAGGGGGCGTTCACACTACCATTGGTGACTGTCAGTAGTGTCCGTTGCTATTGTCCGTTACAAGATTTTAGCAGCGGACACTAGCTGAACCGTCAGAAAGCCGTTAAAATTTCCATTCATTTCAATGGGTTTTTATATTGTGTTCGTTTGTGTCCGTTTACACCCAATCCGTCAGACGTCCGTTATTTTTTCGCGGACAAAAAATCCTACATGCAGGACTTTTTGTCCGTTTGAAAAAAATGGATTCTTGACGGACAGCAAGTGTCCGTTATTTTTTTAACATTGAAGTCTATGGGTAACGGACTTATAACGGACAGTCACTGATAGCCATCAGTTACTGTCCTTTATTTTCTGTCCGTTTTTTTCCTGTGCATGCTCAAAGCAGAAAAGAAAAAAAAAAACGGACAGTGTTAAAAAACGGACACTAACTGATGCTAATGTGTCCGTTTTTTTTTAACTAATCCATTGGATCAGTTAAAAAAAACGGCCACATTAACATCAGTTAGTGTCCGTTAATGTCTGTTATGATAGGTGTCCGTTTTTTTGTTTTTCTTTTTTTAACGGACACTATCAGAACGAACATCAACGGTAGTGTGAACCCTGCCTTAATCATTTTATTTTGAAACTGGAGTCAGTCTAAGTGAAAAAAGCGAATAATCAACTAAACAATAGTCTAAATGAAAGACAGAACAAAACATACACGAGAGGGGGCCTTACATTGAATTTTAACACGTGTCTAATCTAGTTGGTTTGGCAAATGTTCAGCAAATTCAGTAAATTTCTTAAATTATGATCAGAGGTGAGCAAATCTCCCAAAATTGGTTTCAGATCAGATTTGCTTGAATCAGTCGGCATACTTGAATCTGTCTGAATCAGAAATTCCCCAGTTACTTTGAGGTGACATTTAGACTTTTTTTTTTTTTCGATGCATGCCATACCTGGTTTCCAAAAGTCAGTGTAAAAAGTCTGTCAGTGACCTATAGTTAGTGGCTGGTTTACACTGGAAACTAGTTTAATCTGCTGACGCTGGTCATTGGACAGTTTTGATCATGCAGTATATATATTTATATTACTCTTGGTCATCAAGGAAACTCTTGAACTATATATATATATATATATATATATATATATATATATATATATATCATATTTCTTTTTTTCCTATAGCCTTCATTTTCAATGAATTGTCCAGAAGTCTTGGATTTTTCAGAATCTAAAGTCTTTGGAACTTTTGGACTGAATTCAGTTCATGACGAATTCTCAATTCTTCAAAAAAAACGGGTTACCCCAATACGACTTGTAGCTGCTGACATATGCCAAAGGTGTGTGTGTGTGTTTGTGTGTGTTTTTTTTTTTTTTTTTTTTTAATATGAATCCGTGTGACAAGAGCCTTATGATTGGGCCCATTGGGACAAGTACAGAGTCAACATTTTCTTATGTAGTGTGTGGTTAGGGTTAACTAGTTATTAGACTATTGGGATATTTTGGACATCCAGTACTTGTACGACTAAAGCGCTACTAGGCATTACTGCGCATTGAAGTAATTGCTTAACAGCCAGGCTCATAAGCATCTGACTGTTACCAATGAAATACCCAGTAGCCATTTAGCCAGCACATGGGCATACTTTCCCGAGGAATAGCTTTTCCAGGATAACGTTAGCAGTTAACACTTTTGTGAAATAAAGTATATTTCAGTGCATTGTTGCAGTTAGCAATGACATCTATGATCAGCTACTACTCCCTGGTGCAATTTCACGTAGAGTTTTTGAAGCTCCACTGAGTTTTATGGCTCTGACACAGCAGAGAGCCTGAGATACTACAGGTAAAGTAATCCTGTTAACTATGTGTTATAGCTCCACACAGTAGCCAGCAGCAAATCCTCATCTGATGAAACTGTTGAGATTTAGGGGTAAATCCGGCATAATGATATACTGCCTTCAGAGCCCTCTGTGGACTAATTTAGGACGCCTGGCTCGGTATATTGGGTACACTCGCTATACTTTTTGCATTAGACCATCCCTCTCTGTGGACAAAAAGCATGAATGTGGAGGATCATTACTAGTCACAGTATACTACTATTGTCCATATGATATTCTTTATATTTGTAAAAAAAAAAAAAAAAAAAGTCTAATTTTACTTTTGTTTTTAACTTTATTTTGAAAAGCATTTTTGAAACTTTCAACTGGACTTGTCAGGAGGTGACATGGGGGGTGAGGTGGGTCTACCAATGATGCCTAGTAGCATTGACCTTTCACCTTCTCGTCATTGATATTAAGACAGTATTTCTCATTTGATATGCCATAAGTGACTAATAAATTTGGATTCTGCTCATCTGAAAAAACATGGGTCTGCTGTTCAACCAGTTGATGGTTACATCCATCCGCAGACTGAATGGAAAGGTGGCCATTCAAATGCTTGCCAAATCCTTCCTGAAATCCTTACATTGTTAAACAGCTGTCTAGTCAGCCTGCGGACATGTTTTTCCGGTCTTATACAGTCTCTCTAATTGTTCACTCTCTTCAGGTGACCATATACATTACCGGTAGATTGATGGTTGGACAACTGGCGGGTAAATGGTCGCCCAGTGAGCAATTGCTCCGTCGGCACAGATATGTAAACTAGTCCATGTTGGTCATTGAAGTCATTCAGACTGACCATACATGGGTTTTCTGGATTTTGATTTTGTCAGATGTCCGATCAGTGGGGGTTCAGCATCACCTGACAGCCTCAGCCGCTGCATCAGCAGCAACACTCTGAAAAGCTTGGAACGATCATCTCTGTGTGTATTAGCTAAGCTTAGTTACCTATATATCACAGAGCTCAGCTTCTCTCAATTCATCATATAGACCTATATATCACACAGCTCAGCTTCTCTCCCTCTATCATATAAACCTATATACCACTGAGCTCAGCCTCTCCCTCTATCATATAACCTATATATCACAGAGCTCAGCTTCTCTCCCTCTATCATATAACCCTATATATATACACAGAGCTCAGCTTCTCTCCTCTATCATATAACCTATATATCACAGAGCTCAGCTTCTCTCCCTCTATCATATAACCCTATATATCACAGAGCTCAGCTTCTCTCCTCTATCATATAACCCTATATACCACACAGCTCAGCTTCTCTCCCTCTATCATATAACCCTATATATCACAGAGCTCAGCTTCTCTCAAATCATCATCTAGACCTATATATCACAGAGCTCAGCTTCGCTCCTCTATCATATAACCCTATATCACAGAGCTCAGCTTCTCTCCCTCTGTCATATAAACCTATATACCACTGAGCTCAGCCTCTCTCCCTCTATCATATAACCCTATATACCACACAGCTCAGCTTCTCTCCCTCTATCATATATCCCTATATACCACTGAGCTCAGCTTCTCTCCCTCCATCATATAAACCTATATATCACACAGCTCAGCTTCTCTCCCTCTATCATATAATCCTATATATCACAGAGCTCAGCTTCTCTATCATATAACCTATATATCACAGAGCTCAGCTTCTCTTCTCTATCATATAACCCTATATATCACAGAGCTCAGCTTCTCTCCTCTATCATATAACCTATATATCACAGAGCTCAGCTTCTCTCCTCTATCATATAACCCTATATATCACAGAGCTCAGCTTCTCTCCCTCTATCATATAATCCTATATATCACAGAGCTCAGCTTCTATCTCTGTCATATAACCCTATATATCACAGAGCTCAGCTTCTCTCCTCTATCATATAAACCTATATACCACTGAGCTCAGCCTCTCTCCCTCTATCATATAACCCTATATACCACACAGCTCAGCTTCTCTCCCTCTATCATATAACCCTATATACCACTGAGCTCAGCTTCTCTCCCTCCTCATATAAACCTATATATCACAGAGCTCAGCTTCTCTCTCTCTACCATATAACCCTATATATCACAGAGCTCAGCTTCTCTCCTCTATCATATAAACCTATATATCACACAGCTCATTTTCTCACCTCTATCATATAACCCTATATATCACAGAGCTCAGCTTCTCTCCCTCCATCATATAAACCCATATATCACAGAGCTCAGCTTCTCTCAATTCATCATTTAGACCTATATATCACAGAGTTCAGCTTCTCTCCTCTATTATATAACCCTATATATCACAGAGCTCAGCTTCTCTCCTCTATCATATAAACCTATATACCACTGAGCTCAGCCTCTCTCCCTCTATCATATAATCCTATATACCACACAGCTCAGCTTCTCTCCCTCTATCATATAACCCTATATACCACTGAGCTCAGCTTCTCTCCCTCCTCATATAACCCTATATATCACAGAGCTCAGCTTCTCTCCCTCTACCATATAACCCTATATATCACAGAGCTCAGCTTCTCTCCCTCCATCATATAAACCTATATATCACACAGCTCAGCTTCTCTCCCTCTATCATATAACCCTATATATCACAGAGCTCAGCTTCTCTCTCTATCATATAACTCTATATATCACAGAGCTCAGCTTCTCTCTCTATCATATAACCCTATATACCACACAGCTCAGCTTCTCTCCTCTATCATATAACCCTATATACCACACAGCTCAGCTTCTCTCCTCTATCATATAACCCTATATATCACAGAGCTCATCTTCTCTCCCTCCATCATATAAACCTATATATCACAGAGCTCAGCTTCTCTCTTTCTATCATATAACCCTATATATCACAGAGCGCAGCTTCTCTCCTCTATCATATAACCCTATATATCACAGAGCTCAGCTTCTCTCCTCTATCATATAACCCTATATATCACAGAGCTCAGCTTCTCTCCCTCTATCATATAACCCTATATATCACAGAGCTCAGCTTCTCACCTCTATCATATAACCCTATATATCACAGAGCTCAGCTTCTCTCCTGTATCATATAACCCCAGTATATCACAGAGCTCAGCTTCTCTCCTGTATCATATAACCCTATATATCACAGAGCTCAGCTTCTCTCCTCTATCATATAATCCTATATATCACACAGCTCAGCATTAAAGCAGCTTTGCTCCCATTGACTTCAATGGCCACTATACAGGGCACGGAGTAATCTGCTTCAGGCTCCATGCACTGTGTAGTACAGAGATTAGATGTACCCATGAACATGCTATTGGTCCCCCACCATTCAGATAAATAAAACCATCCTGGACAACTTTCTTTTTAAAGAAAGTGTAAAATGTAGTTATTTTTGCTAACCCATCATTTTTCAGCTGACATATTAGACTATGAAATCAGCTCTGTTTGGCAACGTCCTGACCATTAATCATACTGCAATGGGCCGGTCTAGTCCTAGTAACATTTATTAAGTAGCCTTCATGTTCTCCAAGACTTGTCATTTTTTTGGAAATAAATGTTGATCAGCCTTGGCCTTCTATGCAGGGCTACCTCTCTGTTAATATTATTAATACAGTACATTTGGATAGTGAGCGCGGCGTATATCCTGTTCAGCTGGTTTCACTTCCCAAGTCCCCCACTGTCCAGCCGCCATACATATTTATCTCAATACATTTCCACGCTCTGCTGCTCCTTTTGATGCGTGTCCCACACCAAGCTTGACAGAGCACTTATGCCCCCAAGAAGACAGTTCTGTACTCCTACGCACATTTGACACATGGTTATGCTAAATACTGAAACAGCATGAGGCTCATGTCATTAGCGGTAATTAACTTAATGAAAGCCACCTGGCTTTAAAAAAAAATAATTAATTGGTTGTAAATAATAAACTTAGATATAATTTATAGCTTCCGCTATTTGGTTTAGCATACAGTCCCAACAGGGATAGTTAGAAAATACTCTATGGCACGCTCGTAAAATCCTACGTCGCCTGAAATACAGGACACATAGGTCCCTTTTATAGGCTATGTCGCTACCAGGTTATTATCATCAATTTATCACCTGTATGTTGTGTTTTTATGTTTTGCTAAGCGTGGCCTAGGTCTGTTGTGTATTTAGGTTATGTATACCCGCTGTGTGTTCACATTGCTTTACGTAATGGACATGGCTTACATATAATGTTATAATTCAGCATAAATGACAAAAAAAATCAGGGCGTACTTTGATACATGCTGACATTGAGTGACATCTGCGCCCATAGCAATGCTTTATAATACTGAATGTCACCACAACACTTTTTGCAGCAGTAGCTTTCTTTCATGGTTGCCTTGCAGCCCAAGCCTTAATGTTATGGTATAGGGAGGTCTGGAAGATGTCAGCATGGGAACCATGGGCATTCGTTGTGCATTTTTATGGTCCTTTCATCTTGGAAATGTTTACATTACTCCTATACTGGGGTGTAAATTATCATTTGTCTGGTTCAGAAAACCCTTTTAAAAATTTCCTTTTTGGAAATTGTGTAAATCAAAAGAGAAGGGGCCTGTTCTGGAGCCCTACATGTCAGTGGGTTATGCAGACAGCCCATTGATTTCAGTGGGAACTGTGTAATATGTAAAAGCATTTTCCAGGATTACTGCAATTGCAGTGCAAAATCCACAGATAATTTTATCTAATTTTGCTGCAGTTTCATGGCAAGCACATTTGGGTCTTCTTAAATGGGCTGTGCTTGCCCTGTTCCCTAATGCCTCTGGTCCTGGAGTCTAGAAGAAGCAATAGGTGTGATGTCACCACATCGCGCCTCCTGTTCAAGACACTGGGAGCAGAGACAGCGACCGGATGGTGAAGCAGGGAGCGGACTGCTCCCTACTTCACCACTGTCTTCAACTCATTGCATCCAGAAGACTGCTTGGGATAGCAAATGCAAGACTGTCCTGCTGTCCCAAGGGGGCCCCGCTACCATTGACCAGTGGCCCCGTGCCAGAGACCTAGTGATAGGGCTCTAGGGCTCACAATCTACATTCCCTATATGGCACAGTGTACAGTGGCACAAAATGAGCACCACACTCAGAGTCAAGTGGTAGTCATGGTGTGCCCAGTCCTACAGTACTGACTATAGTCCCAATTGCCAGCTCAATCTCTCCGGACTTCGCCATATAAGACACCGTGTTTTTTTTTTTTTTTTTTTTTTGTTAAATACATCAGTTTTCACATAGAAAAAAACAAAAGCCAAAAGTGCAACTGTTTGTGTTCCTGTCCATTTTTTAACTTGTTTGTGCTTTTCCATACAGAAAAAAAAAAAAAAAAAAAGATTTTATTTAAAAAAAAAACAAAAAAAAAAACACTTGAAATCTGATCGTATTACACAAAACGGATCAGTTTTGTTGTGGAGTCAGGCATGGCTCATCCAGTTAGTAGAAACTGCTGCACTTTTGGGATCTGCTTTTAGTAGAAGTGTGTAATGATTCATTCAACAGAAACAAAAAAAATCCTGGTGTGAAAGTGGCTTAAATACTTATTTACTCCATGAGATAGCTATTCCGGCCCATCTTTATGTAACCGTCTGAGAAATGCATGAATAAATTGACCCTGTACACTCTGACATTGTCCTATCAGCGCTGACAGTATCAGACTGTGTAGGGATACACCCCTTTGGCAAGTAGAATGGTAAAGACCCAGTTGTCAATTTGTCCATAAATTTCTAGGAGGAAAAACATAGGAACGGTACTGAATTGTTGTTTGATGGAAAATACAAGTATCTAATAAAACTTCCGGCCCATATTCCTCTCCATTTTTCGTCCCTCCAGCTTTCTGCCATGGCTTTTGCTTGTTAAGCCCCAAGTGAATGGGGCTGATCAGTTGAGTGTTTCATCCACAAGTTCTGCGGCTGATCAGCCGCGGAATCTGCAGCACGGCAAAGCAGGACACAGTCTCCCATTGAAAACAACAATCTAGGATGGAATTTAACATTGACTTTGAGGTAGAATCAGGCTTAAAACCAACGTCCAACATGCAAATTTACTTGTGCTAAATTCACATCTGAGCTGGGCTCTCCGATGTCCGTAGACACAAACAGAGCCAGACTTTTAAAAAAGCGGTTACACGCGGACACCGTGCGGAGCACATTTATTATAATGGTGTCCGTGAGGTGTCCCATCTCTGTATGATAACCCCTATATGATTACTGAGAAGTCCTACATAGTAAGTATTCTTTCTGTTTGACCACATCGAAGATCCCAGAGGGCTTAATGTTCTTTCTGGGAATTTGACTAACTGTGGAAGCGCTCCTTTGATGTGGTCTAAGTGGTAGTTTTTTGTTTTTTTTTCCTCTACGTGCACGGAGGAATAAAAGTTGTGGAACAAGATAATTAATCCTATGTAACACCGCTGCGGCGTTTTGTTTGCAGACGGAATCGCCTCTAGAAACTAAGTAAAGGAAAGGACGAGAGAAAAGTAAAATATGCTAATGATCTTCTCTGCAGATTTATTGCTAATGTAATTTGTGCAAGTTGTGTCCGGTAGGGAAATATATCAGAAGTAATGAATTGTGCTTTAAGGTAGGGTGAGGGGCAGATATCCACAGAGGACAATTGAGCCGGTGCAGTTACAGTCGTTCTTATCGATCAGCATGAGAACTTGGAGACTGCACAGTGTGTCCCGTGTCTGCCTTTTAACACATTAGATGCTGGAGCCGAGGTTGGCTGTGCCTTGACAGACATCGCGGACTCTCTTCTGGCCAGTGAGAACAGTTAACCAGGCAGTAACATGAGAGAGAAATGAGATACAGGTTGAGAGGAAATCCCTGTTGGAGTAGCTGCTTCATTGCCAGGTGCTTGACATCGAGTTGAGTAGTGGATGGATGAAGCCTTGGAAATGACCGACTGGAAGGGAAAAGACGCCCTCCTGCTGGGAAAGTTTCTATTTTCAAAGCCCCGTCAGTTTCAGTGGGAATGTTAGAGTCCCATATGTTGCTACTGACATTGAGTTAAGCCCCCCTCCCATGCTACCCTTTAATAAGACACAGCTACCAAAGAGGTTTCCCTCACTGCTCACAAAATGAATTTCAATATGTTGCCAATGAGCTAAGCGGCATGTTCCCAACTGCTAATGGATCTGAATTTCCATCCATTATTAATAGGAAATGTACTCTGTTTTCTTTTCAGCTCCCCCCTCTTCCCCGTCCCTCCTGCTCCTTGTGTTTTACCAGCAGGACATGCCACTAATACAGCTTTGTGGGCCTGGAAAGTGAAAAAGGATCCTGCCAAAACATGAGCCTGCTGCTGTATCTGCCGGCCTCGACTTCATTTCTTGGAAGTTTTCTGCTCCTTCCTGCCTCCTCTTCATCCCATCTCTCTCTCTCCCCCCTGTTCCTTGACCTAGCCTTTGTCTGAGGTGTCCGTCTGGAACAAGTTTTGCGCACTTGTTTTCGTGTTCTCTTAGATTACAGGGCAGCGGGGCCTACCTATGAAAGTGACTAGGCTTTTGTCTCCCCCCATGCACTCCAGTAATTAACTTTGTCCATCTTTTATTTTGTTCCAGTCAATCGCAGTCCACTCTGCTGAGCATCTTCTCCCAGGAGTACCAGGTTAGAAGTTTCCTCTTTTGTGAAGCTTGACAGGTGCTTAATTGAATGATGAATGTCCCTTTATTTCTTTGTAATTGAACTGCCAGCCTGGTGATTGGTTTGGAAGATGTAAACCCCTCCACCGCCCTCCCCTCCGCATTACCCCCCTCCCCTTATCAAGCGTTGCCTGATCCTGAGTGGATGGCTGCCAAGCTTTACCCATCCATCTGTCTAATAACATCTATCCTTTGCTTATTTGGTGGACCCGTAATAAATTATGCTAAACCATTATTATTCTGACAATAATAATTTCCCTGCGTTGCACGGTTCCGTGTGCTAAATGTTTGCTGACTTGCACTGTCAGGGCTACTTTCCCTCGCTGACAGAGATTATGATAAACGACCCTCTCTTGGACTGGCAGAAGGCAAGAGAGGCAGAAAATGGAGTCATTTATCATCCTGTGACGGGTGTCACTCATATGGCAGCTCTCCAAGGAACCGTCACTGTTTTCTTTTACCTTTTTTCCCAACTCCTTACTTTCTGTGTATGTGTGCATATACATACATTATATATAGTATATATATTATATATAGTGTGTGTGTGTGTGTGTGTGTGTGTATATATATATATATATATATATATATATATATATA
This sequence comes from Leptodactylus fallax, assembly GCA_947044405.1. Taxonomy (NCBI): domain Eukaryota; kingdom Metazoa; phylum Chordata; class Amphibia; order Anura; family Leptodactylidae; genus Leptodactylus; species Leptodactylus fallax. The sequence goes on along the minus strand of CAMRHE010000130.1, from coordinate 860,882 downwards.
TATATATATATATAATATAAATTGTATTCTATATCTCTATCTATAAAATCTATTAGTGTGTTTGTGCAGTGTGTGTGTGTGTATATATAGTGTTTTACAGATGTTATAGATGTACTATATGTATATATCTATGGTTTGTAAGTGTTTTATATAGTGTGTGTGTGTGTGTGTATATATATATATATATATATATTAATCATATAATCACTTGTGTATATGTATGCATAATTATATAGTGTATTTGAGTGTAGTTTGTATGCATATGTGTATTTTATCATTTGTATGTATTGGTGTATGTGTAAAATATATTTTATGTATGTGTGTATAGATAAAGATATAGATTCTCTATTATATATAATCTCTCATATATTTATGTATCGTTTAATGTATGTATTATATGTATATATCTACGGTTTGCGTGTGTTGATTTAATTTAAAATTACTCTTAAAAACTTTTAAATAGGAAAAAGTCAAATCGAAAGGGAATTCAGAGAAATTTATGCCATTGGGGAAATTTGGCAATCGTCTTGTTGATCCTGACCACTCTTTGCCTGAGGCTGCCTTTAGAAAAGCTATTGTAATTCTGTTTGTTTGCAACCCAGTGTGGGTGCGTCTCGGGGTCTAAGACAGACGCTGTGTTTCCAGAAATTGAGATTAAAGTACCGTGTTAAATAGTACATGGCCATTTCCTAGTATTTTCAGTTATATTGAATTAAATTGGTTATCCAACTCTTTCAGAAAAAAAAAAAAAAATAGTATGTGCAGCAGCAAATGTTATAAAACTAAACACTACTTACAGTAAGTTCACATTAGTGTTTGTCTTTTATCTGTTCTTCTATTCCACCGTAGGAACAGAATTCACCAAGCAGTAAAGATGGATCTATGATAGACTGACACCATGGATCCTGAGGCACCCCCTTGACTATAATGGAGTCCATCGAGTATCCACTATGTTCTCCTTAATTTTGCCGGCTGAATAAAAGCCCTGCATGCAGGACTTTTTCATCCACAATTTTAGAAGGACTATGTGACGGAGACTCTAAAGCAGATGTGAACATAGCCTTACCTCTTCAATCCCTGCCGATCTAGCCCAGATGTTTCAGCAGTCCCCCAAACGTTTGGTTACAAGCTGATAAGAGGAGTTCGGTGGCCCTGTGTCATGACTTCCGCCACTGAGCCAGTAATGATATCAGTAGTAAGATGCATGATCCCTTAGGAAATGGTTTGGCTACAGTGGTCCACTTTTGAACAGAAACCAAGGGGACCTCTTGAGCATCTGCACTGGATCAGCAGGGGATTAAAACTGTTTCCCCAGGCAAGCGGTATTGATGATCGATCCTTAGGATACATGATCAGTATGTGATCATGGGGGTCTAACACTCAGGGTCCTTATCGATGAACTGGTTGAAGAGAATGCACCATTTGCGTAGACACAGTGGCCTCTTTATTGAATACAAAGCACAGCGGTGTACATATCATAGGGTCTGTGCTTAGTACTCCAGCTCAGCCCCATTCACTTGAATAGGACGGAGCTGCTGCACAGGAAAAAGTCCACTGCACTCATTAGCACCATGGCTCTTCAAACAGCTGATCGGTGGGTGTCTGGATAGGATAGGTCACCAGTAGGAAATTCCAATAAAATATGTAATAAAGAAAGGACAGTAGCTGGATTTATGATAGTGGAATCAGTTCTTTGTCTTTTATTTCTCTGCTTGTGGCTAAGTCTCAGAAAACACCTGTAGGCTAAAGCCCCACGTAGCAGGCCACAGGAAAAGAGCGCTGAGGGAAAAACCGCGGCAGCAATGCATCACAGTATTTCCCGCAGCGCTTTTCATAGAGTCCGCAGAGGTTTCCTGCTTCAATTTTACTTATAGGGAAACCCCTGGCTTTTCCTTAGGTATAATTGACTTGCTGCGACGGTCTGCAGCGCATATTTTTATGCTGTGTGTGGATGGGGTTCGCTAGAATACCATCCACTATACAGTGACTGTAAAACGCTGTGACCAAACAGTGGCGTTTAAACCTCATGGGGCCCTGGCCTTAGGCTGAGACCCCATGTTACAGATTTTGTTGTGGTTATTTGAGCCAAAGCCAGGAGTGAATAAAGCAGAAGGTAGAAGTACTTTGTATATAATTCCCATTCCTCTTTATGCTTTGTCTCCCCAAAAAAGCAGCAAAATCTGCAACAAAAAAAGCTTTCGTTTCCGCAATGTGACGCCTCAGCCTTAAGGTATGTTCAGCGTTTTCTGCAGAGACATTTTTGTGGCGGAATCCACCTCAAAAATCTCCCATTCATTTCCTCAGTAGCAGATTTTCTTTTCCTCTAGCTGATTCAATGAGAAGTTGCACCAAAAGTTGCTACTTATTTATTAATTTTTTTTTGTGGATTTTCCAGGCCCGTGCAGTGTGCTGGAGTAAAAAAAGTGAAAAAAAAAAACAGAAAAAAAAAAATTCCTATCCTGAATTTTTTTTTTCCAGCCTGCAAAAAACTCTAGTTTTTTTTTTCTTTTAAAATAATATTTGCTGCAGTTTTTTTTTTCACTTCAATAACCACATCAATGCTGAACCCATCTGAAATGTTACTATTGTTATAAAAACAGAAGAAAACAAAACTGTATAAAGGCTTATTGCTAAATACAGTCATATGAAAAAGTTTGGGCACCCCTATTAATCTCAATCATTTTTAGTTCTAAATATTTGGGTGTTTGCAACAGCCATTTCAATTTGATATATCTAATAACTGATGGACACAGTATATTTAGGATTGAATGGGTTTTTGTACTAACAGAAATGTGCAATATGCATTAAACAAATTTGACCGGTGAAGTATGGGCACCTCAACAGAAAAGTGACATTAATATTTAGTAGATCCTCCTTTTGCCTCTAGTGCTTCCTGTAGCTTTTAATCAGTTCCTGGATCCTGGATGAGGTATTTTTGACCATTCCTCTTTACAAAACAATTCCAGTTCAGTTAAGTTTGATGGTCGCCGGCATGGACAGCCCGCTTCAATGATCCCACAGATGTTCAATGATATTCAGGTCTGGGGATGGGATGGCCATTCCAGAACATTGTAATTGTTCCTCTGCATGATGCCTGAGTAGATTTGGATCATTGTCTTGCTGAAATATCCATCCCGGGTAACTTCAAATTCGTCACTGATTCTTGTACATTATTCTCAAGAATCTGCTGATACTGAGTTGAATCCATGCGACCCTCAACTTTAACAAGATTCCCGGTGCCGGCATTGGCCACACAGCCCAAGCATGTGGAACCTCCACCAAATTTTACAGTGGGTAGCAAGTGTTTTTCTTGGAATGCTGTGTTTTTTGGACGCCATGCATAACGCCTTTTTGTATGACCAAACAACTCAATCTTTGTTTCATCAGTCCACAGGACCTTCTTCCAAAATGAAGCTGGCTTGTCCAAATGTGCTTTTGCATACCTCAGGCGACTCTGTTTGTGGCGTGCTTTCAGAAACGGCTTCTTTCGCATCACTCTCCCATACAGCTTCTCCTTGTGCAAAGTGTGCTGTATTGTTGACCGATGCACAGTGACACCATCTGCAGCAAGATGATGCTGCAGCTCTTTGGAGGTGGTCTGTGGATTGTCCTTGACTGTTCTCACCATTCTTCTTCTCTGCCTTTCTGATATTTTTCTTGGCCTGCCACTTCTGGGCTTAACAAGAACTGTCCCTGTGGTCTTCCATTTCCTTACTATGTTCCTCACAGTGGAAACTGACAGGTTAAATCTCTGAGACAACTTTTTGTATCCTTCCCCTGAACAACTATGTTGAACAATCTTTGTTTTCAGATCATTTGAGAGTTGTTTTGAGGAGCCCATGATGCCACTCTTCAGAGGAGATTCAAATAGGAGAACAACTTGCAATTGGCCACCTTAAATACCTTTTCTCATGATTGGACACACCTGGCTATGAAGTTCAAAGCTCAGTGAGGTTACAAAACCAATTTTGTGCTTCAGTAAGTCAGTAAAAAGTAGTTAGGAGTATTCAAATCAATAAAATGATAAGGGTACCCAAATTTTTGCACCGGTCAAATTTTGGTTTAATGCATATTGCACATTTTCTGTTAGTACAATAAACCTCATTTCAATCCTGAAATATTACTGTGTCCATCAGTTATTAGATATATCAAATTGAAATGGCTGTTGCAAACACCCAAATATTTAGAACTAAAAATGATTAAGATTAATAGGGGTGCCCAAACTTTTTCATATGACTGTACTTTTTGCAGTGGTAGGGATGTTTTTTCATTACAAAAAAAAAAAAAAAAAAAGCAAACACAGACCTGAACAAATTAGTTGATGCTACTGCATATGACAAGCAACCCTCAAAACTCAGCTTGTTTTTTTTCTGTTTTGCCCAAAATCCATTTTGTCTTTTAAAGGGGTTAAAAATATGGGACAAATAACAGGATGCATCAATACAAAACACTTCCTAGTATATATCGTGTTTAAATTCAGCACTGCTTGTGTGATTTATTTTCAGGTCACTGACCACAGCTGTGACGTTTTGTTTACAAACTCACTACCCCTCCATGTGTGCACTGCAGCCAGCAAATGAAACATCACAGCAGCACGTGATCTCAGATGTGGAAGTGATTTATTACTTGTGGTTTCATTGCAGGGGAGAGTAGAGAAGGGGTACAGAAAGAGCAGGCACATGAATCATGGGAAATGTAGTTTGTCCACAAATTTCCCACATGTAAATAACAGTGATACAAGGAGCAGCAAGTAAAATAAAGTCAAGCAAAAGCTGCAGAAGGGAAAAGTGAGGGTTTAGAACTGCAGTGGATGTATTTGCAGATAATTTTAGAAACTGGATAATCCCTTTAAGGCAGACCTGTCCCAGGTCTGAAATGCTCAGTGACATACATCATCTGATAGGTGCTGTTACCCTGGTTTCTCTGTGGGTCTCTGTGTTGTATGTCATGTAGTGTTAACACCCACTTGGTTAGTATATCCTAATCCACATCAACAAGTAAAAGGGCTTACATCTTTGGAATGGCTAAAAGGACTTTTGATAAAAACAAAAAAAAACACCAAAATGCTCAGGGTGATGGCGCCAGATAATGTATGTGGTTTAGCTTTTCGGACTGGGTCACAGGGACTCTTTAACTTGGCATCCTACGCTATCTAAAAACGCCTTCTGTGAATTTGATCTCCGTCATAAAAAAATGAGAAAGGACTCCAGCACCAGGAGGCAGAGAAAAATTCTCTAAGAAAAGAAAATCTTCTTCAAATTACAGGTATCCCTCCATGCGTTTGGCTTTATAGGTGGATGGCTGCTAGTCCATATCATAACATTTGTGGAAATGTAACTGACCTTTTTTTATAATAAAATTTGGATTGTTTAAGTTTGTGTTTTATTCCCATTTTAGAAGTTTATAAAAAGGACCCATGCAAGGCATCATGTTCCCGAAACCATCGAAATGTATTACAGCAAGTAAGTTCTTAGTCTGTATGTGGTAAAAGTGATCATAGCAGATTGTGTTTAAAAAAAAAAAAAAAAAGTATTTAAATAAGGGATTGATGGGGCAATACATCAGTTTAAGGCTCCATACACACGATCGTGTGCCTTGTTAGGCTACCTTCACATTTGTTGTTTTGTTCTCCTATTTCAGTTTTATATAGGTTTACAGTTATTGGGGTCCACTGAGCTCTGTATGTAACCACTGTTTAAGCGGCCTGCCTGTCCGTTGTTCTGGCCCTCCATCTTAGACAATCCGTGCTTGTTGGATGGGTTTTTTTTTACAATAAAATGATCACAAAAAGTCCTCCTGCCAGGACCCTCGGTGGTTAGCTGTAATCTTTAGGAAAACCTAGCTGTAAGTGTTTAGTTGCAGCACCATTACAGAGGAAACGCCTCCCATCTCTCCCATTCATTTCAATGGGAGTCAGGCAGATTTTTTCAGCTAGAGGTTAAAATAAGCGTGATGACTTATCTTCAGGAGGCTTCAAAGGCTAGCGGATTTTTTTCAGTGTTTTTTTGCAAAAGTCCATTAGCCTTGCAAAAAAAACACTAAAGTGTTTCCCCTCCACCCCCCATATATTTCAAAGGGGGTTGCAAGGCGGAATCTCCCAAAAAATGGGTCCTCACACTTTTTTTTTTTTCCCCCCAAACCCCCCCCCCCCACCTTTTGCTGAAAAATCAGCTAGAATGAAATATCTGCTACTGACTCCCATTGGAATGAATGGGAGCGTTGAGGCGTTTTTTTTTTGCGGATTCCACCTGCAAAAAACTGTGTGAACATACCCTTAAACATCCACTGGTTTTACGCTAATGTTCACATTCATGCTTTTCAGCCAGGATTATGCCCAATTTCCATGTATTGCAGCCTTAAACTATGTTTTCAGTTGCCCTCTACAAGTTCTGTAGAAACCCTAATTCTAAAAACTACAGAAAAAATGATCTCATGAGTATAGGAGAAGTGTTTGGTCATAAACCCAGCCAGATATTCGTCACAGCTGCCGGTATTGCATGCTATTAGTCTTTGTCCCTTTGTTTTCTAGGTACTTGCAGGACATAGCAGTGGATCCAACAGTGCCTGCCTTACTAAACCTGGCTAATGAGGTAAGACCTTCAAAATATGTTAAAGGGGTCTTTTGGTTTTGGCAAATTAATGCTATTTTTATGTCTAATGTAAAGTTATACTTGCTGTATCAGCTCATCATTGTTCTCAAGAGCTTGTTCTTGCAGTCATTGGAAAGGAACATTTCTTTTTAAAGGGGTTGCCCATTGTGTATAAAACAGGTAATGCTTGAAAATAATAAAGTAACACTCACCAGTACAATCCACCTCCACTGCTCTGATGCTCCCAGCTGGTCTCTGATACCTACCTACAACTGATCTTGTACCGTCTAACCATGTAACTGCTGCAACCAAACATTTGCCTTAGTGGTAGTCAGCCACAGGGTCGTAATTCCTTCCCCCCCATTTGCCCTGGATCAGTAGTGGGTTACAGGGTGAGAATTCCCTGTCTTTAGAAATAAAATGTATATCCTGTAGAGTCCCTCATAACATTGAGGCCGGGGCCTCACGTGGTGTGGTGTAAACTCTGCAGTTTGGCTGTGGTGGTAATGCAGCGTTTTTTCTGTTTTACATTCCCTGCAAAGTGGATGGGATTATAGCTAATCCCATCCACACATTGCAGACTGTCTGTGAAAAGTGCTGCGGGAAAAACCGCAATGTATTTTCGATGCGCTTTTTTTACCGCAGCTTTTTTGCTGTGGCCCACTATGTAAGGCCGTTGCCTGAAGGTTCCTTTTCACAACCACAGAGGTGAATTGATACAGCTAAGATATTGGCATTTTTCACTATAAAATGGCCTTTTTTTTTTCTGAAACTGGAATAACCCTTTACGATTTTGTCACACATGAAATAAATTTACTCATATGCAAAAAACTCTCAGGGTGGGTTCACACCTGCGTTTGAGTCCGTCCGCTGCCAATCCGAATGAAAATCTCCGGGAACGGGATAGGCATCGGATACCGACAGGTTAGCTACTGCTTTAAAAACCCATTCAAATGAATGGGTTTTTAACCAATGCGCGGGTGTGCGCTTACACCCTCTGCGCTGCGAAGCCGTTTTTTTCGTCGGACACAAAGTCCTGCATGTCCGACTTTGTTTCCCGAAGAGAAAAAAGGATTCGCAGCGCAGAGGGTGTAAGCGCACACCCGCGCATTGGTTAAAAACCCATTCAAATGAATGGGTTTTTAACCAATGCGTCACTAACCTGTCGGTATCCGATGCCTATCCCGTTCCCCTAGATTTTCACTCGGATTGGAAGCGGAAGGACTCAAGCGCAGGTGTGAACCCACCCTAAGCTGAAGACCTGTCTTGTGTACCTCTAAGCAAGAATAGAGACTTTGTTGAATCCTTGTGAACTACTGTGCTGAACTTGACACTTGTGCATCAAGTACAAAAAGAAATTGACTGAAGGAGCAGACTGCACAGGTTTTGTTTGTAGTCTGTAGCCATGGAGACCCAAGAGTCTGTTTAGGAGCTGTAGACTTAAAATGGTAGGAAATTTTAGTTTGTTTTTTTTTGTTTTTTTTAAAATTAAAATATGATTGCAGAACAATTTAACATGTTTTGTGAACGCCACTTTTATCAGTACTGTCAATCCCAGAGAAGCTATGATTTATGAATCTAGGCATTTATACATAGATACTGTATATTTATATATGCACATATAAAAGCTCTTATAAGCAAGCCTGTCCTTATGCTGGTTTCACACTAGCGTTGGCCTCTCCATTGTTCTGGTCCATTGGGGGATCAGAACAATGAATAGGCGGACCACTACTCCAGCAGTCACATACGAAGTCTGACGAACCCCATTGACTATAATGGGTACCAATGGATGTCCAGTCTTTAAAATTGACACTGCCTGACAAAAATAAGTCGGACTTGAAGGACTTTTTCATCTGGCGATTTTGGATGCACACTCAGACTGCAACAGAGAGTCCGATGCGGAAGTGAACGTGCCTGTACCATGTACCTGCATGCTTGGCTAAAGCAAGTTTGCATCTTTTCTCACAAATAAAGGGAGTAAACCAACACCAGACCGCACTGGACATAGGCTATCTTCCCTACAACAAAAGGATCTGGGTAGTTGATAGCCGGCCAATTCTTTTTACCCTGACCTTTGCCAACAGTGGGCTGCACACCCATTAGATGGTTGGCCGACTTTTATCTAACATATCTGGCTAGATTTGCTAATATGGATATAGGCGCTACATTCATGTTTCCATTTCCTTTCCCAGCAGCAAAACTTTAGTCATGTATATTGTGTGCACACTCCATATATTCACACATTGTAACCCTGTTATAGATCTCTATGCAGCCCTTTCTTTCTCTATTATGTATGCTGTTTGCAGCCTTTCATATACTAAGCACATTCACTTCCATCTCATTGAGAAATGCTTTAAGCTTTTAAAGTTTCTCCTACACTGATCAAAATCTAACGCAAACGGATCGGAAGATTCTGGAAGTTTATTTTTATTGTGGTTATAAATATAGATAACACTCCTGACTTTTATTGGGTAAAGCCTACGTATATGGTGGAGGAGGTACAATATACAATATAAAACCACTATGTGGAAAGCTAAAATATTTATTTACTATAATAATATGGATACCGATGTAGTCACAGACCTGTCGGCCCCCAGAGATTGAAATCACAATGTATGTACCGTCCTGCTGTCCCTATTGCGTGGTTTAATATGGGGAAATAAAGGCAACAGACATCTCTGTTTCTGTTGTATTGTTCTTCACTTTAAAAAAAAAAAAAAAATAATAAAATGAAAAAATCATTTTTGAAAAGAATGTGGTTCTAGATTTTCTATATTGAACAGTTTTAGAATTTTACCCGAGATTTGGGTTTTATCACTCACGATATTTTAGAGAAATCTGGAGAAAAATGCAGAATAATTCCAGGTCAGAATAGAAGTATGCTGCTAAATGTGAAAAAAAAAAGTCTATTGTGTCTTCAGGTTTTAAAGCGTAACTAAGGCAGGGTTCACACTACCGTTGATGTCCGTTCTGATAGTGTCCGTTAAAAAAAAAAAAAAAAAACGGACACCTATCATAACAGACATTAACGGACACTAACTGATGTTAATGTGTCCGTTTTTTTTTAACTGATCCAATTAATGGATTAGTTAAAAAAAAACGGACACATTAGCATCAGTTAGTGTCCGGTTTTTTAACACTGTCCATTTTTTTTTTCTTCTTTTTCAGCATGCGCAGGAAAAAAAACGGACATAAAATAATGGACAGTAACTGATGGCTATCAGTTACTGTCCGTTATAAGTCCGTTACCCATAGACTTCAATGTTAAAAAAATAACGGACACTTGCTGTCCGTCAAGAATCCGTTTTTTTCAAACGGACAGAAAGTCCTGCATGTAGGATTTTTTGTCCGTGAAAAAATAACGGACTTTTGACGGATTTCGTGTAAACTGACACAAACGGACACTAACGGACACAATATAAAAACCCATTGAAATGAATGGAAATTTTAACGGATTTCTGACAGTTCAGCTAGTGTCCGATGCTAAAATCTTGTAATGGACAATAGCAACGGACACTACTGACGGTCACCAACGGAAGTGTGAACGCCCCCTAAACTTTTATTTCCTATAAAACCATAGTTCAGGTGAAGATAACAAGCTTTGTAATATACTTTATGTAAGAAAAGTGCCTGCTTCACTCATTTTGCCTGTTTTAGATCAAATTTGTACAGCAGAACTCTATGGAGTGGGGAGGAAAAGGAGAGCTCCTCAGAGACATCAGCAATATATAGATGTAGTTCTTTTTCACAACATAGCTGGGTTATCAGGAATTACTATCTAATCTTCTCCTGGCAGGATTGACTCAGAAAACAGATAACCCCTTTAACATTGATGGCCTATCCTTATGTATGTAATATGGACAGAATGAATCAGATTAGTAGTAGACAGGAGAAATGCATTCACAAAACAAAATCCCACACAACTAATGTAAATCTTTAAAAATCTATTTTTTTTAAGGTTATAAAAAAATACACAAAAAAGTAAGAAAGAAGGGGAAAAAACACAGAACCCCAGTCACAGAAAGCAAACAGCGGACAGGTAAGTATGCAGTAAACCAAAATGGTGGAAATAAATGTGGTAGTTAGACAAAAGGCTACTGTATACAGGAAGGCTATGAACAAGATGATATTGAGAAAAAAATATATAAACTAAGTCAGGGGTACACTATTTATCCCAATTTTGGTTTATGTAAATAGCCAAACCATATATTTATTTATTTATTTATTAGGCTGGCTTATATAGCGCCATCATATTCCGCAGCGCTTTACAGACATTGACAGTCACTGTCCCATATAGGGCTCACAATCTACATTCCCTATCCCTATTTGCCTAGGTGGATTCTCCATCCCTCTGACGAAACCATCTAGGCAAAACGCGTATTGGGGTTCATCAGCTAGATTTGGTCTGTATTGCTCTATTATTGTTCTATTGGTGGTTTATTTGCTGGTTACTTTGGTATCTATCCTTATACAGTATATGGTTTGGCAATTTACATTTACACTATTTATCCCAATTTTGGTTTATGTACCTCTGACTTAGTTTATATATTTTTTTCTCAATATCATCTTGTTCATAGCCTTCCTGTATACAGTAGCCTTTTGTCTTGCTACCACATTTATTTCCACCATTTTGGTTTATGTACTGCATACTTACCTGTCCTCTCTTTGCTTTCTGTGACTGGGGCTCTGTGTTTTTCTCTCCTTCTTTCTTACTTTTTTGTGTATTTTTTTATGACCTTAATAAAATGGATTTTAAGATTTACATTAGTTGTGTGGGATTTTGTTTTGTATGTTTATAATATATCCACCAACAAAGTGTGGAGTTTTTTTTTGTTTTTTTTTGAGAAATACATAGACACAGGGACTTTTCTATAGTTTAGTATATTGCAAAGTTTGTTCCCTTCACCTGCACTATTGATTTATGAAAAATAAATAAAACTTTACTTACACTTTAACTGTACTATATGGACACAACATGCCACATGTGAATTTAGCCTAAAGGTTATTTTCTGGGTTTTAAAAACTTCTTTTGTGAAAATAAGAGACTTCTTTAATATATCTACTGCTGCATGTGTGCCTCCTGACCCCACTCTACAGCTCAGTTTATAACATTTAACCATACATATGCCCCAATGTGATTCTTGACGTCAATATGAACCACATCACTGTGCTCCAGTTTGTTTGGAAAGTTATTTTCTTGCAGAAAATATCAATATTAAAAATCTGAAAACCACTGTATTTAAAATCTGATAAGATTAATGGGAAAGCCTGCAAATAGTTACTGTCCAAAATCATTATAGATGATCTGGAACTGACACATTCTTTATATTCTACATTAGATATATAGTTATACAGCGCTAATTCTGTGATAAAACAAATATCTTAGTCCAAAATTGCATACACAAACCTGCTGATCTTCATTGCAGACAATCTTGGGGAGATTTTTGGAACTGCCCTGGGCTCTGTAAATGAATACTCGCTCCTCTCAGCTGCCTCTTTGATCCCCTTCAGGCTCCCTTTAGCGTCATTTTCAGATTTACAGAAGACACATGGACCATAGGAACCTGTTGTCTGCAGATGGCTTTTTGGGGGAGATTTTTGAAGACCAGCAAAAGCAACACCGAAAAATGCACCTTATTTATGACAAGGCGCATGTCTCATAAATCAGGTGCATCTTCTGGTGGGGTTGTGTGCCTAGCTCATAGCTGGTGTAGTTTCCAGTCTTCTTTTACACTATTCAGATGAGAGATATGATATCGATATATTATTTATTTTATTATATATATATATATATTTTTTTTAACCATTTAACACGTTTAAATCAGTTTACATAGACATCAATGATAAAGGATCTGTTTTTGTTTTTTTTTATGGACACAAGTATGGTATACTATGTGGGGGCACTAAGCATTATTAAGAGGGCATTATTCTTTGAGGGGTTCTCGCCACTGGTGGGAAAGCCTGCATACCTCCCTGGTCCCATCATCTTTGATACATTCGGGGGCCCTGAGCACAGGGTAAGGGTCTCTGTTTACACAAGGTGATTACAAGAGCACAGATTATCTGCATTCAGCGTTTGCAGTACCCTCAGCGGATCCATACATGTATGATTGAATGGCACTTTGTAGTGATCAATAATATTTAACCACCAGCTCTGTTGTAGAGGTGGCAATACCAGCGCCTATTCCCATAATCTTCTCACCGCTTCATACATGAATATGTATTACTTAGAAATTGAGAGTGCTCATAACATAAAACAAGGCAATGTTTAATATTTTCGTCATGTGAAAGAAAACACGAGAAGGGCATGAATTATACAAAGAAGTTGATGTTTAGATCTAATTCTGCTTTCTGAGGTCTTATTTTTCCTACCACCATCTATACCAGTCGGCATCCTTTACACGACCCCCTCCTCCCTGCCCTGGGCCTTATTGTGTCCTCAATGTGAGCGCTGCTTAATGCATTAGGGAAATGTTGCAATAACCAGTAGCACATTATTACCTCCAAACAATCAAGCTGCCATTTTTATATGATACTTAATATTTAAATGACACCTCGCTGCATCTGCTGACGATTGATGTAACGGCGCTACTTTATGAGTCAATATATATTTAATCAGTGGAAACTGTAAAATCTGATGAGAGATGTATAACATAGTGGCAGGGTATGGTTGCAGAAGGCCAGTTAAATCTGCTGCTCTGTCCTATGATGCTGTTTTGCATGCAGCTCGATGCACTCATATATTTCTTACCTGAGCTCCTGTATATATTTGTCTGATTAGATCTCTGTACACACATGAGCCAGTACTGGAGCCGTAGACTGGGTTATTAATGTGTGCCGGGGTATACTAACAATGGAGAAAAGATGAATATGTCCAAGTGCCATAAACAGAAATGGTAATTCAGTCTTTAGTTATGTCTGCTGGGTTCCAAAAGATGTTGCGTCCTTGCTTTATTTAGTAGCCTTCCTCCCAGTGGAGAGAGGACCTCATCATATACATTATTATGGCATTCATTCTGGACATTGGCCTACTTCATGTTCTTGCATGTTTTTATTTTTCATTAGTTTTTACAAAATTGACAAACTGTTTTGCTCCATCAAATGACAGCGGTTTTAGATTTGTCACATAATGGATACCACCGTTGTCAATGGACCCCATCAACTGTTACGATGTCTGTCTGGCACTTTGCAATATTTTGTCCAATGTGTTTGCCCCCCAACAAACATAGGCGTGAACTCAGTCTTGGCCTAAAACCAAATATTTGTATTCTATGTTCACATAGCTTGCATACTAAGCATATCCATAGGACTCCATTAGTCAGATGAAAGCCCCCCCCCAAAAAATTTACAGTTGGATCCTGTGGACATCATGGTATATCTGTTCATTGAGAATACATTAAGACCTCTCCCTACTGGAGGTCAACTTTGGGAGAGCTTCACAATGAATACCTCTGATGGAGACTAAAACTAATGCACACAAATGTGTGCAATAACAGATTACAGTATCCATAAATCAAAAATCATAAAACGGATCAAGGGTTTGAAAATTTACCCTGAAAAACAGCAAGAAAAGATTTTAGCTGTCCAGTCACCTGCTGCTCCAGTGAGATGCCCTGTTCTCTACATCCCTGCAGCGATGATGATGATATCATGTACATACACATGACTGGGGCCAGTGAATGGCTGCAGTATGCTACCATCAGAGCTGAGGCCAGTGATTGGTGAAAGAGATGACATCCAAATTTGGACTCATAAAGACCTTACTAAGATATACAGTATCATCTCAATCTTGCCCTCTTCTGAATATTTTTGATGCCTTTTAACTTTGACACTTTTGTCTTGAATTTTCTGAAAAACACAACCTCTGACAATTGAGACCTTATTGCATACTTTTTCTCAAGTTTAATCCCTTCTTCCCAGTGGACCCAACTGCCCTATATTCCAAAATATTAAGCAGATGTACACTACCGTTCAAAAGTTTAGGGTCACTTAGAAATTTCCTTATTTTTGAAAGAAAAGCACAGTTTTTTTTTTCAACAAAGATAACATTAAATGAATCAGAAATACACTCTATACATTGTTAATGTGGTAAATGACTATTCTAGCTGCAAATGTCTGTTTTTTAATGCAATATCTACATAGGTGTATAGAGGCCCATTTCCAGCAACCATCACTCCAGTGTTCTAATGGTACATTGTGTTTGCTAACTGTGTAAGAAGGCTAATGGATGTTTAGAAAACCCTTGAAAATTCTTGTGCAAGTATGTTAGCGCAGCTGAAAACAGTTTTGCTGGTTAGAGAAGCTATAAAACTGACCTTCCTTTGAGCTAGTTGAGAATCTGGAGCATTACATTTGTTGGTTCGATTAAACTCTCAAAATGGCCAGAAAAAGAGAACTTTCATGTGAAACTCGACAGTCTATTCTTGTTCTTAGAAATGAAGGCTATTCCATGCGAGAAATTGCCAAGAAACTGAAGATTTCCTACAACAGTGTGTACTACTCCCTTCAGAGGACAGCACAAACAGGCTCTATCCAGAGCAGAAAGAGAAGTGGGAGGCCCCGCTGCACAACTGAGCAACAAGACAAGTACATTAGAGTCTCTAGTTTGAGAAATCGACACCTCACAGGTCCTCAACTGGCAGCTTCATTAAATAGTACTCGCAAAACGCCAGTGTCAATGTCTACAGTGAAGAGGCGACTCAGGGATGCTGGCCTTCAGGGCAGAGTGGCCAAGAAAAAGCCATATCTGAGACTGGCTAATAAAAGGAAAAGATTAATATGGGCAAAAGAACACAGACATTGGACAGAGGAAGATTGGAAAAAAGTGTTATGGACAGACGAATCGAAGTTTGAGGTGTTTGGATCACACAGAAGAACATTTGTGAGATGCAGAACAACTGAAAAGATGCTGGAAGAGTGCCTGACGCCATCTGTCAAGCATGGTGGAGGTAATGTGATGGTCTGGGGTTGCTTTGGTGTTGGTAAAGTGGGAGATTTGTACAAGGTAAAAGGGATTTTGAATAAGGAAGGCTATCACTCCATTTTGCAACGCCATGCCATACCCTGTGGACAGCGCTTGATTGGAGCCAATTTCGTCCTACAACAGGACAGTGACCCAAAGCACACCTCCAAATTATACAAGTACTATTTAGGGAAGAAGCCGGCAGCTGGTATTCTATCTGTAATGGAGTGGCCAGTGCGGTCACCAGATCTCAACCCCATTGAGCTGTTGTGGGAGCAGATTGACTGTATGGTACGCAAAAAGTGCCCATCAAGCCAATCCAACTTGTGGGAGGGGCTTCTGGAAGCATGGCGGGAAATTTCTCCAGATTACCTCAGCAAATTAACAGCTAGAATACCAAAGGTCTGCAATGCTGTAATTGCTGCAAATGGAGCATTCTTTGACGAAAGCAAAGTTTGAAGGAGAAAATTATTTCAAATAAAAATCCATTATTTCTAACCTTGTCAATGTCTTGACTATATTTTCTATTCATTTTGCAACTCATTTGATAAATAAAAGTGTGAGTATTCATGGAAAACACAAAATTGTCTTGGTGACCCCAAACTTTTGAGCGGTAGTGTAGGCTCTGCACTATCAGCATCCAATGTGCCCAAATGTGAGAGGCCACATATAAGAGTGTTCAAAATACTTTGATGGACATTTCTAGCATTAAAGTACTATTCTGGTGGTATCTTGAGCCCACTTGAATAACCCATGGAGTGCCTGAATACCCAAGTAATGGAGACTGTACATTACTGGGCAACGCCTTGCATCCTGAAGAATCCCTAGGAAGCCCTACTTAACAAAGAGATCACATATATTACCTCAGACTCTGAGATTGCTCTAGTTTATTTTTCAAAAAACCCTTGGTTTGGCAGAAAAAAAAATACCCTTAATTTCCTTGAAGTAAAGAGATGGCTGAACTGGTATCTTTTCAATAAAAAAAAAAAGTTGTTTTTGTTTTTTTTATGCACAAATGCATAAACCTACCCAATAGAGCAAGGATCTACCTCTCCCTGGTGCTTATAGGACACTAAGGAGAGGGCAGAGACTGATGGTGGCACCTTCGTGGTCTCAATGACCCAGATGAGGCTTATATTCACCAGTATCTTGTCAGTAGAACCAACTGTGGGTGAATTTTTCTCTCCTGAACCAGAAAGATGGGTTCAGACCCATAAGTGGCTCTGGACTTTTACTCAACTCGGAAAAGAAGGCGTAGATTGGCCAGCTTGTGGGTTTGAGGGGGACTTTATTTCCCTTATTCCATGGTTTCACCAAGTTAGTGTTTAATTGTCCAGATGGTCGAAACACCCATATTAATAGCAGACTCAAATTTTTCTGGTAAACTACCTTGGTCCAATATTTTGTATATCGGTCACTTTGTACCTGTTTGACCTGTTTTATTGTAATTATGTTTATGAGAATTAAAAGAAAAACCTAAGAGTTGATCATGTATTATGAATGTATCTGTGATATATTTATTTGTCTGGCTTACACATGACTTGCCGTATATCAGATCTTCAACCTCTGCAAGAGTTTTGCTTTTATTTCTTTTAATGCCACTGACTCAAGATTTCCCTGCAGTTTTGCCTAAATAACGCATAGATATAATTAGGTTGAGCAAATACCTTTTCGTGTGACAGGTTCACTTTAAGATATGATTTTCTAATTGTACTTGATGGTCGCTTTGAACGCTGCTTGTCTAGACGCTGGGAAAATAGGACTCATTAAATGTGATACTTCGTTCTCCAGCGAAATTGGTCGATGGCAAAATAAATACCTGTTCTACTTCGAAGCAGTATAGAAACAATGATGTCAGAGGCACCATTAACTCATGTACTTGCCGGAAACTGTGAAATCATTCGTGACCTGTTAGCGGTGAAGATGGGCAAACAGGTCAACGCCTGGTTGGTGACAGGTTTGACCCAGGACTATATGGAAAACAACTGCAATGAGTGATCATTTACTCCTTTCTCCGTAGAGTATAAATTGAGATGAAATGGTGGTGTGATTATTAGGCTTGAGAAGCTGTCAGGATATTCATTATACAAGTCCATGTCTCTGCTTACGAAGACGTCTTCTACGACTCAAGTGTTTGAGGACATTGATTACATTTCAGGGTGTAATTTGAGAGCGGAGTATTTTGTGCCGAATGTGTTCCAGAAGGTTATTCACATGTGGCCTCCTCTTGTCATGGACTGTTGTGTTATGTCACACTTTAGCCAGTGTCACCTCTGTCTTCAGTAATCATCATTCCAGGGCAGCAAACAGATGTACTTGGGTGCACTTGTTCACACTTGTGTAGATTTTACAGCAGCTAAAGTGTTTTGGTTTTTTTTGCATCATTTATATGCATCCTGATATTCACACAGCAGTGAGAGGACCACCATCTGTGATGTCAATATGCCCTATTAGGGCATATAGAAAGAAAGGGATTGTATTTTGTGACAATAACCACTTTAGGCTATGTTCACAAGGCAGAATTTGATGTGGTTTTAGAAAATGTATTCTGCTTGTAGTGCAACCCATATGCATGGGAATGAGGTTTCTGCAACCCTGTTCACATAGGAAAATTTCTACCTGGTTGGGGATTTTTTTTACAGCCACAAAAATAAGCGGTTTGTCACTTATTACCAGTAGAAAGCAAGGATTAGCATCACTGGATGACCTTAAGCCAGATGCGCATTTGCAGTAGACTGCAAATCCATGACACATCCACGACACATCCACAGCCAAAATCCATGGGTTATCCTTGGATCCCTGCTGTTTAAAATGCACAATTTTTTTTCTCTTAAAGAGGTTGTCCAGTTTCAGCAAATAAGTGTTGTCTGTATAAAAAAATTCTAAAATTTTCCATTTTACTTTCTGCATAAATTCCTCACGGTTTTCTAGATTTCTGCTTCCACTTTCAGTGGTTTAAAAAAAAATAAAAAATCCGTCCATGGTCATGTGATTGACAATCTATGGTCGGTCATGTCAATGAACTGTATATCACATGACCATGGGCTGATTTTTATCTATTGGAAGTAAACAAAGATTGACAGGAAGCAGAGATCTAGAAAAGTGCAAGGAATTGATACAGAAAGTATATTGAAAAATAGTGTAAATTTTTATTACACAATAATTTGCTGAAATCGGACAATTCCTGTAAAAATACCCTAAAAAAAACGTTTTCTAGTTTTAAATAAATAAAACTTAAAGGGATTTTCTGGCAGATACATGTTTTACAAACAACTTAACAAAATTTTAAAATGTTGTATCTGTTCTGATGCTTACTGGGTCATCACTGGTTTCTGCTTCCCGATTCCATCTTGATGCATGGAATGCCTGCAACGAAGGACCTTCCTCAACCAGTGATTTAGGTGATGTGACCAAAAAATAGACTGGCATAACCCTGTAGACATAAGAACAGGGGATCAAAAGGGGTGTTTTTTTTTGTTTGTTTGTTTTTTTATTGAACATGACAGACCAAAAAAACTTTTGTTCCCCTGCTGCTCCTGTTTTTATGTCTACAGGGTTATGCCAGTCTCTACTTTTTGGTCTTGTCTTACTAAGGTGCTATCTTTTTAGTGTGTGTGTGTTTTTGTTGGGGTTTTTTTTTGGCATTTTTTTGAAAAATCAAACAGAGGAACTGGAAATGGTGAAGAGTTAAAACATAAAATCTACTAGAAAGTTGCAGAAATGACTTAGTGATGGCCTATTCTAAGGAAATCCATCAATCTAATATCCAGGAAAACTGCTCTATAGTTTGTCTACATGAGATTGGACAGTCCTGTTCTGTAGTAAGTACTGAGCTATAATTAATAGTGTAGTATAGTCACATATCATTAACCTTGAGCATAGAGTAATGGGAAGAACAAGGCTGATGTGTGGGAATGTACAATTACTTATAAAGTTTAATAATTAAACATGAATAATATTTGTTTTTGCCTGCATGTCGATTCTGTTTTGTGGATTTGGTACATAAGTAACTAGCGTACCTTTTTAATCTAAGTAATAAAGTAAAAACAGTAGTGTATGAAAAGTAAAAGGCTGTGTCCATCTTTGCACTTAATGTTTATACTGTTCGAAAACATCTTAAATAAAAAATATTAGTTTTGTTTCTCCAGCTCCTATTCAGACTTATTTGTCTCCATGGTAACAGACCACACACTAACCATGTGTAGTCTTATCCTGACATCTGTCCTTCTACTTCTTGGTAGCAAAGTGTGTAGAGTGTAAGTAGGGATTAGATGAAAGGGAATATAACTGCAGGATCAGAGTGCTGGGTTAGTTAGTTTGTTTGTTATTGTGGGGAAAAATTAATTGGTGTGGTTGTGTGTGTGTGTGTGTGTGTGTTTTTTTTTTTTTTTTTAAATTTTGGAGTTGGTGGGACACAAAAATAAAAATTGGTTGCAATATTATATATAGGCACTAACTAAAAATGGCTGGCAATTGACCTGTGGGACTATTACCTTTCTTAGGGATTTCAGCCACTTTCTGAGCAACTTGTTAATGATTGTTCTATAAAGGTCGGCCTCATGGACAACATTGCTGAAAGTTAAAACAACAATTCACAGCACTTCTGAATTAATTCATTGATAATTTGTTTGACATGGACTGCTTGGGACTCCTCTAGAAACCAGTATTGCTCCTAACCCTGGATTGCTTGTTGACTTCTATTGGATGCCAGTTGTATCTGTAAATCTCACCCCCCCCTTTTTTTTTTGGTTGGTTTTGTTTTTTGTTGCTCTGATGTGTATATGTTGGATGCATAAGATGTAATATATCCTTCTTGTATTTAGTTATTTGGTTTTATTTGTATACTGTACTATTACTTGAAAATTAAATAAAAAAAAAAATATTCAGGAAAAGTGACTGGATTCTGCCATGATCTCTGGAGACTAGTCATGGTTTCCATTAACGGGATGTAGCACAAGGCAATGCAGCAGATCAGCGTTTTGACAGATATCCACCATTAGCCGACATCTTGCATGCTTGGTTTGTAACCACAGAAGCTGGCTGATAGCAGAAAATGGTTTACATCTGCCTTTGGCCTTCAAAAATATCTAGTCTATCCTTGCTTACATGGAGATGTATATAGCAAAGGCTGAATGTTCTCCTTTAAAAATGGTGACGAGAAAGAAGCTTAAGTAAATAGTTTGTGTGGTGTGGGGTGGTTTTTCATTATATAAAAAATAAAAAGTTATACAATTTTCCAATATATTTTCTGTATCAATTCCTCACTGTTTTCTAGATCTCTGCTTGCTGTCTTTCTTTCTTTTACTTCCACTGGCTAAAAATCAGTTCATGGTCATGTGAACTGTGTCCATCACTTGACCATGGACTGATTTTCATCCACTGGAAATAAAGAATGGGAGCAAGAATAGATCTAGAAAATTGTGAGGAATTGATAAAGTTGTATTGGAAAATTGACTAACTTTTCATTATACAAACATGTATTTGCTGAAACTGAAAAAACCTTTAAGGCCAAGGCCTCACGTGGCGTATACACCACGGCAAAAACCGCTGCGTTTTATAGTCACTGCAGTCTAGCGAATCCCATCCACACATTGCAGAAAATACGTGCAGAGAAAACACTGTGATTTACAAAACATCACGGTTTTGGAAATCACAACATGTCAATTATATCTATGGAAACACTGGCGGTTTCCCTATATGTATAATGAAAGCAGAAAGTCTGCAGAGGAAACCTCTATGGACTTTCTGAAAAGCACTGCAGGAAAAACCGTGATGTGTTGCCGCCGCGGTTTTTCACGCAGCCTTTTTTTTTTTTTTTTTTTTTTCTACTGCGGCCCTACGTGGGTCCTTAGCCTAAAAGATTATTCCCATCTTGGTCTTTATTGGCTGAGATGGGTATAGCCCTGTCTCTGCCTCCTGTTTCAGTAACTCTTATTAACCCCTGTGGGAGTTACAGGAACGGCATAGAACAGCGACAGTTGACTGTTTTTGTAACTCCGGACTCGGCAGGAGGAGCCACATTCCCATTTTGGCTGAGTTTGGCTGAATACCTCTTTAGGTGATTAACTAAACCTTTTATATTTGTGGCTTTGTGTTTTATCAATCTTGGTAGAGCTGCTGATAAAGCATATCTGGGAAATCCTATTTCACAACAGACTATATGCTTTCTCTCTACAGGTAAATTTTTCTCCAGCCTTGACCGCACGGATAATTCTGGAGCGATTTCTTCAGGACCTGAATGGAGTCCCGCGTAAGTCCTCATTCCTCACAAAGGAATTTTAAATCATTTCGACAATTGTAAGAGAATTTCTGCCCTCCGAATTACCCGGTTGCCTATTGCCAAAGCTAGAACTTGTGTTTTAATGAATTAAACAGTGCACAGTCAAGGGTCCAATAAAAAATAGTGGGTGAAAAAAAATCCTGCATCAAACTGGCGACCAACATAACTGATATCTTGCAGGGTCCTTCAGGATCTGTCTATCTATCATTCAATGATATGTAATATACAGTGGGGAAAAGTATTTAGTCATCCACCAATTGTGCAAGTTCTCCCACTTAAAAATATGAGGCCGGCCTGTAATTGTCATCATAGGTAGACCTCAACTATGAGAGACAATATGAGAAAACATTGTCTGATTTTTAAAGAATTTATTTGCAAATTATGGTGGAAAATAAGTATTTGGTCAATAACAAAAGTTCATCTCAATACTTTGTTATATATCCTTTGTTGGCAATGACAGAGGTCAAACGTTTTCTGTAAGTCTTCACAAGGTTGGCACACACTGTTGCTTGTATGTTGGCCCATTCCTCCATGCAGATCTCCTCTAGAGCAGTGATGTTTTGGGGCTGTCGCTGGGCAACACGGACTTTCAACTCCCCCCAAAGGTTTTCTATGGGGTTGATATCTGGAGACTGGCTAGGCCACTCCAGGACCTTGAAATGCTTCTTATGAAGCCACTCCTTCGTTGCCCTGGCGGTGTGCTTGGGATCATTGTCATGCTGAAAGACCCAGCCACGTTTCATCTTCAATGCCCTTGCTGATGGAAGGAGGTTTGCACTCAAAATCTCACGATACATGCCCCCATTCATTCTTTCATGTACACGGATCAGTCGTCCTGGTCCCTTTGCAGAGAAACAGCCCCAAAGAATGATGTTGCCCCCCCCCATGCTTCACAGTAGGTATGGTGTTCTTTGGATGCAACTCAGCATTCACTCTCCTCCAAGCACGATGAGTTGTGTTTCTACCAAACAGTTCTACTTTGGTTTCATCTGACCATATGACATTCTCCCAATACTCTTCTGGAACATCCAAATGCTCTTTAGCAAACTTCAGACGGGCCCGGATATGTACTGGCTTAAGCAGGGGGACACGTCTGGCACTGCAGGATCTGAGTCCCTGGCGGTGTAGTGTGTTACTGATGGTAGCCTTTGTTACGTTAGTCCCAGTTTTCTGCAGGTCATTCACTAGGTCCCCCCATGTGGTTCTGGGATTTTTGCTCACCGTTCTTGTGATCATTTTGACCCCACGGGGTGAGATCTTGCGTGGAGCCCCTGATCAAGGGAGGTTATCAGTGGTCTTGTATGTCTTCCATTTTCTAATTATTGCTCCCACAGTTGATTTCTTCACACCAAGCTGCTTGCCTATTGCAGATTCAGTCTTCCCAGCCTGGTGCAGGTCTACAATTTTGTTTCTGGTGTCCTTCCACAGCTCTTTGGTCTTCACCATAGTGGAGTTTGGAGTGTGACTGTTTGAGGTTGTGGACAGGTATCTTTTATACTGATAACAATGTCAAACAGGAGCCATTACTACAGGTAATGAGTGGAGGACAGAGGAGCCTCTTAAAGAAGAAGTTACAGGTCTGTGAGAGCCAGAAATCTTGCTTGTTTGTAGGTGACCAAATACTTATTTTCCACCATAATTTGCAAATAAATTCTTTAAAAATCAGACAATGTGATTTTCTGGATTTGTTTTCTCATTTTGTCTCTCATAGTTGAGGTCTACCTATGATGACAATTACAGGCCGGCCTCATCTTTGTAAGTGGGAGAACTTGCACAATTGGTGGCTGACTAAATATTTTTTTCCCCACTGTATCTTTTTTTTTTTTTTGGTTCCTTTATCGAAACAGAAAAATGTAAATCCAGACTGAGATGTGAACATGTCTTAGCCCCAGCAATAACAAGACAGGGTTCCTGTGTCATCCTTTTCAGTGTATTGGCAGCCTCGGGTTTTGACCCTAACTTTTAAAGGGAATGTGTCTTCAGAAAACCTGTTTAAACATATTTTGGTAGTGATTTTAATTTTTCATCTTATCATCTATACTTAGAAAAAAAAAAATCCTAAAAACTTGCAATTTTGGCTCTTGCCACCAAGCCTAAAATAGTGTCTCTTCCTGTTTTCTGGAGATGGACAATGAGACATACACAGTGGTCTGGAGCAGAAACCCTGTTCATTTCTGTGAGAGAGTTTTTCGGCATGCTCTATGACCTGTGCAGAAAGGAGAGTAGATAACACGTGAAATCCTCTTCCTTCATCCACCTTCATGGCTAACACACCTTCTGCCGTGGTGTTTGTTGCTGGAGCATGGTCCAGTTGAGAAATAACTATGCCTCTCCTTACTGCAGCCCTAACCCACGTGGTTGAACATAGTATTAGGTGCTACCTCCTGTTTCTCACAGTCACAGGAGGGGGTGTGGACACAGCAGGTGGTGCCTGAGCAAAGGACCTTATGGAATATAGTATTTATACATCATGGTTGTGGTCATCAGTGTGCTAAGTGAGGTGGCCACTTCAACAAATAACCTACAGAAAATAGGAAGTGTCAGCATATTTAGCTTGGCTAGAGTCAGAACTGCAGGGTTGTTGGGATGTGTGTTTGTATTTTTTATTTTTTTTAATTATAACATGGAAAATTAAAAAAAAAAAAAATAGTTTTAAAACTTGATTTGAAAAATAGGATATTTTGTGGTGACACCAGATTTCGTCCCGTAACTACTCAGATGTTCTGATCGCTATTGATCACAGTATCTGAGGGGTTAAGCTGCCAGTATTTTCCGACTCTAGAAGCTAGTCCTGGGTCCTAGCTATGTAATACAACTGTGATCTGAAAGTCATGCTGCAGACATAGCTCCTGTGTCTGTGGCATGACAGCACCGTACTATTACGACGCTCAGCGTTACTTATATGCTTAGTATGACGTAATGGTATGTGTGGTGCTGAGCAGGAAGGCGTTTTAAATGACTTGGTGTATTATGATAGGTCCTCTTTAAATATCTTGTCTAAGAATGACCTCAGTTCATACGCCCAGTTATAGCACATGAACGTCATAGAGGCCAGCTCAGAACCCCTCTTTGGGTTTGAGTAGGGAGCCGCTAAGAGTGTCTCCTACTCTGGCAGTCCTTTCTGCCCATGTGTTACTTTAGTGGTAATCCACTCAAATGGCCGCCATCTATTACTATGGCTGAACTATCCTCGACAATAACTGCTTGCTGGAGGTTCCAGCTGCAAATTCCAGTTTCTATCTTTGAGGAAGCGTTTGACTGCATGCAACAACCCTTTTAACTTGCCAATGAAATGTTTAGCCGTCTAATTCTAATTGTGACTTTCCTGTGCTTATTTTTCTATATAGCAGCAACGTATTCTTTGTACTCCTTTCTGTGAGGTTCTTGAGTTTGTTATCATCTACCCCTTTATATACACTATATTGGACTGTGTATGGCCTACCTAAAACCACTTGTTTTGCAGCATCATGTTTAGAGAAGTTAGTAGATGTTTGGGGCTGACCTTAAGGCCCCATGCACACAAGCGTGTGCTTCCACTGTGGGGCCGTGTTTGCAACAGAATGCACTTGGATGACACTCGGAGTGACATGCAAGTGCTATCAAAGCGCATTCTGTTTATTAACATCTATGGGGGCTTGCGATCCAATCTGTTCCGATGATGTGGAGCAGGATAGGACCTGCTCTATAATCATCCATGTCATTGGAATGGACTGGATCAGAAGTCCCATAGATGTGAATGCATAACAGAATGCACTTGGATGACTCTGATTCTCCGAGTGTCATCTGAGTGCATTCTGCTGCAAACATGGCCCCATATCAGAAGCTGACTCGGTCATGTGCATGGACTCTTATGTGACCTGTGGGGGGTCAAACAAATCGCAACATGGAACACTTACATGTGTCATTGTGGACCAAGGATGCTCACTTTTTTTTTTTTTCTTCCTGATAGTAACTGTTCAATAAAGATGCACTAGAGACACACAAGCTTTACTGCAAGATGTCTCTTAAAAACCACAGAGAAGGGACAATCAGTATGATACACAGGCATAAATAGTAACTAATCACTGGATACTTCTATGGGAACCACAAGTAGACTAAAGAAATGGTCCCCAGGTCTTCATCCTTGAATTCAGGTTTTTAATTCAGTCCCATTGCCATTTCAGCCTGGATGTGAACATACCCTAACAAAATGTCAACACTGCAACAAGTCTGTTGGTGAAATTTCTTCCCTCCTAGATATTCCACCATCAGCTGTGATGGTTTTATTGAAAAGTAGAAGTGTTCAGTAACTCAGCCACAAAGAGTGGGCAGACCATGTAAAGTTACAGGCATAGAAGTCGCCAATGCTTTGCTGACCCAGTAACTGCAGAGTCCCAAACCTCCTCCTGGCATTAAAATCAGCACAAAAACTGTACACCAGGAGCTTCATGGCATGGGTTTCCATGGCCGAGCAGCTGCATACAAGCTTTACATCACTGAGCGCAATGCTAAGTATTGGATGGAGTGGTGTAAAGTGCAGTGCTGCCACTGGACTCTGGAGCAGTGCAAACGTGTTCTGGGGAGTGACGCTTCTGTATCTGGCTGTCTAATAGACTAGTCTCGATTTGGTATATGCAAGACAACGTTACCTACCTAAATCCGTTGTCCCAACTGTACAGTGTGGTGAAGGAGGGATAATGTGGGGTAGTCTTATCAGGGGTTGGCCTACGCTCTTTAGTTCCGGTAAAGGGAAATCTTAATGCTTCAGTATATCAAGACATTTTGGACAATTGTATGCTTCTAGCTTTGTGGGAACAGTTTGGATAAGACCCTTTTCTGTTCCAGCATGACCAAGGTCCATAAAGGCATTGTTGGGTGCTTTTTCTATGGAAGAAGCTGACTGGCTCACACACAACCCTGACCTCAACTCTACTGAACACCATTGGGATAAACTAAAACGGATATTGCAAACAAGGCCCTCTTGTCCAATGTCAGCGCCTGATCTCACAAATGCTCTTCTGGATAAATTGGCAAAAATTCCCTCAGACTCCCTCAAAAATCTTGTTTTGTATTTACAATTATGTTTGCTATGGGTACACTTCATGCGTAATGACCCTTCTAATAACCATACACTTCATTAATTTACCTATCTTAATACGGTTATGTTCACACAGAAATTTTTGCAAGAGGAATCCGCTTTAAAAAAAAAACAAAAAGAAAAACCTGCTTCCAACTCTCCCATTCATTTAAATGGAAGTAAGGAAGATTTGTTTTCCTCTAGCTGATTTTTCACCTGGAGGGGGAAAAAAATCCTCACAACCTATCATCAAGCAGATTCCGCCTGGCAAAACCCATTAAAGTGAATGTGAGGGAGAAAAAAAGTTAGCCTTTTTGTATTGGAACAGTTTTTGCAAAATCCGCCGCCCAAAACCACTAGTGTTTTTTTTCTGTCTCCATCCATTCCCCTCCCCCCTCATAGGTGAAAAATCAGCTAGAGGAAACTAGCTTCCTGACTCCCAATGAAATGAATGGGAGAGTTGGGAGGAGTTTCTTGAGGCGGATTCTGCCTCCAAAAATTGTGTGAGCCATCCTTAGAATTGTAAATATTTCTGCTATGCTTGTAACGTTAAGATACCAAAATGTTGCAAGGGATTTCTAAGATTAGGGAAAAAAAGTATCTGCCTCTTGTAGCAAAAGTGTCTTGTCTTTAGGCTTTGCCTTGTATTTTAGGTCAGTCCAACTGTGGCGCATGCGCAGAGTTAGATTTGCTGTTCACTGCATCCTCCTGGCCAATAAAAAAACTTTTTATTCCATTATGATAATTAGATGTCAGTACTATTCACTGCAAGTGCTCCAGGTTCCTAACACCTCTTATGCCCTGGTTGACTGTGACACCCTTTCCTGTGTCATTGTGCTCGCCGCAACGCATGAGACCTTTTTCTGACAGCAAGGAGTGTACAGGGCATGTGCCTGCCAGAAAGTGAACGGTGCATGTGTAAAACTGGGAAGGCCCATGGCTCTGGAAAGGCTGGAGCTATTAATCAGGGCTCAGGGGAAGGTGTTAAGCAGCGCTATGAAGCGAGGCCCAGAGCACTTGCCAAGAATGGAACCTCCCTGGTGACACTTGCCACCTACTTAGCATAATGAAATGGGCATTTCTGGTCTCTGAGAGTCCCTTGGTAGTTCTGGGTGATTCCAGGCTCCTTTTTTATTTGTATAATTCCATTTTTTTTTTTTTTGGCTTACATATTATATAGTGGGTAATAGAGGTTTAACTTGAAGCTCCATGACCCAATGCAAAATATGTATTGGGGCCCCCACTTGCCATGTGTTGTCAATAATACTGGTGTCTTCTCATGTTGGCTCCAGGGCCTTGTGACGATTGCCACCTCTGCACCCCCTATAGCTACGCCTCTGCGTGGTTATCTATCTGTACACCCTTGTTTTGCTAAATTCTTTGCATTGGATCATTTATCTTTACTATGTACTATGCTATTTTATGCTTTTGAATTCTATTTCTCAGGAGCAATCCTAATATATATATATATATTTTTTTTTTACCAATGGAAATATTTCTGGATACCATTGGCTACCACCATTGAGTACATGTAGTTATCCCCCCCCCCCTTCCGGAAGAGTATCCTCCCATAACCCCACAACCCGCCTGTCACCACAGATAAAAACCTCTTGCCCATTAAACGCCTTTGTTCTGCTTGCGAATCCCTTTTGCTTATGTTGTCCTTCCGCCCTGGAAACCTCCTCCTGCTCAGTAACACCGGGTTCCTCGTGAGAGGGTAGGAGGAAATACTCTGCTGCTACTAATAATAATAATAAAAAAAAAAAACCCTAAAATGAGAGGAGATGAAAAGAGCAGCGCTTCAGGAGGAGGCTCAAACTTAAATTAATTTGCCACTGAAAAAATACATTTTGTTATTTTCTCCGTGTCAACTGCATGATTAAAACTGGCTGTTAAGTGAGCTCAGGGGATCTTCTCGTAAAAGATTTATGAGTAATGTTCAGTGCAATATTCAAAGTGAGCCATGAATATCAGGGTAATTGCTCTCTCTGCTGCTTCTTTTACTAGGCACGAGTTTGTCAACTACGCCATAAATATTTGCCTAGTCTGGTGAAAAAAAAAAAAAGACACTTCCATCGCCTGCGTTTTTTATTACCTGGTGTTATGTTTACCTTTTGAGTCCCGCCTTTAGGCACATAGGTAATCTAACAATAAAGAAGAAAGGCAGCAAATATTTCTTTGTGGGTTTCATCTTTCCTGTTTCTTTTTTTTTTTTTCCTTTTTATAATTCCGCACGCTTTTAGAGCTCCATTGTGCGCGCTATGGCATGCACGCTTAAACCTGGCTCGTCTGTACAGTACATCAGTAGGAGCACTATGCTTAGCACTTTGCTTTTTATAGGCGGCTAAATTTTGCTTTTGTAGCAAGGAGATTTAAGAGACACGTTGCCTTTAGAAAGGTCTTTTTTTTTCCAGATTTTTAAAAAAAATCTACCTATCTGTTTGATACGGACAGTTTTTAGCAAATATTTTACCACCAAATAAATTCCCAATTACTAAATTGATTCATATTTAGTTTAATATTTTGGGAATAACAGAAGTGTGGTTTTACATGAGACTGCAGGTTAGGCTCTGTTCACATCTGCATTGTTTTAGATGGCTGTGCTGAATCTGGCGCCGGACAAACCCAATATAATGAGGTCAATCGGGTTCCATCAGGATGTCCATTTTACCTAAATAAAAAAAGTGCAGCATGCTTTGCGCTATATATATATATATATATATATTTTTTTTTTTTTTTTACATAATTTGTAACGAAGGCTACTAACTAAGCCTCCAATGCGGATATGAACGCAGCCTTTTCCTACTACACCGTAACGCAGAGAATTGTGCATTAACAAGGCAGCTTTAATAATAAAATGACAAGTTCAACACTGCTACATCTCTGTTTTATGCATACAAGTGCTTCTTATTTTTATTAAAAGGCAGATCCGAGGTATAGGAATTAACCCACCAGTCTAGGTTCTGTGAAAGCACCCACATATATTTAGGGTGGCTCCTAGCCGTTTAATGCTAGTGCGTTTTGCATTCTTTTTTTAAGGACCTGGAAATGTAGCATTTTATACCCAGCATGCTGAAACGCGCCGACGCTTTGTGAGCAAATCACATGATGTCAGAACAGCACGGCTTTAGATTTAATCAAGAAAGAGATTAAAGTGAATGTGTCTCCACTCCCTCCCTCCCTCCCTCTCCACAAGTCTGCCGCAGCATAGCCATTTGTCAACGTCAGGCGGTCTGATTGCTTTGGACCTACTTCTATCCGACTCCCCGTCAGCCAGCACAAGGGCAAAGCAGGCAGATTAGCCTGTATCATACCCAGTAAAGCAAAATTCATTGAGTGGGGTAATTGTAAAGTTAATAGACTGACCGTAAATGTGAGATCTATTAATATATTTCTTTTTCTATTAAATAGTGCTCTCCTTTTTATTTTTGTGTATATTTTTTTTTCGAGCTGAGACTCCTCCATGAAAGTATCAATCTTCTTTACACTTCATTTGATTTCTCTGAGTTACATTTGATCTTTCAGGTGATGATATAAAATATGTCCCCTTGGACAGATTTTGATGTCTGTGCATCAGGGTGAGCAAGTCAGTGCATTGATCAGGATTTTATCTGTTTTGCTTCTTAATTAGATGTAATTTTATCATTTTTGGGAAGGTCTGAGAGTGACAAAGGACTAGAGACCTAGTTTCTGCTCCTTACTTCTCTGCAAGATAGTAATTTTGCTATTTACACATATCTATTAGGCCGAGTATTCTTACCACACCTGCACATTGTGGGCAGGGTTATCAGATATAGTATTAAATCCTGTTCTAAAGAGCATCTCTCTCCATGGAAGACTCTCCTCCAGTCTGTCCATGCATTACACAGACTGCCATTGCATTAAAAGGTCATCATGTAATGCTTCATTTCTCCTGTGGTGGTGCTGTAAATTGAAAACTTGCTGATAGCTGGTATCCAGGAAATATGGCTGCTCGAGATACTAGACCATGTTATTTCTTTAATACTATGTTTGACCAGGTGCATGCTCTCGACCAGGTCTCATCTCCAGTACTAAAACTGCAGTTACCTTTTTATGTGTGTAGAGATAATAAAGTATTGTCTAGTTTCTTTTAATGGTTAGAATGTTTTTGGTCCTTTAGTAGTATTCAGGATGGGATGGTACTGCTTCTTCGCCAGTCAGTTTAGGCTAAAGCCCCATGTTGCGGAAAAGTAGTTTGTTTTTTTGTTGTTTTTTTGCAGATTTTGCTTGCTATCTATTTCCCATTCCTGTTGAAGCCGCTCTTGGTAACCACCAGCGTAGTCCTACTCAGTTGGTTAGGATCATACATTTTTATATTTATAATAAAGATAAAAAATTTTTAAGTGTTCTTTCAGGCAAACCTTACATTATTTCAGGACACAGACTTTTTACCACTTTTTTTTTTTTTTTTTGCAACATAGGGCCGTAGGGAAGTAAACTGTCTTTCTAGAGCCACCTATAGGTTACAACTTTGTGAGGACTTATTCAAACGTTCCTCATTTTTTACGGATGGCATACCGATCCTTTAATTTTAATGTATTCATTCACACGTTCATATTATTTTTTTCCCTTCTTGGACCTGTAGGGGAGAAGAGAAAAATGTCTTTTTGTCCTGGATGTGGGTTCATCATGGATACATTACGCCAATTGAAGTCTCTGGGTCTGTGAAAAAAACGGCATCCATCTGCCATCCTTTGTCTTTGGGGGGGGGGGGAAAAAAGACATTGAAAAACAGAAATATTTTAGAAAAAGGATGATCAGTTTTTCATGTCAACCTCGGCCACCACATGACTCAGATATAAGAAGGGTTGTGTGCTGTCCGTGATTTTCATAGTCTTCACATATCCTCAAAATGCCTAACCTTTTAAAGAGCCTTGGGAGACTGGTTTGGAGTGATGCTCCATTTGCTATTTGGGGTTCTTGCCCCTCATCTGTATAGAACCGGCTAGTGGTTGGCTGGATGATCGCCATTTTGATGTAACTCTGAAATGTCACCACTGGTGTTACATACTCCATACCAACAGACCGACTTGGTCTAGTTCACTTGAACTCAATTCCATTAAAGGTACCATGTAGTTTGTTATCCATTGCAGAAGGTCCATGTAGTTGGTTGTCAAGTGACCAGATATGCCATGTATGGACATGTGACCTTACAATAACACTTTAGCTTGCTTGGTACCTAGTTTAAATCGGGTACTAAAAATGTGCTAGGTACTTTGAGGTACCGAGGTGAATTGAGACGATCCACTACCATACAGTGGAAAAGGGACTGTTTCCAAGACTGTATTATATAAGAGATGGACCAAAGGGTATCTTCTTGACACTTTGCTGAAAATAAGCCAAATAGGGTAGCGTTTTCTTTTGCAGTAGCTTTGTTTCGAGTATTGTAACACCCATCATTGTCACCCACATAGCCCAGGCCTCGGATAACAAAAGCCTTTAATAGAATGGCCCAATAATATCCTTCCCCATTCTCACCATTTCAATAATTTCTATTTCAACTTCTGCACAGATTCCTAATAATAATTAAACACAATGCAATTAAAATGATGAATGTCTTTCCTCTCGGTGCTTGCTCAGCAATGTGTAGACCGTATCTGTCCCAATTATGTAGCTGCTAAAAGCAGAAGTGGCAGTGCAGGCTGTATTTCCAGGAGTTTAGTTTCAGCACCCAGCCTTGGTATTTCTCTCCCTAGAGATGACATTTGCTGCTTACTTTACAGTTTGCTCTTTTTTGTAGGTTGATGAGCTCTCATGTGCTCTTCTGGCTTATATTATACACTACACGTACAATTAATACATCGCAACAACAAATGTGCAAGTATATACATATAGACACGTACGTATGTCTATATATTTCCTTGTATATGAATGTATGGGCACGTGAATAGTTACAAGTCATTACTACAATGGTCAATTAATGTGTGAAAGTGATTATGTACTTTATTGGATGTGACACATATTGAACATGTTGTAAGGGGCTACAGATCAATACTGGAAAGAAAACATTGGCTCTTAAGAGGTTTTCCCATCTTGGACATTTATAGTACATTCCATAGATGTCCTGCATTTAGGACCCACACCAGTCTCATGAATAAGGGCCCCCGGCCCCCTGACTTTTCATCACTGTGAATGAAGGACTGTGCATGTGTGGCTCTATCCATTCCCTTTTTATGGGTGTTCCAGAAATAGCATAGCAAATGTCTTTTGATGTGCCATAAATAAGAATACTTCTTGAAAGACGTGTACAGTACTTTGCAAAAGTAGGTGTGGGGAAATTGCTGCAAAGTAAGAATGCTTTCAGATGTGTTAATGGTTTTTTTTTTTGTCAATTAACAACAAAATGAAGTATCTGAAGAAAAGAGAAATCTAAATCCTATCAATATTTGTTGTGACCGCCCTTTGGAGGTAGAATCTTGTAAGAGATGATATGGCCACCACAAAGCCCTGATCTCATCATCATCCAGTCTGTCTGGGATTACATGAAGAGACAGAAGGACTGGAGCAAGCCTACATCCACAGAAGATCTGTGCTTAGTTCTCCAAGATGTCTGGAACAACCTCCCTGCTGAGTTCCTTCAAAAACTGTCAACACCTGAAGAATTGATGGAAGGCAAAGGGCGGTCACACCAAATATTGGCGGGATTAAGATTTCTCTTTTGTTCAGTCACTTCATTGTCATCTTTGACAAAAGTAAACTACTTCTGAAAGCATTCTTGGTAGCAATTTTTCCACACTAGCCTAAAACTTTTGCCCAGTACTGTACATTGCTTTACATTAGTCTAAACACATCCTTTACTTATGAAAATCAAAACCTATAATTATAGCTCAGTTTTTCCATTTGATATCATAATTTCTTCACTTATCTTCATACATTATAAAATTCCAGAAGCTTAAAGCCACCTCTAGGTGCTGCTTACGGAAGACTATTTGTTTGTGATTCCGTCTCGATAGCTCCTCATATGGCTTTGAGCAGCATTTATTTATCAGGTAACTTTATGCCTGTGTAGTCAGTGTCGTCTTTCCATTATTGTTACATACAACATGGTCTGTAGATCACAATTCTAGCCAAGTAGTGAGAGCGCAGTCATCTATCGTGACGTCTTAGTAAATAATTGTATTCCACATAATATAACAATAATAATAATTTGAGCTTTTTTGTCTTTAAACTGGGTTTAACCATTCCTTGGTTATTCCTCCTAGAAATTTATGAATAACTTTTACAATTGGGTGTTAGCATTTTCTTGTCAAAGGGGTGTGTTCTTTTGCAGGCTGACACTACACTACTGGCATTACTGATTGGACAATATCAGATGGTGCAGGGACTGGTAACACCCAGCTGTCAATGTATTCTTAAAGGGGTTTTCCCATTAACATAACCATATTTAAAAGTGTAGACAATTTAAAAGTTAAATATTTTTGTGTATTTCTCTAATCATCTTAGTGCTGACAGTCTTTTGTCTTTATCAATTGCTACTGGATACAACCATGAAAGCAGGAACTTTCTATACACTGAAACTCAGCCATGATTTCCTTACTGTGGCTGGGTTATCTTCTCATACATGTAGTGCCCCTGTCTGATAACCTGTCCATAATAACGAAATTTTGGCTGGGTTTCTGGAAAATGCGAGACCATAGACAATTCTTACATGGCCACATCCATTGGCCACTGAAAAATGTAGAAAATGTTTAGAACTCTGCCAAATTTGTAATTTAGATCTGCAAAAATATTTAACTTTTAACGGTCTGCAAATCTGAATATGGTTATGATCATGGGAAAAACAGAAGAATGGTGCAATGCTGAATTATATGAAAAGATGCTCCAGAATTATTTAATGGGAATACAAGTATTTACTATAGCAGGCATTTTAGGAGACTAATAAAACTATAAGTAAAGTAAAGACACATTTATAATTTTCAGATAAAATTGAAGGTATACAAATGGATGGTTTTCCCTAAATCACCTTGGAGCTACTGATGCTTCATTGCATAATAATCCCCCGAGCTGACAGCCCCCTGTATTAGTTCAGCCTGCCTTAATAGGGCCTATTGAAAGGGATTGTATAATTCATATAACCCCTTCAAGGCCGACAAAACTCAGCTCTGATTAATATTTTATCCTTACAGAGTAAATAAAATAAAGCGTGTAGTCTGTGAGTGTAGGCGATTACTAGATCAATACACAATTAAAGTGGTTTTATTCTGAATAGAGCCATGGAGTCAGATTTGTGTACACATCTAGACTGTGGTAGCGGCCATATGTATCTGTGATTCTGGGCAGTGCAATATAGTGCAAGTAAGGGGTGTGATCTGCGGAGGATCGTATGTGCAATGTAGTGAAGTGTTGGCTTACAATTTCTAAATTGCACATAGCGCCCCCATGTGCCAGAAGTTTTTATCTCCGATCTACCAAGCAGCTTGTTTGCCAAACTGGACACACAAATATGGATGAATTCATATGGCTTGGCTTCCTAAGCTGTGGAAACCTGACATAAAAGAAAATAAAAACTTTGTGAATCTTTGCTGTTATCAAAGGAACTTATTTACTTGCAGTGTATTTTCTAATCATTATGTGTATCTGACTGTCTTGCAATGCTAAAAATGGGTGGGGGGTTATTTTACTCCCATTGAGAATGTAGCCATGGTGGACGCAGACAGGACTTCCATTCATTTCAATGGTAGCATCGGAGATGTGCTGTCTTTCTGGCCCTTACATTAAAATGAATGAAGCACGGGAGTGTATGCGTCCACCGCAGCTCCATTCTTAGTGAGAATAAAACAGCCCCCTGTTCTTGGGATCGGTGGAGGTCTTCCACCAGTCAACAGTTTATCCATTTTTGTGGCTTAACTCCTATAATCTATACATTCTTGCGCAGAACATTACTACATGGAATGGGCATAGTTATCACTGCATGTGCTTTTTGCACCACCAATCCTTTAAAGGTTTTTGTTACTTCAGAATTGATGACTTATCCTTAGGATAGGCCATTAGTATTAGGTTGATGGTGGTCTGACTCTTGCTGCCCCTCCAAACAGCTGATTGGCAGGGGTGCCATCAACTTCATTGTTAACCTGGCACAGCTCGGTACTTTTAGTAGTGATTGACCTGGTATTAGTGTTGCCTGTGAGAGCAGTTTTATCCCATTTAAGTGAATAAGACTGAGCTGTAATACCAGACGCAGCCAGAACTAAGTGTATGGAGCTGTGTCTGACAAACAGTGAAGCAGAGCTGAGCCATGGTCCTTTCAAACTCCTGATCGGTGGGATGATTCAGACCCCCACCAATATAATACTGATGGCTTGTCCTAAGAATAGGTCATCAATTTCAAAGTATTGGATAACCCCTTTAAATCTGTATGGGACGTTCGCCAATAATCTGATGTTTAATGACCTGATGAGAATTTAGATTATAATATATTTTGAAGACTGCTTCCTCATTGGTTCTGCCAAATGGAATTGGGTCAAAATTAAACTTTTTTTTTTTTTTTTTACTTTGGGGTTTCATATAAAGGAGCTGACCAGAATGAAATCTATATCAGTGGGAAACATTCTATAACAAGTCACATATCTCGATCTAAAGTTCTGCTCCCTTTGGATTTTAGGAGTCCAGTGGATGGTCTTAGTCAGTCACTGTCTACATTCCTCTAATGTGTGTGTCTTTCAGTTAGTGTAGGGCCGATTGCCTGGCTTCCACATCTGTATCTTAGGACCGCCCACTGGACTTCAAAACCAAAATTAGCAAAGTTTTAGATAAGTAAATAACACCTTTGGACTTAATATCTTTCTCAAACTATATATCAATCTGTACAGCTCTGCCCTGTCCTACCTGCAGATTAAACTGCATTTTCTACATGTCTGGTATATAGTTTTAAGTTCTAGCAGTATAGGTCAAGGCTTCACACTTTGGGCACACACGGTACATTTGTCTATAGTGACCTCACACGCTCCTCACGTATCCTTCTAGTAAAACTACAGTAAATCTGCCACCAAGTTATGTATTCTGAAAATTCTAAATAACATTGAAAGTTCTTGAAGCGACTAGAAATGTGTCCGCCACCTACAGCGGCATACTTTATTAGATTGCTTTCTATAATTAATAGCTTATTCTGTAGGCTCCATGTTTGATTTCTGCCATGCCATTTCCTCACTCCATTCAAGCTGGTATCAAGATTTAACCCACTAGTCCCTCCCCTGGCACCATCCATCACTCTGTCACTTAACGGCAGGGTGGGTCGGAGTAGGACTCTTGTTACTCCACTAGGATGTGCACTGAAACCGCTTCATATATGCTAAATGCCTCTTTATTTTATTTTTTGAGTAATGAGTCAGGAGCAGTTCATTAGCTTCTGGGGACAAAAAGACAAGTGCAGCGAGGAGCAGAGCAGCCTCTAATTTGACAAGTAACACTCATTTTTCAGCTCTGTGCTTGGCTGCGGTATTGTGTTCGGATGTAGGTACAGTTAAAATGCGAGTTTGTTTAAATATAGCACCTTAGAAATTATTCCAAATACACGAAGACTGATCAGAGGGTCATATTGGGTGGCAGTGCTGCTGTCTTAAATATAAGGTTAAATGGTCCCTAACCTTTCACCAAACTTTGCATAAATCAATAGTGCAAGTGAACATAAGACAGTTTGTAAAATATCTTAGAGAAAAATGCTTCTTTCCATTATCAGTCTCTTTTTCTGCTCCTCCTCTTAAACTGACATTGAATTCTGAAATCTCCCATAAATCCGTCTTGGTCTCAAGATGGACTGGAGCTTACAGAAGCATCAAATTATAGCTCACAATATAAATCTTGAGAAACTGACAGACTAATGCAGCTAAATAGTAAGTTTTCTATCTCACCCAAAGTGCTTTTTTTTTCATATCCAGTAAGTTTCTGTAACGTCATATGATGCTGCATCTAAGTGAGTTAGAGAGCAGAATGATTTGCTTTGGCAGCCACTGCAATGTCAGTGATGAGCTAAGGCCAGCTGCCATCCCTTGAATAGCCTTCAACAATCCTAGATTTGTTTTTTGTAACTAAAGTTCTAACCATCTACTTTGAGTGCTACATATAGTAAGGATAAGTATATTAGTGCAATTTTAACTTTATAGACGTTGGAATTATAAAAAGTTTGAACATTGTCAATGAAGGGCACATATAATAAACTAACTTGGCGTTAAAGGGTTGTCCCATATTAGAGAGCAACACTAACTGCAGTAAATACATGGTCCATAGGCAGGACTGGTGCTGTATATTGAAATTTGCATGACTTCTTAAATTTGTCACCCCTTTCAAAATGAGTAGCTACAATGTAATGTTATTGAATAACTTTATTGTGACTATATGTGCTTCTCTCTGCTCTTGTGATGCACATGATATTTGGTGTATGAACAGGAGGTTAGGCGTTGCAAGTCTGATAGTTTTGATCCGGCGCGGGCCCGGATAGATCTGCATTGTGAGTTTGACCTCCTCTACATACAGGCAACACTGTGTGCATCAGATGAGAACATGTCAGTGCTCCAGAGGGGATCACATAACTTGACAATAAAGCTGCCAGTAAGTTATTGCATACATTACACTACAAACACATTTGTTTCTTACCATCGATCATATAGAGCTATGGTAAGAAATAGATCTACCAAGATCTTATAGCTGTGGATCCCACCTCTGGTACATGCACCATTCTCAAGAATGTTTACCGTTTTTGCAACTCCTATGGAAATAAATGGAGAGAGATGTATAGGCGCAGACTCCTTTCCTTTCCAGCAGCCCTGGGGTTCCCCAAACATTGTTAGTGTGGGTCCCAGAGGTGGGAATACCATAAATACCTGAGATAGGAATTCCCCTTTAAATTAGTTGATTTATCTCAGGATACAAGTAATATACACCCAATTTCTGAGCCGTAATCTCAGTTCTTTGGTCTGTGATGGAAGGGCTTTAATTACTTTCAGCACCACCACAGATATTCATTGGTAAAGCGTTTCACAACCTTTTCAGACTCGGGGAACCCCTGGAAAAAAAACATTTCCGAGGGGCACCTCTACTGAAAATTTTTACCAAAAGACAATTAAATGTCCTAAGGATGTAGAGAATTTTGCATGAAGACATGTGGTCGTCTTCCCAACCAGTGTTGCGGCCTACATGCAGTTTTCTAAGGCACCCCTGTTCGCTGGTGTAGAGTATAGAGTTGTCTAGTCTAAGTACATTATTGTCTCTAAGTCATTTTACAATTACACCACCTTCTTCATTGGTAGTCTTGGGCCCTCAAGGTTTTTGTAGTCACTTGCGTTAGTTATCTTGGCATTCCTTAAATCTAAACCACTGCCTGAAACAGTAAGATAAAGCCCACTAAAGAATTATGATAAATATACATCATGCTCTCTTCCCACATTTGCAGGAATTGGTGAGCAAGACACAGCATGGGGATGTGATACATCAAGAAAAGGCTTGTGCGCCAAAGATCCTCCACATTATCACCCATCTAGATGGTATAAATGGGTAGATAACTACCCCCATTGTTGTAGATTTGCCATAGAATCAGTGGTGATGAGCAGAACCGCTTGTCAATTTTGGTGCTGACCCCTCCATCCCCTTCTTGTGGTTGAAATGTGCTGATAATGTTAATGTAGAGAATCCGCAGTGTATCCGGTAAGTGTGCCCATGGACTTACTTGTAGGAATGAGTTAAATTGTGCAGTGTGTAAAGCTGTGTGCAACACATAGCTGTGAGCACACAGGTCTTTGCGATGATCCCCTTTGCCAGGTGAGCAGTAGCAGGTGGAAGGGGATTAGTTCTGCCAGAATAGCTTCCCCCCTCCTGTGTCTGTCGCCTCCTGGAGCAGCACAAGGGAAAAATATCAGCACTTTTTATTTTTAGTGGGAAGATAAATTTAAAAGGAGTAAATTGGAAAATCAAATGAGGGCTGTGGAAGCCGGGGAGATTTGCAGAGCTGTCTCCCGGCGTTTGAATGAGCCATTCATCATCCCTTAGAAGTAGTCAATTCCTCTAGTATCTGTAAATGTTTTCAGATATTAGCCAATTTATATGCTCTGAGATTCATCATGGAAAATCAGCTTTACCGATGCGCATTATCTCCATCGGAGATGAAGTTTGATGTATGGGCATCTTTGGAACTCAATGAGATGTGCGTTCAGAGAGAGGAAAAAAATAAAGGGGAGGAAAAGAGGAAAAAAAAAAAAAACGTTTTTAATTAATAAACAAATTTGCTCAGGAGCTCATCAGTGTCAGAAACAATAAGGAGCGTCGTTCATTACTGTTTATTGCGTTCCACCCTCGACAAATGTTGCCTTCTAATGAGATTTTGTTTCCTTTTCCCCCCTTTTTTTTTAATTTGGTTAATGGCATTCTCGGAAGAGAAAATGCAAATTTATCCTGAATGAAAAATAAAATTGACTTCAAACTTCACGTTTCTGGAATCAGAGGAAGATTTCTCAGAAGGCGCACTTGTTGTGCGGACACAATGACAACAGGGTCAGCGGAGGTTTCCGATCTACAGGACCCTCCCATGAAGAATGGACATTGAGTTTTGATTGATTCCCTTGGCTCTCACGTTACATCTTTTTAACTCACGTCCGCTGTAATAGATTTCCTGTAAACTTATTAAGTTGGCTATTTAATATGTGCAGACAATGCTAATAATGAAGAATAACGGGAACACACTGATATCTGGAGTAAGTCTGCTCTATTCAGCCATGTTGGCAGGATATTTGTAATGTATCTATTGATATATTGTAGGTCATTTTATTAAGTCCTTTGCAGTTTTAAAGGGAATGTACAACATATATTTAACTAAATGAAACCAGATATTGATAAATATTTTATTTTTTGAATATAGATTTTTTATTTTTTCACTTCTGTTCTCTGTACTTCACTATGGCAGTAGCTATCTTAACAGCATTGACAGAGATGCTTTACAGCAGGCACATGAACCTTAGGAGCGTGTAGACTGGGGAGGTTTATTGATTGCTATGTGATAATGTTGTGGGCATGCTCTGTGACCTGTGCAGATGTTGTTGTTCAAGAGGTGGGCTGTGACCATTATTATAAATAATGCAACCTATTTTATCTGTATAACTGTTAATTTCCATTGTAATCCTACCTGTGATGAAAATGAAATGACTGCTGAAAAGTGATCTTTACATAGCAGGAAATCAGTCTATTATGATGCTCAATGGTCACTGTGAAAACTTCAAAAGGTGCCTGAGCTTTCATGAAAAGTAGAAATATATTCCTGGTCCTGTTGGGCAGTCTGATTTCTAGCTGCATAAGCGTCCTTACATGGTGTACTATTAGTTTTTCGGCTGATAACAGCCCCATTATGGCTGCAGCACATTTTACATTTTTCTCAGGCTGGGGGTGTATACGGTATACAGCAGTCTGCCCTGCTCCCCTATCCATTACTGCTACCACTATTGCTGCTGCTGCTGCTACTACTGGTTTTACATGTAAGTCTGCCAGGAGGAACTATAAAATGGTAAACAAATAGCTGAGAAGAGCCCAAATGGAAGATCCAGGGACACTGGACTGCAAATGCATGGCATGATGCAGATCTATGACACTTAAAGCCAAATCTATAAGCACAGTCAGGAAAGTTGCTTGCTGTCTAATAAATAACACAAGCAGCCAGAAGTAGATACACATACAGAAGTAGGCTTTTATTATATTGTAAGCTGTAAGAAGCTTACAGTCCAGTGTACAGAGAAAGCTGTTGCAGATGTGTGTGGAGGCTCTGAGGAATACCAGCACCTCCCCTCTTCACTTCACTGTTTTGAAGAGAAACCAAACCCTCCCCCTCCGCTCAGTGTGAACCTGTTTTTACAGTGATAACTAGGGATGTTCGCTGGTAACAGGGAGTGATCAGCAAATTGATTAGAAAGGAGACACCTAGTGGCCGGAACCCTAGAGTTCTAGAGTTTTTTTTTACTGTAGAAAATAGCCACATTTTTAAATGGTGTATTTTTGTCTAGAATCACATTCTCTAGTAAACGAGTCTGTTTGAAAAGTTAATGCCCATTTAAAAGTATAGATAATCAAAAACACCAACATTTTAAAAATGTGTTACGTTTGACATACATTATACCTTTGCTGAATACCTAGATAGGGTCATTCTTTCAACTATTAATTGAAAGGGGCTGATGCCAGGGTGTCCTGCTACTTAGACTCCTAGTGATATCAACTGTAATCTATGGGTCATTCCCTTTCCCTAGATGTTGTTGCTCAATTGCACCACTTACACCACAGAAGGGTGCTAATTTTTGAAATACTAGCCCTGCTTGTCTACCAGCGATGGCCTGGCCTAATTCAAACTCTCAAAGTGCAGCTATTTTGCGCTGTGGCCTCATCCCTAATGTGCATTCACTCTGAAACTTGCTCACACCACTTCGGTGCCAATAGTCTAATTTCCACAAATGGAGGCTCCCAAAGGGCTCGTGTCTCTAAATGGTATAGCAGCCATTCTACGTGTGTATTATATGTTTTACACGGCATACAATCCCTGATACGTTCTAGTGACCACTAACAAGTAACTTGATATCATGTATTGCAATATAATCAGTAGCAACCGTGTGACAAATAAGAATGATGTGGTATATAGTTTCCGCAATATAAAGACTGTCAAATAATGTCTTCTTCAGTAGAAAGCACCACTTATATGGTCTAAATGAACTACTAAACAATAGTAGGTTTAAGCTGGTCAGGTACTAAACTTATAGTATTGGTGGAATTCCTTGACCTTATTATCCAAAGTTAGCCTGTTAAATCTCCGAGGTACTATGGCATCCAGGGCTTGACTTGCCTAGCCTGCAGTGTGACTTTACTACTAACGTCGACAACAAAGCTACAAAGCTAGATGTTCCAAAAAGCTGATTTGGAAATGGGAAAATGGCTTTAGCTGATCATGGACATTTATTATGTGGTTCACTTGCGAGTTTGGTAGATCATTTTCTATGACTTCAATATAAACCTATTCCACTCCATCCATTCAAATAGATACAGTATATAAGGCTATCTCACATCAGAATAAAATCCAACACAGTTGCATTCCTCTGAGACTTGCATTTGGAGAGTCTGCCAGAGTGCCTTCATAAATATTAGACTTTTGCATGAACCCACCAAAATTTGTGTGTTTGGCCACTTGAAACTGATGTGTGCGCTCAGTTTTAGAAATATCTTAGGCTTTCAGATGTCTTTGGTTAATGAAACATCTGCTCATCTGGGTCAATGCCAAAGAAAACAAATTAGGAGAACACCTTGCAGCTACAATACTGGTACCTAAAGGATCTAATTGCTGAGGCGCAGGAAGATGTGGGTAGAGTCCTTATGAAACCTTCAACAGCTGGCCATTGGTTGGAGAGAAGGTGCATTGGTGCACACTGGCCTTTTATAAACTGAGCATCAGAACGAGTCTGCAGCAGACCGAGGAGAGGAAGGAGGGCGACATTGGGAACATAGGCCACTAGCCTGAGTGCATTGGTGCAGTGTAGGACACCGTGCATGGTGGCCCCAAGGTCTGGACACAGGGACAGGACACTGAGAACAGAAGTCCCAAGATAGAAGATGAATTGTAAATATTTTCAAGGACTTCACCATGATAACGGAATTAAAACTTTCTTCATAGTCATGCATGCAGGTTACAGAAAAGCCCTAACAATTGTATGTTTGACTGACTTGGCCTTTGATTTTATGAGCCATGTAAAATTATGGAACGATTTCCGAAAATACGAGTTTCATAGCATTGTTCTCACGAGAAACATTTACAATGATCAACAACCAGAGTCAAGACAGAAGCCTGAAATACAAATTTGTCCCAGAATCTTAAGAACCTTCATACTATCCCTTACTGTTTCATTCTTTTATGAAATATTTATCAAAAGGATCAGGGCTAAATGGTAATGAGCGGTGGAAGGAGCATCAGGAACTTTCACTCTGAAACTGGTGAAGACCTAAAGACTAGTAAAGCAAACGTTTGAGTAAAATGAAAAGGTTGTGCTTTAGATCTATCTTAAATTTGAATCGCTGGAGTTCTGGGTTCGAATCCTGCCAAGGACAACATCTGCAAGGAGTTTGTATGTTCTCCCCGTTTTTGCATGGGTTTCCTCCAGGTACTCCGGTTTCCTCCCACACTCCAAAGACATAATGATAGGGAATGTAGATTGAGCCCTATGACTGTCAATGTCTGTAAAGCGCTGTGGAATATGATGGTGCTATATTAGTAAGCATAATAAATAAATTTTAATGAACATTAACGTGTCAATTTTTTTTTTTTTTTTTGTGCTGCTCTATCAGAGTACAATATGATAGTGGGAGAGAAGCTAAGATCTTTGTATAGGTTTATATGATTTAGAGCACGTTCTCTGCGTAAAAGCAGAGGAAATCCTGACTGGACTCCTAGAAGAGAAAGTGAGAGTCCAGCATACCCCACCCACAGACAGGATTCTGCACTGGATTCACAGCAGCACTGCTCAGTACTGCTGTATACTATCCTCTATGCTGCTGCATTTGAATCTATGTAAGGGAATGATGAGATGCTTGATCTGACCTTCTGTATGTGTACTGTGTATGGAAGACTACATAGTTCCTGAGTGGATGGAAGTTAACTGCTGAGTTCAGGGAAAACCCATAACTAGAGGGGAAAACTGGTGATAAATGCAGGATGCAAACCGTATACTGGACACAAAAGTAATTTTTCATGTACTCACACTGATTCTGAAACCTCACCTGTAATGGAAAATACACTTTAAGGCTGTGACCCCACATTACAGAAAAGCTGGGTTTTTTTTTTTGCAGTTTTTGCAGCGTTTTTTTTTGAGCCAAAGCCAAGGGGATGACTTTAACAGCAATGGAAAATACATCGGAAGTGCTCATACCTAGCCTTACTGCTAAATTCCCTCCAGGCTTTGGATCAAAACGACAGAAAAATCTGCAACTTAAAAAGCGGCTTTTCTGCAACGTGGGGACTCAGCCTAAATGTTCAGAGGTATTGAGTGTAACATTTTCTGTATAATTCTTTACATGTAAAATAACATTCTATCA
Organism: Leptodactylus fallax; assembly: GCA_947044405.1. Lineage (NCBI taxonomy): Eukaryota > Metazoa > Chordata > Amphibia > Anura > Leptodactylidae > Leptodactylus > Leptodactylus fallax. The sequence continues at coordinate 815,934 of CAMRHE010000130.1, read as the reverse complement.
TTTAGCTGTACAACTCTTAAATCAATAAGCATAATAATGTGAATAATTTCATAATTTACTCAAAGCAACATGGATGTTTGATGTGAAGAAAGCTGGAGTTAGCAGAGGGTGAATGAACATATGCATATGTATGTACACAAAGATTACACTGGTGATTATGTATAATTTATATTGAGAGGTAAAGTAATATTGCTTATTACCCCCGCTCCGTAGGTAGTTTATTTCCATAAGTCTCCGCAGGAGATATTTTACATCTTCAGTTGACACCTGGCAGGGACTGCCTTCGCTGTGTATGTTTGCCAGATCCAGGTGCAGGTCCTATTTACATCCCACCGTGCTCCTTCTTGCTTCAAATAATCCAGCTCCTGTGGTTTGTCATCAGTACCGTACAGGTCAGAGAGAACACCACAATTTATATGTACAGGTGGTGCGCTATATTTTCAGTTTTATTTTATGTGAGCCGAAAATGGAAAGAGATGATGAATAGATTGTTAGCTGAGCTGCGGAGGGTATTATGTAATGCAGATGCTAGAAACCATTATATAGTGTCATCATATCATGTCAGTAAATCCTACGTAACAATACAATGCTCACTTTATTATAGAAGCAAAATATTTCTGCATTCCGTTCTCAGACAGTTTAAAGGGAAGGTTCACTTGAGGCGCGTCCCAATAGTAGTAGTAAACCTGAAGTTAGAGTAGTAGCCACAGTTTAGTAAATATCTTTTGTTTACTTAGGTATTGACAATTTTCTAGCAATTTTCAGCAGCCGTTTGCGCAAGTGAAAACAGGAAGTGCAGCCATGTTGGTTGTTATCTTTTAAATTATGTGTAAATGACAGGGTCAGCACTGTCAGCTATTTATGAAGGAGTCGGAGTTTGTGGTTTTGGCCTACTAACTTTACCACCCTGGCTTCTATGATTGAACTGGAAAAAGAAATAACCTGAAGGAAGTGTCATCCGATTATTAAATAGGCTAGGTTATCAATATCCAATTGCTGTGGGTCCAACACCTAGGACTCCACCAAAAAACTGGTATCGTTTCACAGGCTTGTGATGTCACATGGCATGTTTGCTGCTTGGTCCAATTTAAGTGAATGAGGCTGAGCTGAAATACCAAGAACAGCCTATATAGTGTATGACACTTGGTAAACTGTTCAATCAAAGGATAGGGTTTCATAGATATCTCAGGAAAAATGTAAAATATAACTTTTATTAATCGCAAAGATAGAATAATAAAGACAGAACAACTAATGAACCATCAGAATGAGGGACATATATATACTTATATAGTCGGTTGTATCAATTAGATGTACATACAACCATTTCTACTTTACTCAATTCAACACAGAGGTATATATTCTCAGTGTAAATAAAAGTGTCCTATTATAGAATGGGCTCTGGACTCCTGTAGTACTGACCATCTCCTCTATTCAGTAAGAGGAAATAAATCGAGGCAGAGTACTCCTGCTAAAACAGATAATATGCTCTTACGAGTTTGAGTCATCAGAGATGCCAAGGCATTAGGAAATTCCGACCAAGAATTTAATGGGAGTAAGTATATACTGTGTATATATATATATATATATATCTCATACATACATAACCAGTGCCACCACCAGAGTATTTCACTGCACTGGGGGTGAGACTGGGTACTCCCTTAAGGTCTAATGTCCTAGGCTAAAAAATGATGACAGATGCTACCCTCACAAATCAGAGCTGATCTCTGCCCAGGTTTTTTTCCAAAATAAATCGGGACATGTCTCTGCCCAGATGTAGTACTGTATTATAGAGACAGCCTCCGGGCAAAATTTGCACACAAATAGCTGATATTGCGTGCTAGCCCACAAAGTGCTACTCAAAATTATACTGACAGACTCCGGATCCTCAATCACACACACAGTCAGCATTGTGTGCTATAGACCGGAGCACTGCCAATAACACGATCGGTGTTCACCCCCGCTGGAGTGCGCTCTTAAAAGAGCGTCAAGCCGATATCTCGCTACTGGCTCCAGAGAACATCTAATCTGAACACTTAGTATGAGGGACAGATCTAACATCATATAAGTAAAGTTAAAATAACAAACTCCCTATACATAGTTCACTAGTACCCTGAATGGTGCTAGATCATCAGGGCAAACAAGCATAATGACCTCTCAGTCTGAGAGGTAAGAGGCAGTGGGTGGATACCGACCATCTTATTGGCAGTGCTCCGGTGTATAGCACATAATGCTGACACTGTGTGTAATTGAGGATCCGGAGTCTGTCAGTATGTCAGTATAATTTTGAGCAGCACTTTGTGGGCTAGCACGCAATATCATCTATTTGTGTGCAAATTTTGCCCGGAGGCTGTCTCTATAATATACTACTTTATCTGGGCAGAGACATGTCCCGATTTATTTTGGAAAAACCTGGGCAGAGATAAGCTCTGATTTGTGAGGGTAGCATCAGTCATCATTTTTTAGCCTAGGACATTAGACCTTAAGGGAGTACCCAGCCTGACCCCCAGTGCAGTGAAATACTCTGGTGGTGGCACTGGTTACGTATGTATGATATATATATATATATATATATATACACATATATATATATATATATATATATATATACTCCATTTAATTCTTGGTCGGAATTTCCTAGTGCCTTGGCATCTCTGATGACTAAATCATCTGTTTTAGTGGAGTACTCACTTATTGCCTCTGCCTCGATTTATTTCCTCTTACTGAATAGAGGGGATGGTCAGTGTTACAGGATTCCAGAGTCCATTTTATAATAGGACACTTTTCACCTGAGAATATACAGTATACCTCTGTTTTGCATTGAATAGAGCAAAGCAGAAATGGTTGTATGTACATCTAATGGATGTAACCGACTAAGTATATATGTCCCTCATTCTGATGGTTCATTATCTGTTCTCAGTCTCGTCCCCTTTTCTGCCTTTATTTTATCTTTGTGATTAATAAAAATTTAATATTTTACATTTTTCCTGAGATATCTATGATACCCTATCCTTTGAACTATTTATGACCTGATAGTGGTGACCACAGGTTTGACTTCCCTTTAATAAATAAAACTGGTCTTTTTAAGCACTTGGTAAACTGGGAAGAGGCCACAATTCTTGTCTGCTGCAAGAAACTTTTAATGTCTCCGGACAACCCCTTTAATAAGATATATTATAAAGTTTTTTTTTTTTTTGTGTATTTGTATTTTTATTTTATTTTATTTAACTATTTATATTAACTTGGGCCTTAGTTACTTGATGCAGGAAAAGGGGGGTTATTGGGTTCTTCCTGCGGTTGGTATTGGCCCCAATATGATCTATTCCTATGCTGTGACACTATGATGTACAGTACAGGGATAGTATAAGAAACACTGGTTGAAGAGAGAGGGGAAAAAAAGGGGTATCTCCCCGCTATGAATCGTCATTTTAGTTTCACATCAAAACAGGAGCTTTGGCATTAAATTCAGATGGACCTATCACAGAAGAGCCACCACTGCTTCTGAAATCAGTAGAATCCTTTTTGGTGCTAAATTCAAATAGACGAATCTCAGGAGAGCCGTTGAGGCCATTGAATTCAATGGGGACAGCGGCTCTTATGTTATAGCTGGACTGCCGCTGGTAATGGCGGTGGTCCCGCTATGATATATTCATGTGGAATTGGTGGCAATAAAAAAAAAGTAATGGAACTGCTGTCCCGTTATCAGTGGCTCTTCTGTGATTGGACCATATGCATTTAGTGCCAGAGAATCTGCTTTGTTGATGCATTCAAATGGGCCAATCACAGAAGACCCAATGTTCGCTATTGATTTCGACAGCAGCAGTGGCTCTTCTGTGATTTGAATTTTGCGCAAAACATCTTTGGTGCTAAATTCTAATGGCCAAAGCGTGTGTGGTGGTTGTGTGTGTGTGTGTGTGTGTGTGTGTTTTTTTTTAATCTTCTGCCACCGATGTTATTTACTATCATAGTAGTACAGGGTGGGCCATAAGTATGGATACACCCAGATACCATTGTTTTTCTTGTGCAATTCTCCATGTGTTTGATGTGTCACATGACCCACCTCCACATGTACTAATAAGCCACAAACGGTAAGGTGATATCAGCAACCACTTCCATTTTATCTGGGTGTATCCATACTTATGGCCCACCCTGTAGTGGTGGTGGTCCCACTATCACAGAAGAGCCACTGCCCCTGTTGAATTCAAAAGCAGCAGCGGTTTTCCTGTGCCTCGTCCATTTTGAATTTAGCACCAAAGTGGGTGCTTTAGAGCTACATTAAAGTGGCAACAGTGGCTCTTCTGTGATTGGCCCATCTGCATTTGTAAGCCCTGCTACTGTATATTGTGATCCAGTGGTTCAGATCTGCAGAGTGCTCACAAATGCAGCTAGCCCTTGCACTCACTAAGGGTCACAGAGGAATTTTTGAGGCAGATTCCGCTACAAAAATCTGGCTGCAAAAAACTCTCACTCCCCCTACCATTCATTTCATAGGTCCTGACCCTTCTTTCTTCTCTCTCTATCTTTAGGCATATACTGCCTTGCAACGCCCATTGAAGTGATAGAACAAAAAAAGAAGCGGTGCAACTACAGAAAATGGTTGCAAAGTAGGGTAGAATGCAAAGGAATCTGGGTAAGCTCTTGCGAGCAGGGCCCTCAGTCCCAGTGTGTGAATTGACTATTTCTTTGTAATGTATCTTTTTTGTCAGTACTTGAACCCTACAAGTTGTACAGTGCTTGGAATATGTTGGCGCTATATAAATAAAAATTATTATTATTATTAAGTGGAGAATTCTGGCACTTGACATGGAAAAAAAAGTCTCTTCATACCCGGAAGTCCAGTGGCAGTGCAGCCAGTTATTTATAACAGTGCTGAGGCCCCCAGTTGCCAAAACACTGCTTTTTTTTTTTTTTTTTTTTTTTTTATATAAAGCCAAAGCCAGGAATGGGAAAAATATAGGAAGCTCTTATACTTCTCCCTTCTGCTCAATCCACTCCTGGCTTTGTCAAAAAAATTAAAAAACGCAACAAAATTTGCAACAAAAAAAAAGCTATTAACCTGTACTATTCATTTATAAAAAGTTGTTTATAACTGGAGGTTCGCTTTAAAATGTTAACCTGTTGCTTGGGAAGGGTTTAACCCTGTCCCAGCTGCACCTGTAGCTGTACTGAGAGAGCAGGGTTAGTAGTTAGTGTACCACAACTTGGCATAGCATGGTTTATTTATGTTATAATCACTATGTGATATGGTCATGTCACTTTTATTGGTCCAGGTCATCGGGTGGCCAGTGTTCTGGTACTTTCTGGACTCTATATTTCAGAGGGACTCCTTACATGTGGAACAAAGTGCCTGTGAGTTATCTTGCAGGAGAAGTTGTTTGTTGCCCTCTCGTGGTGCTGCTCATTGATGTCAGGTGTTTTTCAGGTTACCTAGGCTGGGATTGTCTTCCTTTTTAAGGGTCTGTTCTTCTGCTCTAGGAGTATGGGCAGGCCTGGAGGATAACTCGCAGTTTAATCAACTTCAGAGCGCATTGGACAGCTTACGGCTAAGGCCCCATGTAGAGGGCCGCAGCGATAAACCGCTGTGGGAAAATCCGTGTTGGAAATGAATTGCTTTTTTTCCTGCAGCACTTTTCAAAAAGTCCACAGAGGTTTCCCCTGCAGACTATCTGCTTCCATTATACCTATGGGAAAACTGCCAGCATTTCTGTAGATATAATTTACATGCTACGATTTCCAAAACCGCAATAGTTTTGGAAATCACAATATTTCCGCTGTGCATATTATTCTGCACTGTGTCACTTTGCAGTGACTGTAGAACGCCGCAGCATTTACACCACGTGAGGCCCTGGTTTAAAGGGGTTGTCCGGGCTTTTTTTTTTTATATCCTATCCTCAGAATAGGCCATAAATATATGATCAATAGGCGGCTGACACCTGGCCCCCGGACCGATGTGTTAAGTACATAGCTGCTTCCAGATCCTGTCCAGCACACAATACGGGGCTGGAAGCGGATGGCTCCATCCACTGTATAGTGGCCTGGCGCCTTCAATGCCAATGGGATTTGAGCTGGAGTGAAGGTATCGGACCATTATATAGTGGCGGAGCAGACTTCTTCCAGCCCTGTATTGTGTACTGGACAGAGGATCTGTCCAGGGGCCAGATGTCGGCCCCCTACCTATCATATATACAGTGTCTTGCAAAAATATTCATACTCCTTGAACTTCTTCACATTTTGTCACCATACAGCCACAAACTTAAATGTATTTTGTTGAGATTTTAAATGATAGACCAACACAAAGTATCAGATAATTGTGAAGTGGAATGAAAATGATACATGGCTTTCAAAATTTTAATCAAATAAAAATGTGAAAAGTGTGACGTGCAAAAGTATTCAGCCCCCGTACTCTGATACTCCTAAATAAAATCCAGTGCAATCAATTGCCTTCAGAAGTCACTTAGTTAATAAAGTCCAGCTGTAATTTAGTCTCAGTATAAGTACACCTGTTCTGTGAAGGCCTCAGTGGTTTGTTAGAGAACACTAGTGAACAAACAGCATCATGAAGACCAAGGAACTCATTAGACAAGTCAGAGATGAAGTTGTGGAGACGTTTAAAGCAGGATTAGGTTATACAAACATATCCCAAGCTTTGAGCATTCCAAGGAGCACTGTTCAATCCATCATCCAAAAATTATTAGAAAAAGTATTCTACAACTGCAAACCTACCAAGACATGGCCGTCCACCTAAACAGATCAAGCAGGAGAGCACTAGTCAGAGAAGCAGCAAAGAGGCCCATGGTCACTCTGGAGGAGCTGCAGAAATCCATTGCTGACATGGGGGAATCTGTCCACAGGACAACTATAAGTCATGTACTCCACAAATCTGGCCTTTATGGAAAAGTGTCAAGAAGAAAACCATTGTTGAAAGAAAAACATAAGTGCAGTTTGCCACAAGTCATATAGGAAACAAACACTGCAAAAATGGAAGAAGGTTCTCTGGTCAGATGAGACCAAATTTGAACTTTTTGGCCTAAATGCAAAGCTCTGTGTGGTGGAAAAGTAACACTGCTTATCACCCTAAACACACCATCTCCACTGTGATACATGGTGGTGGCAGCCTCATGCTGTGGGGAGGCTTTTCTTCAACAGGGACAAGGAAGCTGGTTAAAGTTGATGGGAAGATGGATGGAGCTAAATACAGTGCAATCCTGGAAGAAAACCTGTTGGAGGCTGCAAAAGACTTGAGACTGGGAAGGAGATTCACCTTCCAGCAAGACAATGACCCTAAACATACAGCCAGAGCTACAGTAGAATGGTTTAGATCAAAGAATATTCATGTGTTATAATGGCCCAGTCAAAATCCAGACTTAAATCCCATTGCGCAAGACATGAAAATTGCTGTTCACAGACCCTCTCCATCCAATCTGGCTGAGCGTGAGCTATTTAGTAAAGAAGAAAGGACAAAAATCTCATTCTCTAGGTGTGCAAAGCTGGTAGGGACATACCTCAAAAGACTTTCAGCTGTAAATGCAGTGAAAGGTGGCTCTACAAAGTATTGATATAGGGAGCTGAATACTCTTGCATGTTACACTTCTCAGATTTTTATTGGAGTTAAAATTTTGAAAACCATGTATCGGGTATGAAGAGGAAACTGAGGCGAATGTCTAATTTTCTGTAGTATGAATGAGGCCTAAGAGGGAAAGCCACCTCCTTGCCGTAAAAACGTCATCTGTTTCTGTAATGTAGATATCCTTAGACACTGATAGTTAAGAGGACAGCCTTTCTGGTGATGGGCAGTGTGTATCCCCCATGACAGTGTGGAAGTGTGGTGTTTGTCCCCATGGCCAAGAATCTTGCACACTGGGCCTAACCACAACCGATACCTTTAACCTGTCATCTGTTATACTCTCTATCTCTGAAGGAGATATCAGGAGATATTCTGTCCTATTATCCCCAGAAAAGTGGACTTCTGTAAAAGAGCATAGCGTTTGTGTCCTTCATGGCTGGTGGGTGACCTGCAGGGGTCAGTGTCTGGGTGGCAGCTTTGGAGGAGACAGGCCGGGCACAGTGACGTTAAGCAATGTGGTGGCAGTATTGCCATTGTCCTGGTATTGGCAAGTAGTCGCTAGCAGTATAACCTTTTGTCAGGATGTCCACTTTTGCTGTCCCCCTGGCTTGTAATGCAGTCTACTGTTTTTTTCCTGCAGAAGTCTCAGGCTAGTTAGTCTGACATAGAAGTTGTCATTGTCTAGGAAACTTTTGTTTCCCTTCTCTGAGCCACTCATTGCCTCCCACAAAGCCAGCCAGTTCACTCTGCTCTGCACTGATGAGGAACAAAAATCCCGAAACAGCGCTGTATGCAGATGAGTGATAATGGTTTGGCTAAAATCCCTTTTGCTTTTTCAAGACTCAGTGGGTCAGAAGCAAATTGAGGATTTGTTACATCCAACAGAGGGCGCTTGAGCTTCCCTGCTCCTTTTCCCATAATGCCTTGTAATATGTAGATGCTTAGTAGAGGGCAAAAGGCAATTCAAAACGCTACACACCTTCACTGGTGCTCTCCCCAAGGAGAGAGATTCCCTTCTCTAGGAAACTTTTGTAAGCAGGATTTTGGCATTTAACCATTGGGTTCATTTGTTTTTCCTTCTTTGGACTTGTAACATCTGAAGGATAACCTGCTTGTGAACCTGGCAGAAGGTGATGGCACAGAGAGTTTAATCCACTGCTTCACACCGCAGGATGTTTGTTGCACTTGACCCCACTAGGTTAATGAACCACTTTTTTCTTTTAAGTGGCATAGGGAGAAAAAAAAAATCTGTTGAGATTCACACTGGGGACCACTTAAGTCATTTAACCTTTTAAGTGCCGAGAGACCTGCACTGCATTAAGTGAAGGTGTTAAATGGTTTTTATTTGCTTCAGGGTTAGTAAAGGCTAGACAACTTTCCTCCCCCTCCTTCCTCTTCTGTTCTGCAAATGGCATTGCAGCTATGATGAATGAGCATTAGGGTAACTCATTTTAAGACGTACTTGATTTATTAGAGCCAAGGTCTCCATTTTCCGGCAGGTCAGTGCTTTACTGAAACACCCAAAGTCATTGTCAAGGTCAGGCTGTTTATGATTTTTTTTTTTTTTTTTTTTTTGCCTTTTTACACAAATGTCTGAAAAGCATCATCCTCTTAATAAGCCATGGATGCACTGATGAGATTTCGAGGTTGACCAGAGAAAGAAAAAGGTATTTTGGGATTTTTTTTTTTTTCGTTTTGTAAAAAAAAAAAAAATTAAAAGCCCAGCGGCTGTGTGGGCCATGCTTCAATTATGACTCCCTAGTAAGACAAGGGCCTTAATGGTCAGTGTTTGCCTTCAGGGATGTTTATTACACACACAACTATTTTGCAGGAGCAGCGTCAAATCTATAAAACTACCATTAGGCTGAAAAATCAATCAAAATGCCATTAAAGTGGAATAAGTTGCCAATATTGCTGATGTGGTAGCAGCTCTTTCGATTTTCCTTCAGATTATTAGGTACAGCCTAGTAGTGACTTTGTTAAGGAAAATAAGTGTTGTTCAGAAGTAATACGTCTCTTTGGCTTCATAAAGTTTGTGGCCTCATATTTCCCACTTTATTGATTACCCATTATCATTTCTCACAAGGCGTCCTAACTCAAGGGGAAAATATAACTCTCTCTCGTTTCTCGCTGAACGGCCATGCCATTATAGATCGGGAGGAAGGTATTTCAGATGAACCAGTCTAGGAGAAAAATGAGCTGAAAATAATATGAGGAGTGTGCCTTCCAGGTTTTAGCAGTTAGAAGGAAGAACAAAGCTTTGTCAGCAATCTCCCCTTCAGTCGTCCCCCACCACCACCTCCTTTCTTCTTTCTTACCCTCCTCTCCATGGTATACCACCCCCGTACTGCTGCTTCTCCATCCTATCCTCTCTTGCAAAACAATGAACAGCTGGAATGGCGTTCTGGAGCTATCAGTAACCTTAAAGCGTTTCTCTGCTTCGTTGTAAATTGCACTGAAGGAGTTCGGGGGTTAACGATTTATACAGCTCCTAAAATTCCAAGTCAGCTCCTCAGATGTTCCAGAGGAATTTTTTTTTTTTTGTACTTTTTATGATGTCCCTTCGTTTTGTTTTTTTTTTCCAGATACATTGCACTAGTGCCTTTTATATGTCCCTACCTGCTGCGGAACAGACACTAGGTGATCATTTAGGCCAAAGGGCCCTATAATAGAGTCATTACATTAATAATTAGCAGGATATTATGTACTATTAGTCCATTTATGTAATAATCTTATATTTTGGAAACTATGGTGAAATTTTTTAAGGATTTGTTTAAATAACTTTTGTCATTTGGCTTTTACGATCGTGGTGCAATCCATCAATCTCGGTGAAACTTGGATGACACGCAGTCAACTAGATGTGGCCATACAGTTCTTGTGAACAATCTCGGTGCATGTCCTATTCTAGTTCTCAGTTCTTGGGAAAATCTTGAGCGTATTCTGGTCCAGAATAGCACATATCTGTGTGCACTTTGAGATTTCCATTGATGTTGAGATTTCTACTGAGCTTCTCGGCCCTTCATCTTTTTTTTAAAATACTTTCTCTATGGTTCCTGGAGGAACCATAGAGGATAAATACATTGGTCGTTTGAATGCTGCTTAATATAATGTTAAACTTTTAAAAAAGCTTTTTCTAATATTGATGGCTTATCCTTGGGATAGGCCATCAATATTAGATCCATGCAATACAATTCCCGGGACCTTCACAGATCAGCTGTGCCGATGCTTACAAAGTGTAACGGTGGGTTCAGGTACTAGATACTGCAGTGCTGTCTCATAGACTTCAGTGGGGCATCACTGCAGTACCTAAACCTGCCACTACTTTTTATGGTGAGTGAGCAGCGTGGCTCCTGGCATGTAACCATTAAGGATAGGCCATCAATAGTAGAAAGTGGATAACCCCTTGGAAAATTAGACCGAAGATGTTTCAGATCTATCACATTGGCTTATATTGTGTGATAGATTTCTCTTCTCTTCCTTATGACCCCTCTTGGTTGTCTTGGCTGAGCATGCATGTGTTCTTAATGAGGAGAGTAAGTCTTTGCTTAACACCCACAATATCAAAAAAGCATGTAAAATACAAGCTGCTTTCCTCTCCTAGAGATGATATTGAGGGATAGATGGAACATCTCCGTACAACCACTTTACTCATCTGTGTAGTGTGACCCTGAACACAACCACATGTTGCATTGGGGACTGCCATGTTTTTGAGATTTATTATAGAAACTGGTTTTCTTAGGGAGAGTTGATGGAGCATTTTTTCTGTCCAATTTATGTGGAGTTTGATAAATACTGTCTGTATGTATAGAATATCAGAGGATGCAGAGGTAGAGAAGGACCTCATTGAAGTCTATGGCCCCCAATTACATGTCTTTTACAACGGAAAGGTTGTATGTAGCCGGAATACTGCATGACCATGTACATGAGACTTTAAGGCAACATGGTAGACCTTTCCAATAATAGACCTAAATTAAAAAAAAACAAAAAAAAACACTGACAACTTGTAATGGAGCCGGACAACCTGCTGGTTATCTTATTGTACGGTCACATAAGAAGAAAATAATGCTGCTTGTGTCTTCAGTCTAGTTCGGTATAGCAGACAGTGGTCAAATCCTTTGCTATGGAATGGTTAACAATAGGGAACACCAGATATTTTCTAAAGAGGCTCAATAACTTTTTTGAGAATCGATGACATGACTTATTTATGGTTTTAGATGAAGCCGACGTGTCCATCGCTTATATATGTAAAACTTGGAACCCTTTTAAGAGACAGACTGGCTCCCTGCATTGGCTGGGCATGAGGATTTCCAGCAGCCGGTGGCATTATGTCAAGTCTCTAATATACTAAATATATCACATGTAATGATTCTGCGATTACAATGAACTTTAAATATGATCAGTTGTCTTATCTCAGCTACACAAGGGGAACATCGGGCAGGTTTGTGTGCATATATATTCCTGAGCAATGCCTTACCCCTGTAGATGAGATTGATGAGCTAAACATAAGACCTCATGCACACGGCTGAGCATCTCTGGACGGTATAACAGCAGTTTGCATGTTGCAGTGCTGTAGGTAGGGCCAGAAGGTAAACTAGAAAGGCTTGCAATGTCCTCACCTGACATACATAGAAACGTGAATTATCTTTCTCATAAGGGTTTCTAGGCAGAACTTCATCAGTAGAAAAGCAGCCACTGTGATAGAATGAGCCCAAAAATGCACTCTCTGGCACTCAGAGGCAGTATATTTTTAACATCTCATTTTATTTTGCCATGACAAAGTGCCTGGATCCGAAAAGCAAGAAAATCGTAAGAGCAATGGAAAGGGAAGAGTCACCCAATATGAAATTGATTGTCTCCTGGCGTGTCACATCTTATATAGAAGCAGCCTGAGCTCTTTTTGCACATATTGGGACAAATCTGGACTGTCAAAAATTAAAGGGGTTGTCCAATTTCAGGCCAATATTAAGAGAAAAATGTCATTGATTGTATAATACAAAATAATAAGTTGTAAATAATAAGTTATAAATAATAAGTTGTACAATTTTCCAATTTATACTTTGTGTAAACTTCTTATGGTTTTCTAGATCCCTGCTTTCTGTCATTCATTCTGCTTACTCCCAGTGGATAAAAGTCCATGGCCATGTGATATACTGTCCATGGCCATGTGATATACTGTCCATGGCCATGTGATATACTGTCCATGGCCATGTGATATACTGTCCATGGCCATGTGATATACTGTCCATGGCCATGTGATATACTGTCCATGGCCATGTGGTATACTGTCCATGGCCATGTGATGAACACACAGGTGCACAGTTTACAGTCCCAGCACAGTAATTAGACATCTGCCTGTTAACGAGCTGTGTACCTGTGTGTTCACATGACCATGGACAGATTTTTATCCACTTGAAGTAAGCAGAATGAGTGACAGCAAGCAGAGATCTGGAAAACCTATGAGAAATTGATACAGAAAGTATATAGGAAAATTATAGAACTTTTTATTATACAAATAACATTTGTCTCTCATATTGGTCTGAAACTGGACAACCCCTTTAATACTCAGATGTATTAAATAAAAATAGTTTGCTTTGCATATCAGTAGCTTGGCAGGACATAGTAGATCGGTTCTCAAAATCCGTAAACTGTAGAAAAATACCATTACTGTATCAGATTACTAGGATTTTTCAGTGGCTGAACATTCCATGGATTTTCCTTCTATCTTCCGACTGATCTGGATCTTATTTCGCAGCTTCTTTAAAGAGCACCTTTCTCCACCAGCTCCAACTCTTTACATCTAAGTTTTTAATGAATTAGAGTTTTTAAGAATAATAAATTTGCTGCCTCCGACTGAACATGCTCAACCATTTATGAAGAAGTGAGAGCAGGAGTCAAACTCTGAGGTATGGCCTACTGACTCCACAACCCTAACCACCACTACCTCATTATTTTGCTCTTTAGGTATGGATATATTCCAATCCTAACCCAATTTTACCTTTTGGCCTTGATTTCATTTCATGTAAAGCAAACTAAAATTTTCAAGTGAAATGCATAACTAACTGTATGTATTTTTAATAGACTGAGCACATGAAGTGCTTAAACTTTTTACTTGCTTCTACTATATAGTGTCTTGTTCATATGTGTTTTTTCTTTTGTGCTACTTATGATTCCATACAAACAGCTTGGCTGGCTGAATGTTGAGAAATGGCTGATAAATTATACCAGTATTTCTCCAGTACCTATAATCCAAATGAAATGACACATTTATGCTTATATACAAATAACTTGGTACTTGAACATTTTTGCTTGTCATGGTAAATGTGCGTTTTTGCACAGCGGTGAGGGCCTTATCCGTCACCGGTTTCTAATAAGATTGCCATCTTTGTGAAACAGATAGAAACCCTACTGGGCATGCAGTATGCCTGAAAGGAATAATTCAGAACTCCGTCAATTTAATGGAGAGAATGTTTATTTGGTGCAGGCAGAAAGGCACAAAGATTGCTAGAAGCAGAAGAAACCCCGATCTCAACTGTATTATCACATTTAATATCCTATGTATGTTTGCATTTAGTATGTGAAGACATACACATAGTACAGTAGTAGTAAGTGCTCGCTCTTATGTCTTTGGATGTCTCCTGTACACAGCTTTAGAATGTCCCCTAACAATGAGCTGATCACAGGATGTCCAGCTGCTGGGACCCCCACAATCAGCAGTAATCTATGTGGAAACCTAGCAACAAGTGCTTAGTTCACCTGCAGTGCCCCCACTGGGAAGATGAAGCACTGCACAATTCAAATTGAAATCTATGTGCTGCCTGTAATACATGGACATGTCTGGTCTTTCAGAGAGAAATGTTCTTTGTAGTGTCTTTTCAGTCTGACTAATCTATGAGAGTCCTGAATAGGGCTGTAACCCTTCAGACTTCCCTAATAAGGTACTTGAAAAAGTGTTTTTTTTTTCTGAGCCAGAGATCCCTTTAACAGGCACAGTATTCCTTTTTTTTTTTTTTTTTTTGCTGTAATTTTTATTAAAGTTTTCAATGTAAAAGACAAAATAATACAGGTTATCACAGTTAAAGAAAATCCAATGAGGAACGACTGAAACAAATAAAATATCAAGACGGGGAGAGACATACAGAGGGAAAAAGGATGGGAAAGAGGGTGGGGAAGTTAGAGAACAATGCTCGTTTTAAAGGGATTGTCTATCGGGACAATTAAAATTAAAAGAATTATTTTTTTTAAATAAAAAAGCATTACTCACCTCACCGACCTCCAACCACTATTATTCAAAAATACTTTCTGTTCCTGGTCTTGATGCACAGAAAATGACTGGAAATGTCTGTTCAGCCAATCGCTGGCTAAGTCACTGGGTCACTGTTACAGACAGTAATTGACTGATCAGTCTACGTCTTTTAGTCCTTCTTTGCCTGAGCAATGTGTTGTGTTTTATTCCATGCATGCATTCTATTTGTCTGTATGTCCTGTTTGGTAGTCATGAGTTCTGTTTGCATGGTTTGCTGCTAAGTTGTTTTATGCCTGAGTGTTTGTCTGCTTGTTCTTTTGTGTCTGTTTTTATCTCTGTTTGGCTCCTAGTCTTTCTGCAATATAAATCTGCTACCAGTCCTTTAGTCCTGACCTTGTTTCTTGTGTTTCTCCTTGCTTCTGTTATTAGTCTGTTCACCTGTTTTAGTCTCTGTACAGTCATGGCCAAAAGTTTTGAGAATGACACAAATATTATATTTTCACATGATCTGCTGCCCTCTGGTTTTTATGTGTGTTTGTCAGATGTTTTTATCACATACAGAAATAGAATTGCATTCATATTATGAGTAACAGAAGCTTATATTGACAGTTAGAATGAGTTAATGCAGCAAGTCAATATTTGCAGTGTTGACCCTTCTTCTTCAGGACCTCTGCAATTCTCCCTGGCATGCTCTCAATCAACTTCTGGACCAAATCCTGACTGATAGCAGTCCATTCTTGCAGAATCAATGCTTTAATTTTGTCTGAATTTGTTGGTTTTTGTTTGTCCACCCGTCTCTTGATGATTGACCACAAGTTCTCAATGGGATTAACATCTGGGGAGTTTCCAGGCCATGGACCCAAAATCTCCTATGTTTTGTTCCCTGAGCCATTTAGTTATCACCTTTGCTTTATGGCAAGGTGCTCCATCATGCTGGAAAAGGCATTGTTGAGCGCCAAACTGCTCTTGGACGGTTGGGAGAAGTTGCTCTTGGAGGACATTCTGGTACCATTCTTTATTCATGGCTGTGTTTTTATGCAAGACTGTGAGAGAGCCGATTCCCTTGGCTGAGAAGCAACCCCACACATGAATGGTTTCAGGACGCTTTACAGTTGGCATGAGACAAGACTGGTGGTAGCGCTCACCTCTTCTTCTCTGAATAAGCTGTTTTCCAGATGTTCCAAACAATCGAAAAGGGGATTCATCAGAGAAAATGACTTTACCCCAGTCCTCAGCAGTCCACTCCCTGTACCTTTTGCAGAATATCAGTCTGTCACTGATGTTTTTTCTGGAGAGAAGTGGCTTCTTTGCTGCCCTCCTTGAGACCAGGCCTTGCTCCAAGAGTCTCCGCCTCACAGTGCGTGCAGATGCACTCACACCTGCCTGCTGCCATTCCTCAGCAAGCTCTGCACTGCTGGTAGCCCGATCCCGCAGCTGAAACACTTTTAAGAGATGGTCCTGCCGCTTGCTGGTCTTTCTTGGGCGCCCTGGAGCCTTTTTGGCACCAATGGAATCTCTCTCCTTGAAGTTCTTGATGATGCGATAGATTGTTGACTGAGGTGCAATCTTTCTAGCTGCAATATTCTTCCCAGTTAGGCCATTTTTGTGCAGTGCAATGATGACTGCACGTGTTTCTTTAGAGATAACCATGGTTAACAGAAGAGAAACAATGATGGCAAGCACCAGCCTCCTTTTAAAGTGTCCAGTGGTGTCATTCTTACTTAATCATGACAGATTGATCTCCAGCCCTGTCCTCATCAACACCCACACCTGTGTTAATGGAGCAATCACTGAAACGATGTTAGGTGGTCCTTTTAAGGCAGGGCTGCAATGATGTTGAAATGTGTTTTGGGGGATAAAGTTCATTTTCTAGGCAAATATTGACTTTGCAAGTAATTGCTGTTAAGCTGATCACTCTTTATAACATTCTGGAGTATATGCAAATTGCCATTAGAAAAACTGAAGCAGTAGACTTTGTAAAAATTAATATTTGTATCATTCTCAAAACTTTTGGCCATGACTGTACACACTCTGTATTTTTGTATATCTTCTCCTATGGCTAGTACGAAGGATCTCACTTTGCCAAGCCGCTTGGCACACCGGCGATCAACCTTCTCTCCTCCCACTCACACACCGTGAGTGGACCGGGTTCATAGGATAATATGAAACAAGCTTTATAAATTTTAGATATTTATTAACTCAAGTGGGTCGGTACTAGGCACTAACATATACAGAAATACATATCATTGGATTATCAAGCAAATACAGGTAAAAGCAAAATACAGAAAATAAAATGGAAATAAAAGATAAAAAAATACTAGATCAAGTTGGTAGTCCGTTTCTCTAGGCCTCAGCAGTTTTGGCCTAGGGAGCTTGCTTAAGTCCGTAAAAGAGCATGTGTTCCCTACATGCTGACCTGCAACAAGAAGGCGGCTTCTGGCCTCATGGCTAGGCCTCTGGGCCCTTGCTTCAGTCCACAGTATGATATGCCCTCACATCTTCTCCATGATAAGAACTCTTTGTCTCTCAGGGGAGACCATATAACTCTCCCAGTCTCCTCCCTGAGTGATGTCACTAGGAGGCGAAGTCCCGCCCTCCATCCTGAAATCCTAATAACCATGATTTGACATATTTCCTTGCCTGATGACTGTAGGGTAAAGCAGGGGTTATGATGGGGTTCATGGCAAGATCCCCCCATCATGTAGACTCCAAGAATGACACCCCAATCCCCTTTGTGTAATGAGATCAGTGCGTGAACCTTTTCCTTGCATCCCATGGTATGGAGTTTAGATTTGGGGCACTCGTCTCTGCCTGGCACATCCAAGGAATGTATTGGTGCGAAGATAGACGGTTCTGCTGGGGAAATATTGCCATAAAACCATATTCTCTTTGTAATGTGGCCTGGAGACATGTAGTCTGGATTTTGTGTATTCCGAGGTCTTTCCAGCCATAGGTTTGCAGGAACCCCCTGCTGGGATAATGAGATTAACAAGGGTATGCTAATTGAGCCAGAGACAGAACAACAAAGGGGACTTGGTGCAGAGCAAAATGACCGCATTCCTGGAGCCAGAAGGATTGTTATGACCAAGTGAAATGACATGAAAGACCAATAACTGACTGGAAATCCATAATTGGGGCTCTCATCATCACAGCTAGGTTCACACCTGTGCAGGGCTATCTTTTGTTCGGGTCCGCCAGGGGAACCCAAACGATGGAGAGCATGACCGCCAAAACAGTGGTTACCTGCAGACAATGAGACCCCATAGACTGTAATGGGGATCCGTCGGTTGTCCGCCATTTTTATACTGAAACTGGTGGGGAGAAAAGTCCTCTGTGACAGAGTCTCCAATGGGGACCCTGGTTGCAGATGTGAATTCAGCCTATCTCTGTGGTGCTCTGCACCACAGTGTGAACTGTTTGGCCAGCTGTTAACAAACCGAGATCACCTCAGGAGGTAGTGGCCCGGTGGACTCCGCGCTGCGAATGCCATATATGGGGTACTGGGGTTAAAGGGTGAAGACAGGAAAGTCTGCTGGGAGAAACCCCTTAGAGGTGGCCCCAAGCCAAACCGGTTTATTAGCACAGTGGGTCCACAGTCCGCTGCCCACCATACACAACTTTTGCAGTTCTTAACCAATTGAGTAAATGGACTACAGTGGCAAGTTACGCACGGATGACTTTATCGTGGTGGTCCTGTATACAGTACAATAACTGCAAATATTATTTCCGCATACATGCATCTGATAGCTGTAGTAAAACTTTCAGTACAATAATTACAGCTGCCTGCTGTAGATGTCTGTCTAGTGTGGAAGAGACGTAGTTAATAATTAACTCCGTACTTATACAACATTAATTAAACTTCAGATTATCAGTCCACTGACAGTGATGAGTAAAGGAAGTCTGCAATGTCGTCTTTACTGGCAACTTATTAGCTTAATGAGAAAGACATTAAACATATAATATCATCTGCAGCATCATCACTTTCTTCTTCAAAAGATGTTTCGCTCTTCAGATTGAGGCTTTGGTATACAAATTATTTGTTTATGAAGTGCTTTCAGCGAAGACACTTCTTGACCAATTAAGTCACTAGATGATATCACTTAATATTTTAGGGTTTGTTGTGTTGTTTAGTCTTGTATCTACTTACTTTACTTCTTTCAAATGTAGGAAACTTTGAGAGTGTGAGAGGGTAGCCTTCACAACCCCCTGGCCTGCTTAAATAAAATGTCATCTGGAAGTATCCTAATACTTAGATCAATTATTTCATGGTAAACCTATTTTTAAAGATTTTTTTTTCATGTTTTGATCTGTATTAAAGCGTACCTCCAATTCTAAAACAATTTTTCATAATTTAAATTGTAAATGTGAACTTTGTAATGTATCCTATTTAAGAAATGTGTCTTCGTTTTTCAAGCGAAGTTACTTTTTACATAGAAGTCTATGGAGAGGGGAATGGGGAAAGTACGCTGCTGGAAAATCACACTAATATCTGTGGCTGCTACTTTGTAAGTGAGAGACCTCTTCTGATGCTGCTTTGTCTTCAAAAATAAGACTCTATCAGTGCACAGAATGAGGCAATAAATCAGTTAAGTCTCCATCTTAAACAAACAGTCCGGAGAGCAGCATAATACATGGAGAAGTAAACCGATTCCTTTAGTAAGATATGGTACAAAGTTTCTTATATTAACATTTACTATTCATTTATGGAAAGTGGTTTTGTAATTGGAGGTATGCTCTAAGGAAAATAGTGAAATCTTCCAGTTTTCTTTTTGGCTACTGAGCCCCTTAATTGCTGACACATTCCTGTAATGTAGAGATCACTTCTCATCTCATTATCATCACAGGCAGAATTACAATGTAATGTATTTGTATTTATAACCTAGGATCCACCACTCTCAATAGTGTCCATTTCCTCCACCTACACACTTATCCATATTAATCAATGTCCACATGTCCAGTTGACGTGTCCCTATGGTCAGTGTGACAGCTGTAGAGCATTCCTTCAATGCTCTTAACAGCAGCTTGGGCAGGTTGACCACCGTATTAAAAAAATATACAATTGGAAAATAAAAACCTACTATAAAAATGTAGATCAGGATCTGGTTTTAATTAGTAAAATATGAAATCTAGATGATACATTCCATTTAACAAAATTTGTGGGTTTGCAATTTTTCTGAGAAGCTCAGGAGGGGAAAACCACAATGTTGGATTGTGATGATTCTGCTTAAATATGGCTATACTGAGATGTATTTTGATCTCTGGGGATAGTATCTCCCTTCTTACCTGCATTTGTTCATAATATGCGCAGCTATAAGCGTAGGTGTATATTGGCAGTAGTAGCAACATTGTAACAATGGGGCTTTGTATCCATCCCAGCAGGGCTCCATTGTATTCCTACACAGCCCTGAGTGATCAAACAAAAACATGCATTGTCCAGTCTGCACCGATAGATCAGATATGGCTGATAACATTGTATCATTCCACTTGGTCTCCGCTCAATACAAAGAATCTGGACTTGAGTGCATTATTCAATCAGACTTTCTGCCGCCGGTGACCTCATTCTGAGAGGTGGCATAAAGGGTATAAAAGATGAGGTAAGAGGCAATGGGAGGAGATTGGACTGAGACTACAAGAGTTTACTGAGAGACTGTGATGAGAGCATGCAGGCTGGAATATACTGTGATGCCACATGCTAGGAGTTAATGTCACATGCCAAGAAGCCTCCACTGGGTTACTCACACATACCAGAGCATGTGTGAGTGTTGGACTATAGAGCCACATCAAGGAGATGCATGGTAAAGTAATTATTTCAGTGTTATTCCCTTTTTATTTTTATTGTACTGTATATTGTAACTAGTAACTGTTAATGCTTGCATACATCTGCATATCTGTTCTGAACTGCATGTGTTAGATGTTAATACCGACCCATTTTGGGGTTAATAAATATATAAAATTTAGAAAGCTTGTCTTGTATTTATCTTGTGAACCCGACACTCACTGGCGGTGAGTGTGGTTTTTATATGAAAAGAGACTCAGGTGTGGCCACAGCGGTGTTGGCGCACTCTGGATCTTTCACATGGATCATAACCTTGTGGCTAATTTCACTTACATTTTTTTCTATTGGGGTACTTAGGAAAAACATTCATCTACATGACTTATCCTCTGAAAACCCTTTTAATTTTAGAAAATGACCTAGTTGTTGGCGATTCACGGAAGATGAAAACTAACCATCATCTTATAACACTGCAGCTAAGGTTTGATCAGATTGTCAATTTTATGATGGTTTTGGTTTTCTCAAAATACTGTAAGTCTTGAGTCTAAAAACCTAACAGGAAACTTGTTGGCATTAAAAGGGATGAGCAATATTTGATAAAGTACAGTATAAAAAAAAGTAGGAAAGTGGAGCTAGACACAACCCATGGACAGGATTGGAGTACCAATACTTATTTGGCCAAAGCTACTCCTCCATGTCCTTCTATACTTTGTGTTTTCTCACATACTTACCTGCATGTCTTCTGAATGGTGAGAGGTGAATATTCATTATTTTTCTGAACACAAAGGATAAGGTTGTATAGTGCAACATTCACAATCCCTCTTTCCCTGAATATCATTTGGTAGGGAGAATCAGGAAACGCCCTTATACACATACGGTGTAGGTCTGCTGGACCTACTGAAATAGAAGGTTTGTCAGCCCTTTAAAGGGGTTTTCTGGTATTTTTTCATTGACGTTATCAATTGAAGATCTGTAGGGGCCGACACCCAGGACAGCTGTGGATCAGCTGTATGAAGAAACAGCAGTGCTTCTTGAGCACCATTTACACTTCACAGCCCATGTGACGTCACATTCCTTGGTCACATAGGCTGATTGCAGCACTGTCCCATTCACTTAAATGGGCTGAGCTGTGACACCATACACAGACTCTATACAAATGTATGGCACTTTGCATGTTAAGTACTAAAGTGGCTGCAGCACTCACCTGAATGAGGTTCGGATGTCAGATCCCTGTTGATCTTTAATGACCTAGCTTAATCATCATTTATTCCTCAATTATTTAGCCTTATTAAATAAGTTGGCAATCCTTTAAGGAAACGGGTTCAATATGTGCTTACAGTACATAAAATTAGAATTCCGGAGGTACTTTTATATTACATTGTATTCCCTTTCTAATCTAAACTGAGACATTCCTTGGCATGTTATTTACCTCTTTCTTTTGCACGTGTGACTCCATTGGTTGGCAACCTTCAGTCATTAAAATGATAACTTAGTGATTTTTCTCAGGAACTGTACACTAGTCTATCTGACTCGTGGGAGGTGACCTTGATAGCTCTTTACATGTTTTCTAATAAGAATTGATGATTAGTTCAGGAAGGCAGGAAGTAAGTCTTGTCCCAATCTTAAGTGGCACCTTCCTTTGTTTTGACTTCCACTGTCGTACTTGGTTGACCTTGTGTCGCAACCAGTTAAGTTCCCTTCTAGAAATAATTGTACACTACTAGTAATGCGGCTCCAACTGCTTTACAAATGCTGTATTACTACTACTACATAATTAATTGTAGGTTTCTCACTTTCCTTGCCCTATGTACCATTATTATAGTCTGAATGAAGACCTGACTGGGTAACCTGATGGAAATTAAGGAGGAATGACAATAGTGTTGGATCTTATATAGCTATTATGGCGCTGAACAGTCCCTTTATTTCAAGTTAACTTTTGTCCGCAAGGGTAGGTATAACTTGTTAGTTGGTGGGGATCTCACTCCTGGCAACCTCTCACATCACAAGCATAAGGATCTCATTCCCCCGTCTGAGTGGTGCGACAAGTTGAGCACACACTGCTCTTTTTCCATTCATTTTCTATAGGGCTGATTGAATTAGCTGAGTACAACCTATGTCCTACTCAATTTCATTCATTTTAGGGTACTAGTATCATTGTGATTGTGGAGATCCCAAGTGTCCAAAAAGTTAAATTTATTTTATAATGTCGGGTTGCTTAAAATAACTCTAAAATCAATGTTCCATTTGTTCAGAGGTTTCAGACTCAATGTTGTACCCATCCTTGGTACATTTATAGATTAGCCCTAGAATACATCGAGATTTCCAACTCTGATAGCTCTGATGGTATAAAAACTGACAGACCAGACACAGGACGTTCATGGGGTTCCCACTAGTATGGGATTCTTTGCATGGATAGCTTGGCCTGCAAGCTAATTTTATTAGATATCTACAAGATATGTGATAAATATGTGATCTCTGACCTTTGGATCCACACCGATCAAGAAAATGTGGGTTGCACTTGAATGAAGCAGTGGTCACACATGTGCAGTTCCTGTCGATTCACTGTTTTATAGGACTGAGTGCAGTACATCACCTGGACAATGAATGGAGTGGTAGGGCACATGTGTGACCAGTGCTCCATTCAAGCGCCACACCTGTTCTTATAAACGGTGGGGCACCCTGCAGTTGGACCCACAACAGTCATATGTTTATCATCTATCCTATGGATAGATATGTGTTTGTGTGCAAACCTCTTAAACACGTCATTTCCATGCTCAGTAACGAGTGGGAAGTAGTTACCCAAAACTGGAACCTTCCTCTTCAAGGATCCCTACTTATAAAGTAGAAGTGGTTTTCATGTGAAAAGAACGGAGTTGTCGAAATATTATAGTACACATTATCTCTTTGATATTTCCTTTGCAGCCACAAAGCCTGTCTTGAGCAGTATGCTGCGTGACTCGTCTCAGATCCCTGACCCTATTCTTGCCAGCCAGGTCAACCAGGTAACAAAGACTTGTCAGCATGTATACTGTATGTATGGCAATAAAGTGACGTATGTTTCATTGACACCACTAGGACTGTATGGCCTGGTACATATCAGTTTGCATGGTAGATACTTTGCTGGAAGACTCCTTTGGTATTGTAGTAATGAATTGTGTTTTTATCCTTTATTTAGCATAAATATAGCACTTGTATATATAATATAGCACCTTCTTAATATCTTTATTTTTTTTTCGCTTACAGTGTATTGTCAATGACTGCTGCAATGGACCCTTGGTAGATTGCATCAAACAGTATCCTTGAAAACTTTCGCATCTTCCTCAAAGAGCAACTCCACACTAATAGAAATCTTCTCCTACCTGTTCGTGTATGGTATTTTGTTGGTTTGCAGCCCCAGCAACCCAATAGGCTTGAAATGTGACAACCAGATATTTAAGCTTGGAATGTGCACAGGACAGTTGATGCTTTTTCTCCTCTTGACTGATCCATTAACACAGAAAAGTTTAACAATGAGCCGAGTAGAAAGATTAAAGGGGTTGTCCAGTTTCAGCACATAAATGTTATTGTTTGTAAAATGGAAAGTTCTACAATTTTTTCCAATACACTTTCTGTATCAATTCTTCAGTTTTCTAGATCTCTGCTTGCTGTTATTTTTTTGTTTACTTCTAGTGGATGAAAATCAGTCCATGGTCATGTGATGGACAGTCCATGGTCATGTGATGGACACACCATGGTCATGTGATGGACACACAGGTGCACGGCTTGTTGCAAGACAGATGTCTGATTACTGAGCTGTGACTGTAACGAGTGGGACCTGTGTGTCCATCACGTGACCACGGATTAATTTTTATCCAGTGGAAATAAAGATGACTGCTAGCAGAGATCTAGAAAACCGCAAGAAATCAATAGAGTTTATATTTTATAACTTTTCATTATGCAAACAAATAGTTAAAAATATATTTTGTATTTTCCTAAATTCTGTACATGGTTAGGCTCTATTCAGATCACGTTTTTTTTTACTTCCCTTAACAGGTGCATAGACATTGATGTTTTTTGATTGATGTCTATGTAAATGGATGGCTATCCATTTGCGTTTGTAATCTGAATACAGCCTATTACCCATCTACAGTATTATGGGCTGCTGCAACAGTAGTCGCATACATTTGCTGTACAGTAAGTACCTGGGCATAGGAAAACTAATAGTAAAAAAGACTGACTTTGTAGGGAATGTTGTGGGCATGCTCTGTGTCTATAGAGAGAGAGATCTAGATCAACTTGCAGCTATCCTCTTCACCTATTGTTGATGGGTTTTATCTTATCTACTTTATAACAGAAGTTTTAGCTTTCATTGTAATCTTGCCCTCTCATGATATTGAGATGATTGCTGATACAGGCTTTAGTGTACACAACATAAGTTGTGAAGTAGCAATAAGTGTTAAAGCGGTTTTCCAGGCTAAAATTGATAACCTATCCTAAGATTCCCAGGTGTACTACCCCCACCAATCTGATACTGATGAGCTATCAATGGATAGGTCATCAATATTTTTAGCCTGGAAGGTCCCTTTAACCTGTAGTGTAGATTTAGGTTATAGGTCATTGTAAAAGCCACAATGTTTCTAAGAAGTTTAATACAAAACAAATAAGAAGGCAAAAGTTAAGTGGCAAGAAAACAAATCACCATGGGGCTCTCACCTGGCAAACAGATTTCCCCAGGGGAAATCTGCAGAAGCCACTGGAGGGCAAAGTGAAGTAAAATTACATGGTGGTCATTCAGTTGCAAAAAACATCTTGATAATGGAAGCGCCTCTTCTTTCTGGCACAGAGGGTGAGCAGGTGACCTCCCCTCTGTGACATCCGTATTCATTAAAGGGGTTTTTCAGGCTAAAAATATTGATGACCTATCCTAAAGACAGGTCAATAATATCAGATCTGTGGGGGATCTGACATTTTCTGACAGTACATTTCCCTTGCTGTGAGTGTCCCTCACTATACTTATGTCATATGTAACATATGGTAATTCTCAGCCTATGGAGTAATAGCAGTTTACTGGCAGCTGATATTGGTCTCTCGTGCTTTAAGGCTGTTGAATCACAGGGATTTCCGCCATTCCAATGAAGAGAGCAGTGTTTAGTGTACTAGTTTGAAGTATTAATGCACTTCTCTTATGCCAAATATAGTACTCCTATTGTGACCCTGCCTAAGCCTGTACACAGCCAACAAACTGCCTGCATTATATCTGCAGCTATTGGCAGCAAGGAATGAATTATAATGGCTCGTAATGGCTTTGTGGTTGATAAAACTCCTGGCTGGTGAGGAAATAATTGATTAGCATTTGATAGAAACTATCAGGGAAATGCTTGATTGGCCTGTGGAGATATTGAGAAATATCATCCCTGTGATATGAAGTGGCATTACCTTGCTAGCTTTGACTTTGTGCATACTCAAGAGATTTAGCTAAAGAAACTGCATGTGACAGGCCATTAATAAACGTGTGTATTTGTACTCTCCGTAGCGTTAGTTGTACAAGATAACAAGTAAGACATGCGGTTTACACGACGGACACAAGTGAAGAAGAATTATCGCCATTCAGCTGAGAATGAGGTGCGATTCTGGGATACCTGTCTATCGAAGATTGCTAGCAACTGTAAATGATGGGGATTGCAGGCTCTCTGAAATATGAGCCTGTTTTACAGCCCTTGTACACAGCAGATGTCTTTGCATGGATCTTGTGTGGTGACAAGCAGTGTTAGTGTGTCATTTTTATGTACCTGTAGGCAATCTATGTATGTGGCGCTATATGGTGCTCCGTATTCTGTATGTGTTTTACCCTCTGTAGCATATACAATATTCGCTCTCACGGAGTTTGTGAAAATACCCTCTTTGTGTTGGGGGGCATAAGGCAGCTCCATGGGTTGTAGTAAGATTGCAGGCCCCCACCAGTCTAAAGCTTCTAAAAATATCTGCTGCGTACTGTATACATACAGTACCAGAACCAAACTTCCTACCTACATACAGTACAAAAACCAAGTTTACTGTATTTTTACGGTACATGAACCAAACTTAATATATAGGTAGAGTACTAAAAACAAGATTACTGTATAACTACTGTACAACAATCAAGCTTGCTGCAAAGATACGGTATAAGAGCCAAGCTTACTGCATAGATACGGTACCAGAGCCAAGCTTCAAAGATGTCATACAAGAATTAAGCAGCATAGTTTTGGTGCCAGAACCAGAGCCCTTACATAGATATGGTACAAGAACCAAGCAAGTACCAGAATCAAGCTTATTAGTTGCAACAAAGCGGTATTGTGCAGTGCCCATATATAGAGGACAAGAGACGTGGTACTGTGCAGTGCCTATATATAGAGGACAAGAGACGTGGTACTGTGCAGTGCCTATATATACAGAACAAGGGAAATGGTACTGTGCATTGCCTACATGTACAGAAGTAGAGTAGTATCACAGTATTTGCGCAGGTGTACCCATACAAATGCCTAAGTTTCACAATTTGTCCAGCAGTCTTCTCCTCCATAGTCTTATAGAGGCTTGAGAATTTTATCAGAGGTCATGTGACATTACTCTGAATGGCTCCTGTATACATCTCTGCCAGTTTCTAGTACAGATTTATAGATTGAATGGAGCAGCAGTGAGTGTGCTACTGTTACTCCATTCAGACAGGTAATATGTGACTCCTGTTCTTCTGATTTATGACGAGCCCAGTGGTTGGACCCCTCACAATTGGACTATGTCACATGTCCACAGGATCATTGACTAAATTGTTATTCTGGAACAAAAGGTCTGTCAGGTCCAAAACTACACATCAGATCAATAATATTAATGTGTAGGGCCCTTTAATAGAATAAGAAACAAACATACTCTTCTGGTCACTGAGAAGCAATGCAGAAATAATAATTTTTATGGATCTGCAAATTGGCCTTAAAGTGCGCTGTGGAGGCAGTGCCTGACTTGTCTAAATATACTCAGTTAGCCTCTAAAAGGTATCGCCTGATTTCTTCACTCTTCCACTACTTTCAATGGCTAACACGGTACAAGATTATGCTACTATTGACTTGTCTACAGACAGCCTTAAGTGTTCTAATTATCTTATAGAAGGTCTCCTCTTTAACCATGATTGATATTTTTAGACTGCGTTAGAGTGGTAGAGCCTGCCTTATAGCTGTCACTAAATCTGGCAAACAAGGCCCCGCCCTCAATGCACTTGCAGGCTATTTGTATATCTATATAAAGATGATTCTCTGCATTGCTTCACTATGGCCAGAAGGGTATTTTTATACGCCTACACGACACTATTATTGGTTTGGGAGGCATTTTGGATCTGACATTCCCTTTTAAAAGTGAAGATCTTCTGTTTTGTTTTTTTCTTGTGAATGTGACTAGACCCACTGAAATTCATGGGTTCTAGAACGGTCATGTGACGGCCGTTTCCAAAATGGCCATTATTCACTGCCATGTGAATAAGAGTCGTCCGTGCAAGTGCCGTTTTTCACTGACTTGATCATCCAAAAACAAAATTTATTTTTGTTCAGGGTATTTTTTGGAACTTCACACAGGATATATTTTTATGAAATTTTCTGAAAGTATGGAATTCCCGGCAAACATGAAAGCATAAGGTAGTTTTGCACATGGCAACTGTTGTGAGTGTAGCCAATTCATCCATTTGAAAGCTACAGCTTATAAGAAATTTTATGGGCCCCACAGAGCCTTTGTTGGCCAGGGCTGCATAAGCCCTATGACTTATGGCCATCTGAAAGTGTTACATCAGGGCGAAAGTTTTCAGAAATTACATGTTAATTTCAGGGCACATAAAATAGTTAAAAATCAATGGAAAGTTTAAGGTTTTAAAAGCATAATGTCTTCTGAAGGATTGTGTATTGATTTTATATATAACTCTCTAATTATATATGCACAGAGTAAAGCTCAGAGACAGGCTCTTTGCAAATGGCAGGGGGCTATTTCACAGGAAGGGTTCTGAGGATTACGGGAAGCTGGGCCTCAGATTTTCGCTGGGCGGAAAATGGCCTGTGAGATTATTTACAAGTTTTGCCTTTTGGTCAGCGGGATACATCAATAACAGGTAGTAACATTATAGACCATCTCTAAGTGTTTCGGCCACTATTACATTAGGAAATCGCTCTGAAGCTCCTGTATTAATCCCTGTTTGTCCTCACCCTCCATCCACTTATCTTCTTCCTCTCGCTCCTCCACTCCCCATGGATCCATTTATCTATTTTTATTTTTCTGCTCTTCGGCCTGGTCAGGACTGTGAGTTTCATTGGCCAATGCACGTACTATTTGTGGAATAATTTACTGTTACACAAGGAATTCATCACGTAGTGTAATAGTTGTAATAAAAGTCTTTACCTGAACATTTGTCAGCAGCACATTAGTGCTAGCAAAATCATCTGTATGTGCTAGACAAGGAATGAGATGGCAGTATTATTTTTATCGTTGTATGTTTATACAACTTATTCAATGGATGTGTAAGCATTAGTGCTCAGGGGCTAAATTGGGATACTGCCTACAGCTCTCAGAAGTGTATTTCAGGTGTCCTTCATAATAAGAATTGTTATACTGGATGGCTCCTGATCTTTAGCCATGGTAAACACATCATGCTGCTTTTCAGCAGCATGACATATCAACTAGTACCTACCATACCTATTAGGACATACCAATGTCAGTCCCACAGATAAAGGGGTTGTCCAGTTTTAGACCAATATTGGGAAAGACAAATGTTGTTTGTATAATGAAAAGTTATAGAATTTTCCAATATACTTTCTGTATCAATTCCTCATGCTGTTCTAGCTCTCTGCTTTCATTCATTTTGCTTACTTCAAGTGGATAAAAATCAGTCCATGGTCATGTGATGGACACACAGGTGCACGGCTCGTTACCAGGCAGATGTCTAATTACTACACTGTGACTGTAACAAGCTGTGCACCTGAGTGTTCATCACATGACCATGAACTGATTTTTATCCACTGGAATTGAGCAGAATGCATGACAGCAAGCAGAGATCTAGAAAACTATGAGGAATTGATACAGAAAATATATTAGAAAATTGTAGAACTTTTTATTTGTCATCGGAACCCAACCGGTTCCACTCTCTAATTGTCAGGAGATGTCCAAATTCATTAATTAAATCGCGCTCGGCGAATCAACACAGAGACAGGTTATTCTCTATGATAGTTCTCTACTTTATTGAGGTGGTGCACAGGATTATAAAGGAAAATAATGGCTTTATGCCAGTTTACTCATCACAGAATACAAAGCAGGCAATACAATTGGTTAAGGATAAGTGGGCGTTCTGCATGGCCCGCACGTGGCTAGCACATAGACTTCCGGTATCCGCCATCTTGGATGCGTAATTAAGCATCTGACCACATAGGATCTTCTTTGTCAGTAGACCTTGAAATGTTGCATTAAAACATCTTTACATACAATACACCTTGTTCCCACACGAAGAGAATAAGGGAGTAAAGGGGAGGCAAGGGAGTAAAACATACAATTGGACACACTTATCAAAAGACCTCGTCTATGAAGCGTGAGAAGAGCTTTTAAACAATAGTACATTTTAATGCCCAAACACCATCTGGGCTAAGTAACACTTTCACACAAAATCAGCTTTTATTGGAATATATTTTTAAAGCGATAGGCACAATTATTGTTGATTATTGATTCTTAGGCCATTTTCTGATACTTTTCCATAACACATTATACAGACGATAACATTTGTCTTTCAATATTGGTCTATAACTGGACAATCCCTTTAAAAGTTGAGAACCTGGCTCCAGAATTTAGAGCTGCTGAGTACAAGAGCTTGGATCATATTAATATCCTAGAGGGGCTCCACAAGTGTAAAGCTGCTGAGTACTAGAACCATGGCCCTGAGTGGAGAACTGCTGAGCATGACAGCCTAGCCTCAAAAAAGAGAGAGCTGTTGAGTATAAGAGCATGAGCCCAGAGTGGAAAGCTGCTGAGTATGAGAGTCTGTCGCCTTATTAAAGAGTTGCTGAGTACAAGAGCCTGGCCTAAAAATAGAGAGCCTGACTTGAGTGGAAAGCTGCCAAGCATGAGAACACGAATGGAGAGCTGTTGAGTATGAGTCTCTTGTTCCCATAGTAAAGAGTTGGTCAGTACAAGAAAACTAGCCTCAAAAATGGAGAGCCGCGAAGTATGAGTTGGAAGCTGTTCTTTTTATGAAATAGTGGATTAAAACCTTTTTATAATGAGAGTGTGTGTTGTATTTATACACACAATAGAATTGGAAATGCATAAAATTCATTGTATTGAACCTTGACCTTATGATTGTGCAGCTCTATTGGCTATGAGCATGAAGTACTTCTAAGAGAAAAACTATTGGAGAAAAACATGGCCTTTTTAGGTAAGATTCACATTTATTTGTTTCCTTGGTGAATTTTATATATTTTGCTGCAAAATGAATTTCACAACATCAATGTATATACATCAATATAGCCCTCCCATTTACAATCTAGTCCCTGGCATTGACTTTCAGTGACTATTTTATACACAGTCCATATAGTAATTTATAGTATTACATGTGCAGAGGTCTCTGAGCCCTCATTTGATAGTATAATGTCCTTTATTACTTGTATCATATAACGTATCTAGCCTATTGATTGTAATGAAGCTTTTTCTATTCTTGTCATGGAAAATTGTATTTCAGTTTCATATATTAAATATACATGTAAACTTAAGAGAATTCTTCCTATAATAAAACTAGTCACCAGTAAATATGTTCCTGAGATGTCCTCTTCTGTCTGGTTATTAAAAATTCTATACAGATTGAACTCTCTTATATCATTGTTTCAGGGAAAGCTTAATGATTTGGAGAATGGCCAGAAATAAAACTTGCATTGGGGCCTTCAGATGTTCCCTACTCCCGAATGTAAATTTAGCATGCTTTTATACAGGGACAGGTAATGTTCCACTATACAGCTGTGTGGTTATCCAGTTTTCCCTGGACTTCACAGTATCTAAGAAACAACTTTAACAAATATTGATGTATTAAAACCAGCAGTAAATGTTAACCCAATGGGATGCCAAAAGATTTGGCTTTAGCCCTAAGTAGACAGCACGTTGGCTCAGTGGTTAGCATAGTTTCCTTACAGTGCTGGAGTCCTGAGTTGCAGTCAGACCAAGGACATTTGCTTCAAATTTGCGCATTCTTCCTGTGTTTTCTAAAATATATACTGAGCACCAACTGGAACAGCTGTCACTGTAAGTGATGATAATCTCTGTATAGCGCTGTGGAATATGTTTGCGCTGTGTATATAAATAAAATAGGGATTGGTAAGTTTCTTCACCCTTAATTCCCTCAATGGGTCCCCATGTCACTACACCCCTGGGATAATCCCCATTAGCCACGAATGACACATAGATGGACTGTAAGCATAGAGGTGGGGTGACTAAGGCAATGGGCAGGAATCATGATTGGACAGAGCTTTCGGTTGAGGGTATTCCGGGTTCAGCTGTAAGCAGTAGGCCAACACGCAAGAAAACTTAGTCAAGTATACATGCCGGGTCAATGCCAAACAGAACAGGAACAAAAACACCTCTGCAGACTTCAGGAACCAAAAGGACCTTATAGTTCAAGCATTGAGTGGAGGTATGTACACTTGGTGCACCCGGGCACTGGCTAAAGTCTGCAATGAGTTTGCGCTAGCCTTTTAAGATGCCAGAAGATGGCGAGATGAAGAAGGATCATTGGTGGATAGCTAGACGACCACCACTGCAATAGCTGAACCAGAAAATCATTACGTTTGACAGAAGAGGACAGCACAAGGTCTAGAGACTTTTTGGCAAATCCAACAATCTGGTCCATATTTTATTGGACCTGAATGTGTTGTAGTTTATTATCTGTGAATGGGCAGGGTGATGTAAATGTATGTTGTCCTCATCAGGCACTCCACTAACAGCATCGCTGATGTCTCTGGTATTGCTGGAGGTAAGGTTTACCAATGAGGGGAAATGGTCATCGCTGTGCCTGAATACTACAAAGAAGAGTCCAACATGATTGATGCTAAACAGACTTATTGATTTAGGGCCGAGCAGGAACTCTGTTATCTAATACGTTGTATAAACAGCACACCCTCGCTGCGTGTAATTAATATTTTATACTATAAGTAGCTGGAGGGGAATGCTTTAGTATGTGCTGCAGTATTACTTACCCTGTCATGAGATAAGAGCCTTCGTCTTAGTCATGTGACACCAGAGGCGCATACCAGGAAATGCCAGATGTGAAATCCTTCCTGCGTCTGCCCGGTTCATCAGCACTTCTGCAAGTCTTTGCTGCTTTTACCTACCTGGTTAATAAACATTTCCAGTAAAATAAAGATCCTTCAGTTAGCCATCTCCTAGTAATATTTACTTCTGAAGATGCTTGGGAACCTCACATAGCAAAACGCAGCTTAAAAAACATTGCAGAAAAAAGTTGCAATTTTTTCTGCAGCGTATTGTTTTTGCTGCATTTACCTCTTTAAGTTTTTCCTTCCCATATTAACTCTATAGGGAAAACACTCCGAACACAATTCTGCAACTAAAATTACCATATTGCATTTAAGAAAACATTCATTTTTGTAAAAACAGCTTTTCTGCAATGTGGGGATGAGGTTAACCAAAATCTCATTCACTTTGCTGTTAATGTAAACCGCAGCATATTTTCTGCTGTTTCTCAGCAGCCAAAAACTCTGCGTTTCCACAACTTGGGGCCTTAGCCTAAGAATACTTAAATGGCCTGTATGGCACTGGAACAGCTTGACTTTTGTTCCAGGAATAGGACCTGTCTTGTCCATAGACTTACTATTGCAGCTTATTCCTCGGTTTTGTGCACTGGTGGATCGCAGTGAACAGGATTTTACAGATGTGTGTAAGGATCTCATGACTGGGATATTTGCATCCTATGAATAAACTAACTCAGTGACTGCAAGCAAAATTGATATACAAAGTAATGTATAATTTAAAAAAAAAAAAAAAATGACAGCTGATTTGTACCTTGTTCAGATGACAGACTATTATGATTTTGCTGGTTGTCATGCAGGCCACGTCTGATGGACTAGACTCAGAATGCAACTGGACCCATTGATTTTGATAATGCCATGCACACTTCAGTGTGTTTTATGCACTGACCTAAGAGCATGTCCCATTTGGATCCATCAGTATATCAAGATTTTCTCAGACTTCACACTGAAGACACAATCTGGCATCCATTTAAGTTTATCTTCTGTGTTTTAACAGAAGATGAAATATTGGCCCATGTAAATGCTTACTTTGTCGAAACTGAAAAATCCTTATCAAGCTCTGTTCACATCAGTTGCAGATTCCGCCATATTTGGTAAAATATTAGACATCATAATGGAACCCGTTGGACCTTGATGGATCTCAGTGAGATCCATCAAGAGCTGTAGGTGTCCATCGATCCAACGCAGCTTGAATTCTTTTCATTTGGTCCAGTAACAGAACAAACAAAATTAGTAACCTAAATGTGAGCTCAGCCTAATGGACTGTTTGGTTTTACTTTTCCCCATCAATATCAAAAAGGCATTTAGAGATTGGGTCCACTTGAGTGTTCATATCCACTAGGACCCTCTAACATCAGCTGTTACCACCGGTGGATTGTAGTGTATTCCTTTAGGAAATTCAGCGAATTTTAAAATATGGTACATTTTACTATATTTTATTTTTTGTTTTTAATTTT
The DNA here is from genome assembly GCA_947044405.1 of Leptodactylus fallax. NCBI lineage: Eukaryota > Metazoa > Chordata > Amphibia > Anura > Leptodactylidae > Leptodactylus > Leptodactylus fallax. Next base: position 781,619 of record CAMRHE010000130.1, on the reverse strand, counting down.
TTTATATATTTTTTTTTTTTTTTTACAAAATTCTGCCTCTGTATTTCCTGGATGTAAGTATTGATGCTTTTTGCTGTGTTTTGCCCTTTACCTCAGATGGTTTGTAGTGTGTGCGGTGCATTAACACCAGAGAAGTTAGCAAATAGTCTCTGTGAAATCCATGTCCCAAGCTGATAGATGGATGGGAAGCGAGCGCACAACCTCTGGGAACAATCATTAATTCTAATCAAAGGTGAAGCAGAAAGAGCACTGGGAAGGCAGTGTCAGCAGCCCAGCAGGTGTTAGGACAGGACCACACAGCCTTCCCTGTTACATATCCAGGTCATTAGTTAAGGATGGATGGAGACATGAAGCAAGGCCGTAATGGGTCTCTACAAAATGCTATATTGTACTCCAGGGTTTCAGAAGTCAAGGGCAATATGTAATGACATACTGGGGTAGGGGGCTTCTCTGATCATGCTATGACGCCCAGTAAGGGAAAGATAACACTGCACGCTGTATGATTAACCTTGTCATAGACAAACACTGGAGGAACTGCTATGTAGCAAGTGAGATCTGGTCATGGGTGGTTTACTACATAATACATGTGGATAAAATTAGGAATGCAGCTCTCCTCTTTAGGGGAACACCATTGGATTAACCTAAAAAATAACACATTTAGCTATAGCTATTTGGATTGTGAGAGTCAAGCATTTGTACTAAGATTATTCCTTGATTTTTTTCCACTTTTTTTTTTTTCCTCTAGATATCCGTATTTTGGTATCTTTACATGATTTTTTGCAGGTGGATCTGCCTAAGGCTCCCATGGAAACGCTGTTTTTTTTTGTTGCAGTTTTTTGAGACAAAACTAAGAGTGGCTCCAAAAGAAATGGGAAATATCTAGGAAGCTCTTATACTTCTACCTTCTCCTCAATCCACTCCTGGCTTTGGCTCAAAGAAACGCAGCAAAATCTGCAATAAAAAAAGCTGCATGTCTGCAACGTGTGGCCTCAGCCTAAAAAAGCCATCCAACTCTCCCATTCATTTTAATGATTTTTCAGCTAGAGGAAAAAAGTATCATGACCTATCTTTGGGCGGATTCTACCTTACAAAGCTAATTGAAATGAATGGGAAGAGGAGCAGCTTTTGTTGCAGTTTTTTTGCCACTGTTTTTGCATAAACCGCAGCAAAAAACTGGGAGTTGGGAAAAACCTATTCATTCCAATGGGCTTTGCTAGGCAAAATCCTCCTGAAGATAATCATGATTTTTTAATTTTTTTTTTCCTCTAGCCAAAAAAAATCAGCTAGAGGAAAAAATCTGCTGAATGCCTTAAAAAAAAAAAAAAAAAAAAAAAAAAGAAGCATTTTTTGAGGCAGATTATGCCACTAAAATCCACCTCACACTCCATGTGAATTTACCCTTTATGGGTAGGTCTGGTAAATTTTGTATAAATACAACATTTCAATAATATTTTACAAACTCCAGAACAGTAAATTTTCCTGGTTCATGCCCTGGTATCCAGTGGGTGGTCTTACTCAGCGACCGACGGCTATCTCTATAACTACTGTCATTGAGGGTAGGCTGTCAATTATGGAGTTACTCCGCCTACTGGACTCCTAACCTCAGAATAAGCAGAGATTTCAATCGGTATGTAAAGCTATATATATATATATATATATATATATATATATATATATATATATATACACTCAGCTCCTTCTGCTCTATAACATGCTGCCTGGAGATTGGACTGCATTTTCGAGGCGGCAGGTTACCTTTTAAGGAAAGTGGCAAGGGATGGTCACCCAGCCTTCTAGAAACAAAAAACCTAATGAATATCAGTATAGAGCCGATGGCCTATCTTCTGGGGTGCCCACTGATCAACACAACATGGAACGTGGCCCCTTTAATGTTTATCCAGATGCTATAGCTCAAACATATCTGTGGCTGTCTGGCACCTTGCTCACCTTATTCACTAGTGAGTGCTTCCTCCCCTTTATTCTGATTATTTTGATGGATGAGGTTCCCTGGGATCACAAATAGATGACCCCATTAAAGGAGTTTTCCTGGCTTTAGCAATTGATAACCTGTCCCTGGAATAGGTCTTCAATTGACAATGAATGGGATTCCTCCACGGATGCTTTCACTTCACATTCATTGGACATTTGGCCTGTTCAGAGCTCAGTCCTGTTCAAGTGAATGGACTGAGCTGCGATACCAAGCACAGTCACTATACGGATGCATGGCGCTGTGCTTGATATTTTGTGAAGAACCCGCAGTGTTTGGTCTCTTCAAAAATCTGCACAGTGGGCTTCACAGGTGTCAGACCCGTGCCAAGCTTAAATTGATAACCTATCCTAAGGAGAAGTCATCAATTAATAAGCCTGGAAAACCCCTTTAAGTTACTATGTTCCCCTGTGTTTGCTTGAGTTTCATCCCACGATTCAAAAATGTATTGGCTTGCTATGAAATAGGCCCAAGTGTGCGTGAAGGAAAACTGTGCACAGTGCAGTGGAATATGTTTTCACTAAATAGGCAACTTTTTTTTTTTTTTCTTTTTTTACATTTGCATCTTTTACACTACGTAAACTCTCACCTCACCACATTTTATAATATTAATGACCTGATGGTAATGTAGTAATACCATAGGGTGAATAAAATATTTTGGAGGTGTGTGGGTTTTTTTTTTTGTGTGACTTTCAAGTCTTTGCCTTCTTTGTAGATGAAGACCAGCTGCGTGTGAAGGGCTATGATAAAACTCCTGACTTCATTCTGGAGGTGCCAGTAGGTGAGTCTGACATAGTGCCACTGTAGTACACAGTGCTGACTAGATCAGCCATTTTGCAAATGTTTTTATTGTCCAGTGGATACAAGCATCTTGTGGTCTAGCCTGAGAATGACAAGACTTAAAGGAGTTTTCCAGGTTTTAAATACTGATGACCTAAGCTAAAGGATAGGTCAACTATATCTGATTGTTGGGGGTCAACACCTAGGACCTGCACCAATGTGATATTGATGGCCTACCCTTAGGATAGGTCATCAATATCTTTGTCTTGGAAAGCTCCTTTAAACAACTAATACTAATCTGGGCCTGTACCTTGTGACGCTCTCATGTGATCTCCTTTACGAACATGACACAAAACTATACCACAGACTTCTAGGACTATGTTTACACTATGAAATTTCACAAAGATTTTGGTGCGAAAGCCTCATTTCAGCTGCAAAAATAAGAGGCGTGTCACTTATTTCTTGTGGAAAATTTGAGGTAAGCCTCATTAAATGACAGTGGGGGCCGATCTGCAAACTGCACATCCATAGCAGAAATCTAAGGGTCAGCTATAATGTTACTCTGTCATGGGGAATTCCTGGACTTAAATTCCCTGTTTGAATACACCCTAAAAATGTGTTCAAGCTGCATTTGCAGGATTTCCTGATTTATGTCACCGACAGATGTCAAGCAGTGTGAATGCACCCTAACAGACCTGCCCATCAGTACAGTGACTTGATGCAGAGCACCTCCTATCCTTACTATGACATTACTAGACACTTATACTATCACTATTACCACTATGATGGCAGGTAGTGAAATGTGCTGACAGCATCTTTTAGACCAATAGTCTGACTATGCAGCATCAGTTCCCTTATATAATATACATGCTTTAGTATAAGGTAGACGTTGCCCTCTAAATGCTAATCTGTGTTGGTTTTAGCCATTGTAAGCTGCTTCTTTACAAAAGTTGTTCTTTGTTTTATTGTTTGTTCCTCAGCTGTCGAAGGACATGTTATCCATTGGATTGAAAGTAAAGCGTCATTTGGAGATGAGACTAGTCATCGTACATATCTACAGGACCAGTTCTGGAGTTACTGGAACAGGTGAGCTGTCCTGCACATATCTACATGACAGTGAAATGTGTACTTCACTACTTTATCGTGCCTGGTATCACAGTGTCCATACACCTTACAGTAGCTAGCTGTTGGTCAAATGCTTGTTCGTCTATTCCTTCCAACCTATCCATATACATGCATGCTTGGCTGTCGGGGAAGTCCGGGACACACTCACAAGCATCATGTATTTCCACGTGAACTAATCTGCTGAACTCTGCAGCATAGGGACTATGTATAGAAACACCATTTGGGTGTCGCATGTCACTTTTGACAGATCTAATGAGGTTAAAAAATGCTAAGTTCTAAAATTATCCATCATACCACGTCATAGTAGCTCAGTTTATGACTTGGCAAATCGGAGTGTTTTTTTTTTTTCTATATCATGTATGATGTAAGCAAGCAGCTAGTCAGCTTTAGCTTGTACTCTGAAGTAAGGGATAGAGATAGATAAATAGATAGATAGAGATAATATTATATGTCATTCTTTGGCTTAAAGGGGTTGTATCCTGAACACAAGCCTAGGTCCATATTGTCTTATCAGGGTATAGGGATGTCAGAGTCAAGCCCCTCCAGTTGAGGAACTTCTTCTATTAGCCAGGACAGAGAGCCATTCTTTAGGACAGCCATTCATCTGAGTAACTGCCAGGTAATACTATATTTTCCCTGCTGTGGCTACTGCAGGTAAAATTCCTGCCTGGACCCTGGTAATCAGCTAAGGATGCACTTTGTGACACCCCTTTTAAAGAGAACATTTCACCACCTCCACCAACTCCAGTTCTTTGCATCCTCTAATAGGTGCTGTTCCACCTTTGAGGTGGAATTTTTTTTCTCTATCCCCAACATACTTGAGCAATCGGTGCAGTTAGTTTTTGTGCCTTATTGACTATTTAGGTTCTGTACTGTCAGGTGGGCAGTGTCAGACAGGAGTGGGTAGGGGGGCGTGAGTCAGAGCTCCAATCAGAGATGAACAGTGTCAGAGCTCAGAAACACACCCTTTGTCTGCTCCTGCCTGACGCTGCCCTTCTGACAGTACAGAGCCTAAATGGTATATCGGGCACCAAAACTAACAGCACTTATTGCCTCGGAATGGTTGAGGCTAGAGAAAAAGTTCCATTTGTGCCAGAATCGGTGGAGCAACATCTATTAAATGATGCAAAGAGCTGGGTTTGCTTGAGGTGGTGAAAGGTCCTCTTTAAGATAACCAGGTTGCCCTTACAACATTAGGGTGTTTGTATCAAAATCTTCAAAATAATATTGTTTCGCTCTGAAAAACAATGTCACTGTCTGGCCTTGTACTAGTTTTGTTTTTCGGAATTGTCTGCATATTCTTATAAGACTTTTACCATAAAGCTGCAGCTTCTGCATAAAGCTTTTAAACTGTTTTATCGTCATTAATATTATTATTGTTATTATTTTTATTATTCATTATTATTATTATTATTTCATTCATTTGTAAGAAATCTCTTCACTCTTTAAGAATGTTTTTGAAATCAAGTTGCCATCTTGACATGAGTCCACAGTCCGCCAGGACTTCTGCCAACACTGTAACTGTTTTGCTATTAAGAAGCCGATGCTGTTATCGCTCCCTGGTAATGTCTCGGCTCCTCACCATAAGGAACACTTCATTTGCAGTAATTAAGAGCACTCAAGCATTTTCATTGCCCTGCTGATGAGAGACTGGGCACTGGAGTATCATGAAGGCCGCGCTGTGGCCTCTCCAGGCAAGCACAGGCACTTGAAGTGCGGCTGACCCGTGTGTCTGCCTCCATCATTTAAGGATTTGTTTTCTTTCTCTAACTACTTATTTTTACAGCTTAACATCTTTCAGGTTTACAAAATTGGAAGTTTTCTACATCCACAAAGTATAAACTATGCAAAACAGAATTGTAGTGTTTGTGGTGGATGTATTTGTATTTTTATAGTACGATTTAATGAAGTCTTATTGTTGAAATACATGTATACAATATACTTGTAATAGTAGCTCTGTGATATCAAAATGCTCCTATTTTTATACAGTAGAGTGATGCACAGGGTACATAGTGCAAGCAGAAAGGGCACATATACAGTCTCGTGCAAAAGATTTAGGCAGGCGTGGGGAAAAAAGTATGAATGCTTTCAGAAATGGAAGTGTTAATAGTTTGTGTCAGTTAACAAAATGCAAAGTGAATGAAATCTAAATCACATCAGTATTTGTCCTGGAAGGGATGATAGGTCCACACAGAGTCCTGATCTCAACATCATCCAGTCTGTCTGGGATTACATGTAGTATAATGTTGTACCGTGTTAGCCATTGAAAGTAGTGGAAGAGTGAAGAAATCAGGCGATACCTTTTAGAGGCTAACTGAGTATATTTGATAAGTAAGCTTTCAAGAGTCTAGCTCTCTTCTTCAGACATGGTGTTATATGGGATGGGACATGGGATTACATGTAGAGACAGAAGGATTGGAGCAAGCCTACATCCACAGAAGAGCTGTGCTTTGTTCCAGACATCTTGGAGAACTATCTCCCTGCCGAGTTCCTTTAAAAACTCTGTACAATTGTACTGAGAAGAACTGACTGTGGGCAAAGGGTGGGTCACACCAAATATTGATGCACTTTAGATTTGTCTCTTTTTTTTTCATTCACTTTGTTTTTTTTAATTTGACAAAATAAACTATTAAGATTTTTTTCCACCCACTGCCTAAAACCTTTGCAAATCTATAAATGGTCCTCATCCATGAAGCATATTGACTACCTGTTTTTCAGTTCCTTCACAGTGCCACATATGAAAGTAACCCAGTCAGTGTTCCTAGAACAGCCAGTGTGCCCCCATAAGTGACAGTCACTGTCTTAGTATCCTATTAGTACTGTTTAAAAAGATCCCATAATTCGCCATTTTGAGCACTGTAGGAGGTACTTAGAGACCCTCTAGTTAGGACCTCAAAAATATGTATGCAGGGAATTTATAAAGACTGCCATATTGAACTTCTTTGTCTCCTGCACTAGTGGTGGATGTTCCTAATCCATGATAAGGCTTTCTGTCATTGATAATGAATGTGTCTTTGGGTGATGGCTCCTCCCACCCCCAGATCTACCCTCTTTCTGAAAAGTATTGAGACCGGCGCAGAAAATGCCACTTACAACTGTTTTAGTCGCAAATGGTGTAAATCGCTGATTTGAGATCGTTTTACGCCAAAAAAAAACTTGCATGAAATCTAATAAATTCCCACCGTTGTCTGCAGAGGAGGATCACCTGCAATTTTCTTCAGATTTTGCTGCTTGACTGCTCCATTAGGGAGAACTATGATCTGTGACTACAGCTTAGCTGCAGTGCCTGTAGGGAGTCTAATGCAGTCTGAGACACACCCCCTTTATCATTGGTTCAGGCTCCTGCTCATTCCCTCCCCCTGCTGTTCTGCTTCCTCTGATTGGCTGTGTATAAACCCAAGTTTATCACATGATCACCAGAAAGTCATTATGTGAAAAAGAATGATTTTACAAATCAGGAAACCACCAGGGAGAAAAAGATCGACATTGGGAAATGGGTATTTTATCTGTTACTGAGTTATGGGTCCGCTCTATAGGCAGGGAATCATTACAACTAGAATTACATTTCACCTATTACTGCTTGTTGGGGTTACTATATGGATGGATTGATCCCTGGCTACATGCTCATATATTTTATCTTTTGCTGTTAATTTTAAATTTTTTACTAATGGAATATATTTTATATTAATGCTTTAATTCATACAGTTAATGAAATTTAAAAAAAAAAATTTTTTGTATTTTTATAGCATTATCTTAATCTGAACATAATTTCAGTCTTTCACATTAGTCCCTGACGTCTAACGTACCCGTACCCTCTGACCAATATCCTAGAAAGCCATTTAATCTGTTATGTTTTCGGGCAAAATGTGAAGTGATGTCTCAGGAGGTATGTGGCCACTACTGGGATGATCGGTGGTGGGGTGGCACAGGGTAAGCTGCAGCTATAGAAACAATGAGGGAGATTTATCATGTCTTGTACACCAGTTTTCTGGTATAAAAGGCATAAAAAGTTGTAATTTCTTTGTGCAAGTCAGGTCTTTGTACAAAAAATTGCACAGCCCTTGCCTAAGGGGGCGTGACGAGGGGCAGAGCATGGATTATATTTATCACTATTTTATGCCAGATATGTGATGTCTGAAATCTACGGCAACTATGAGCTTTATGCTGTGTGCGCAAGATTTTACACAACACTTGTCACTTTGCTTCTTTGTCTGGGAAAGTGGGTACAGTTTCTGTAGTAACATTTTATGAGTCATTTATAACCTATGCCTCTTTTTTAAGAAAAAAGGGTTAGCCACACCCTGGTGCATGGACAGCATAAGAATAATTACCGTATAATATTATTAATATAATAATAAAAAGAAAAAGCCTGCCGACTTTGGAATAACATCCATGAGATTTTTTTTTTGCACAATCTATGATGCAATTGAGCCTTTTTAGTAAAGTAAGTGAACACACATGCAAAATTAAAAAAAAAAAAAAAAAAGATAAATGATCCCCATTGTCTGTTTCATTATTATGTGTAGAATGAACCTGCAATGTTGTGCATGAGTGAAGAGTCATGAGGGCGGTGCAACAGTGCTCGAAGAGTGTCATAGTCTAGCCATCAAAATCTCTCCATTGACTTCCTTCTGCCGCTTCCAAGTATCACAGTCGCTTTGTATTACCTGGCCGTGCACAGTTCAACCCAGTGTGATTTCATGGATACAGTTATTAACCTAAGATCAGAAACCCCCTTTAACATGTATATGCTGCTGGAATATATATTTTAGAGGGCAGCATGCTTCCTTTAAGTCTCAGGCACCATGTTAGTGAATATGACGCACGTCTGGTAATATTTGCACCATATTAGATTCCCTGAATATACCATGTATTTTCACAGAGGTGAGTATCGTATAACATGTAACATTTTTGCACATTCTTACACTTCCTGCAGAACACAGTGTAACCTTTCTTACGCTTCCTGCTTTATTTTCTTTGCATCAACCATATACTGTTTGCTGATTTGATCTGAAAACTCATAAAATTGCTGAAATTGGCAAATTTCCACAGTAAAGAAAGCATACAACATAAATGCTTTTAGATCTATGTATAGTATCAGGGGTAAACAGCATGTAGTGACACACATGGGTTGGCTACAAGGGATGTGATTTCTGGTAAAGTGCACAGAACTGTCTTTATTCTGTTTTTACCTAAAAATGCTTTTCAGAGGTTAGATATCCAGGAATCTGTCAGGTATAGAGCAGGAAGAGCCGGTCATGCACAGGCAGTTTCCACTTCTCCACAGGCAGCCAAGGCTAGGCCACCAAAGGTCAGCCTTCATGTCACAGTACGTCAGCTGGTTGACATGTTGTGATGCCAGCCTGCCACGCTCTGCAGTTCTGACCCTGACTGCACTGGAGGATTGTGTAAGCAGCCTGTCTGCAGCCCTGGCACAATGAATATTCATCAGGAAGAACAGCCCTTTGTTAATGAACTTGTGACTGCAGCAAGTGGTGACTCAATACAGCAAGTAATGGAGAGGTACCTCAAGAATTCAGCTACGGGGCTCCTGCTGGTCATGAAATTAGATAGTATGGATGAGTTTGGTAAATGCTAAAAATTGGGAAACTTTAATCTTCTGACAGCATTGACTTGTGTTTCTGTATCCAGTGTGTGTACTGGAAGTTTCAGGGTATTGGTATCTTTTGCTAATCTTTGCTAATGTGTATTCACCTTTAAAGGGGTTTTCTGGGATTTATATATTGATGACCTATCCTTGAAGGGGTCCAGGACCCAGGACCCCTGCCAGTCAGCTGTTTGAAGAGGTTGTGGTGCTCACAGGCACTGCATCCTCTTCCTATGCTGATAACGTCACGTTTGTATAGCAGCAGTTCAGTCCCACACCCCAACTGATCACATATTGATTGCTCAGGAACTGTGCGGGCTACAGAAAAAAATTTCCAATTGCATGGAATTGGCGGAGGACGCTTTTTAAAAGATGCAAAGAACTGGAGTTGGTGGAGGTGGTAAAAGGTCTTCTCTAAGGGGGCGTTCACACTACCGTTGGTGACCGTCAGTAGTGTCCGTTGCTATTGTCCGTTACAAGATTTTAGCATCGGACACTAGCTGAACCGTCAGAAGTCCGAAATTTCCATTCATTTCAATGGGTTTTTATATTGTGTCCGTTTGTGTCCGTTTACACCCAATCCGTTAGAAGTCAATTTTTTTTTCGCGGACAAAAAATCCTACATGCAGGACTTTTTTGTCCGTTTGAAATAACGGATTCTTGACAGACAGTCTATGGGTAACGGACTTATAACGGACAGTAACTGATAGCCATCAGTTATTGTCCATTATTTTATGGCCGTTTTTTTTCCTGCGCATGCTCAGAAAGCAGAAAAAAAAAAAAAAACGGACAGTATTAAAAAACGTACACTAACTGATGCTATTGTGTCCGTTTTTTTTAACTAATCCATTAATTGGATCAGTTAAAAAAACCGACACATTAACATCAGTTAGTGTCCGTTAATGTCTGTTATGATAGGTGTCCGTTTTTTTTTTTTGTTTTTCTTTTTTTAACGGACACTATCAGAACGGACATCAACGGTAGTGTGAACCCTGCCTTAGATGCCATGTGTGTGTGCAAGAGGAGTAATGCTTTTTCTGACTATTATGACTTGTGTTCTGCATTTTTTAACAGTTTTCCCCTCTGCAGGCTCTGCCTCTAATTCTCGTTTTCCCCTGAGCTTGGAAGTGGTGGGTGGAGACAGCAGCATTTTCTCCATATGAGATATAATAGTGTTTCTAATATGCAGCATTTGTTGAAAAGTTTGATCATTTGCTATTATGTTGCATTGCTTATATTGTGCTTATTCTGTATTATAGTTTGTAGTCATTCATAATTCTGCAGGAAATAAGGCAGCATTGTCCTGTACTGTAGCATGTTAGATAGCTGTATGTTTTGAGTGACAGCAAGCACAGATCTTGAAATCCATGAGCAATCGATGCAGAAAGTATATTGGCAAATTGGATGAATTTGCATTATACAAAGAATAACCCTTTATGGACAACCATAGGATTTTCTCCTCTCAGCAACTGACTTGACAGTTTGACTAAATTACAATTCTTTACTGTTATAGCTAAGTTTACATGGTGTTTTTGTTGACTTTTTCCTTTCCTTCACATATGTGTTATCAGTTCGTCATTTTTGTTTTCTACTTCTATGATGAAACTGAAAAAGAGAAGTGTCGGATCTGTTACATGACACACTCCAGTGGTACCTGAGAAATCCAATTGACTTAAATTGGGCTCCATTGGGTTTCACCATGGTTTTCTTTTGCTTTACTGGAAAATAAAAGTGCTGCATACTGTGCAATTTTTTTTCTGTGAAATATGAAGGAATTTAATGAAAAACGAAAATGGCAACATGTCTGATCGGTTATATGACACACCCCAACACCGCCCAACAAACCCAATTGAGTTAAATTGGGTGCCTTTAAGTTTTTTGCATGGTGTCTTACATTTTATTGGGAAAAAACAATGCTGCATGCTGCACAGTTTTTTCTGGGAAATATGAAGGAATCTGGAAAGGAAGCTGACGGAGATGTGAATTCCTTACTCTAATAATAATAATAATAATAATAATAATAGTCCTTTAATAGTCCCACAATGAGGAAATTCAGTGTGTTACAGCAGCAAAGATAAGATAAGCAGATACAAATACAAAATGTACAGGAATGTTCCAAGGTGAGAGGCATTACATTGATAGTAGGCAGACAGATAGGACGTAGCAGAGGAGGGGGGAGGATATAACAGGCAGAAAGATATTTCAGTTCTCTTTGTGTAATGATCTCCGCTTAGGTTGGTGTTGGTTGTACAGCCTGACCGCAGCGGGGGAGGAAAGACTTCCGATAGCGCTCCTTCTCACACTTAGGGTGGAGCAGTCGGTCACTGACAGTACTGCCCAGCCCTATCACAGCCTCATGCATGGGATGGGACTACTTCTTCTGCATGGAGCTCACCACGGACAGTATCCTTCTGTCACCCACCACCTGCACTGGGTCCAGTGGGCTCCCCAGGACAGAGCTGGCCCTTCTAATCAGCTTGTCAAGTTTATTTCTGTCCCTGGTTGATATACTGCTCCCCCAGCAGGCCACTCCAAAGAAGATGGCTGATGCCACTACCGAGTTGAAGAAAGTCCTAAGAAGTGCCCCCCGGATTCCAAAGGCTCTCAGCTTCCTAAGCAGGTAGAGCCTAATGTGGCCCTTCCTGTACAGGGCCTCCATATGATCTGCCCAGTCCAGCTTATTATTAAGGAGCAAACCCAGGTACTTATAGGTGTTCACAATCTCGATGCCCGTCCCCAGGATGTCCACTGGTTTAGGAGGGCATCTTCCTTTACGGAAGTCCACCACCATCTCCTTGGTCTTCCCCGCGTTAATCTTCAGGTGGTTCCGGTGGCACCAGTCCACAAAATCCCGGTTCAGTTCTCTGTACTCCCTGTCATCATCATCTGTGATGAGACCCACTATTGCAGAGTCGTCAGAATACTTCTGTAGGTAGCAGCTAGATGAGTTGCACCTAAAATCTTCAGTGTACAGTGTGAAGAGGAAAGGGGCGAGAACCGTACCCTGAGGTGCCCCCCGTATTACAGATTACGGGTTCACGCTCGGGTCTCCTTCTTCAGGTCCACTTGAGGACCTGAAAAACGGAAACCCAATCCGCTTAAAAAGCGGTTATCCATAGACCCCATAGACTATGATGGGGTCTGCATTTTTTCAAGCACAATGGGGGACGGAATCCCCTAACGGAAAGCGAGCGCTGGAGTGAATCCAACCTTGGGCTACGGCCCCACATTGCAGAAATGCAGCTTTTTTTGTTGCAGATTTTGCTGCGGTTTTTTGAGCCAAAGCCAGGAGTGGATTGAGCAGAAGGTAGAAATATAAGAACTTCCTATATATTTCTCATTCCTTTTGTAGCCATTATTGACTTTGGCTCAAAAAAAACGCAACAAAATCTGCAACAAAAAAGCTGCATTTCCGCAAACTGGGGCCTCAGCCTTAAAGTACTTTTTGAAGTAGCAATTTTCTGTCTAGTAATATATGCTGTACAAACATACGCACATATATTTCTGTACATATTTATTAGCTACATGGTTATTTGTTATATACGAATTGATACGTGGTCTCCCTATGTGTTTTTATGTGACTACGGTCCAGTCTTCAATGCTTACAATCAGTATGTAATTTTTGGAAGCTTACAGAATTATCACAGAAGTCCTAAGAAGGGGGGATATTCCAATGTCAGTAAGAGCAGTATCTTATAAATATGGAACCAGACATCCTATAAATATGGCTATATTTAACATCTTTTATTGTGTCATAAACATAAAAATAAAAAGGCTGAAATGCCCTCTGCTACTCTAAATTCTTGCATTCTATGCACATTGTCAGATATTGCCGGGATTCGCTCATTATCTCTATTTTGTCTTGGAGTTCCTTTTTTATCCTGTACATCAGTTTGAAAAATACTTATGGAAAGTTTCATCCAGGATTGAACAGATTATTATAATAAGGATGAAATATGTTATGTTTGTAAGGTATTTGGCACAAAGAGGTTAATTTACCTTCTCTGTATTTCTCTCATTGACTGGCTCAGTATATGAGAAGCCGTCAGATTCTATCTAGTCTCCAGCCTTGGCCGTCTAAAGATGTAGGCCAGTTGACAATACAAATGCTGTTTTTTTTTTTTTGTTTTGTTTTTTTTTCCCTTCTCCATTTAATGTTCCTTTATCCAATCCTCAATCCTCCCCCATCTCACTCTTTCAAATATTGTTATATCACCCAAGAGCACCGCGCCATTCCGACAGCGCTTTCAGCACCTATCTACTTTACCGCAAGGCTTCTACTCCACATCCAGCGTCGCCCCCACCAAACTCATATTCGACAAGCATCTCGCCTCACAAACGATAAGAGCTGACAGAGCAGATCTTGAAATTTCCTTCTTTTTCCCCCCTTCCTTATTTTGCCAAAGGCCCTGGTCAGATGTTCTCCTCCACGTCAGGAGAATGTCAGCATCCACAAGCCCTACCTTTCAGAACTCCTTGTAATTTCTTAATTGGCATTTACAAGTGACATTTCCAATGTGTGCTCTGGAACTGACCGGACGAGCTACTAAAGAAACATTTCATAGCATCGGAGATCTCTTTTGATCCGTTCCTTTAAAAATGGATATTTTGTTATAATGTGCATTTATAATAATATAATAATAATAATTTTTATTTATATAGCACCAACATATTCCACAATTTGTAGGGTTCAAGTACAGACAAAAAAGATACATTACAAAGAAATATTCAATTCACACACTGGGACTGAGGGCCCTGCTCGCAAGAGCTTACAATCTATGAGGTAGAGGGGGTGACACAAGAGGTAGCAGAGGCAGCCTCAGGGGTAGCATTGCTTGTACAATGGTCAGACAATTTTGTGATAGAGGTTACTGTCATTACACATATATAAAGCTGTATGAACCGTCACCAGTCGTGTCCTTTAACGTGCAGATGGTGCCTGGACATATAATGTTAGTCTGATACGGCATCATATCCTGTGAGGTAATGTTGGAGCATCAACAGGAGGGTATGTTTTAGGGATTCTAACTATGGAAGGGTTTACATTAGGAGTTGTGATAGGCCTGTCTGAAAAGATATGTCTTTAGTTTACGCTTGAAGCTGTGGAAATTGGGGGTTAATCTAATAGTCTGGTATAGAGCATTCCAGAGAAGTGGTGCAACTCGGAAGAAGTCTTGTATACGAGCGTGGGAGGTTCTGATAATAGAGGATGTTAGTCTTAGGTCATTGAGTGAACGGAGAGTACGGGTTGGGCGATAGAGATGAGGGAGGAAATGTAGGGAGGTGCAGCATTATGGAGAGCCTTGTGAATGAGGGTGATAAGTTTATATTGTATTCTGTATTGAATAGGCAGCCAATGTAGTGACCGGCACAGACCAGAGGCATCGCTATAGCGTCTAGACTGATAGATGAGCCTGGCCGCCGCATTCAGAATAGATTGTAGAGGGGAGAGTTTAGTAAGGGGAAGACCGATTAGTAAGGAGTTACAGTAGTCAAGGCAAGAGTGAATCAGGGCAACAATAAGTGTCTTTAGTGTATCTGTGGTAAGGAAAGGGCGGATTCTGGAGATGTTTTTGAGGTGGAGATGACATGAGCGTGTGAGTGATTGGATATGGGGGGTTGTGATGAACCGACCCTCAGTTTTATATCTTTCTTGGAAGTGTGTTTTACTTGCTTAGGTCAGTCCTTCCCCCACTTGGAATGCGGTGCTTTAGTTGAGTCCACATTGCTGGACGATAGGCTTCACTGGTTTTATGTGTGTTCATTGGAGATGGCTTGCTATAGCCAGGCACTTTTATTATCCCTGGCCAGATGGGATGGGGGATAGCAAGCCTTAACTTCACCCATCTCTCCGAGGGTTCTGCAAAGGTGGGAGAAGGGGGGCTGCCTGGGTGCAAGGGGTGGGTGGAGCACTAGCCATATGCTGTGGGCAGACCTGGATTCTGGGGTCATTCAGCAAAGAGGCAGTAAGGAGCTCTGATCTGGGAGAAGATGAGAGGGCCTGCCCTACTGAGGAATGCTTTGAGGGCCTAGTTCTGGACAGCATGTAGAAGGATTGTTTTATGCAACTTGCTTAAGCTTGCGCCCTAGGCCCAAAACTCTGCTGTGGCCTAGAGAAACGGACTACGAGTCTGTGGGTGGAAGCTGGAAGAGATACAGCTAAGAGATAGCTGTGATCAGGAATCTTCCTGAGGTCTGGTATTATTTCTATATTTTATTTCCGTTTTTTTTATGTGCCGTATCATTGCTCTTTTGCTTGTATGTTTATGCTTGATCATATTAATATGGTATATTTCTGTATATGCTATTAATCCATACCGACCCACTTGGGTTATTAAATATATAAAATTTATATCGCTCGTTTCGTTTTTATCCTATGACCCGGTCTATTCACGGTGTGTGAGTGGGAGGTTAAGAAAGAAGTTTGATCGCAGGCGTGCCAGGCGGCTGGGCGAGGCGATATTCTTCACAGGGGTGAAGGAAAGGTCTGAGTCAAACAAAACCCCGAGGCAGTGGGCATACTGCCTAGGAGTTATGGTAAGGCCAGAGACTGCAATGGAGATAGCAGGGACAGATCTATTAGATGGTGGAAACAGCAGTAGTTCAGTCTTTGAGGGATTCAGTTTCAGAGCGAAGACATGATATTTGAGACAGCAGAGAGGCAGTCACTGGTGTTCTGTATTAGTGCAGGGGTGATGTCACGGGATGACGTATATAATTGGGTGTCATCAGCATAAAGATGGTACCAGAAGCCAAATCTACAGTAGTGATGGTTTGTCCAATGGGGGCTGTGTAGAGGGAGAAGAGCAGGGGGCCTAGGACCGAGCACTGAGGAACCCCAATGGCAAGGGGAAGAGGGGAAGAAACAGAGCCCGCAAATGATACACAGAAAGTGCGGTCAGAGAGATAAGAGGAGAACCAGGAAGAGAGCAGTGTCTGTGAGACCGACAGAACGGAGTTCTGGTGTTTTCTATCCCAGTCTTGATTTCTCCCAATATACAGTGGAGAAGTGCAGCAAAAAAGTTGTTAAATGGATAGAGAATTTTACATTGTCACATCCAGGGTACAGCCATGTTTATTTGTGAAGTAATAAAAATGAGCTGGGATGGTATTTTTTATGGTTGCAATGAACAGTTGTCATTCATGGTTGCAACTAGATATTTCCCTGGCCCACAGTTATAATGCGCATCACCTCCCCCCCCGCCCCCCGAACGGAAACCTAATCCGCTTAAAAAAGCGGTTACCCTTGGAAACCCGCAGACCTAATAGACATGCAGGACTTTCCTCTCAGCATTTTTAAAGCGGAATGGGGAACGGAATCCCCCAGCCGAAACCGGGCGCAGGTATGAACCTAACCTTAGCAGCTTAAAGGAAGGGGTTTACTGGTTTTCTTTTGAAGAGATCCAGTTGATGTACTTAGAATTAGTTATAGACATTGGTCTATGGGAAATATATAATGAAGCTCTCCTCAAGAAGGAAGAAAATATATTAATGAAAGCCAGAGAGTACTCCAAAAAGAGACATCCTTCTATGGACAGCTGTTTTGGAGTTGTTGCCCAGTACAGAGCAGGGTATTGGTTGGCTGGGTGGGATGCCTTTGATGCAGCTTAAGTAGAAGGATCAGACTTGCCAACTAAAGCACCAGAAGATCCTCTGTTGGACTGAAAAAATAATGGATCTTTTATACAGGCTCCAAAAACTTCTGCATAACATAATTTGGAGCTGCTTTTAGAGCCACTTTCTAGAGAGTAACTTGTATAAGTTTATTTACTTGTTATGCCTTGGTATGTCCTGTGTGTGCAATTATAACAACAAAATTTCGGCTAATACTATAAGTTTAGATGGAGGGAGGATTCAGAATAACTTCCTCTAAAGGACCCATGAAGCCTAACTCTTACTTAGTCTATTGAATAGACATAGCTTTGAAACAGGGTCGTGGAGTCAGAGACAGTTTTGGGTAGCATCAGCGTTGGGGGAAAAAGTTACCAACCCTGCCTTTTTAAAATAAAATGATTTGTATTTTTAGTTATATTCTACAATTATTGGCATTGTATAATTAGATGCATAGCTTGTTGTATATTTACTTTAATTAGAATACGATCACTGGCTTCTTTCATAAATCTGAGAGATTTACTACTACTGTCTAACCATGGCTGTCAGCCATTTATGAACGAGTCAGTTGGCCAACGGACTCCACAGCCTGGTTTAGAAAACCCATTTCATATATCCTATTAGGGAATTGTAAGTATTTTTAATACTGTTCAGGATTATCCTCTCTTTGCCACAGTGGAGACTGACTACAAAGAGGTATCTGGCCTTTCTTCTCCTGGATTACTGGTGAATGGCACAGTGTAATTCTTTATTTCTCCTGTGGAGGTGCTGTAGGGATATTAATCACTTCCAGGTTCCCCCACAGATTACAGCTGATCGTTGAGAACTCTATTTTGATTAACCTATTTAAAGGACCCTCTAAAAAGTAGGGATTGTCCAAAGCAGAGAACCCCTTATATTACTAGGTACTAGAGACATCCTAAAGACGTACTGCGCCTCATAAGCTATTTCTAGATATTCTGATTTGTACATATTACCTTCAGTGGCAAACACTGCCTGTAAATTGATTTGACAGTAAGAGTTACCCTGCACCCTCCCACCCTCAGTGTCAGCTGAGAAACATTCGATCCTCACCTCGAATTATGTGCTGTTTATGCTGCAATAAATGAAACCAACTTCCCTCATTGTCCCCTTTGTATGAAAAATTAACCGGACACCTAATATATTTAATATTCGCCAGCGTGTGAGAATAATTTTTATGCAACTCTGATAGTTAGAAAGATAGATAACTCAATTATTCTGCCATCTATCAAAATATTCAGATATATAACAGCTCACTAGAAAGATTGATGGCAAGCAAAGTCCACCGGCTTCAGAGCCCTTATAATATTCACGCATTTGGCTCAACAACTTTTTTTTTTTTTTTTTGACTCGCAATTTTTTTTTTATCTCAATTGCATTCACAAGCAAGCTTCATTACCCATCACTCTACCGGAGAGGTTTTATTATAAGGATGCCATCTTGGCAAGGCTGTTATTTAGATGATAAATGTAAGGAAGAAAGAGTATGTCTAGAAATTCCACTTATTTATGTGTTTGAGTATAAAAGAGAGAGAGCGAGAAAAGGAGGGAGCTTTATTTTTTGACAGGTAAAACAAACAGCATCTACATTCCTAATGAACCTCGATTTTACAGATACAAATACAGGTCACTTAACTCCGTGATGTATTGCCGGGTTTATTTTCCAGCAGGAATTTCATCATTAATTTGTAAAATGTAAATTAACTAATTAGGAAGAATATGTTTTATTTGTGACAATTTGCTATTCATTTCTCTTCTCTCTGCATACATTTATGATAGATTTAGCTTTCTCTTTTGTTTTGTATTTTTTTTTTTCCTTGCAGTTCCTTGTCTTGAAATATTACAATTATCACTTCTGTACATTTACTCGCAGGGTAGTGGAGTTCACAAGGGGAATGATATATGGTCCCTAGACCTTATATACACTTAGCTATAAGATGGATAGATAATGAGTTAGATATTAGATAGAGATGAGAGAGGTAGATGAATGAGATAGATATAATATAGATAGATAGATAGATAGATAGATAGATATGACAGAGATATAGTTAGATACAGAAGATTAACTTGAGGCTACTAGGCCCCAATGCAAAATTTCTAATTGGGCTCTGTCTATCTTGCACCCCAGGATCCAGGGCCCGGTAGCGACCTCTGCACCCCCTATATCTTCACCCCTGCATAGATAGATGGATGGATAGATAGGTCAAAAAAGTAGGCAGCACACCATAAATAGTAAAAAAAAAAATATATATATATATATATATCTATAATCTATAGGACTTGAATTTTTTTACTATTTTTGGGTGTGCTGCCTACTTGTTTTGATTTGCCAGAGCTGCTAGAACAGCTGATCTGTGTGGGGTCCGGGTGTTGTACCCCAAAAGAGCACATACTAATGACCTTATCCCGTGGATAGGTCATCAGTATGGAAACTCAATTTGTGGCCAGAAAACAACCTTAAAAAAAAAAAAAAAAAATCACTGCAGTTTTTGGTATGTTGTTTGAGCCAAAGCCATAAGTGGGTTCAGCAACAAAGAGGACTATTTCCTTATATCTACGATTCCTTTTGATTCCACTTTTGACTTTGGCTTAATTAAACACTGGTGTTTTCAGGGGGTTTTTAACCACCCTGAGGCTGAGGTCTCACGTTTTTTTTGCTGTGTTTTTTTTGGGCCAAAACCAATAATGGCTACAAAAGGAATGGGAAATATATAGGAGGTTCTTATACTTCTCCCTTCTGTTTTAATCCACTCCTGCAGCAAAATCTGAAACAAAAAAAGCTGCGTTTCTGCAACATGGGGCCTCAGCCTAAAGAAGTCATCTTAAATTGGTGTCTAGAAATTGGTGTGGAGGCTTCAACTCTTTAGTCTTTTCAGCATTCTTATATTTTACAACCTTTATCTGTCCCTGTAGGAACACTGGGGCAGATTTTCTAATACTAAAATTTTAGACTGTGTAAACTTAAAACTGGCACAGACTATCTACTTTATCAAACTGTTTAATGCTGTTTGATAATTCTGGTGTATTATTTGACTGTCTACTCTAACTTTACACCACTTATTATTTGGCTTAGTTTCTAACAAAAAATGCATCAAAATTTTGGTGTACAATGATCTTAAAGGGTTTGTCCAAGACCTGAAGGTAATTGATACTGATGACCTATCCACAGGGTAGGCCATCAGTATCAGATCAGTCGAAGTCCGACAACCAGGTCCCGTCCTAATCCGGTGCTTGGCCGCCGGACGCCATAAACAAGTTATACAGCCGAAGCAACTCTACTCCTTTTCAAGTCAATGGGAGTTGGGCTGCAGTTCCAGGGACCGCCACTACACTGTACGGACCACAAACTGTATACAGAGTATGATCCTCTGTACACTATAGTAGAGGTGCCTAGAACTGTAGCACTTGAATAGCATCAGGGCTACTTCTGGCCATATACCTAGCATATGGCTTCCGGAAGCTGAAACAGCTGAGTAGGATGGGGCCCAGGTGTAAGACCCTGACCATTCTGATACTGATGACTTGCATTGTGGATCAGTCATCAGTAGAAATTACCTTTGTGTCCTGGAGAACCCTTTCAAGCCCCTTTTCTAATAAACCCTTGTCAAGAAGACACCGCCTTTTTCGTGCAAAACACGAAAAATGTCAATAACACTTGATAAATGTGCACAGCCTTTTTGGGCAAATTACGTCAGAGTTCTTCCCTTCAAATGGAAGTTCAGACCCAGTATTCATCCTTACCTGTATGGAGTAGCACATAACATAAAAAAAACTATGCAGAGGCAGCCACCGCAACCTGGTCTTGATGTCTAGACACTAGTGGTGCAATTGGGACAAGAAAGGTGGGGGTGGACCATGTTACAGATTTTGCATTTAGATTGTGAGCCTTATATGGGACAGTGACTGACAGTATCTGTAAAGCGCTGCGGAATATGATGGTGTTATACAAGTAAGCATAATAAATAAAATAAAATTTTTTGCATTGGGATCTTCAAAGGTGAAAACAAATTGGTTATAATTTGTCACTTTTACAAAATTGCCAATGCAACAAATTAGAAACATATCAATATGTCTCCTGGTAGATAAAACCAAATATTATTTTGACCAATGTTGACCGCTGTTGTAATTTTTTTTTAATGGTCCAAGTGGAAATCCACTTCAATATATTTAATTTGTAGAATTGGGAGTTTTGCTTCTATATTGTTTATCATATAAGTTGTTGTTCATGGTCTTATCTCACCAGGCCATGTGTCACCATGATGGATTTATCTTTAGCGTCACCTAATGTTCCTGTTGCACAATATTTCTGTCATCAGTTGTAGCTTGCGTGTTGCCATTCTGCTTGTACCCTGTGCATCAATAGTGTGCTTTGCAACTTTATAGGATAATTCCACCCATTTTTCATCTTATTGGACTTCACATGACTAATCCTCTTGATCAGAATGTATCACCAAAAATGATCTGCCTTTTGAACCAAAATTTTATGTCTAAATATATTTTTAAAAGGGTCTGTCATCAGAACCCAGCATATTAACCCAACTCCACAGATAGGTTAGGGCCCCCTGAATCCATCAGTGATTTCTCCTTGTGAATCAGTACCTCCGTTGCTGAGATATCACGGTCTTTGTCTATATGCAAATGAGGTATTTGGAGCAATGAAGGCATTGCCATTGCTCCAGAGAGGTAAGCGCCAACATCTTCATTGCTCCAAAGTTGCATATTGTATGAAAAGACAAGAGGCACTAGTTCACAAGGGGCAAACGCCATTAGGTTAAGGTCATCTGAATCACTGTCTGCAGGGCTTGGTAATATGCTGGGTTCTGGTGACAGACTCCCTTTAATAGTGCTTATTTATTGGTACCATCCGTTGTGCACATAATAGTTGTACCAGCCACAGTTCCTAAGCAATAGTACTCTTAAAGAGCACCATTTTCAGTGACTACACTAAACATTCAGTAATGGCACCCTTCCATATTAATTTACAAGGACAGTCACTGTAATATGCTATCAGGTCAGTTATAGTGCCCCTACAATAAAGAACGCCAGCTATAGTTTACACATATTGACTTGTAGATGGCCTGTCGGCCATCATCTGCATATGGCTTCCTGTCAGGTGCTGCTTGATAGAGAAGGTCAGTGCCCAAATGGTACACTTTAAAAAAAAAAAAAAAGAATATATATATATATATATATATATATATATGTGCCATCGTCTTCGTTTGTGTTTTTTTTTTTGTTTTTTTAAAGGCAGCAGTGAAAGTAGGGTTCTACCAGTACTCCAGGAAATGTGCCATCCATTTCTCATCATATATATGCGAGGAAATGATGTCTGGAATATGGTAAATAAGGCATGGGGAACTCCAGACACTGGAGAGGCTTAGTGCAAAGCCGCTGGAGTGCAGAATGAGGTGTGAAATGAAATAGCCACGGAGGCACCAGCTTAGCTAATAGACAGCAGTCAGATACAATATAGCGTCGTCTTCCCTGATTGAAACGTCTGTGCTTGAAAGCGTATGAGAGGCTCCTGCACATGTACCTGCTAGGAAATACATTTGCTGGGCACATGAGCAGAACACGGGCAGCAACCCAACAAGACGCATAATTGAATGCAGAGGCGTAAAAGTGAACAAAGCCGTTAGTGGGATACTGGATGGCAGCATCAAGAATTATGGCTTACCGTCCCGATTTATTAAAAAATAAAATGCTAATGGCCCTTCTGAAGAAGTATATAAATAGTTTCTTCCTCCTCTACAATTGATTAACAGAATTGTTCATTTCCTGCGAGTGTAGTTGGTATTGTTACTAAAGGCGTGGGACATGGACATAAATTTACCCTTGAGCGTTGGACTCTTAACCCTTACAAAATGCAGTTTATATTTTTTGTTCTTAATAAAATACCTTTTTCCAATTTTTTAAATTCATTTTGCTCCTATAGTGCCATCATATTCTGCAGTGCTGTACAGATACTGTTGGTCACTGTCCCATGTGAGACTCAAAATCTAAATTCCCTATCAGTATGTCTTTGGAGTGTGGGAGAAAACCAGAGTACCCATAGTAAAATAAATTAAAATTATAAGGAAATTTAAAATCTCCTCTACCTGTATCTGTGGTTGAGGGTAGTAGCTGTACAGTCATATCTTCTGTAGGGGTTCTCTCCCAGGTTCCTCCCAGTTATACTGTGACATATTACCCTCATTGGACCTCTAAAGACTCCAGGATAGTTGGAAGACCATGCCAAATGAGGATGCAGTGGCCAACTTATTGGATGCCACAAAGCTTAGCAAGAAATGGCTATAGTGACTTCCACTTGGAAGCACCAGAGCTTGATCCTTGCATGAGCCATACACCAATATGTATTTCCTGTTTACCCGAAAAGGTAGGAATCTAAGTACTTTTGATGTACAGTACAGACCAAAAGTTGGGACACACCTTCTCATTCCAAGAGTTTTCTGTATTTTCATGACTATAAAAATTGTAGTTTCGCACTGAAGGCATCAAAACTATGAATTAACAAATGTGGAATTATATACTTAACAAAAAAGTGTGAAACAACTGAAAATATGTCTTATATTCTAGGTTCTTCAAAGTAGCCACCTTTTGCTTTGATTACTGCTTTGCACACTCTTGGCATTCTCTTGATGAGCTTCAAGAGGTAGTCACCTGAAATGGTTTTCACTTCACAGGTGTGCCCTGTCAGGTTTAATAAGTGGGATTTCTTGCCTTATAAATGGGGTTTGGACCATCAGTTGTGGTGTTCAGAAGTCAGGTGGATACACAGCTGATAGTCCTACTGAATGGAGTGTTAGAATTTGTATTATGGCAAGAAAAAAGCAGCTAAGTAAAGAAAAACGAGTGGCCATCATTACTTTAAGAAATGAAGGTCAGTCAGTCCGAAAAATTGGGAAAACTTTGAAAGTGTCCCCAAGTGCAGTGGCCAAAACCATCAAGAGCTACAAAGAAATTGGCTCACATGAGGACCGCCCCAGGAAAGGAAGACCAAGAGTCACCTCTGCTGCGGAGGATAAGTTCATCCGAGTCACCAGCCTCAGAAATCGCAGGTTAACAGCAGCTCAGATTAGAGACCAGGTCAATGCCACACAGAGTTCTAGCAGCAGACACATCTCTACAACAACTGTTAAGAGGAGACTGTGTGCAGCAGGCCTTCATGGTAAAATAGCTGCTAGGAAACCACTGCTAAGGACAGGCAACAAGCAGAAGAGACTTGTTTGGGCTAAAGAACACAAGGAATGGACATTAGACCTGTGGAAATCTGTGCTTTGGTCTGATGAGTCCAAATTTGAGATCTTTGGTTCCAACCACCGTGTCTTTGTGCGACGCAGAAAAGGTGAACGAATGGACTCTACATGCCTGGTTCCCACCGTGAAGCATGAAGGAGGAGGTGTGATGGTGTGGGGGTGCTTTGCTGGTGACACTGTTGGGAATTTATTCAAAATTGAAGGAATACTGAACCAGCATGGTTACCACAGCATCTTGCAGCGGCATGCTATTCCATCCGGTTTGCGTTTAGTTGGACCATCATTTATTTTTCAACAGGACAATGACCCCAAACACACCTCCAGACTGTGTAAGGGCTATTTGACCAAGAAGGAGAGTGATGGGGTGCTACGCCAGATGACCTGGCCTCCACAGTCACCAGACCTGAACCCAATCGAGATGGTTTGGGGTGAGCTGGACCGCAGAGTGAAGGCAAAAGGGCCAACAAGTGCTAAGCATCTCTGGGAACTCCTTCAAGACTGTTGGAAGACCATTTCAGGTGACTACCTCTTGAAGCTCATTTGCTCACTTGCCAAGAGTGTGCAAAGAAGTAATCAAAGAAAAAGGTGGCTACTTTGAAGAACCTAGAATATAAGACATATTTTTAGTTGTTTCACACTTTTTTGTTAAGTATATAATTTCACATGTGTTAATTCATAGTTTTGATGCCTTCAGTGTGAATCTACAATTTTTATAGTCATGAAAATACAGAAAGCTCTTGGCATGAGAAGGTGTGTCCAAACTTTTGGTCTGTACTGTATATTGTATAGTGATCTTTGCATTATAGAGATCTGTTTGAAGGGACTTCTTTTTTTTTTTTTTTATAAGCTTTGCAAGGTTATCAAATTAGATTCAAAATCTGCTATTGCTGATGCTGTCACCCATGTATAGTATCTGTACCCATGTCTAGTTCCTGTTTCTGCTAATACCAAAATGGACCATGTAGGAATTTAAACTGAGGTTGATGCCATCAAAGGTCCTGGAGGCTCCATGTAAGCTTTATCAACTGCTGCTAAGAACTTTGGGGAAGGTAATTGGGGCATGGTGACCTGACGTAAAAGAGGGAGAGCTATAGGGAGCAAGGAGGCATATGTGAGACACAGGAGGCATTTTGACAGAAGAATTAGAGCAGAAGAAAGAGGGGAGAGCTTTGATTAATCTGAGATCTCATGGTTGCTCTCAATACTATCTACAGGAAGCATAGAAAGACCTCTGGTTTGCACAGCAACCCATGCTACAAAAGAACGGGTCACACTGTGATCATGTGATTTATTGATGAAGGTAACAAGGACACTGAGTAGACAACTACTATTAAGGGGATGATATTTCAGACAATACAGTGAGTCTGAAAAAAACATAGAGTATCCCTTTAAACAAGAAATGACAGAAAAGAATTTTATAGAAAGTAAAGGGGTTGGATGGTTTAGAAATCATATACCCCATTAGGGATTTCTGAGTTAATGTTTGGATCCCCTCTTCTGGACCCTTGTCTATTACCCAGAACAGAGAACAGCTGCAAAGTACATCTCTCGTTCTGGAGGACTTAGCATGTCCATGCATTACATAGACCTTTTATTGCAATTATTGCAATGTTATTTCCACTGGATCCATTGGGTAGGTACTTCATATAGGGATTATATGAATACCAAATGTTTTTACAAGTCAAAGCATACCAAACATAAAGATATTATAATCCCTTCAACTGATATGTAAATTGGGGCAGTTGTGAATGTTAACAGTCCACATGCTCCATATCATAGACGGGTCTGGGTTCTGCCAACTATACTCCTGTATGCAGATGGTTATAAAACATGAATTATGACATCCATACCTTTTTAAAGTTATGTTTTTCCTTTGAACAATGAACAGAATACGGTATATACATAACTCACACTCGTGATCAGTCTATTGTCCAAGGACCCTTCTAACATAATGGGATTATCAAAAGCAAACAACCCCAGATAGATAGATAGTGTCTCACAAAAGTGAGAATTTTATTATACTGTTATATTTATTTATTATGCGCTTATAGCGCCATCATATTCCGCAGAGCTTTACAGACATTGAGGTCACTGTCCCATATAGGGCTCACAATCTACATTCCCTATCAGTATGTCTTTGGAGTGTGGGAGGAAACCGGAGTACCCGAAGGAAACCCACGCAAACACGGGGAGAACATACAAACTCCTTGCAGATGTTGTCCTTGACAGGATTCGAACCAAGTACTCAGCTCTGCAAGGCTGCAGTGCTAACCACTGAGTCAATGTGTCGCCCAATTACAAGATGTACACTGACTACTATAGATTGTATCAAAGTGTCATATCTTCAGTGTTGTCCCAAGAAAATATATAATGAAATAATTACAAAAACGTGAGAAGTGTCCTCACTTTTGTGAGATACTGTATTTGTGTGTATATAGAGAAATTTTGGCCAGCATGGTGGCTCAATGGTTAGGACTCTTGCATTGAATTTTGGGATTTTAAACCTGACCAAGGACAACATCTTGCATAGTTTGTATATTCTTTCAATGTTTACATGGTGCTTCTCAAAAAATATACTGACCCAATAGGAAAAGGGACTGATGTACAAAGATATATATCACCCACAACACTGCAGAATGTTTGTGCTGTATAAAATATTTATTGTATTTAAGTCTTCCTCTATCCCAGTATTTAGACTGTTACTTTACTCCTTTTAATAGTCTCATAATTTAGCAAAAATAAACAAATCTAATATAGGGGATGCCATATGAGAAGTACAAACAATTCTCTTCTGAGTTTGTAAGCAATTGGACACATTTCTCAGTTCAGTTATTGTCTTGAATGCCATGGTGTGGTGACACCCCTGCACTCCCCATCCTTCTTCTGCTTTACAAGCTCTGTCATTCAGCAAGAGGCAGTCTGCCCTAGGAGCGCTTGTACGGACCCTGAATGCTTGGTGCAGGCTTGTCTCTTCAAGTTTTGTTATTGTGACCTGATGCCTAGTTAGTTCTTATCAGGACTAATACCATGTGAAGCACTAGCCTTCCACTCGTCACACAAACCTACATCAAGATCCTCGCCATCTGACGAAAATCGCTCAAGGCAGCACAGCGTTCCTCCACACAGCCAGAGATTCATCTTCCATAACTCCTTCCTTGCCACTTCCAACTAGGCTCACTAGTTCCAGCTCAACGCATTGAGTGCTGGTTTTCATATCTCTTGCTCCATCTGCATCAAACCACTATGCAGAAATCTTTGTTCAACACAATGAGGTTTTGGGGAAAGAAGAATGAAATCAGTATGGTTTTACAAAAAAAATCCAGCGTGGGACAGAGAACTTTCCATATGTATACATTATGTATAGAGCTCAAGCAGTTGCCAAAGAGTAAATGGGAATATCAATTATTCTTGAAAGAAATATTTTGTTTCTGAAATGCAATTCTGTTCTGTTCTACCCCAGTTAGGGTTTCATATTAAAGGGGTTATGTCTCCAAGTATATTTATCCTCTATTTATTGGATAAATGGCTGATTGATGGCGGTTTAACCCCCACCAATCCTTAGAATGGGGTGTTTTTACCCCCATTGTGAATTCAACCTGACTGCTGTCATTGGCTGAATGTAATATAGAATGAAATACAGCACATTGATACCAGCTATTTATCCTCTATCCAATAGATAGAGGATATTCTTCTTGACATTACCCCTTAAAGCACATGGAGGGAAAATATTAATAAACCTGGATTGTCCGTTTTATTTTTTCTATAGTGACCTAAAAGAACAAAAGTCATATTTGCCTCCACTGATTTTCCCCTGCTCCTGGTCTGACATTTCCCGGTTTCCCTGGACTTGCTGTCTTGGTCCCTCTCCATACCCAGGAATAGCGCTCAGTGAATCACAGACTGAGACTTGTCACCACTGCAAGCAAGTGACTGACGGAGAGTTGTTTATTGTGTGTCAAGAGGGACCAGGAAGCAAAGGCTACCAGGGATTCAGGGAGTGGTGGTGACTTCATTTGCTTTTTTATGCCACTCTGAGGCTGGGGAGATAAAAAGTATATTACACTATTTTCTTTTCAGTTCACCATTCTGTATCTTGGTTGGTTTGTTTTATCTTTCGTTGTCTCCACACAGCATCACATGACCAGCAAGAGACAGTACCATCTCTGTTTGCTGGGGAGCCAAGTAATTATCCATTTCTCTATATTCTGACAAGACCAAGTCTACAGTCAGGGAGGCCGAACTGCCATCTTCAGTATAAGCCTGCCTAATCATCAGCAGTAAGGCCCTCATGCATTTTTTGTGGAGCCATACACTTGAATATATGAACCTGAGCTCCAATATGAAAAAGAACAGAACACCGCGCTAAGGTACAGCAATCACACATGGACCTGTGAAAAATGGCTTTGTTCATGGGACCATATAGAATAAATCCACCGCACTCGGTCGTTATTAAAGCAAAAATGTAACAAGCTTGATTCCGGTGAAACACAATCATATGATGTCCTGTTGAGAAAGGTCTGTTATAGGAACGAAACATCCAAATGGGACACATTTGTTCATTGCTAACTTCAATACCAACCATTTGTGATGCTGCCATATAACAATAATTATTAGGATCTAAGAATATGCTGAATAAATTTTGTACGTTTTTGCATTAATAATGACTTTGGTGGATTTATTCTATATTTAGGACTATTCATTTCCATGAGCACCCAGATAAGAAGCAATATGGAACCTTGGAGGAGTGCATAAATTACACGAAATTACATGGGACCATAGACATGAATAGGTCAGTGTGTTGTGTATGGTCATGTACATGAGACCTTACTGTGATAGGATTATCCCACCTGTGGAGACCCTGTGTGGAACAGCTCATGCATACAGGAAGTCGACTGCGATGTTTAGATTACACAGCAAAGTATGGATTTTGCAGCAGGTCAGAATGAGATCACAAAGAATCCCCTGTATTTTCACCTAGAAAGAAATAACTAAAGTAATGTTTGCTGATTTGTGTTCCAAATTATTATGCACAGCAGAGTTTCGAAACTTTTTATAAATTGTAAATAACTGAAAATGGTCATCTGCTACTTATTCCCATTGAAATAAATGGGCGACTTTTTTTTTTTTAGGCAGATTCTGCCTCAAAACCCTCCTACAAAAAAAAAAAAATCCATGTGAACTCACCCTTAGAGGTCACATTTACAGAAATCTAAAGCCATTTCAATCAAAAACATCTTAACCGTCCAAGTTACATGTTAACATAGGACCCCTTCTTTGATATCACCTTCACAATTTTTGCATCCATTGAACTTGAGTTTTTGGATAGTTTCTGCTTGAATTTCTTTGCAGGATGTCAGAATAGCCTCCCAGAGCTGCTGTTTTGATGTGAACTGCCTCCCACCCTCATAGATCTTTTGCTTGAGGATGCTGCAAAGGTTCTCAATAGGATTGAGGTCAGGAGAGGATGGTGGCCACACCATGAGTTTCTCTCATTTTATGCCCATAGCAGCAATATCTCAAATATTCTTTACTGCATGAGAGGATTAATTATCATACTTGAAGATGATTTTGCTACGGAAGGCAAGGTTCTTCTTTTCGAACCATGGAAGAAAGTACTCATTAAGAAACTCTATATACCTTGCAGAGGTCATTTTCACACTTTCAGGGACCCTTAAAGGTCAGCTCTCTCCCCATGATTCCATCCCAAAACATAAACACCTTCTTGCCGACACTGTAGCCTTGTTGGGACATGTTGGCCATCCACTACTCCATCCATCTGGATCATTCAGGGTTGTATGGCACTCATCGGTAAACAAGACTGTTTCAATATTAGTCTTCAAGTATGTCTGGTCCCACTGCAACAGTTTCTGCTTCTGACCACTGTTTAGGGGTGGCCAAATAGTAGGTTTATGCACAACTGCAAGCCCCTGGAGGATCCTACACCTTGAGGTTCGTGTGACTCCAGAGGCACCAGCAGCTTTAAATACCGATTTGCTGCTTTGTAATGGTATTTTAATAGCTGCTCTCTTAATATTGTGAATTTGTCTGGTAGAAGCCTTCCTCATTATGCCTTTATCTGCACAAACCCGTCTGTGCTCCGAATCTGCCACAAATCTCTTCACAGTTCGATGATCACGCTAAAGTTTTTGTGAAATATCTGTTTTCATACCTTGACCGAGTCATTGCACTATTCGACGCTTTTCGGCATCAGAGAGATCCTTTTTCTTTCCCATATTGCTTGAAACCTGTGTCCTGCTTAATAATGTGGAACGTCCTTCTCAGGCTAAGGCCCCACGTTGTGGAAATGCAGCTTTTTTTTTTTTGCAGATTTTGCTATGGTTTTTTGAGTCAAAGATAGAAGTATTTTATGCTTAATCCATTCCTGGCTTTGGCTCAAAAAAACAGGCAAATCTGCAACAAAAAATCTGCGTTTCCGCAACGTGGAGCCAAAAAACACTGCAGAAAAGACCAGTGGTGAAAACCCTTTTTTTTTTTTTTTTCCCCCCTCGCAGCGTTTTTCACAGAAAATTTGCAGTTTTCTCCTCTGTGGACTTTCTGCTTCTATTATACCTATATGGAAAAGGCTATTTTTGCAATGTAGGGGCCATAAGTAAGGTTCATTTAATTGGGCTCACCTGGGAAACTAATTATCACAGGTGTTTGAGATTGATTTCAGTGATCCAAAAGCCCTGAGACACAATGCCAGCCATGAGTTTCATTGAAAAACAAAAAATTACATCTTTGACACTTAAATTCGATCTGCATAATAATTTGGAACGTGGTGTATTGAAAGAATAAGTACATATTGAAAGACAAATACATACATACCAGAGTGGCACTTTAATAATTTTCCTTCTTCACTGCAGCCTACCGTTATGTAAACTCTACCCATATTTTGAATCTGTACACTGTTATACCGACTAATCACCCACATAGAATTTATCTGAAAAACTTTTGAAATATTGTGCCATTTTTTTTTAAACAAATTCTCTTTTGTACATGTACAATATATTAGCTTTAGTTTTTTAGTTTTTGTTAAATTGTATAAATTTGGATGATTCAAAAAAAAACTGTTTATATTCAAACTAGATTTTTTTTTGTTTGAAATGATAAAAGGTTTTAAGGGTCTGTTAAAAAATGTATCTAGTCGTCATTTGCTATCTCTTAAATCACATAATAGGATCTTGAAATCATTCTGATACACATGGATTTTGCTGTATCGGTGTAATCTGCACTAAATTTATCAAAGGTTTCACAATGTTTGATAAATTAGGCATGTCTAAGTATGACACGTCTGTCCTCTAATTCTACTCCACTTCCTATGCCACCCGCTGACTTGAGTAAGTTTGCAATAATTTTTAGTCGCAGTTGATAAATCTGGAATATACACAGGCTAACCATGCCAACTTTGCCACCCACTTAAGGAAAGTGAAGTGAGTGATGACATAGAGGCCTGTAGGAAGCCTGGTGAGACGCAAAATGGCCTTTACCTACATCTTGTATCTGCTCCTTTGATGGAATAAACTTGTTTTATTGGATGCATGTGCTGCAGTTTTCTTCAATAGTGCTGCAGTTGGACTTGGTTACTACGGGGCACCATCTACTTGTGGCCATTGAGAAATCCTGTCTTGATCATAACCATATGTGTGAATAAGGCCTATCAGCCAGCAAAACGACAGTGCCAGCAATTCCTTTTTTGTGAGGCTACTATATCATGGCACTTGTTATGGACATGACATTTTAGTTGGGGTCAAAATAATGGCAAATTAGTACGTACAAATTCATGACAAGGTCGGTAAAGCACTGCGGAATATGATGGCGCTATACAATAAGCATAATATTTATTATTATTATTAATAATAATAATAATGTCATTCTGATGCAAATTTAGGTACATGTTCCAAGCTGCTTTTTGGCAACACGGTAGTGAACAGCAACTATTGTTACATTCTTGTAGGTGAGGTCATAGATTTACTAATTCCCTCTTGTACACAACTACTAACACTTCTAAATATAGATAATATTCTCACCCTGGTTGGTCTCCATGTTACCTGGCAGTGTGAAAAAATTATCTTAAAAGACTTGTGCCAACAGTATTACTGTATCTTCTTCACACTTATTTCACTAATTACAGTATATTCAATGAATTGCTCATTCCTAATTTTTTTTTTTTTTTTTTTGAGGAAGGGGGTTGCAACTTGTTTTGCAACCATCGCCTATTGTGAATGGTAGATAAATTCATAAACCTTTCAGTTAACTCTGTAGGAGGATAGGAAGTATTCACGGTCTACTGTTATGCTAGAATCTCCAATACAACTTAAAGATAATTCAACGCTCTTTTCATTTCGGCTGATTTCATTTCACAAGGTGGTTCCATGTCTAAGTGTTGCTACTAGGTTCCCGAAACCCAGCCATACCTCTTCTGTGGCACAGTCCCTTCTCTAGATGAATTGATCTTTGAATTGGCAAAATCAACTCCTTCTGTACTTGTTTTAATGTTATTTTGAGTGTAGAAATGAAAGAAAAGTTGAGTGATATTTAGCAATTTTTGGCATGGGCTCCAGGCACCAATGAGACTCAGCCTTTACCATGGCCTAGTTTATGGAACCACAGTAGAAGACGCTCTACACTACACAAACATACTTATATTTACAGCGGTATTCCCATCTTTAGAATTTGACATATTCACAGGATATGCCATAAATTTCTGATAGAATCCCACCTTTTTTCAAAAACTGGTGTCCCCTGGCCCCTATATCCAGGTAAGTACCGAATGGAGAGGTCTCAAGGAGGCTCTCCATTCATGCCCCTTCTGAGTAAAGAGACAAGAGGCTTTCTAACCAGGTGAGTTGCGTGTCTGCCATTTTTAAGATGCACAAAGGTGTGGACCCAGAGGTATCCTGTGGATATGTTGTACGTATTTAAAGTTAGACCTACACTTGTTGGCCTAACACACTCCCCATAAAAAAGAGAGAATCTGTCAAGAATAGTGGAAAGTATAGGGGCCTTTAACTAACAGGAGCAGAAACATACCTTTAGACCACAAATCAATGAAAGCAATGCAGAGATAATCATCATTTTATGGATATGCAAATCAGCCTGCAAGTGCAACAGGGGCGGGGCCTCATTTACGATATATATTTGCAAATAGTCCTAAATGCTCTGGATGTCCTTTTTACATCACCCCCTTAGCAGTGATTGACATTTTTTGCCTCTGCCCAGGTTGTGAAATTAGGTTCCGCCCCTTGTGCACTTGTTGGTACAACTCATGATATCAAGACATGTTATCTGTGGTGTAAATTCAGTATCTTTTATAATGGCTCGTATAAGGGCATATATTGACTATTTCAAGTCTTTTTTAGATTGTATATGAAATACACATTTTTTCTGTGTAGGGTTCCTATAGAAATGTATTATGTGCTCTAAACACCGCTTTTCTGCATATCTAAGACACACATGTTTGATTTGTGTGAATTGTTGTGTAGGTCACTAGTGTATAAAGGCTCATTTCAGCTGAGCCTTCCAGATATTGGGTAGCTTTGCCTTTCATCTGATCCCACTGCTATTACATTATATTTGTATCTGTTTAAAGCACTTCTCAGATACAATTAAAGTATCACTAGCATTAGATTACACAGGTTATTACTGGCTCCCATTTCATCTGCTTCAGAAAGATGAAAGGCTAATTGACCTCACTGAAGTCTGAACCTATGACCTTGAGGTCACACAGACCTTTTCTGTATGAGGCTTTATTGATGCATTCTATATGTATTTATTGTATTCTGACTTTTAGTATGTTGCTTTAACCCTGCAGGTATTTGCAAAAGTTGCTCATATTTCTCGAAATCAAATAAATTCTCTCTTGTACTTTCTTTGCCTTCGATGCTACGGCGGCCATTATCCAAATTGTACAAGAAAAGTTAATTGACTTTGATTTGATGTCTAGTTTTATTGTAGAATCTAGTTCTGAAAGTTGTATATAAGTGGTTTTGTAATGTCATTGGCCATTGAAATCCACAGCTCCAAGTTATAGAAACCTTTGTATATCTCAGCTACTGTAAACCTTCCTTTCTGGCCTTCCTCACAGTTTCAAGATTTGCCAAGATAAAAAATATTAACTTTTTATATGGTGCCAACCTATTCCATACTTTTACAAATCATAGCGTTCATGTACAGAAAATATCAGACATTGCAAAGTGATAAATCAATTCACACAATAGGAGAAAGGACCTTTCCACTAGAGCTTACAATCTAAGGCACAACATGACCAGCTTTTAGGAAAAATGTCTTTCTTTGAATGTTGTGAGTAGCATAAGTTTTTTGTTTTTTTTTCTAAGCTCGTCATCTCTTGCCACCTATCTTGACGTGTCTTGAAACAAGCAAATAGTTAAAGGGGTTGTCCAGGCAAAAATGGACAACCCTTTTAACGTTTAAATCAGCTGAGGGCAGTGGAAAAAAATAATAATTGCATACTCACCTGTCCCTGGTGTCCTCCTGGATCTTCTGCTCTGGCGGGTCTCTTCCGGAGTCATGTGACCGCTGAGGCCAATCAGCGATCTCATCAGACCTCAGGAAGAGGACCCGTGATGTCACAGGCAGTGACTTTCAGGCCCTTCGCTGATCAGCCAATCAAAGGCTTCAGCACAACTCCGGAAGAGACCCACCAGAGCAGAAGAACTGGGAGGCGTGGGAGGACACTGGAGCCACGGGGACAGGTGAATATGCCCTCAGCTGATTTAAACGTTAAAAGGGTTGTCCATTTTTGCATGGACAACCCCTTTAAGGATGGACATTGAAAATGTCACTGATACTAGGTGCACCAATTCTACATACTAGAACACTATATGCCTGCCCTGATCATGTCTTCCCATTTTTGGCATTATATTGGTTGACATTTGGAATCTGTGTGTGTTCCCCCTAATCAAGCTGCGTCCATTTTCAGTGGAGGTTTTATGGGAACCAAACTTTTTATTCCAAGGGAATCTGAGGGCTTAGGTAATATCTGTGTTGTGACCATGGCTTTGTTCAGTCCATCATACTGTATTGTGCTGACATATCCAAAAAATATTCAAAAGACTCTATCAAGATTTCCATAATTTTGACCAGGGCTGTGGCATCGGTAGACCAAACCTCCAACTCCTCTATTTTTCCAAAGGCCGAATCTGATTTTGACTCCTTCATAAATGGCCGACAGCCATGGTCAGAAGCAGTAAAGCTCCTAGAATTCAGAAAAAAATTAAGAAAATTAATATGTAACAAGCTATGTAATTTTACAATATTAATAATTGTGTAATATAATTAAAAATCATTTTATTTTCGCGTCTGAGATGGAAAACTTTTTTTTTTTTTCCCCCGACTCATCTCCACCCAAAATGGGCCAACTCCAACTCCACAACCCTGATTTTGACCACAAGAGCTCTCCATGCTGCTTGCCGTCTTAAATGAAAAAACAAAACTTTTCTGCAATGTGTGGACATGCAATCATTTACGACTGACACATCTGTTTAGTAAATACTTGTATTCCTCAAGAAATAATGATTTTATTTAAAAAAACAAAAATAGATAAATAGACATACAGGTGCATCTCAATAAATTAGAATATCTTTGAAATGTTTATTTAATTAAATTAAAAAAGTGACCTCCTATATTTTCTAGATTCTTTACAAATCTGTTTCGATGGACATTCAAAATGGGCCCATTGACGAATTGGTCATTACTCAGAATAGAAAATGTTCGATATAACGGTCCATTAAAAAAAATCTTACATGTGTATGTCTGCACTGACTTCCACTGTTCTTAAAACAGATGTTAAAAAAAAATGTCCATAATATGTCCGTTTTTCACATTTGAGGGCATGGGGCCTTACTGCTGTCCCAATATTGTAACTTAGAAAATAGGAATCTCTCTGCTGACTGGTTTGATAACATTTTTCAATGACAATTAGCAGAATTGTAAATGCAACTCTGGAATATAGGGCCTTATTCACACGAGCATCAAAAAAACTCTGCGGGACAACTGTTTTTGGAATGCGTCACGGACATTTTTAGAACACATTGATTTCAATGTGTCTACTGACATGGTTATTTATTTGACTGTACATTTTAATGAACTGGCAAAAAAAGGACGTCCTATTTTTGTTGATTTTCATGGATCGCTCAATAGACTGAAGTTTGAAGGAATCTGTGAAAACTGTTACTAAACGTGAAAAAAAACTGACCATTCCTCATTGTTCATGTGAATGTAGCCTAATGCAGGTTGCAACTGAGAATCAGTACAAGACAAAACATTGCTATATGCAAGTTACTCAGTTTTTTGTTTTTTTTTTATATTGTGTATATTATTTAATATAAAATTCTAATTATACATCTTTTACTAAACCATCAAATCATATTCAGGTGTGAATATCTCCTTAAAATAACTCAGATATATATATATATATATATATATATATATATATATATATGTATATATATACTATATATAGATATAGATATATATAGCTAAGTTATAGCAAAGTTTTGTGTTTTGCAGTACCAAATGAGTACCAGATCCTGTCCAGACTCCGCTGCTGAAATATCTACTGTTGGGAATTCGTCCCTGAGCTTTTCCAAACTCTGCTACATTACCAAGTGGCACCATGCATTGCTGGCTCCAGACACAGAATACAGCTGGAGCAAGACAATGAGAGCAGCGAGGCGCTGTCCTGACTTAATCAGCTGCAGAATTTGTAAACTGCACGTGTCATAGCTGGAAATGTTAGCCCTTTAGTAGAAGCTTGAAAAGGTTAGATCTGATAAAAGCCGTCAGCAGAGGAGGAAAGTGATTTATGAGGATGTAATGACACAAAATGCCTCATTTATCACTCCTATGCAGATAGGTTAAGGTCTTCATGTCATTCTTTTAAAAACCGGACTGCTTAGAATTGTCAAAATAGGCGCTTAATTACCCTCGCCGCCTTTCACTCGGAATTACTTTCGGTCCAATTTTGGTCATTTTTACTCAGATTAATTTCCAAATTTTCATATGGTTTTACTTAAAGACATTCATATTTCAGATTTTTGCCGTTGTGTATTACCAGGCCGTTTGAAGTTTTATTAGCTTAAGCTGTCGAGGAGGGGGCACCGAGTCTGCGCTAGTTAACTCCGTTCCTGAGTTTATATTTTGCTACAAGATAAATGGGGTGTAGAAACAGGAATCATTTTGTAGTCAAGGTTTGGGGTTTTTTCTTTTCTTAATAGAAAATAATTTTCTCCCAGTTGGCACCATTTTTTTTCTATTTTTTTAATTTTTTTTTATTTTGAGCAGAGTCCAATAACTCTCCTTTATTTCGAGCGAATAAATATTAGAAAATTATGAAAAAGTATATTTTACTTCATCTGTTCTGTCAAGTGAAACAAGCGTAATCCCATTGCTGGAAATGGCTTTGTTTAAAAGTTATTTGTCATAATTGCATTTTCTTGTCAATCGCCGTGGCTGCTCGGATCCCAAGAGCTAATTATCCATGATGCCTAAAATTGTTGGCGCCTAGCTATTTCCTTTGAATTTTCTTAGATCTTTTACTGATTCACTCTTTATATAACTCCTAGAAGAGTGAAGTCAGCTCTCATGCTTTTCTTGGTTGCTCAAATTCCTTACTTTTTCCTGTAAGTGAAATATGTTTCAGGAGATTTTTGGGGGTTTCCTATTTTTTTGTACGTTAATTTGTAGCAGAGTTGAACTTACCATATGGCACTGTGGGCCATGACAATAGATGTGATGATATATATATAATATTTTTTTTTTGTTTGCTAAAAAGCTGCTGATATATATACCAAGTTGTCTTTATATCTATCCAGTTCACAAAGGGAACTGTTAAATGACGAGTCGATAGGCCAAAGAACAAAGCCCTGCGATTCTGACTCTTTTGCTTCATTCTGACGCAGTAAAGCTGCTCTAATTCACCGAAAAAGCAAATGATTGAATACTTATGAAAGTAAATATGCGACCAACTGTGGATCTAATTTATACAATATTAATACCTGTGTAATATAATTACAGAGAATTAATCATTTTATTTTGAAGTCTGAGTTGGTAACTTTTTTTTTTTTTTTACTCCGACTCCAACCGAAACTAACCACGACTTGAACTGTACAGCCCTATTTTTCTGGTGTGGGGGAGATTTACCAATCTTAATGCACCAAAATCATAAAATAATTTTCAGCAAAAAGCCTATAGCTTACCCTAGATTTGTGTTTTTAGATGCTCTTTACACCTCACTAGACCGTAATGAAAAGTGTGTACTTAAAGGGTATGGCTTATAAATAGTAGGCATGTCTAGTTGCAGCAAATCTATTACGCAGAGTAAGAATTTTGGCGCATCTTCTGCCTGGCTGGTCTAGGTTTAAGCTTTCTAAACTTAAGACAGTAATAATATACACTACCGTTCAAGAGTTTGGGGTCACCCAGACAATTTTGTGTTTTCCAACTCACACTTTTATTTATCAAATGAGTTGCAAAATGAATAGAAAAGATAGTCAAGACATTGACAAGGTTAGCAATAATGCTTTTTATTTGAAATAATAATTTTCTCCTTCAAACTTTCCTTTCGTCAAAGAATGCTCCATTTGCAGCAATTCCAGCATTGCAGACCTTTGGCATTCTAGCTGTTAATTTGCTGAGGTAATCTGGAGAAATTTCCCCCCATGCTTCCAGAAGCCCCTCCCACAAGATGGATTGGCTTGATGGGCACTTTTTGCGTACCATACGGTCAATCTGCTCCCACAACAGCTCAATGGGGTTGAGATCTGGCGACTGCGCTGGCCACTCCATTACAGATAGAATACCAGCTGCCTGCTTCTTCCCTAAATAGTTCTTGCATAATTTGGAGGTGTGCTTTGGGTCATTGTCCTGTTGTAGGATGAAATTGGCTCCAATCAAGCGCTGTCCACAGGGTATAGC
Organism: Leptodactylus fallax; assembly: GCA_947044405.1. Taxonomy (NCBI): domain Eukaryota; kingdom Metazoa; phylum Chordata; class Amphibia; order Anura; family Leptodactylidae; genus Leptodactylus; species Leptodactylus fallax. The sequence goes on along the minus strand of CAMRHE010000130.1, from coordinate 742,295 downwards.
ATGGTGTTGCAAAATGGAGTGATAGCCTTCCTTATTCAAAATCCCTTTTATCTTGTACAAATCTCCCACTTTACCAGCACCAAAGCAACCCCAGACCATCACATTACCTCCACCATGCTGACAGATGGCGTCAGGCACTCTTCCAGCATCTTTTCAGTTGTTCTGCGTCTCACAAATGTTCTGTGTGATCCAAACACCTCAAACTTCGATTCGTCTGTCCATAACCCTTTTTTCCAATCTTCCTCTGTCCAATGTCTGTGTTCTTTTGCCCATATTAATCTTTTCCTTTTATTAGTCAGTCTCAGATATGGCTTTTTCTTGGCCACTCTGCCCTGAAGGCCAGCATCCCTGAGTCACCTCTTCACTGTAGACGTTGACACTGGCGTTTTGTGGGTACTATTTAATGAAGCTGCCAGTTGAGGACCTGTGAGGCGTCGATTTCTCAAACTAGAGACTCTAATGTACTTGTCTTGTTGCTCAGTTGTGCAGCGGGGCCTCCCACTTCTCTTTCTACTCTGGTTAGAGCCTGTTTGTGCTGTCCTCTGAAGGGAGTAGTACACACCGTTGTAGGAAATCTTCAGTTTCTTGGCAATTTCTTGCATGGAATAGCCTTAATTTCTAAGAACAAGAATAGACTGTCGAGTTTCACATGAAAGTTCTCTTTTTGTGGCCATTTTGAGAGTTTAATGGAACCAACAAATGTAATGCTCCAGATTCTCAACTAGCTCAAAGGAAGGTCAGTTTTATAGCTTCTCTAACCAGCAAAACTGTTTTCAGCTGTGGTAATAAACTTGCACAAGGGTTTTCAAGGGTTTTCTAAACATCCATTAGCCTTCTTACACAGTTAGCAAACACAATGTACCATTAGAACACTGCAGTGATGGTTGCTGGAAATGGGCCTCTATACACCTATGTAGATATTGCATTAAAAACCAGACGTTTGTAGCTAGAATAGTCATTTACCACATTAACAATGTATAGAGTGTATTTCTTATTCATTTAATGTTATCTTCATTGAAAAAAAACTGTGCTTTTCTTTCAAAAATAAGGAAATCTCTAAGTGACCCTAAACTTTTGAATGGCAGTGTATCCCCCCCCCATGTGTGTGTCTACATAGCATGTAAGATATTCAGATTAAAGTCTCATGCATTGTACAGCCCTGCAAGACCTTAGTAGGAAACCCAAAGACTTCAGGTATTCTTTCGCATTGCTGCTGTGGGAGGAGATCTGACATGCAGCACAATACATGGAATACTGAGTTCCTGTGGCACCATGGATGCAGAGCCACTTGAAGTCCATGTGTTGGCACACATGTTCCTGCACATGGTTCCGCTGGGTGCATGGCTACTGAAACCACTTTCAAATGAGTTCCTTCTATATTGTTAGTATATGGAGCGGTTTACTTATTTTTATAACACACACATATTTTGCAGTGTTGTATAGAAGTTATGATAGCTTACACCAGTCCCTGTCCCCATTAGGGCTCACAATCTAAATTCCAAATTTACTTCTCAGAATTGTGTGGGATAACTGAAGTACCCAGAGGAAATCAATGCAAACATTGGGAGAACATACAAACTTTGTCTTTGGTCAGATTCAGCGCTAGGACCCTGATGCTGCAAGTTAACAATGCTAACCACTGAGCTACCATGCCACCCTTATGTCTATGGACATAAGGGTGGCATATTGATTTAGATATTGATGACATGTTTTTAGCATAGGTTTTTAGATCAGTGAGGGTCTGACTCCTGGCACCACCAATTCACTGGTCACCAGGAATGACCACTACACAGTGTACACAAGTTTGTCCTACTTTCAGCAGCCACTTCATCAGATATCAGCTGATCAATAGGGGAGCTGGGTGCTGGACACCCAGTGATTTTGATATTGATGACCTATTCTAAGGATATTGTCTAAATCCCGGAAAACCCCTTTAAATAAACTGTTCTTTCCATGTGTCATTAGTATCGTATACACTTATTAAATGTTTCCCTTCATGTAAATTAGCCTTATTTGTCTTCACTCACCATGCACCATAATAAAGTAGAAAAACTGAGTTCAATGTTGTTGGCTGAACATTTAAAAAATATGTATATGAAAAATTAAGATGACCTGTAATATTTTTCATCATATTCAGCCATTTTTTTGCATCAGTCATTGGTTGCACCTTGAACTGAAGACATCTTTGTTAAGTCCATAATGGCCAAACCTACAAATGCATTGACATGTAATAATATTTTTTAGTAAATGACTAAATTCACAAAAACTCCCATCCTATTGGCTAAACACAAGACCAACAGACCAAAAAGTGAATTTTGCTAAACTTTTTATACATCAGGAATTTGTCAGCCCTAGGCTAGGCAGAACATGCTCTCTAGTATGGATACAGAACTTCATTGACACAACAAAACCAGGAGAAAAGTCAAGTTTTGTTCCCCTAAGAGCTTGTGCCATTTGATCCCCCTGTATACCTTCAGCAGCACTGAACGGCGCAGTATTGAAGCGTAATTACTGGGTTGGGAAGAGGAGAAAGCTGCACTGTCTCCTACCATGCGATCTCTCAATTGTTCTGAGCCGAATAAAAAGAGCATTCAGGCATGCGGGAGAATAACTGTCAGAAATCTTCGGCACCCGGCTCTTTGTGAGGCTTTTAAAGACCTTTCAGGGAATTACATTTAATTAACACAAAAATAAGTGGGAGAATGAAAGAACCCTCGTTTCAGGGAAATGTAAAGTGTTATAAAATTTCATAATGTTAATACATTAGTAATGTAACCAGAATAGGCGACAGCGGAGAAGTGATGATGTTTGACTCACATGGTACTTATTAGAGAAATATTTGTCTTCCTTTTTACTATTTTATGAAGGGTAACTTAATGTCTCTAATGCTTCGCCTTTTTATCCCTGTCTCCATTGTGGAAATTACAAATTGAGCTTGTGACATAATGGATCATCCTTCTTTGCCTGAAAGTGCTGCGTGGACTCGTCTCTCTTCAGAGAAATACTGGATTTTGCTCTCGGAGAATAGATCTTCTCTTTCACGATCGCAACCCAGACTTTACCTCGCGTAGGGTCATTTATTCTCAAGTTCATTTTTCTGGCATCAGTTCCAGGAAGCGGGTGCATGAAACTTCTGCTCATCTCACAGAGATCATAACCTAGATTTAGCCAGATCTGAATAACATTTCAATTCATTTACAGCTCTAGCTTTTAAGTTGGCGTCGCCAATTGTGTTAATGCTCGGGCATCTAGCGAATTTCCACTGACTGTTCTAGACATCGTTCTGTAAAAGTTTCCGCTGAAAGTTAAGGGCTAGAGTTTTAACCAACTGAAAAAGAGTAGATTTTCCAGAATGAAATTAACTTTTTTCTCTCTTGTATATAATCTTGAACATCCCCTCTTTAGACCAGGGCTATATAGTGCCATTGGTCCCAATGTTGTGTTCCAACATTACGTGTTGGGAAATGTGACATAATGCAACTGTTGCAAAGAATCTAAACCTGCAAAGAAAACCCCTTGCAGAATAGGCAAGTGTATTAGGTTTGGTAGTCATAGTGAAAATTGCAGAATAGAGTCTCTATATATAGGACACTGGAGGACATTACTTTTTTGGGGGCCATTATTAGATACTGGGGATCGCTGGGGAAATATTATTACTTTCCCGGGGGCCACTGAGGACATTACTTGTCTGAGGGTCACAGGGGGCTTTATTACTTGCCTGGGGGCTACTAAAGAACATTACTACTTGCCTGGGAGTCAGTGGGGAGCATTATTAGGTGTCTGGGAGCCAGTGAGGAGCATTAATTGGTGTCTACGAGCCAGTGGGAAACATTAGGTGTTTGGGGGTCACTGGGAAGCATTATTGGGTGTTTGGGGGCCAGTGAGGAGCATTATTAGGTTCCGGAGGTCACTGGCGAGCATTATTTGGTGTCTGGGGGGGCCGCTGGAAAGCGTTGTCTGAGGGCCACTAGGGAGCTTGTACTGCATGGTGGACCACTGGGAAGCATGATGCTATGTGGAGCCACTAAGTGAGCTTGGTGATGGTAAAAGCTGAATTTTTGTATGTGCTGGGTGGAAAGTATAGGATGGTTTAGCTTAGAGGGCGCATTAACATGGTGCAGTTGTAATGCAGTTGTAATTGCATCAAAACTGCAACAGAAAAATGCATGCAGTTTTGATGTGGTTCCAGCTGTAATTTCAAAAACTGCGCTAAAAAAAAAAACACATCAAAACTGTAGGTTATTTTGTCTTTTGGTAAAAATTTGGTAGGTGTGCCCTGAGGAAAACTCTATTGTAACCTCTATTACAAAATTGTCTGACCATTGTATAAGCAATGCTGCCTCCAATGCCGCCCCTGCTATCTCATAGACTGTAAGCTCTTGACAGCAAGGCCCTCAGTCCCAGTGTGTGAATTGACACTTTCTTTGTAATGTATCTTTTTTGTCTGTACTTGAACCCTACAAATTGTACATTGCTGCAGAATATGTTGGTGCTATATAAATAAAATATAATATATTATTTATGTGTGTGTGTGTGTGTGTGTGTGTATATATGTACAGTCATGGCCAAAAGTTTTGAGAATGACACAAATATTATATTTTCACATGATCTGCTGCCCTCTGGTTTTTATGTGTGTTTGTCAGATGTTTTTATCACATACAGAAATAGAATTGCATTCATATTATGAGTAACAGAAGCTTATATTGACAGTTAGAATGAGTTAATGCAGCAAGTCAATATTTGCAGTGTTGACCCTTCTTCTTCAGGACCTCTGCAATTCTCCCTGGCATGCTCTCAATCAACTTCTGGACCAAATCCTGACTGATAGCAGTCCATTCTTGCAGAATCAATGCTTTCATTTTGTCTGAATTTGTTGGTTTTTGTTTGTCCACCCGTCTCTTGATGATTGACCACAAGTTCTCAATGGGATTAAGATCTGGGGAGTTTCCAGGCCATGGACCCAAAATCTCTATGTTTTGTTCCCTGAGCCATTTAGTTATCACCTTTGCTTTATGGCAAGGTGCTCCATCATGCTGGAAAAGGCATTGTTGAGCGCCAAACTGCTCTTGGACGGTTGGGAGAAGTTGCTCTTGGAGGACATTCTGGTACCATTCTTTATTCATGGCTGTGTTTTTAGGCAAGACTGTGAGAGAGCCGATTCCCTTGGCTGAGAAGCAACCCCACACATGAATGGTTTCAGGATGCTTTACAGTTGGCATGAGACAAGACTGGTGGTAGCCCTCACCTCTTCTTCTCCGAATAAGCTGTTTTCCAGATGTTCCAAACAATCGAAAAGGGGATTCATCAGAGAAAATGACTTTAGCCCAGTCCTCAGCAGTCCACTCCCTGTACCTTTTGCAGAATATCAGTCTGTCCCTGATGTTTTTTCTGGAGAGAAGTGGCTTCTTTGCTGCCCTCCTTGAGACCAGGCCTTGCTCCAAGAGTCTCCGCCTCACAGTGCGTGCAGATGCACTCACACCTGCCTGCTGCCATTCCTCAGCAAGCTCTGCACTGCTGGTAGCCCGATCCCGCAGCTGAAACACTTTTAAGAGACGGTCCTGCCGCTTGCTGGTCTTTCTTGGGCGCCCTGGAGCCTTTTTGGCACCAATGGAACCTCTCTCCTTGAAGTTCTTGATGATGCGATAGATTGTTGACTGAGGTGCAATCTTTCTAGCTGCAATACTCTTCCCAGTTAGGCCATTTTTGTGCAGTGCAATGATGACTGCACGTGTTTCTTTAGAGATAACCATGGTTAACAGAAGAGAAACAATGATGGCAAGCACCAGCCTCCTTTTAAAGTGTCCAGTGGTGTCATTCTTACTTAATCATGACAGATTGATCTCCAGCCCTGTCCTCATCAACACCCACACCTGTGTTAATGGAGCAATCACTGAAACGATGTTAGGTGGTCCTTTTAAGGCAGGGCTGCAATGATGTTGAAATGTGTTTTGGGGGATAAAGTTCATTTTCTAGGCAAATATTGACTTTGCCAGTAATTGCTGTTAAGCTGATCACTCTTTTTATAACATTCTGGAGTATATGCAAATTGCCATTAGAAAAACTGAAGCAGTAGACTTTGTAAAAATTAATATTTGTATCATTCTCAAAACTTTTGGCCATGACTGTATATATATATATATATATATATATATATATAAAAAATTTTATTTTTTTTAACCCAGTGGTGCCCAGAGTCTGAAAAGGTTGGGAAACTCTGGTTTAGAGCATTGCTAATGGAAGCTTTGTTTTCTAGTAATAGGAAGTTTGATAGGTTAATAAAGTATATTACTATAAACAATATGGGCAAAATGCATATAGTATATTGTACAAGGCCTGAAGCTATACTACTTTACACAGACTGTTCGATGAGAGAACCTCTGTCACCTCCCCTTAGAACCTGCACTAGACAGAACACTATAGACTTTCCCTGGAGTGTTCTTCTAAGAAACCAGTAGCAATAGTGAAAATAATTGCTGGTCTGTGTTCCATTTCTCTTATTTATTTCACTTCTCTTCTAGTTACCTAACATTGTCTCTTGTGGGGCAAAACACATGTCTTTTTGTGTCCTAGTACTAACTTGATTCTGGACCTACTGGTTCTCATTGAAGAGGTCCAGCTGAGTTCGGGAGTCTTATAGATAATGCTCCCTGGGGAAAAAATATGCAAAGTAGCTTTCCTCCAGAAGACAACTGTCTCTAATGTTACCTATAGAGATCTTATACTGCATAGTACTTACATGATGGTACTTCAGAATGGCCCAACCAATTATTTTGCTGTTATAACTAGGGCTGGTCGATTAACGAAAAATAACTGAACATCAACCAGGATAACAGGCATGATTTTGTTCATATTGGTTATTTTGGTTCATTATTAAAATATTTGCAAGGTTCTACCTGCAATTATTATATTGAGGGGTCCCTTTAGACCCCAGAGTATAATAAGCAGAGGCCTGGGGAGATGATCAAACACAAAACACAGTTACTCACCTCCCCTGGGCTCCAGCGCAACTCCCTGCTGTCTTCTGACTGATGTCAGGGACCGCTGAGGCCTGTGATTGGGCCTCAACAGGTCACATGGATTACACAGCAGGGTCTTCTGTCACGGACATGGCGTTGACGCTTGTGTCTTTGAGTCATGACGCCATGTCCCTGACAGAAGACCCTGCTGTGTAATCCATGTGACCGCTGAGGCCCAATCACGGGCCTCAACGGTCCCTGGTATCAGTGGGCTCTGAAGAGATCCCAGAGTATAATGGCCGTGTTCGGTCCAAACTAAACCGCTGGGCATACCACACAAGAAGAATCTCACAAGGTTCGCCCAAGACACTCTTATACTGTAAACGGGGCGTGACTTAAACGCCATTAATCGTGATCGAGGTAAAATGCCCAATTGAATTACACCCAGTCCTACTTATAATCATGTTTTTTTAGATATAAAAAGAACATAAAAGGTAGCGATATCTCAGTATGAGTATTCATCATTCAATCCAATTATGGAAGATTTAGTATAGGAATTTGCTATATTTGTGCATTTATATTTCTAGATTTAGATCTAGGTTTATACTACAAAGGATCTACAATATCGAAGATTTATTTATGGAAATTAGAAGCAATTTTTATCACCTTTTTGTTTTATTTCATCTTTTTCTTGAGTAAAATCAATAATTCCCTGTTCTTTATTAAGTGTGTCTTCCCGGTATTGTGCCTATGGTTAGTGATATCATAAGTGTGCTTTATTGTGCTTAGCAACAAAGTGGCGTAGAAGGTCAGACGGGCATTGTTTGTGTTTGTACTCTGTTATATTGCTTTGTATTGTGCTGGTAGGGACAATCTTGATTTTCTGAGACTATGGGAGGTTGGTAGAAGCATTATGCAAGAAAGAATGTGCATTAGTCCCAAGCATAAAGCATCCAGTTCTAGCTGTCACTATTTTAATTAGATGAAACAAGGCCGAACACTAATGAAACCTGACTCTCTCATTAACATTCTGAAGGGTTTGGGATACATGTCTGAAGGGGAATCTGGTGAGGGAAACATTGTTTGTTTCTCCTGCAATGGTATACAGTGACGTTCCACGCAGCTTCAATTACCCGCAAAGCTTTGTTTTTTATCATCTGCTCTAGAAATAATGTAAGATCATAAAGATTATAAGAGAAAAAAAACACCTACATTGTAGTATAGATAGTATAGATTCTGAATAGTTAATGTTCTAAATTTTGCCGTTTAGAGGTGCAGAATTGGCTTTATAAATGTAATCCTGGATTTCAATTTTGTACTGAAGTTTTGTCAAATCCAAAATCTCAGATTTTGTTTTAATGGAAAATGCTTTTAGGGTGCAAATTTTTAAAGGGTGTATCTGGGTAGTATATTGTTGAGGCAGAATGGGTTAAAAAAATGTATAAATAATAATTAGCATATACCCGGATACCCTGCTGCTGTCATTCTACAGCTTAAAGGGGTATTCCCATGACCATAACCATTTTTAAATTTGTAGATAATTAAACATTAAACATTTTTGCAAATATAAGTAATTAAACATTTTGCAGAGTTTTAAATATTTTCTCTAAATATTTTGTGGTGACAAGTTGTTGTCTTGATCGGTTGCCAATAGATACGACCATAAATGCAGGACCTTTCTAAGGTCAGAAAATCAGCAATGATTTCCTTATTGTGACTGTTTTATCTTGTCATACATGTAGTGTCACTACCTGATAACACAGCTACAATAAGATAATCATGGCTGGGTTTTTGACAAATCCCAGACCGTACAAAGTTTCTGCATTTGTGGTCGTATCCATTGGCAACCGATCAAGACAACAGACTGTCACCACTAAGATACTTAGAGAAATTCTTTAAAACGTTGCAGAATTTTTAACTACTTATATTTGCAAAAATGTTTAACTTTTAATTATCTACAAATATAGATATGATTATATTCATGGGAATACCCCTTTAAGGATATCTAAACGTGAAGGAATTTGCAATGGATTTTGAAGCAGATTCTCCTATATGCCTCCTATTGTTTTCAATAGGAAGCGACAAGAGACGCTTTTGCTTTCTGCTGCAGAATTCACAGACCACCTCAAATTTCTCTTCCATATTTTGTCATGTGACCCTAGCCTCTGGTCACTACTAGGGTTCTACTTCCTTGTCCGCTATTAACACACAGGAAATGCTTGCTCAGCCAGTCACTGGCCATAGTGGGGACTTGTCTTAGCTGGTGATTGAATGAGCATGCAGGCGTGTCCTTTGTGCAAAGATGTCCAATATTTGTCTATCCCTATTTCGCCAATTTCAAAAGTGGTAAGTGTGTGTGTCAAGACAAGACCAAGTAGTAAAAATCAGGGTTCCAGTAAGTAGTGTTGGATCAGTTGGGTTAAGATCACACAGAGTTTTTTGCAAGCGAATTTTTGAGGCAAAATCTGCCTCAAAAAACACTTCTCAGCTCTTCCTAGCAGCAAAATAATCTACTCTGTTTCTCCAAAAATAAGCCCTACTCCGGAAATAATAAACCTATATAAAATCCCTACCACTAAAAAATTACACCATCACACCTTAAATATGCAAAATTATTATTGTTCTTATTTTTTATTTATATAGCACCATTAATTCCATGGTGCTTTACATTTGCGGATTTACATACGGTACACAAGATATACAAAACAGAAAATGCTAACAGAGACTAACTGGTACAGTGGGATAGAGGGCCCTGCCCGCAAGGGCTTACAATCTATGAGTATTGAATATTTATTGAAACAAGGAAAAATTCAAAATTTAAAAACGTCATGAACAGTGGAGGTCGTGGCGTTGTCCGAGTACACAATAATAATAAATGTCAAAAAAGATGACATGCCGCCCCACTAGACAATATAACTATCAATATGTCAACATATACATATATCCAATGTAGGCAGTATGGTATCCCGTAGTGTAAATTTATATATGTCACAGGGGCTTAAGGTGGAGGTCGTGGTGATTGCCTATGTATGTGTGTGTATGTATGTATGTATATATATATTTTATATATATATATATATATATACAGTGCCTTGCAAAAGTATTCGGCCCCCTTGAACTTTTCAACCTTTTGCGACATTTCAGGCTTCAAACATAAAGAAATAAAAATTTAATTTTTTGGTGAAGAATCAACAAGTGGGACACAATTGTGAAGTGGAACGAAATTTATTGGTTATTTTAAACTTTTGTAAAAAATAAAAAACTGAAAAGTGGGGAGTGCAATATTATTCAGCCCCCTTAAGTTAATACTTTGTAGCTCCACCTTTTGCTGCGGTTACAGCTGCAAGTCGCTTGGGGTATGTCGCTATCAGTTTTGCACATCAAGAGACTGAAATTCTTGCCCATTCTTCCTTGGAAAACAGCTGGAGCTCAGTGAGGTTGGATGGAGAGCGTTTGTGAACAGCAGTTTTCAGCTCTTTCCACAGATTTTTGATTGGATTCAGGTCTGGACTTTGACTTGGCCATTCTAACACCTGGATACGTTTATTTGTGAACCATTCCATTGTAGATTTTGCTTCGTCCCAGTCTCAGGTCTTTTGCAGACTCCAACAGGTTTTCTTCCAGAATAGTCCTGTATTTGGCTCCATCCATCTTCCCATCAATTTTAACCATCTTCCCTGTCCCTGCTGAAGAAAAGCAGGCCCAAACCATGATGCTGCCACCACCATGTGTGACAGTGGGGATGGTGTGTTCAGGGTGATGAGCTGTGTTGCTTTTACACCAAACATATCGTTTTGCATTGTGGCCAAAAAGTTCGTTTTTGCTTTCATCTGACCAGAACACCTTCTTCCACATGTTTGGTGTGTCTCCCAGGTGGCTTGTGGCAAACTTTAAACGAGACTTTTTATGGATATCTTTGAGAAATGGCTTTCTTCTTACCACTCTTCCATAAAGGCCAGATTTGTGCAGTGTACGACTGATTGTTGTCCTATGGACAGACTGTCCCACCTCAGCTGTAGATCTCTGCAGTTCATCCAGAGTGATCATGGGCCTCTTGGCTGCATCTCTGATCAGTCTTCTCCTTGTTTGAGATTAAAGTTTAGAGGGACGGCCGGGTCTTGGTAGATTTGCAGTGTTTTGATACTCCTTCCATTTCAATATGATCGCTTGCACAGTGCTCCTTGGGATGTTTAAAGTTTGGGAAATCTTTTTGTATCCAAATCTGGCTTTAAACTTCTCCACAACAGTATCACGGACCTGCCTGGTGTGTTCCTTGGTCTTCATGATGCTCTCTGCACTTTAAACAGAACCCTGAGACTATCACAGAGCAGGTGCATTTATACGGAGACTTGATTACACACAGGTGGATTATATTTATCATCATCAGTCATTTAGGACAATATTGGATCATTCAGAGATCCTCACTGAACTTCTGGAGTGAGTTTGCTGCACTGAAAGTAAAGGGGCCGAATAATATTGCACGCCCCACTTTTCAGTTTTTTATTTTTTACAAAAGTTTAAAATAACCAATAAATTTCGTTCCACTTCACAATTGTGTCCCACTTGTTGATTCTTCACCAAAAAATTTAAATTTTATATCTTTATGTTTGAAGCCTGAAATGTGGCAAAAGGTTGAAAAGTTCAAGGGGGCCGAATACTTTTGCAAGGCACTGTATATATATATTTTATCATTGTCTGTCTGATCAAATGGATGCAATAACATATGTGTAGATAGCCCTGCTTGTGTTTATCACCAATGGAGGCAACGGCACGACCTCCACTGTTCATGATGTTTTTAAATTTTGAATTTTTTTCCTTGTTTCAATAAATACTCAATATTTTGCATTTTTAAGGTGTGATGGTGTAATTTTTTAGTGGTAGGGATTTTATATAGGTTTATTATTTGCCAGAAGAGGATCCCTGATATTCCAGAATAGATATCTATTCAAAGAAATATCTCATATAGGTTCTCTACTCCTTAGCTTGATTTTGCAGGGTTTTTGGTGTAGGCTTGAAATATAAGCCCTACTCCAAAAATAAGCCCTAGTTACAGTCAGCACCTCCAGCCCTAGGTTATGTCACAAAGAATAGGCATACCTTAGCTCCCAACTGTCCTGGACAAGTGTCCCGCTACCTCCCACCACAGCAGGGCAAAATCCGCTCACCCGCTCCTGAGTCCTATTTCCTGAGTCCCGTCTTCCAGCCGCTACTGTGCTGTGGATTTGGCTACCAAACGTCAGGTGCCTCTCCTGCTCGCTCCCACAGCCACGCCACTACAATACCTCCCCCTTAATGTAAAGGAGAGGAGATAGAGAGGGCGCGGTGCCACTGCCACACCAACTATTTAGAGAGAGAGTGTGTGCCAGGAAGTTTAAGACCCATTGACCCTGCACCATCAATTGTGAATGTAAGGGTTAGTGTTACTATCCCTAACCATTTTACAAGATTCGTCCAGAGCGAATCAGAAAAAATTCTGATTCGCTCTAGTGCCAGAAAAAATAAGACCTACCCCGAAAATAAGCCCTAGCCCTTTTTTCGAAAAAAAAAAATTTAAGATCCTGTCTTATTTTTGGAGAAACACGGTAGAAGAAAAAATCTGCTCCTGTTTCCCATAGAAACGAATGAGAGGTACTTTTTGAGACAGATTTTGCCTCAAAAATTGGCTGCAAAAATACTGTGTTAACTAACCCTTAGGTAGTTTTTTGTTTGTTTTAAGCTCATTCTGCCCCTTTGCTCCAAAATGTTTCATGGACAACCCTTTTAAAGAGGACCTTTCATGTCCTCATGTATATGCAGTTTTATATGTTCCCCACTGGTAGAGATATCAGTGCCTTTAGTTTCGGCACTGATATCTCCCCACTTTCAGAAGGGCGATATCTGCCCCCTGACAGTACTCGTCCATAGTCCTGTACTGTCAGAGGGGGCGTTCCTTACCGCCCAGTGATGACACTGAGCTGTGAGGAATGCCCTTCTGACAGTGGGGAGATATTAGTGCCGAAATTAATGGCACCAATATCTCCAGCCTCGGGGCACATACTAAATTCAGCGGACTGCCGGCTTTCTAGCAGTATATAAAGTCACCTATACATGAGGACATGAAAGGTCCTCTTTAAGTGGACACTGAACTCAAGTTTAGCAATTGCTACATGGTACAGAACAGGTTTCGGGAAGACTGTTGCATTTGATTTGTTCTTATTTTGTAATCTTTAGGTTACTTCCATACATACCAGAAATGCCTCGAAATGTGTCAATTTTTGTCCTGCAAATTTTAACACAAACTTTTACTCTTTACAATGCGTAAGAAATAATTAAATCCGTGACAGATTTTATGATTTCCCATGTGAATATACCCTAAATATGTTTTAATTATACAGGATAGAACATCATTTATTGGATAGATACTTGAAGTTAGAAGTAAAAATGTTAAATGGCTGTCAGGACTGGCAGCAAGCCCTGAAGGGTAACCTGCAGTAATAACACTGATCATAGACCAATAGCCTTGTTATAGCAAAGGCCCAAATTTGACTGGCATGCCCAATAATTATTTTATTATAATGGGTAAGATCCCTATTGAACAGATCCATAAATGTGATAAAAATGATATATAAATCCCTTTAGACCTATAAGCGTTAACCTGTATTCTGCATTAATATTCTCTAATCAAACCTGAAGGGGGGATAAATGGATACAAGTATCTAGCTGGTGTTAAAGTGAACGCTCCTTGTATTGATTGTGAATATTTAAGGAAGTCAGAGCTGAAGAATAGCTCAGGGGAGGGGGATACTTGTTCTTATTGAAGAGAATCCCGTTGGGGTGTTCATGGGAAAAATATGCAGATTAGCTCTCCCCTGTAAGGAAGATTTCCTCCTTTTGGAAGAAAGCTAATTTGCATTCTGAAGTATAGGGAACTGATGACTAGACAAGACTAGATTTTGAGTTATTATCCATACTGCAGAAAGATTCTAAAACAGTTGCTAAAGATGTTAAAGGAGTTGTCCAACCTATCCTCAGGATAGACCCAATGCCCAGGACCCCTGCTGATCAGCTGTTTGATGGGGCCATGCACTCATATAAGTGCCGTGTCTACTTCACGGTTTATATTTCATGCTGTCTGTTTTATAGCGGCTGTGTAACTGATCCATTAAATAATAGAACTTGCTATTTCTCGGGCCGGTTTCATGGTTCCCTCAATAGACTCAAGTGGAATCCATGAAAACGGGTTATCCTCAGGTGTACACTACACTGTGAAAAAAAACTACAGAACGTTTGTGTGAATATGCACTAAAGGATCTGTACAAAACGTATATCTAATAATAATAATAATAATAATAGTCCTTTAATAGTCCCACAGTGGGGAAATTCAGTTAAATCTACTTATGCTACGTAGGAACACAGTCAGAGCAATGTCCCTATAAGCTAAATCTTTCAACCGTATAACTGTCCCAGTTGTATGTAATATGATTTTTCAGCTTCTGGGTGAACGGTCTCATCAATTCCATTATAGAGCGAGGACTGCGGGTGCTTGGATAAAATGACTGCTCACAAATTTGATAGAGGTCGTCTTTTTACCACTTTTTCAAAAACAGTCAATATTGGTCTCATTGATTTTTGTAAGACTATTCTGGTGATAAACAGGCTGTTATATTAAAACAATTAATGAACCTCTTAAAGGTAAGAATACGGTATATTGGTCAACTTATCTTATAGTAAACTGCATACATTTCAGACCAAGAGCGCATAATAGTGGTTGCCTGTTTCACCACCGCTAGTGTAACAGACGCTTGCCTAAAAACAGATCTGACATTAGGAAAAATGTCTATTTTCCAAAAGCTGGGTCACTCTTGTCATGTTCTGAATGGCGGTATTGCAGCTCAGTCCCATATACTCATATGGAAATGAGTTGCAATATTAGATACTTGGACATAGTGGCTTTTTTTTTTTTTTTTTTAATATATTTTTTATAATACAACATATAGAGCAAACACACACAAGTTCCCTTCCTAAGCCTACACAGATGAATAGTCCAAACCCAAGAGTTGACCCATTTTTCTAATCTGTGATAACCCCTGTGAAGGATCTCGTCCTACTGAAGCCGCCTTCGGCACACCTAAGATCGCTTCAATTACCTCACACCCACCTCCAGTGAGTGTTCTGAAGGATCTCGCCTTGCCAAGCCTCTTGACACACCTGCGATCAACCTTCTTTACTCACAAAGTGAGTGGACCGGGTAAAACTAAACGAGCTTTATAAATTTTATATATTATTCCCCGTGAGTCAGTACTAAGCACTAACATATACAGAAATACATATCAGTGAATTATCAAGCAAATACAGATAAAACTCAAATACAGCACATCAAATAAAAAGGGAAATAACAGAAAAATACAGGCACAAGTTTGTAGTCCGTTTCTCTAGGCTGCAACAGGTTCTTGGGCCTAGGGCGCTTCCTTAAGCAAGTTATCGAGCATGTGTCTCCTACATGCTATCCAGACTCAAAAAGACCAAAGGCTTCAGGCCTCAATGCTAGGCCCATGCTCAGTCCACAGCAAGACAAGCTCTCAATCTTCTCCAAGATAAGACCTTCTTGCTGCCTCTTTGCTGAGTGACCAAGAATCTCGGTCTCCTTTCAGCATATGGCTAGGGCCCCACCCACACCTCCTCCCAGGAAGGGCCCCTCCTCCTTCTCTCCTTTACAGAACCCTCGGAGAGATGGATGCCTTCCTAGGTGCTGGGAGAGATGTGTGTCTGGGGTTCAGCTGCAGGTCACTAGCCCTCTCTCCCCCATGGCATCTGCTGTCCACGGGGTAAGAAAACTGGCTGGGTAGAGCAGGCCATCCCCCGTGGTATGCACATAACACCACTGAAGCAAACTGACCACCAATGTAAACACAACTTAAACACGGCATTCCTAAAGGTATGTGTAGGATTGATATGAGCAAGTAAAAATACATTTCCAAGAAAGATATATAACTGAGGGTCTGTTCCTCACAACCCTTTTAAACCTGCCAGTTTTAGGGCATTTTTTTGAAAATCCTAATAGAAATGCTTTAGAGTATATTCCGGGAAAAGTGATATAACTGACAGAATACAATAGGCCGGATACATTGTTAAACTGTAAAAAAAAAAAAATATATATATATATATATATATATATATAATAACTATATAATTGAAACGTATGTAGTTAACCACTTGGTATATGCTTTTACAATAGTGGTGATACACTGTAAACCTCCGTTGGAGATGTATAGCAGGAGCTTTCCCCTGCCTATATGTCAAACAGGTGTGAACAGACCCTTACACGTAAAAAAAAAAAAAAAAAAATGCCTTCCTGCACTTTACACTCATGTGTGGCTTCATGCAAATTTGCATCCAAGTGTTAATGTTTTTGCTACAAACATGAGTTTTGAGGTTTTTACAAAACTAACACAAGCATTGTCTTAAAAGCACAACACATCCTGAACATGGACATTCGAGATATGCAAAGTTCATACATGACAATTCTATCCATGTCATCATCCCTATATCTTCATAAAACCATCCTTAATCCTGGTGGTTCTGGGTTGTCCAGAAATGGTGCGGTAGGCACAAGGGGTATTCAATTTGAAGCTGCTCATCTCATTTGAGTATGAGAAAAAGATCCCAATATTGACCATCAGAGAGCATATACTCTTTCTAGCAGGTACTATGGGTTGATAAAATAGTTAAGTTCCCGTGTCATACCTCTGGGATTATTGGACAGGCAGACATGACAGAAACAGACTTTGTTCTTTTTTCGAGCTCTCACTCACAGTTCCCCCTCCCTTACATAGACACAGAACCAGGAAGTAAAACCTTTCATCCTGCTCCCTGACATCAAACAAGTGTTGTCTCCCCCCTTTCCTCCATTAATGCAGATATAACTTTAATCCCGATGTCATTGAAAAGATTTTGGACTTTAAAATAATACCAAGATCTGCACCTTTTATATTCTACTTACAGAATTGTTGTGAGGTGCAGTTCCATGCAAAAGTTTAAGGCAGGTGTAGAACAATGCTGCAAAGTAAGAATGCTTGTTGAATAGTTGAATGAATAATGAATGAATAAAAGAAAAATCTAAATCCCATCACTATTTGGTGTGAAACCCTCCCCCCATCTTTGCCTTCCATCAATTCTTCCAGGTATATTTGTAGACCATTTTTGAAGGAACTTGGCAGGGAAATTGTTCCAGACATCTTGGAGAACTAAGCACAGATCTTCTGTGGGTGTAGGCTTGCTCCAATCCTTCTGTCTCTTCATGTAATCCCAGACAGACTGGGTGATGTTGAGATCAGGGCTCTGTGGGGCCATATATTCACTTCCAGGACTTCATCACTTCCTCCTCCAAAGGGCAGTCCTATCAAATATTGATAGGATTTAGGTTTTTTATTCATTCACTTAATTTTGTTAATTAAATAATGGATAAATTATTTTATCAAAGCCTTCTTACTTTGCAGCATTTATTCCACACCTGCCTAAAGATTTTACACTGTACTCTTACATGCATCTTTGGCAATGATAGGGTTAATATGCATTAACTGGTTAATAGGGTTAATATGCTGGCCTCTTATTTCCATGATAAAATTGATAAGATCCGTCAGGAAATAACTGCCCAATCCCCAGGTGGCATTGACCCCCTCACCAGCCGCACTTCAGACTTTTCATTCTTATCTTTTGAACCTGTTACAGAGGAGGAAGTATCTCAGCTACTTTCCCCTTCTCGCCCTACGACCTGCAGTAGTGACCCTTTCCCCTCACACCTTCTCCAGTCTCTGTCGCCTGCCGTCACGACTTACCTTACTAAAATATTTAACCTCTCTCTCTCTTCTGGAATTTTCCCATCCTCTTTCAAACATGCTGTCAATCCTCCCTTGACCCGTCCTGTGCTGCTAACTATCGACCTGTCTCTAACCTTCCTTTTATCTCCAAGATCTTGGAACGCTTGGTCTATTCTCATTTAATCCGCTATCTTTCTGCTAACTCTCTTCTTGACCCCTTACAATCTGGCTTCCACACTCTGTACTCTACTGAAACGGCCCTCACAAAAGTCTCCAATGATCTCCTGACGGCTAAATCCAAAGGTGACTTCTCTCTTCTTATTCTTCTGGATCTCTCAGCAGCATTTGACACTGTTGACCATCAACTCCTTCTCACTATGCTCCGCTCTGTCGGCATCACAGACACCGCTCTCTCCTGGTTCTCCTCTTATCTCTCTGACCGCACTTTCTGTGTATCATTTGCGGGCTCTGTTTCTTCCCCTTGCCGTTGGGATTCCTCAGGGCTCGGTCCTAGGTCCCCTGCTCTTCTCCCTCTACACAGCCCCCATTGGACAAACCATCACTAGATTTGGCTTCCGGCACCATCTTTATGCTGATGACACCCAATTATATACGTCATCCTGTGACATCACCCCTGCTCTAATACAGAACACCAGTGACTGCCTCTCTGCTGTCTCAAATATCATGTCTTCGCTCTATCTGAAACTGAATCTCTCAAAGACTGAACTACTGCTGTTTCCACCATCTAATAGATCTGTCCCTGATATCTCCATTGCAGTCTCTGGCCTTACCACAACTCCTAGGCAGTATTCCCGCTGCCTCGGAGTTTTTTTTGACTCAGACCTTTCCTTCACCCCCCATATCCAATCACTCGCACGCTCTTGTCATCTCCACCTCAAAAACATCTCCAGAATCTGCCCTTTTGCTTACCACAGATACACTAAAGACACTTATTGTTGCCCTGATTCACTCTCGCCTTCACTACTGTAACTCCTTACTAATCGGTCTTCCCCTTACTAAACTCTCCCCTCTACAATCTGTTCTGAATGCAGCGGCCAGGCTCATCTATCAGTCTAGACGCTACAGCGATGCCTCCGGTCTGTGCCGGTCACTATATTGGCTGCCTATTCAATACAGAATACAATATAAACTTATCACCCTCATTCACAAGGCTCTCCATAATGCTGCACCTCCCTACATTTCCTCCCTCATCTCTGTCTATTGCCCAACCCGTACTCTCCGTTCACTCAATGACTTAAGACTAACATCCACTATTATCAGAACCTCCCACGCTCGTATACAAGACTTCTCCCGAGTTGCAACACTTCTCTGGAATGCTCTATCCCAGACTATCAGATTAACCCCCAATTTCCACAGTTTCAGGCGTAAACTAAAGACACAACTTTTCAGACAGGCCTAGCACAACTCCTAAGGTAAACCCTTCTGTAGTTAGAATCCCTAAAACGTACCCTCCTCTGTTTATGCTTCAACGTTACCTCACAGGATATGATGCCGTATCAGATTAGCTTTATATGTCCAGGCACCATCTGCATGGTAAAGGACACGACTGGTGACGGCTCATACAGTTTTATATATGTGTAATGACAGTAACCTCTATTACAAAATTGTTTGACCATTGTATAAGCAATGCTACGTCTGTTGCCGCCCCTGCTACCTCTTGTGTCACCCCCTCTACCTCATAGACTGTAAGCTCTTGCGAGCAGGGCCCTCAGTCCCAGTGTGTGAATTGACTATTTCTTCGTAATGTATCTTTTTTGTCAGTAATTGAACCCTACAAATTGTACAGTGCTGCGGAATATGTTGGCGCTATATAAATAAAATGTATTATTATTATTATTATATGTTGATGTACACTTTAAACAGGAGCATTTACAATATACCTCTCTACAGTTAAAACAAAACTCCAGCATGTGTGTGTATATATATATATAAATTTTTATTTTTTTTAAGCTATGTAGGTAGGCATCGAAGTAAATTCAAAATCTGCTATTGCTACAGTGGTCAACCATGTACTTGTACCCATGTGTAGCACCTGCACCCATGCTTAGTACGTGTACCCATGTCTGTTTCCGGTTTCTGCAGAGCTATTAAAATGCACTGATTTTACCAAAGCTCCTTGTAAAGTTGCACCAACTTCTTCTGATAACTCTGAGAAAGGGCCTGGTGACCTGACTGCGAGAGAGAGGTGGACTATGGGCGGTATGTGAGAGTGAGGCTATGTGAGAGACAAAAGAGCAGGGAGGCATTTTGTCATAAGAGGTAAGGCAGAAGAAAGGTCTCATGGTAGCTTAAAATCTGCAGGCAGCAGAGAGAGACTTTATGTTTGCACAGCAACCCATGCTAGAAAAAAAAGAGGCCACACTCTGCTCATGTAACCTATTGCAGAAGGTGAAAACAGGATAAAGAAAGACACTGTCAATAGACAGCTATTACTATTGTAATATAAAGCACCCCAGAGTCAAAAAGGTGGTGTGGAAACTCAGGGAATAACTATAAGTTCTCACAATATCAAGGCATTTTTCTATAGCCAGATGCAAGGAGACTTATTCCAAGGAATAGTTTGTATAAGAAGGTACCTTAACACTAATCCATGAGCATGATGTTGCAGATTTTTTTTTCTAATTTAGTTCTAAGGCAATTCTGATCTTAGGTTCATGAGAAGCACACACCTTGTAGATCAGTACCAGCTATTCCACTTCTCTATCCATCCCTCTTTTTCCATGAGAATTTGATGAGTCTGTCACAACCACGTCTGTCACTACCATCACTGAATATTAATGTCAGCAGAGCTGAATTTGTCATTTAACCATTTATTAGCTGCAGTCCCTCACGCTCAATGTTGTTGCTTTGCAAACTTAGCGTTATGCATATGTGCACTTCCCACAGTTGAGTGTGCAACAGGAGATCCGGTCACGCTGGACTTTGCATACTGTCTTTCTATGCTCAGTATTAGAATGGTTAATTTGTGCATACACCTCCTGTTATACCTATATGCATTTTGATGCAAAATCTGCATGTATTATAGTGCATTTGACCCCACTAATCTTAGAGAAGACGACCCTGTGAAAACGCGTGTGGCTTTTTTCCGTAGCGTATGGGTGATATTTGATATTTCATCCACTTTGCTACAAATATATTACACTGTGGATTTTATTGTGGATTCACAGTGAATTGTACTCTACTATACTGCAAGGGGGGAAAGTCCCAAGTAAGAATTGACACTCTACCGAACAGATTTTGTTTTGCAGTATGTGGATGAGATTTGTTAAAATGTCATTGTTGCAAATGTATTACATTGTGGATTTTCTGTCTGCAAATCTGGATGGAAAATCTGCAGCATATCCACTCTGTGTGACCATACCTAACCCCATCCCTGATCGACTCCATCAAGTCAAAAGGAAATATACCAAATCCTAATGTGACTGATCAGTGAGGATTGACTCCGGTGGGCTAGTGATACATGGGAACGTTCATCACCTGCAGCCTTGCTCGTAGTATTTGCAGCAGCATTATAAAGAATAACCCTGCAGTGGAGTGTACTCCCACAAAACTTTTTAGAACTTAACAATAACTAAAAAAAAAACAAAAACAAAGTCAGTATAATATCATCAAATATTGTGAGCATATACAATATGGTTCTTGAGCGTAGAAAGAATATGCATCTCATTGTGAGAAGTCACAACCATATATATATATATATTTGTGTATAATTGTATATTATAACATTAGAATAATATACGTGCCTAAATAAATGTGATAAATGGTAATACTGTCAATCATAAATGGATTTAAATGACCAGAGGACATTTTGCAATGTTGGTGAGTTACTATGTTGTGGGAGTAATATCCCATGGTATTACAGCTGCATTACATCTCACCTGTTTTTTGCAGATGTGATGGCGACAAATAAAAAAATTCAGAAGGTGGGCAATACAGTGACAGCCCAATTGTATTGTCCACAACCTACATAACCCAAGGTAGAAAGGCTGGACATAAACAGATAGCTGTGCAGCCAGGGCTCAGAAGACTGCACTTATGTTAACCTCACTGTGGTCAATGCCTTGGGCAACGATTAGCTACAATGGCCACTTGTCAGGCTGGAGTATGAAGAACCAGAGACCAGTGGGGAAACAATGAAGTGTTGGGTCCTAATCAGCAGGGAAGAACTAAAGAATTACAAATTTTATTTTATACTTTTGTAAGCTGTTTGTAGAGGTGTCGGAAAATCCTTTTAATTTCTCCTGCAATGTGGGGAAATGTATGTGAGCCAGCCTTGGCACTCAGAGTAGTGTTTGGCTAATATTCAGGTGATCTTGGCATCTTACGGGTTCATGTTCACTGATCTGAGGCTAGAGGAAGCCAGTGTTCACTTTTTTTTTTTTTTTTTTTTTTTTTTTAACTATAAAATTAACTTTTCAGCGGAACCTAATCCGTTACGGGAACATTCTTTAAAGCCAACATTAAAAAGTTTGGAGGTACCCATAAAAACGACTTATACTCTAGATCCTTGATTCTGAATTTGGCATTGCCTACCTGAAAACTTGTTGTTTTTTTTTTTCTTTTGATTTTAGAGTATTTACTTTAATTTTAGTTTTTATGAGGCAATGAATTTTAGAAACTAAAAATTTGAAGTTTTTACTTAGAATTTACAGCGTTATCTGTCACCGGTTATAAGATTCTACATTCATAAATCTACATTTCACAACATTTCCAGTAGCAGGGCCTCCCAGTAAGAGTGAGGTCTACATGCGAACTGCATTGGTGGCAAAGTATTTGGCTTCGCTATATGAAGCGGCATAGGATTTTTTTTATTTTTTCTGGGGCTGAAACTTCAACGTTTCCAGAAATTATGAGGCGTGACTGCAAAGCAGTTGCATTTTTCTGCAGATCGTGTGGACAGATTGGTACCTGCTGCCCAGACAGATGGTCACAGCTTTACTGTCCATGGCATTGCAAGTGTTTGTCTAGAGACTCCATCCAGCCCTTCACAAGGTTTGTGCGGAGTTCTCAGCTACTTGAAGAGAAACAACCCTTGTCAAGCCTCATTTCAAAGTTGCAGATTGAAACTCATCTGGGGCTCCAGCAGGGATGTTGAAAGGTTTGTCTTTCAGTAAAGGAGAAGGGGCCATCCCTCATCATTAATCTGCTCCATCTACAATTCACAGATTTAGTTCTTTTTTTTCTGTAAGACATTTCGAGCACAGTTCTCCTAAAGGGCAGCAGAATGTGGCAACAGATCTCAGCATGCTTGAAGTTGTAAGACTTTTTAAGAGTATAGTAGGTTTTCCTGTTAGCCTCTTATTCAACTTTAACCTTCAACCTTCCCCTGCATGCATCATTGCAAATAAAACTGCTGCACTTTGACAAGAGGATATAAAGTCAGGAGGCCATCAAACAGAAATCTCACTCTGATTTCACCAAGCTAAACTTAACTTGAACGCAGCTCCCTCCCCGCGCAAGACCTTCAATGAGAAGTTAAACACTTGGCCATATCGCTTTAGTTTTGATAATCCCTTCTTTAATAGAAAGAAAAAGGAGAAATATACATAATAAATTATGTTTGACAACTGGAATTCAGTGGTCTCGTTACGGCTTGTCTCGGCCTATTATACAGATTTCTGGTCTTCATTTTAAAGAGCACTCTTTCCAGCAAACTTCATGTGATATTCATATAAACATGGCATTTTGTATACAGAGACTGAACCAAGCTTCTACTATGAGAATAAGGCAAACCAGATGGTAAAAAAAGCACAACATATCTGTTGTGCTCTTGATGGCTCCGAAGAGCGACCTCTTCTTTTTTTGTATTTTTTTGTTAAATGGTAGAGGAACTGATGAACATACGTAAATATGGAAATGAGTCCAATCTGTTGAAGATATTCAAAGTATAGGACAAAAGGCGATACATGATATCATTGAAGGGTTCTTCAATTACCTTTGCAAATACAATAGAATATTAAAAAATATATAATAAAATATTAAAGGCAGTTTTCAGGTCCAAAATGCCTCCCAAACCATAAGTGCTGTGTAGGGGTCTTAAATAGGGGCAAAAAAATACCTTTCTGGCCACTAACTAATGAAGTGATGCAACGAAAATAGGCTTTTTATGCATATGCCAGTCAGCCTGCAAGTGCACCAGAGGCGGGGCCTGATTCAGGAAATTTACAACCAGCTCTCAGTGCTTTGGCAAACTTTAGCTGGCTTCTGGAACCACAGCCCAATGATGCCCCTGTAGCTGTGAAAGATATTTCATACTTATGCCTGCATCACTAGGCAAATTTTCCAAAGCAGGTCCTACCCACAGTGCACTGCCAGCTTATTTGTACATCTATAAAAAGATTTATTTTTGCTTTGCTTTATTGTTTTATGACCACAAAGGTATATTCCAGTTCCTATTAATGCCCCCTACACAGCACTATTACTGGATTATGAGGCCTGACAGACTCTCTAATTTTTATACATTTTATTTATGGAACCAAATAGAAACATTGTGTCTCACGTTCCTTTTTTTAGTATGCGTAGTTCAGACTGTGACTTGTACAGATTTATAGCAGTACAAATTGTTTTCTTTGTTTTTCTCATTTTTAAAATTTTGCATCTGGGCCACTGCATGCGAAATTATGTAATACATGTCGCCCATATAATACATGGTCAAAGTGGAAGCCAATGTTTGAAGTAGTCCTCCTCTACAGAAGGTGGTTCCACATGAAGGCTTACGTATAGGGGTTGTTGCACAGTTCCAACCTTGAATCCTATCCATCACCAATTTAGAAGCCTATAGCCGTAAAATTTAGATTAGATGACTGAAGAAATCTTGTACCTACAGAAATTTCTGTCAATATGATTCAATATAATTTGTGTTTTGTTCATTGAAACCTCTGATCATTTTGGGCTTTGTAGTGCGGTGGTTGGTCCTACTCACTGACAGTTTTTTCTTTAGACACACCCATGCAGGAAATGCTGTCAGTCACTGTCTAGGAACACCCAGGGAAATCAGTGAATTACTAGTTCTTGTGAATATTTTCACACAAAAATATGAACTGCATTTTCAGTGTGTCAAGTTCCCTTGGAAAGGGGGTGTCTGAGATCGGAGCAAAGAATCTGCCTTATTTTTCCAGAAACAGTGCCACTCTTGTCAGCCTAAAATTTCTGATATCTCAGTGCCAGACAAAACCATAAACAAGGGTGAAACCTCCAGCAGTAATACAACCAGTATTTGAGAAATGTAGTAGCCAGTCAGTCTGAGATTTGCTAAAATGACAGTTTGCATTGTGATGCGTTTCTGGAGTGTAATAATATTATAGATTATAATTAGTTTCAGAAGATGGGTCTTTCCAGGAATTTATGCTGCTTGCCATATTTGAAGCCGGGACGGTTTTTTCCCCTTAAGATTAGAAAAATTGGCCTTGTGGGGGTTTTGCCTTCTTCTGAATCAACGTTGCAGGACAATAGGCTTAACTGGATGGAAATTTGTCTCTTTTTTAGCCTTACAAACTGTTACTGTGGCTATACAAAATAAATTTTACACCAACTACTTAACTACACTTAGTAGGTAACATATTATCCAAAAAATAACCTATTGTTTAATTTGCGTTTTTAAGTTAAACACATTTGTAACAATTTTTGTGTTTAATTGTTCATGTCTGTAACTATATTAAAAAATAAAATCCTGGAATCGTGCACTTTTCATTTTGGCCATTAAAGCTAGTAATAGGCTAACATTTCCTGTTCTCTAGAGATCACTTCTCAGTTGCTCTTTATCATCACAGGCAAGTTTATAGTAACATATATATATAAATGAAACATGATCCACCATTGACAATAGGTGATATCACAACTCACCTTCTCCCGCTCCTTGCACAATGACCTCTGCACAGGTCACATGGCATGCTTGCAACACTTTTCCATAAGTCAATGGATCCTCTCCAGACTACAGGTTCCTATGGTCCATGTAGCTGTTGTAAAGTGTATCTCTGAAAGCTGTTTGCAGAAGCTCTGGCAAGATGGCAACTTCTATAATCTTGCCTAAAAATAGAATAAACAAATCTACATTCAGAAAATCCTATTGCAGAGATATTTACAAAAAGTATTTATCAATTTATGTTTAATTAGTACAAATACAACATAGGTGATACATTTCCTTTAATGCATAATTGAGCTATCAACGTGTGTAGGAGGCAATTATTATTTCTTAACATTCTGCCTTACTATCTAGAAAAATGTCTTCCAGTTCTATAGAATCAGTAGTACTGGTCATATTGGCTACACATCCAAAAAAGTGAAAGCATACCTATTGTTTCGGCTAATTTTTAAGAATAAGCTGCTGTGTGTTACAGTAACAATATTTCTGACCATTATATGACTTGCAATTTTTATCGCTTTTTCCCTCTGCAAGCTCTGTCTGTAGTTTGTAGTTTTCCCTGAGCTGGTGGGTGGAGGGAGCTTTCAGGCACTGCTTACAGTAAGTAGAGGAGAACTTGCTCCCTAACATTCACTGTTTCTTGCTCAGAAACACCCCCAGGTTCATGTAGGGTGTATATACTGACCTATATTGATGTGAATAAAGTACTTGTGTTTTGATTAAAAGTTCTTATTTAGCTCCAGCATCAGCTTAAACTTCCATCCCTCCTCCTTTCTCTTTTAGACCCTGCTGTTTATCATTGACCACAAGGTTTCTGCGATTCTCAGTTACAAAAAAAAAAAAATCAAGCGCTAATTGTAATCGTAGTCATGGTTGCTGCAACCTTGGGGTATAATGGAGTGCCCTTTCACTTACATTAGTTGTCATATGGCAGGGCAGCATGGCAGCCTTTAGATGCGGCCAAAGTCACTGTTTATCCCTAGCCTAAACCTACTCTCCTTTTATGCCTTTACTAATGTTTTCTTGTACTTACAAACTGAGTGTAATAAAAACTACAGTATTTATGGATGTAATCTTCTTAGAGATCTTTAATGATCATAGAAGCAAAGATTTAGCCTCATTTGTCAGCCCTCATTAACAATATAAATAAGCCAAAAAAATAAATGTGACAAGTTAGATTTGCAGTGATTATACGAATAGTTGTTGTAACTATATAGATTCAGATTAGCGTTGGCCATTTTGGTAAAAATAAAAAATATCTAAACTTCTGGTCACCTTTACATGTGTTACATAGCTCTGCGTCCTTAGTTCTCCGCTCGCATTGATACTCTCACTTCATGGGTTCTGTGAAGTCATTAGTAGATCACTTTTGTTTGCTTTACTTTGTCTTCCTACAATAGACAATTGCTGCTTATCTCTGACCGTGTCCTGAGGGAAGGAGAATCTCTCTCCCATTGTAATAGAGGGGCATAAAGTCAGACACCTTGACATCTCGTACAATGAACTGTTGTAAAGTGAGACTCATGGGTTTTAGATCTAAAACAAAAAAAAAAACACAAGCATTCCAAAGAGAAATGCCAAGTTAAAAACTGTACAAATATATATATATATATATATATATATATATATATATATATATTTTTTTATCACCCCGCAACCCCCTTCGAAACTGCACGACATCTGTCCATAGCTTGCTTGCAATTCCAGCTGAGCTTGCAGTGCCAGAGACAACTCATAGACAGGTTTGGTGTTTCTGGTAAAAAGCAGACATGATTTTCTAATTCTGTACAACCCCTTTAATTCCATAACAGAGAACATTTGGGGGTGTTCTCGCCTTAGAGCTGAGTAAACAGTAGGCACATCTCTAGAATTATTTTCATGGGTGTAGAGACCGACAAGGGGGGAATATCAAGTCCCATGTCTTGTTTCTAGCACCAATGATCCCTCCGTCCAATTCTTGGATTGCTTTGCGGTGCATTGTGGAAGACTTCATTAATTGTTGGCATACACCATGTTTCAACCTGATACCAGGGTCGTCTTCAGGTATATTACTTAAAAAAAACAAACAAAAAAAAAAAAAACTACATATATTGAAAAAAAATGAAGTGGCATAAAACTTGTAAAGTATAGTCTATGCTCTCATAGCTGCAAATAATTTTTCAACCTTTTAAGGGCAGGTTCGGACTTCTAAAATGTGTGTTTTTATTTTTCTCAATCTGTGCTACTGCATTCTTTCTGCTCTCTATTGTTTTAATGTAGCCCTAGCTGTAGTTTTTAGCAGTGTGGACTATATTGATATAGAATATTTTATTGTGAAGCCTCAGGATGTAGGCCAAAATTTTAGATAAACACAAATCCTTCACCTTCTAGGAACATACATATTGATTGATAAGGGGCAGAATTATATTTTATCCATCTGTCTCCTGACACTTCTAAAACAGAGGGCAATTACCTGATCTGAAAAGTAGTGTGAATTGGTATTAATAATGCACACCTCTGAAATGTCCAGGGTGTAAACAATCACAATTTTTTTTTTTTTTAGTTCTGTCGAATGGGGAATGTAAAAATAAATAAATAAAAATTTAAAAAAAACAAAAAACGCAAATCCGGTAAATAAATGCTTATTTTGGGGTCCTTGCTAAAGACCGTAAGGCTTCATGCACATGACAGTGTGTGTCATCTGAGTAGGTTCCAGTATATCGTTGTGAGATTTTTTGGACAGGTCCTATTCAGATCCATCAGAATGGAACCAAACATTGGAACGTACTTGGATTGCACGTTCGGTCATGTGCATGAAGCCTTAGTGTGGAGGAGAAACACTTTTATGATTATTGCTGGTTTTGGACATGGGTGTGGGATGGGTTTTGAGGGTATTTGTTGACTACAGTTTGACATACATAAGGATAATGTGTTGGGTTTTTTTTGGTTTTTTTTTTATCTGTGTGGATCCTATACATTTCTATTGAAGGAGTTTTCCAATGAACATAACCAGATTTACATTTGTAAACAATTAAAAATTAAAAATGTTTGTATTAAAAGTAGTTAAAAGTTTTGCAGAGTTTGAAAGATTTTCTCTAACCATCTTAGTGACGACAGGATTTTGTCTTGATCTGTTGCCAATGTATATGACAATGAATTGAGAAACTTTCTATGGTTTGGTACTTCTGTGACCACTAAGATGGTTAGAAAATTTTTCAAACTCTGCAAAAAATTTTATGACTTATTTACAAAAATGTTTAACTTTTAATTGTCTACAAACTTAAATATGGTTATGTCCATGGGAAAATCCCCTTAAGATCAAACTCAGGATTAGATTGGGAGGGCAAAAGGCACAAATGCCCCAAGACCTCCACCATGTAGGGACCTCTGCCATTAAAATCCTTATTTGGGTACTGAATAATACTAACCATGTGCAGTAGATAGTTAAACTTTCCTGCTGGTGTGCCAGTCTTTACTATAGTTGGATACAATGAAGAGCGCTTTAGGCTTCTCAGAGATCAGAGACTATTCGAGACTGTTCTGCACTTCATGGACTTGTGGACAAAGTAAAAGGGCAATTGAAATGCTGAGATGAACAAGTGTTTATTAAAAAAAAATGAGCATTACCGTCAGCAATCAATGCAAGCACACCACGATCTATGGGGGCCTCCTAGAAAAACTCTTTACATTTTTTGTTTTCCTTTGTCTTATTTTTTTGTTATTTTGCACATGTATAGCTTTGTGTGGATCAATATTTATATGAATTTTAATCTATATATACGGATCTCCACAGGCAGTTACAGCGCTCAAAGCCCTCGTATTTCTATTTGGAAAATCTCAGAGAGCAACAGAAAGGAGCTTTAACCTGCAGCACGCTGCTGGAGAAATATGGCTTGAGGTTTCAGTGATCTTGCAAAGAGACCCATTGTTTAGGATGGATGAGCAAACGTCCTGCAGAGTTACAATGCCAACTTGTTGATTTCTATCTCTGCTTCTGTTTTGGAGCTTTATTTCAATTTTACTTTGGTTTTACAGTGCTCGTGCTGTGCTTACCCAGCCGTGAGACAACATGAGGAGCGGCTGAAGAACTATACTTCACTGCTTTAAGGAGCACTAAACCTAGGGTTTATTCCACAGCGCTAAGGAACAGAAGATCTTTGAGTTATAACTTAGTAAGTTAGACAGCAAGGTTTTCATCCTCTTGCCTGCTGTCTTTTTCTTGTCTTAAACAGCGTCATCCTGATGTGTAGACCTAAAATAAACTACTTGTGTTGGGATTTGTGATGCAAATACCTCGGGGGGAAGTTGATTCGCATTGAAGAGACCCAGCAGGTGTATGGAGGCTTATTTACAGGAAAAAATGCCAGTCAAACCAGAGACTCCTCCAAAATAAAGAGACCCATTTGTAGACGCCTGTTTCGGGGTTCTTGCCCATTGTTTATACAGAGCAAGATACTGGTTGGTTGGATGGATGAGATGTTAGACACAGCCTGGAGGGAAGGGGGGTGGGGGGCACTGGTTCTTATTGAAGAGACCCAAATACCTTTTTTTTTGCTTCCTTTTATCATACCACATTATTACCTTAAAGGGGTTCTGCCATTATGGACACTTATCCCCTGTTCTGTGGATAGGGAATAAGTGTCTAATTGCTGGGGGCCTGATCACGGGGCCCTCCAGCGATCAGGAAGACAGAGGGCTGCAAGTCTCTCCCTAAAGCCACCTTGTTAATGGAGTGCCAGTGCATTCTCAAGCATTCTTTAGATGGCTTTCAGTCCCCCGTCATCCTCCTGATCGCTGGATAAACCGGTGATCAAACACTTAACTTCGGTCCTGTGGGAATAAGTTTCCATAACTGCACAACCCCTTTAAAGGACAACCACTTCTCTTATGCCCTGATATGGAAAATGGAAGTTCTTCTGCTAAAGTCCCTTACTATTAGCCAGAGTAGTGCACTTTTGGAAAGATTGTCTTCTTCTTTGGTAGACTTAGTGAAACTATTTCATGGTTACCCATTGATTTTTAACATGCACAATGTAATATAAAATTTACCCCTTTTACACCCAACTTCACCCTGAAATCATCCAATCATCTGGTGGCGTTCTAGTTGTTCCTCAACGTCAAGTTCATGAAGTCACATTTTCCCTGTTGCACAGATAGAGAAGGCTGTATACAAGTTGAAGTAATGGTCTTAGAAGTGTAAGCTTATTTCTAGTATCCGACTACAGTATACCATTGGATTAATGTTGACTGAACCTATTGATTTTAGCTGGACCGGCTAACCATTTAATATCCACGGGGGTGTCCTTTGCTCCAAAGGCAGATGTCTGGGAAATAAGGATCCAGCTGCTAGATTTCATTGTGTAAAATACTTTTGCTCTCAGGGTAGATACATTGCCATCACAGGGTATCTGGCGGAGACTTGCTCTGCTTTCCCATATGGGACACATTGGGGAAAGCCATTTCTCCCAAGCACCTGTACATATACATGCTCAGCTCAGATGATAGCTTGGGTTGGAGAGGAATAACTTGCCACAACAAGCTATCAGGAAGGAATACCTGTCAGCCAAATTAAATTACTGGGTAAAGTGAATGGACAACCTTTTTGTACAAATTTTTGTAAGGCAAAAATTGTATTGTATCTTATCCTGTAAAGCAGGAAAGCCCCTCCCCCTAAAAAAACAAAAAAACACAACTTTGATGATGATTTTGCTCTTTTTACAAAATGGTATCCTATCGTGTTCTTGCCATACAATATAGTTATGGCTCCTCTGCAGAGCTACATTACTGATGTGTGAACACAGCCTTATTGTAATATGTTGTTTAAGGCTGTACATATAGATGATATAGCTATATCCTTTATTTATATATATACATATGGTTGTTGCTGTGTTCTGAAAGTGTTAACATGCTGTATAATGGTTTCTTGCTGTGTTAATTAGCCAGAAATACGCAGCATTTGAAGTTTCCTGGCCTGTGGCATGCTGCAGCCTCGTACTGAGAATATACTCAATTATTCCAGCTTGTAACTTGCCTGCTGCCTCTTCTCTGTTATTATACATACATGTGGCAATGACTTATAAGATAAGCACATCCATTATGTTGGGGGTGACAGTAGGAACATGTATGAAGAAATAACATAGTTCACTAAGGCAGACTAATAGTAATATTGGATATTTCTCCTACAAGAATCTGGTATGGTGAGAAGCCACATTTAATAATGCACTCTGGAACTTGACATCGCAGTTTCGGTAACGTTTTTGCTCGGATACTGTATAGTGTGTGTAGTTGGACTTTCGAACAGGTAAAGGTCCAGAGGTCCAGCTATCTATATCCTGGCCTCTGTATGGAGGGGTACACTGTAGTTTTATGCTTACACAACCCATCACATTCTACTATAAAAAGTCTGTTTTTAAAGAAAAGCCAATACAAACTTTTAAAAAGTTTTTTTGTTCTTGTCATTTAAAATTGCATTAATCTTCAATTTTCCCTTTGTGATTTTTTTTTTTTTTTTTTTGCTATTTATCCTGTGACAGCAAATTTAAATTCATAAACTGTAGAATTCTGAGTGTTAGCCTTTCAATGATTAAGAAAAATACAAGATTGTATGAATTAAGAACATTTTACTTTTTACTTATTTAAATATATTTTTCTTTACATATTTTTTCTTGATACTGTACTGCATACACATTAGATAAAATGAAATAAGAATGAAAGGAATAAATATTTAATAATTGTATTATTTCTTAGTAATAGCTATTTCTTACTAGCTCTTAAGTGCTGTAGGCTCAGCTGACAACGCAATGAAATATTTTGCAAATTATATATAGTTTACTTTTATCTGTTTTCTTGAAATTATATTGGGGAAAAAGGATTCAAAATAGAAAACCTACAAATAACGGAAGCTGTATTCTAGTATTTGTATAAATAGAAACTTCTCATTTCATCTTGAGATCCATTCATGTTTTTTTTTTTTTTTTTTTTTTAAAGTATATTTTAGCCAATAATACAGATTGAGGATTATGACCCCCTTAAGTATGGGTTAATTTCCAAGTACCTATTTAGCCTTCTTCTGTGCTGCTTTCTTTAAGGTCTGGATGATTTTACAAATACATAAAAAACAAAAATAAAACCAGAATAATAATAATGTGTTTGCTTCACTTTATCCATGGTCCTGCTTATTTACTGCAGCGCTGCTTAAGCCCTTTGCCATGTCCTCAACCCTCCTCTGAGGGCTCTTGTGACCGTAGGAGAATCCACTGCGTCTTGTGTTGGATGTCGAGACTTAATCACCGACTTCAGATCCTTTGTTAACAATCTAAATAGTGGCAGATCTGAAACTTCAAAGCCAGGCAGCTCAGTGTGTTTATGCCTCCAATATGTCAGGGACTTAAGCATAATGTTTTATGTATATTGCCATTATGACAGTTGGAAAGGCTAAAAAAGAAAAAAGCAATTATATAATTGCTTCAAAGAATTCTGCATGGGGGATGGAGGCTTTTAAGGAACGCCAGAACAGCCTTAATTATTATATCACCTGAAGTCGAGCAGCAAAATTATGTCCCAATTATTTGTGATAAGCAATTAAGCCTCGTGTTACAAGGCTTGAAAGAAATTCCTGTAATATTGTTTTCCTTTCAGAATCCGGCAAGGAAAACACTCTGCTTTTATTTTTTAAAAAGTGTGTGGGCACAGAGAGAGGGGGTCATTCAAATCTTTGTAGCTTTATTTATTTATTTTCCTGTTGATACCGGGAAAAAGTGTTGTTTGTGATGTTTTCGTTCACGCAAAGACGATGTATTCTGCAATTCTAATTTTATTTTCCCCTCCCCGGCTGTTTGAAGCCTAGACAGTGTGCAATTTTTTTTTTTTTTTTTGTGTTGCTTTTTTTTGCATCTTTCCTTTTGCCAAGCAGTATTGACAGGGTTTCCATTTCCAGAATGACAGCAAAGGTAAGGAGCAGTAATTATTAAAATTGCTGATGTGTTTAGAACCTTGATGAAAGCGCAAGAGAGCAGAGGGAAGAATATCACAATAATAATGGTTTAAGAATATACAGTGGCGGCATTATTTATTTACAAAAAGAAGAGTTGGTGTGGTGTTAGCTGGCGGCCGGCCAGATGACAGCTCCAGCTTAACTACCCCATTGGTCGCTACTGGGTGCCGGCAGTTTATTACCTGTTTACGGGACTTCTGCTGGCCTAGTTTTTATCTGTAAAGAAGGAATTTATACACTGAGAAGCTGTGATATTGGCCCGTACAAGGGGAGGCCTTTATCACAGCTCTTCTTTTGTATGTGCGCTCTATTCTCCCAAGGATGGCAGTTAAATATACAGAAGCCTACTCGTTCCTTGCTGTCAACAGGCTCTGAATTTAGTGAGTATTTTCCTGCTGTGACAACGCAGGATTAACATCCCCGCGATCACCCAGGCCCCAAACCCTGCAATTTAATAGCTTTTTAGGTTCTCTTCTTTTT
This sequence comes from Leptodactylus fallax, assembly GCA_947044405.1. Classification (NCBI taxonomy): domain Eukaryota; kingdom Metazoa; phylum Chordata; class Amphibia; order Anura; family Leptodactylidae; genus Leptodactylus; species Leptodactylus fallax. Next base: position 708,209 of record CAMRHE010000130.1, on the reverse strand, counting down.
CTAAACAGCAATTAATCTCATTTTAGCACAATTTTCTCGTTTCTGAAGTCCTCTCATTGAGGAGCTGTTTTGTTCATATTTGGCTTCATCTACTCTGCATAGTCATTAGAGTCTCCAATTAATGTCACCTTTAGCTGAAGAGTACTCATTTTTATTGAGAAAATGACAGTTGCTACCATGAGCAGTGTAGTGTAATATACATTAATTGCCCCGTAACACTGGTAATTACCAGTTTTTTTCAGGGCTCTCAGTAAACCGTCATGCCTAGACAAGACTAGAGCAAATACAGAGTAGTCATTAGTCAAAGGGGCCAGTCCTGTTTTCTGTTGGTTTCTCATTTTTGGCTTAACCCTTTGCCTAACTGCAGCAAGAACTAGAAGCTCCAGAAGCGAAGATCACGTCACTTGTAGATGTGCCCATCGTGTCTTAGTACTGCATCATCTAAGGATACAGAATCGGAACATCTTATATTTATGGAATCCATAGGGAGCAATGTCCAATTTTTTGCGGTTGTCAGACATTAATCTTACAGCACTGTATAGTATGGGTTTGTTTTATCTCCATACATTATTCTCCTTCAGTCAGATTTTTTGTGTGATGCTCGAGTAGTACTTGGATGCATCTGTACACCAGATTCAACTTATAGCCTGAAAAATACATTATAGTGTTTAAAGTGGTTGTCTAGGATTTTAGCAAAATTTGCTAAAAGTATGCACATGTTCAGCACTCTGTAAGTATATATTTTTTTCTTATATTTTTAAACACATTCCCTGCTTTTAATAATGTTTTTAAAATCATTGACAAGCCCTTTAACATCTTTACATTGTATTCCCCTTGTAGCCTCTTCCCAACTTCTTGTGCAATAGTACGGAGGATGTCCGACGTTTAAACCTAGTGCCCGCTCAGGAGCTAAGTAGGCATAAACCTAGTGGCTGTGCCCACGAATAGAGATGTCTATTTGTGGGCACATAACCCCTCAGATGCTGAGGTCAGATGCAACCACAGCATCTGAGGGGTCAGTTTCACTTTAATTTCCCTTCTCTGTATGTCTCCTGCATGGTGAGATCTCAGGAGCCATTCATGTGCTATAGTGCAGAGAGCCTTCTGGAGTCTCCCAAGCCTGTCATAGACAGCTACTATTGAGCATTGCATATGCAGGGCTCAATAGTAATACAGCAATTTTACCATAGATTACGATACAGTAGTATTGCAGTCTAAGTAAAAATAAAAAGTTAAAAAAAATGTGTAAAAAAAAAAAAAAAACACACTTCTATTCCAAGAATACATATAAAAAAATAAGTACAAATTTGAATCCCAAAAATGCCAGGACTATTAAAATATAAAAATATATATCCCATACAGTGAGCGTTTGCGAAAAATTAAAATGGCTGTTTATTCAGTGTTTGGCATCATGAAAAAATTTGAATAAATAGTAACGTCATACATCCTCCAAAATGGTGTCAATAAAACCTACAACTTGTCCTGCAAAAAAAGAGCCCTTATACAGCTCTGTATGTGGAAACATAAAAATGTTATTGGTGTCACAATGTGAAGATATAGTTAATTTTTTTTTCCAATTTCATCCCATTCTGAATGTTTTTCCAGCAGTACATTGCACAGAATATTAAATGGTTTCATAATGAAGTCCATTTTGTCCTGCAATAAATAAGCCCTCATACTGGTCTGCGAACAAAAAAAAAAAATTATTCTGGCTTTTGGAATGCGGGGAGTAAAAAAATAAATAAAAAATAAAAAAAACACAAAAATTAAACTTGACACTAGAAAGATGTTAATCTCCATTTATTTATGTCCATAGTGACAATTGATGTGAAGTCCTAAGTAAAACCACTGGTTTCACAATAACACATATGAGCTGATTTATTAATTTTGCACCTGAATTGTTTTAAGTTTCAGTGGCATGTGATTTTTTTTATACTTTGTTCCAAATTTATCAATGATGTGTGCCATTTTTGTAGTGTTTTGCACCTATTTGTATAATTGCCTGGCATTGTGGCCATATTTTCCATGGCACAAGCATTGATTTTAGCCTGATTTATGATTTGCACCTTTTTAAAAAGTTGCTAAATTTTGGACAATCACACTCCACTTCTAACTTGACTTACATCAGAAATCCTTAGTGAACCTCCACCTAGAGAATTGCAACAAATTTATGAACCTGAGTGAAACTTTTTGATAAATTTATCACAAAAAATACACTAGTAAAAAATAAGCCAAGTCATAAAAAATTTCCCTCTTGATAAATTGGCCCCAAGAAGTTTAACAAACAGCTCTGCTAGATTGGGTAAACTCAGCTCTGCTACATCTGTGTTTGCTGTTTTTAGTAAATATAAACCTTTTTGTTAAAGACCTGTATTTATGTTATTATTGCTCCACTATATTCTCAGATCTGGATCTTTAGCTGACAACAGCATTGTTCGTATGCCAGGGTGACAACCACTACAATGAAAGGGGAATAAACAGGGAATAAAAATTATAGATTTAGTACAAATTTATAATTATTGGTTTTTGGTTATACACTGTATACAAAATACACACAAGGGGTGTTATCCCTCTGGACACTGTAGTTGGTATGGTATAGGGTCTGTAGCTTCCACAGCCGAATGGCAGTCCACCTATAGCTGGAAACTGGCGAATAACAGAGACCTTTGTTTTATCTTAGTGATAACACCTGCTTTAGGCAATCACGTCTCGCTCTCCAGCAGTCTCTCTAAATGAATTTTGTCACAAGCTTTCACATTGTGTGCCGGCGATGAGCTAATGGAAGTGGATAGCACAATTTGTACTGAACAGGTCCTGATTTCCAGCTCACAGCTGAGAATCGCTCATAGCCCGGCTCTGGAAACAGAGGACCTCATGATACAGCTGATTTCCCCATTACTGATCATTAACAAGAGAGATGCGCTCCTGTTTATCTGTTTGTATTGGTGTGTGGCTATCGAATTGTTTATGACAGGACTAATTGAGGTAATTGCGGAGCCCGAAATTACCTGTCAGCTGTTTATTCGCATACTCCCTTCTTCCCTGACAAACAATGACAAGTGAAGGATCCCATAGCATTGCTCATGATGGCTTTTCCGAGTGGTAATGAGGACAGTTGGGCCCAGTGTAAATTGACACCTGCTGCCTTCATATTTGCAAGCCGAGTAAGTGACTTGTTGGCTCGGGAAACGTAAACCATCTCGCTGCTGTGATTGGTAAGCAAATAAGCACTTGTCGGAGTTATATTGATGTGGCATGTAGATCCACAGATAGCACATCGGGATACCACAATAAACTATTGCAATTTCAGTTCTGTAATGTCTGCTTTAGGGAAAATGAGACCCTGGGCAACAAACAAGTAGCCCACTTCTAGACAGTTGTTTTTGTAGCCCATATAATACTGCCAAATAGTGCCAAGTGTCAATACTACCATGTGCAGACCATGTTGTACCCCAGCAATACACAGCATTTAGATATGACTGCCTTAAAGAAGCCAAAAATATGTCCCACATAATATCAGGGCAATAGCACCATATACAAACCATTATAGTATCCCAACAATATAAAGCATTCAGATACTACTGTCTTAAAAAAAAATACTAAAATACTGCCATATAGGTCCCATATAATATCAGGATAATGCCACCATGTACAAACCATATACTATCCCAACATTATACCGCATTTTGATACTACTGCCTTAAAAAAGACCAAAAAATACTGCCATATAGGTTCAGCATAATAGTGTCAATTTCATAATATACCTCCATGCACAATGAAATATTAATGGGTGATTTTAATTTACTTTTGAGGTTTTTCATCCTTTGATGTGGGGGGTTATACAGATGTAACATAGTAGTTATTTACATTTCAAAGCTTCTATGTCTTTAGCCAGTTGGACTTTTGGTATCTTACATTATAATGCCAATGTACTATATGGAGAACCATAGATTTTACATTGTGTTATCACAATGAACTATATCAAATTCAGTTTTCCTATGTATTTGGCTCCAAAGCAAAAAGACATGGGCCTCCACCACCTAATGCAGGGAACTGAAAGAGCAGCATAGAAATACCATAGCAATAATTAAAGATGTTGATAATAGTGCCATATATATCATAGGACTTACCTAGGAGTGCTAGATAGCAGAAAAGCACCAACTTACTATTCCCTATAGAAAGGAACATTGTTCTTGAACCTGAATGGAACTTCTCAACATCTGGTCACAATAACAGCTACTAGGACTACAGATACACTTGTGTACATCCCACATAATACCACCATATAATTCCTAAGTAATATACAGCTTCCAAATACTACTATTTGAAAGAGACCAAAAACAAAATGCTTCCATATAGGACCCACATAATACTTTTCACTCATGTTCCAATTAATACCACCATGCACCATTAAATAATACTGAGTTGTGTTGTGTTGTTAGCACTGCTCAATTCCTTATTTATTTATTATGCTTACTTATATAGCGCCATCATATTCCACAGTGCTTTACAGATATTGACAGTCACTGTCCCAAATAGGGCTCACAATCTACATTCCCTATTAGTATGGGGAGGAAACCCACACAAACACAAGGAGAACATACAAACTCCTTGCAGATGTTGTCCTTGGTAGGATTCGAACCCAGGACTCCAGCACTGCAAGGCTACAGTGCTAACCACTGAGCCACTGTGCTGCCCTATTTAGGGTGAATGTCCACAGAATACCACTATATAGTATAAACATACAGCATGCAAATACTGCTAACTTAAAGGGGTTGTACCATTTAAGGGGTTATTCACATGGCAGAAAATGAAGAGGAATTTGAGGCAGACATCCACCTCGGATTCTTCTTAATCTTCGGGCCCCTGTGGCAGAGTTGCAGATGCAGGGCATTCCGTCGTGGTTTTCTGCCCCTGATTAGACCCAGATGAATGAGTCTAATCAGTGGGGAGTCTCAAGCCACAGACTGATTCAGCTGCGGCATCCGCAGCAAGATCGAGCAGGGCACTTATTTTTTTCCACTTCCTACTGCGATCTCTGCAGTTGAAAACAATGGGCGTAATCTGCTGATTTGTGGGTGCAATCTGCCCCCAATTTAGTGTCAAATGCCCACGTTTGAACACCCCCTTACAAACACTTATCCCCTATTGAGCTAAGTGAAGTACTAGCCCTTCTTTCAAAAGATGAGGCTTCAGGGGGAATTTTGGGACCCTGTTCTACATATCAACAAGGGTCCCAGTAGTTGGAATTCCAGCAATATGATACTTATGCATAGGGAGTAAATGTCTGTAATAGCACAACCCCTTTAAAGAGATTAAAAAATACTACCTATAGTTCCGTCTAATACTGTCATCCTCTCTAAAAGAATACCGCCATGCACCATTACATAATACTGGGTGGTGTCCATTTGCCCAGTTTCTTATCTCCCTAGATTGGTTACTAAATCAGCCTGGCTCTGTCCATTGTCTTGCCTATAGCTTCGGCAAATGGACAAGACATTGGTGTCTAAGACAGTCAAGATAAAATCTTAGTCAGTACAATTTTCAATTTGTCTTTGCACATTGAAAGAAAAGTTCAAATACTGTAGTGGCCTAAAACTGCTGGTTGTGTCACCCTGGATTGTGAGGCTTCCTTTATAACTGAGAAGTAAGAGCAGAGAGTTGAATGGAAGAAGAGAATATACTCTTATTCTGCTATTATTTTAGTTTGTCCTTTCACGGCGCCTCCGTCTTTCTTCTCTTCTCTCTCTGCCTGAAGAAGTGTATGGTGAAAGTCATCAGGAGACATTGAAGCATGAAATGATTTCCCCTCTGCATGCAGCTGTAATATAACCTGTCCCACCTAGGTCCACATCTAGGAGGTTTTATTAGAGAGATTTATTCCCTCCACCTCATCAAAACAAAACAGATGCAGGAGGAGGAGGAGAGAGGCGAATCCCAGCTCTAGGTGATTGTGCGAAGAGAGATGCGTAGTCTCCAAATTTGACGCAGACTATTGCATGCATCATCTTCATCTATATGTATTTGTATTAATGTGGGTTTCCTATATATTTCTCACTTACTGGACATGCTAAATTCCCACTTTATAGGATGAAACAATCCAATCTTTTTTTTTTTTTCACATGAACTCCCTTGAATGGATGATTATAGCCACATACATATACCCCTGGAGACTTTAGGTGTCACCTATCTAATCAGCAGTGAAAACCATTATCACATATGGCAGCATAACACAGCAGGGGTATAAACCGAATAGTATGTATAGACATATGAATTCAGATGCACCCTTATTGTGTTTGGTAGAGTAATGGTATCTACCCACCCCCTTCCTTACTGAAGTCCCTGATGGGAAATTCTCCTTCCAATGTCCTTGCCTGGCAGTTGGCTTGGTTATATTTAATATATAATAATAATACATTTTATTTATATAGCGCCAACATATTCCGCAGCACTGTACAATTTGTAGGGTTCAAGTACTGACAAAAAAGATACATTACAAAGAAATTCACACACTGGGACTGAGGGCCCTGCTCAGAAGAGCTTACAATCTATGAGGTAGAGGGAGTGACACAAGAGGTAGCAGGGGCGGCATCGGAGGTAGCATTGTTTGTACAATAGTCAGACAATTTTTGTAATAGAGGTTACTGTCATTACACACATATAAAGCTGTATGAGCCATCACCAGTTGTGTCCTTTAACGTGCAGATGGTGCCTGGACATATAAAGCTAGTCTGATACAGCATCATATCCTGTGAGGTAATGTTGGAGCATCAACACAGGAGGGTACGTTTTAGGGATTCTAACTACGGAAGAGTTTACATTAGGAGTTGTGATAGGCCTGTCTGAAAAGATATGTCTTTAGTTTACGCTTGAAGCTGTGGAAATTGGGGGTTAATCTAATAGTCTGGGATAGAGCATTCCAGAGAAGTGGTGCAACTCGGGAGAAGTCTTGTATACGAGCTTGGGAGGTTCTAATAATAATAATAGAGGATGTTAGTCTTAGGTCATTGAGTGAACGGAGAGTACGGGTTGGGCGATAGACAGAGATGAGGGAGGAAATGTAGGGAGCTGCAGCATTATGGAGAGCCTTGTGGATGAGGGTGATAAGTTTATATTGTATTCTGTATTGAATAGGCAGCCAATGTAGTGACCGGCACAGACCGGAGGCATCGCTGTAGCGTCTAGACTGATAGATGAGCCTGGCTGCTGAATTCAGAACAGATTGTAGAGGGGAGAGTTTAGTAAGGGGAAGACCGATTAGTAAGGAGTTACAGTAGTCAAGGCGAGAGTGAATCAGGGCAACAATAAATGTCTTTAGTGTATCTGTGGTAAGGAAAGGGCGTATTCTGGAGATGTTTTTGAGGAGGAGATGACATGAGCGTGCGAGTGATTGGATATTGGGGGGTGAAGGAAAGGTCTGAGTCAAACAAAACCCCGAAGCAGCGGGCATAGTGCCTAGGAGTTATGGTAAGGCCAGAGACTGCAATGGAGATATCAGGGACAGATCTATTAGATGGTGTAAACAGCAGTAGTTCAGTCTTTGAGAGATTCAGTTTCAGATAGAACGAAGACATGATATTTGAGACCGCAGAGAGGCAGTCACTGGTGTTCTGTATTAGTGCAGGGGTGATGTCATGGGATGACGTATATAATTGGGTGTCATCAGTATAAAGATGGTATCAGAAGCCAAATTTAGTGATGGTTTGTCCAATGGGGGCTGTGTAGAGGGAGAAGAGCAGGGGACCTAGGACTGAGCCCTGAGGAACCCCAACAGCAAGGGGAAGAGGGGAAGAAACAGAGCCCACAAATGATACACAGAAAGTGCGGTCAGAGAGATAAGAGGAGAACCAGGAGAGAGCAGTGTCTGTGAGGCCGACAGAACGGAGCATAGTGAGGAAGAGTTGATGGTCAACAGTGTCAAATGCTGCCGAGAGATCCAGAAGAATGAGAAGAGAGTAGTCACCTTTGGATTTAGCTGTCAGGAGATCATTGGAGACTTTTGTGAGGGCCGTTTCAGTAGAGTACAGAGTGCGGAAGCCAGATTGTAAGGGGTCAAGAATAGAGTTAGCAGAAAGCAGATTAAACGAAAATAGACTAAGCGTTCCAAGATTTTGGAGATAAAAGGGAAGTTAGAGACAGGTCGATAGTTAGCAACACAGGACGGGTCAAGGGAGGATTTCTTCAGTAGTGGGGTTATCACAGCATGTTTGAAAGAGAATGAGAAAATTCCAGAAGAGAGAGAGAGGTTAAATATTTTAGTAAGGTAAGTCGTGACGGCAGGCGACAGAGACTGGAGAAGGTGTGAGGGGGAAAGGGTCACTACTACAGGTTGTAGGGCGAGAAGAAGAAAGTAGCTGAGATACTTCCTCCTCTGTAACAGGTTCAAAAGATGAGAATGAACAGTCTGAAGTGCAGCTGGTGAGGGGGTCAGAGCCACCTGGGGATTGGGCAGTTTTTTCCTGACAGATCTTATCAATTTTATCATGGAAATAAGTGGCCAGGTCATCTGCGCTAAGGTCTGTGAATGGCATCTGCACCTTGGAAGTGAGTAAGGAGTGAAAAGTTTCAAATAGCCTTTTAGGGTTACAGGAGAGAGAAGCGATGAGAGCGGTGAAGTAGGCTTGTTTGGCAAGGTGAAGGGCAGAATTATAGGTTTTAAGCATTCCAGGGCTCAACAGCTGAAAGCAATAGGCAGAGCGAGGGAGAGAAGAGAATATAGATGGCAGGGACTGATCTATCAACCCGACCAGAGAGGTGGTCTTCAACCAGATATAAACACTGAGGAGACAAATGGCAAATGGAGCAACATAGATAAGGCTATGTATTGGGTTAAACATTTCAGTTAGCTCAAAGTGAGCCAGGTGACGCATAGTAAACCAGCAGCACAGCTAGATAGATCATGATCACCTGAATGTAACGCTTTGTTAATCAGGAAAGTTTGTGCCTCTGTTGCCGAGATATTCACTTATTTCAGAATTTAATAGTATTTTTGTCAATTAACAAAATGCAAAGTGAATGAAGAAATGAGAAATCTAAATCACATCAATATTTGTTGTGACCGCCCTTTGGCAGAGGAGTCCTGGAAGTGATATGGCCCCCACAGAGCCCTGATCTCATCATCATCCTGTCTGTCTGGGATTACCTGAAGAGACAGAAGGATTGGAGCAAGCCTACATCCACAGAAGATCTGTGCTTAGTTCTCCAAGATGTCTGGAACAACCTCCCTGCTGAGTTCCTTCAAAAACTGTCTGCAAGTGTACTTGAAAAATTGAAGGAAGTCACAGGGTGGTCACGACAAATATTCATGGGATTTATCTTTCTATTTTCTTCATTCTCATAATTTTGTTGACAAAATTAATTAACACGTCTATTTTTGAAAGATTTCATGCCTTGCAAATTTTTTTTCTCCCCCACACCTGCCTAAAACTTCTGCACCCAACTTTAAATTTATAATGACCCCCATATATATATATATGTGTGTACACACACACTGTAAACCACTTTATCCTGCCTAATCTTGTGACTAATGACGCTTGGATTGCAGGGCTGTATGATACAGACTTCTTTCATTCATATTGGTTAATTGTTTGTTCCCCGCACTAAAAATAGCTAGTGAGCAAATGAAACAAGAATTGCTTCTTCATTACATATGTAGCTAATAAGAGGATAATGTCACACAAACGCTATAAATGCAGCACTTGACATCTACAAGAGCAGAATCTTTACAATTGTATAATTGTTCCAGATTGAGGTAAACCATTTATTTTTATTTTTTTAGCATTAAGTAATGCAAAAAATGTGTTGGCTGTGTAATTCTGTTGCACTAAAATAGAGGGTGTTCTTTTAGTGCTAATGTGACCCGGCTTGGTTTATTTTGTAAAATTGAAATATGTATTAAAGGGATTTTTAGGTTTGATAAATGACATATCAGAAGAGCTCCCGAAAAACAGCACCATCACAGTGGAAGAAAAGGTTTAAATGGTGCCTATTGAAATTAATGGGAAGTCCTTGTAATGTTGGTGTTCTACATTAGGTTAATGATGGGCACCAATGTCAGTGGAACTGTCCCAACATCTATTGTCTAATCGGGACCTGACCCAATCGCAGATATTGGGGGAGATGAGGATCAGTCCGTTGGATTTATGCATACTCAAAGCTATTAGTCTTGGGGAAGATAACCTGCCACCAGAGGAGTCTGACAGTGGATCACACTTCTTTCCCCATTCAGAACATAAGCATTCGTGTTATGCCAGCTATGCTATAAGGTTGCTTTTTGCTTCATATATTTGCCCTATATAGTTTCTGACCAGTTAAGTTAACACTTTAATATTTTGGATACCATCTGCCACCCTAGTTCAGGACTGGTTGTAGCATATTAGTAATTAAAGGGAATGTGTAGCCAGAAAATTACTTATTCAAACTAAATGTATTTTTAAAGAATTTTTGAGAATTAATTTTTTTAATTTTGCATGTGACTCTGGCCACTAAGCCTAATAGTAAACTGACACTTCACAATTCTTTAGGGACTTTCTTTGCAGGAGTCACTTAATTTACATCACAGACAGATTAGAAGTTCACACCATTATAGATAGCAGCATATAATACCCATCATAGTGGACGAGGAGAAGTTCAGGCAAGATGGCAGTCCTCATAATCATGTACAGAAAATAGAATTTAAAAATCTACCATAAGAAAATAAAGTTAGAAAAAAGTGATATATTTCACTATCTGACTTTCATAAATACAAAAACTGGTGATACATTCCTTTTTAAAGGGATTGTATTAGACGATGTGGATGTGCTTTTTTCCTAACAGCAGCACACTCGTCCATGTTGTATGTTTTTGAAGCTTAGCCCTATCACTTGAGTTAGGGATTAGCAGAAATGCTATACACAATCACTGGACAAAAGTGCCAGTGTTTTTTGTGAAAAAGTAAACTTTTTAATCTCATGCAACCCGTTTAAACAATTTTGAAGACTCCACATTTCAGTCTTGAAAATGGAAGCTATTGTATGATACTTTTGTACGTCTAGTAAACTTGGCTGGTTAGTAGTACCATTGTCTGTTGTTGAGATTAATTTTCTGCTCTGGTTAGTCACAACAATGGACGGCTCATACAGTATTCTTGCAGGTGATTGTATCTAGAAAACTGCTCACTTCTGTAGTGAGTCTATGATAAAGCATTGTGACCAGTCAAACATTCACCAAACAGAGGGGAAAAAACAGTCACCTGTAAAAACAATCCAAAGAATAATAGAGAGTTATAATGTCTAGTGAAGATGATTAGTCATAGATAAGTCTTTGGTTTGTTTTCGGTGTCTGGTTTGTATTAAAGGGGAATTATGTTTTTTTTAATTGACATAGTAAGTCTGGTGTCATTCCAGATTCCACTTGCCATGCACTAATGTTATAATATACTGTATAAACTTAGAAATTGTCGATTACGGAGGACCTTTCACCACCTCCAAGTCCAGTTCTTTACATCATTTAATAGCTGCTGCTCCACTGATTCCGGCACAGTTGGAATTTTTTTTCTCTATGCTCCACCGTTCCAGAGCAATCGGTGCTGTTAGTTTTGGTACCTCATATGTTATTTATAACATATATTTATATATTAATTTGCAGGCTCTGTTTCTTCCCCTCTTCTCCTTGCTGTTGGGGTTCCTCAGTGCTCGGTCCTAGGCCCCCTGCTCTACTCTCTCTACACAGCCTCCATTGGACAAACCATCACCAGATTTGGCTTCCAGTACCATCTTTATGCTGATTACACCCAATTATACACATCTTTCCGTGACATCACCCCTGCACTAATACAGAACACCAGTGACTGTCTCTCTGCTGTCTCAAATATCATATCTTCACTCTATCTGAAACTGAATCGATCAAAGACTGAACTATTGCTGTTTCCACCATCTAATAGACCTGTCCCTGATATCTCCATTGCAGTTTCCGGCCTTACCATAACTCACCATAACTCCTTACTAATCGGTCTTCCCTATTCTAAACTCTCCCTTCTACAATCTATTCTGAATGCTGCGGCCAGGCTCATCTATCAGTCTAGACGCTACAGCGATGCCTCCGGTCTGTGCCGGTCACTACATTGGCTGCCTATTCAATACAGAATACAATATAAACTTATCACCCTCCTTCACAAGGCTCTCCATGATGCTGCACCTCCCTACATTTCCTCCCTCATCTCTGTCTATCACCCAACCCGTGCTCTCCGTTCACTCAATGACCTAAGACTAACATCCTCTATTATGAAAGCCTCCCATGCTCGTATACAAGACTTCTCCCGAGTTGCACCACTTCTCTGGAATGTTCTATCCCAGACTATCAGATTAACCCCCAATTTCCACAGCTTCAAGTGTAAACTAAAGACATATCTTTTCAGACCGGCCTATCACAACTTCTAATGTAAACCCTTCCATAGTTAGAATCCCTAAAACGTACCCTCCTCTGTTGATGCTCCAACATTACCTCACAGGATATGATTTCGTATCAGACTAACTTTATATGTCCAGGCACCATCTGCACGTTAAAGGACACAACTGGTGATGGCTCATACAGCTTTATATATGTGTAATGACAGTAACCTCTATGTGATGATTCTGCTTAAATATGGTTATAACTCAAAGCTGTATTTCGGTCTCTGGGTAGCGTATCTCTTTACTCATAAGGTGCGCAGCTATAATCCCAGGTGTATATTGGCAATAGTGGCCAGGCTGGAACAATAGGGCTTTGTATCCATCCCAGCAGGGCTCCATTGTATTCCTACACAGCCCTGAGTGATCAAACAAAAACATGCATTGTCCAATCTGCACCGTAGATCAGATATGGCTGATAACATTGTATCCTTTCACTTGGTCCCAGCTCTTTACAAAGGATCTGGACTTGAGTGCATTATTCAATCAGACTTGCTGCCGCCGGTGACCTCATTCTGGGAGGTGGCATAAAGGGTATAAAAGATGAGGTAAGAGGTCTGTGGGAGGAGATTATGCTATGGAGATTGGGCTGAGACCATCACAGACTACAGAGTTGTTACAGACAGACCAGGAGGAGAGGCTGCTGTGATGAGCATGCAGGTTGGAATGCTGCTACTTACTATGATCAGACTACAAGAGACTATTACTAAGAGACTGGGCTGAGACTACAAGAGTTTACTGAGAGACTGTGATGAGCGCATGCAGGCTGGATTATTGTATTGATGCCACATGCTAGGAGTTAATGCTGAGAAGCCTCCTCTGGTGACTCACACATGCCATGTGTGAGTGTTGGACTATAGAGCCACATCAAGGAGATGCGTGGTAAAGTAATTATTTCAATTTTATTCCCTTTTTATTTTTATTGCACTGTATCTTGTAACTAGTAACTGTTAATGCTTGTATACATCTGCATATCTGTTCTGAACTGCATGTGTTAGATGTTAATACCGACCCATTTAGGGGTTAATAAATATATAACATTTAGAAAGCTTGTCTTGTATTTATCCTGTGGACCCGACACTCACTGGCGGTGAGTGTGGTTTTTATATGAAAGAAGACTCAGGTGGGGCCACAGCAGTGTTGGCGCACTGAGGATCTTTCACACTCTATTACAAAAATTGTCTGACTATTGTACAAGCAATGCTACATCTGTTGCCGCCCCTGCTACCTCTTGTGTCACCCCCTCTACCTCATGGATTGTAAGCTCTTGCGAGCAGGGCCCTCAGTCCCAGTGTGTGAATTGACTATTTCTTTGTAATGTATCTCTTTTGTCTGTACTTGAACCCTACAAATTGTACAGTGCTGCAGAATATGTTGGCGCTATATAAATAAAATGTATTATTTAGTCTCCATACTATCAGGAGGGTGGTGTCTGACAGGAAGCAGACAAGAGATGTGATTCTGAGCTCTGACACTGGCTGCCTCTGATTGGAGCTCTGAAACACACCCCTGCCTGACACTGCCTTACTAATAGAGCTGAGATAGCAAATCAGGCACCAAAACTAAGTGCACTTGTAGCTTGGGAACAGCAGAGAGAATTCCAATTGCACTGGAATCAGTTGAGCGTGCCTATTAACAGATGTTAAGAACTTGAGTTGGTGGATGTGGGGAAAGGTCCTCTTTGAAAGGGAACCTTTCATAGTGAACATACAGTCTGGATATAGAGCAGGAGGACCTAACTGGTTCCCTTAAAATAGATGAACACAATGATGATTCTCACCACTATTACAGTGTTTCTCAGTGGTCCAAAGCTTAGTGACCACTAACACTTTTTTCATCTCAGCAACCCCACACAACAGTGTCATGATCCATCCCATCAAATTTATCTTGTAATATCTGGCTGAGAGAGTTGTTAATATAGAGGGTTAATGACAGGATTTCACAATTTGTGGCATTAGTCTATTTTGGGATTAATGGGTAGATAGACAGGTGCTTAGAACCTCAAAGTTCTCTACCGCATAAAGGGAGTCCGTTGGAAGATTGATGCTGCGCAAACCATGGTCAGGATGAAATTTTAAGACTATTTTGTTGCAAACAACACTGTTTCACTCGTTCAGAGAAATAGGTTAAAAATGAGAAAGAGGTGTCCGTGGTGGCAGCTCCCCACAAGCTTCTTCATGCCTGAGCTTGACTGACAGATCTCTGCATACTTGTGTAAAAGGATCTGTCAAGGAAGCTGAGCAAGGAGAAACTGGTGATAGCCAGGGTTGTGGAATCTGAGTCGGGGCCAGTTGGATTTGTAAAAACGTTAAAATTATTGGTATTGTATAATTAATTAGATACATAGTTTATTACATATTTGCTTTCATCAGAATTTAATCATGAATTAAACGTGCTTTACTGTTTCTGACTGACCATGACGGTCAGCTATTTATGAAGGAATCTGAGTACGGTTATGGAAAAATAGAGGAGTCAGAGTTGGTGGTTTGTCATACTGGCTCCACAGCCCTGGTAGTAGTCACCCTGGAACACACTTTCTCATGCTCTGAAATGTTTTAGAGTAAAACATAGCTGCTTGTGATGGGGTAGCCTGTTCATAGTCGGGCAGGGTGAAACTCCTAAGAGTTTCCTTTTAAAGGGGTTTTCTGGCCTCAAATAGTTTTTTCATACTGATCTGGAGCATAGGTCAGTATGTGATCTGTCGGGGTCCAACACCTATACCCTGCACTGATAACTTGTTACAGCCGGCTTCGGTGGCAAAAACTGCTAGTGGATGGGGAGTGCACACAGCACCATTTGTATACAAGTAATAAGAGTGGCGCTGCATCCCTGTCCACTGCATAGCACAATCGCAGTGCCGCTCCTATATTCGCCTATTACTTGTATAGGAGCAGTGGTTTACACACTTTCCACCCACTTTACAGCTTCCGACACCCAACAGCTGTCCTGCTGAACCCCCAACATGAAATAAATGATTTGGGGCCAGAAAAACCCTTTTAAGATATGACCTAAAATAATGGGGTCTGTCTTGGTGATGGTTTCCCTTTAACAATGTATTCAATGTAATAATAATGCACTGATACATCCCGAGTTTTTACATTGTGGCTGGAGAAAATCAGAATCAAATGTAAAGGAAGAAAAAAAAAAAGAGTAAAACGATTTCCTGTGCATAAAATGGCCGATAAATATGTAATGTAACTCATCTGTGAGGAGATTAAATGTAAAAATGCTTATTTACCAAGGAATAAACTGTCAATTTAACAACTTGTAAAGTGCTTTATCACAGCATGAAAGTGAAATCAATAGAAGATTGCCTGAGGAATATTATTGATGACCTTCACCCAACGAGCGGCTTTTATCACCTTGTATTTGAGGCCGATCATTTGGTTTCCCTTTTGAATTAATTAGTTTGCTTTGGTTGGCTGTAAATACAAAGCTCTGCTAATAGAAGACACTTGTCTCCGAGAAGCCAACAACATCCGTATTTCCTTTAGGATCAATCAACCGTTAAATAACTCATTGAACTTTCTGTTTTTTCAACTAATTTATTTTTGGAAGCGCAACAGGATTTAATTTCCCTGTCCCACTTTTCACCCTCTCCTATAAAAAAAACAAAACAAAACAAAAAATCTGGGCTAAAGCCTGACCCTCATCTGCAACAAAGGGTTAAAAGTTGAATTTATCTGCTTGTGATCTCCTTTGTTACAATATCCTCCAGGTCCTGGATCAGGGAAGGTCAGAGTCTCGGGAACATGTGTTTTCTTTAAGCTCCTTTACACATGTTGCTGCTTTGGGTTCTTTGGTGAATTTTACAGAACCTTAACAAGGTCTCAGCTAGGTCAGGGGGCTGGAATGAACATGTCGCTCACTTTGCCGTGCCGAGGACCCAATTTAAAACATCCCAGTGAGTTTAGGCCCCTTTCAGCCGCTGATTAGATTAGCCCTACATTTGTCAGCTTCACTGATATGAATACTTAACCTTTCAACTCATGAAGTCTGGAACCTTGTTGCATCAAAGTTCACATTTACAAACTTTTTACATTCTTGACTTCTTGCTGGGGAACATTGGTATCTTTGTCTATACAATTTACAAATTTACATTTGAGATAGATAGATATATGTATGTGTGTGTGTGTGTGTATATATATATATATATATATATATATATATATATATATTATATTAAAGAAAAAAAATTTACCAGTTTTTAAAGTTTTGGTGCATAATGTGGAACCATATTTCCATTCTGCAAGGTACCAAATTAAAACTACATCTAGTAGGGTAGGTCACCTTCCTTTCTTGCTTGGCTCTTCACCTACACATTCACCCAGTTATACAGCACGTATCAAACTCTTCATGTTACAAAAAAGGTTACATAATTTGTGGGTTGGAAAAAGACTTGGGTCGCCGTTTTTCTGGATGAAAAAAAAAATCCTGTAAGTCCAATTTTTTTCTTGTCCAGCAATGTCAGGGAGAAAATAACGAATACATAATGGACCCAAATAATAATAATTAATTTTATTTGTATAGCGCCAACATATTCCGCAGCACTGTACAATTTGACCCAAATATAGTCAATGGGGTCCCTAGGGATCTGTTATTGTCAGTCATGATCTGTTGGACGTTTTATTGTTTAATCCATTCTTCTACTCTTACAATAAACCAGAAGAATGGATTAAACAATGCTGATGTGATTGCACCTGTAGTCACTCCTAGACACCACTTACAGCGACATTTTTCCTCTCAGAACATAACAAGGACGTATAAAATTCATCATCAATCTGTCGGGACACCCACCATACTCATCAGATAGCCAACCGGCGGTAATCTAATGTATATGGACGACTTCACGAACAATAAACCTAGGTATGCCTGGAGCAGATTGAATGTGGAGCTTATCAGAATGTATACTGTCTCTTTTACTGTATATGGTGCTGTTTTAGTTATTTTTATTGTAGATAGATACGTATTCATATCCTTCGTATTCAGGTATAGTTACAGAATGGGCCTTGCAGAAAATATGATCATCATTACATACAAAGCAGCGCCATTATATGTCTTCAGCGTGATTGTCGCCTCCCTTCCTCCACGGCAGGGGTTTGCAATGCATCATGGTAGTGAATTATAGGTGGTAAATTTAGAGGAGATCTAAAAGTGCTTTATTTATGCATGGATTCCATTTGCATCCAAGTACAACTAATATTCGAGTGGAAAAGCTCTTGTCATATTGGGTATTGTCAATGGCCAATGTGATGCCATCCTTTGGTTGGGCAATTCTTAAAGTCATTAGGTTCACAGCAGCTAATTTCCTTCAATTACCTAGTCATGTGACTATATGTCTTCGATCCTGGGGTGCACCTCCTAATAAGAAGCACCTCAGAAATTGGTCACTGAATATGAATTTCAGATAATGAAACACATTCACACTGTGCATGTCAGGTTTGTAAGTCTGAAGACCCAGAGCAGATGTCCTCTATACCTCTCTCCTGACATGTAAATGTAATAGATGATGGTGATGCTTGTTAAAGTGAAAGGAAAGTGCAATTTACTGAAGTGCTACATTTAAAGTGACAGCCGGGCAAGTTGTAAAGTGATGTCCGTTAAATGAGGCAGAATAAGACGCTCTGAATAAGGAAACTGTGGCGTGATGTGCACATCTACTACTTAATTGATTTAATGCTCCCAGATAGGACCACTGTGCTTCTCCTACAATAAGGTACAAAAATCCAAACACTTCACCAATGTCAAGAACTAATCCCCCAGCATTCCTCTATACAGAATTATGAGGTCACGTGAGGCTTCAGGAATAGTTTAACTCCAAAAATCCCCTGCCGGAGACATCCATCAGCCATGTGAAAATGGGACAGGCGCTTTAGTGATGGTAGATTATATGAGGAATGTTTTATAGTAGGTATTAATACAAGCACACTAACATAATGTACTAATATAATGTATACAATGATTTTCCATTAATCTGCAATTTAGCGCTGGGGAAAAACTAGCTCGTATAATAATCTGGCATAGAGCCATTGGGAAGCATTAAAATGAATGCCTTGAGCAGGACACTGGTGGTACAGCATTCACGTATGAGTTGGGACCCTCGGCCCCCAAGGACAGTGTCGGAAAATCAAAAGAACCTGGATGAATTTTCTGAATTTTTTATTTAAGGATAAACTCCAGCAAAATATAGTAACCCAGGTCATGTGCTACAAGCGTTTGGCTCCATGTGACGGACTGAGGCCTTCATTTTTTTAAATTTTGGCTATTGATAGTGTATACCTAATGCTGGCCATACACTTTCAATAGCCAAGCCTCCAGATGTTCTTCTTAAGTGCCTCTCATACATGTCCATGTACAGTTTGTCCATATTTTCAATGGCTACAGGTGAATAAGCCTCTGTTGGACACCTCCTAGCATGTCTGTGCCTTAAGCAAGTAGCCAAAGTATTGCAATCACTTGGTGATTAAATGACAGATTTTACAATATTGGGAGATAGTTGTTTTGCACTATGAGGTCCCATGCACACTGGGCAATCTGAACTGGAAAATTTGGTCAGGATATTGGCTGGATTTCGGAACTCAAACACAATCAGGAGCTCCTTATATCTTGTTGGTCTATAATGCTGGGAGTCCCTGTCTACCACGGCTTCACTGTCCATACTATATACAGTCAGGACAGTGAAGCTACAGACAGGCATGTACTCCCATCATCATAGATCGCTGTGATACAAGGAGTGCTGGTCTCCTAACTGGGTTTGATTGCAGCTGACGTATGGACCCGATTTTCCAGTCCTGATTTTCCCATGAGCATGGTGCCTGAAATATTTCACAGATTTCAAAGTCAGAAGTGGCACCTAGAAGGCAACTGCAATAATTGTATTAAAGGGGTTTTCCAGGGACTCTTTGTTACTTACTACATGGGTTCTTGTGTGTTGAACACCAAGGCTTCCAAGCTAATTCTGACATGAGGTCAAGTGATAGGAATCAGCAGCGGGCCCACTACTCTGTGTTCAGTGGTATTGTATATATGGAGTCTGCCAGATGCTTTTATATACGTAATACCTTTAAACACTGGGAGTAGGGAGCCGGGTTAACTGATGTCAGAACCAGCAGCACTGGTGTCATTGGGAAGAGACAGCAATTGTTGCATTTACTTTCTGAGCGATATTCCTGATTTTGGATTCTGTTTACATTTGAGTGAACCATAGTGGTGGACACCAAGGATTGGGTGCCGCTGTACTACTATGATTGGGAGTACTGATGTACTGCTTGTACTATGAAAACACTGAATTGCATTCACGTTAAGCACAAAAAAGCTTTTTTACAAATGGTAAATTCTAACATTGTATAAAACCGATTAAAAAAAAAAATGGTGGCTCTGTGGTAGCACTGTTGCCCTGCAAAACTGGCTTCCTGGGTCTGAATCCAACCAAAAGCAACATCTGCACAGAGTTTGTACTCCTTATGTTTGCGTGGGTTTCCTCTGCTTACTCAGATTTCCTCCCACACTCCAAAAACACACTGGTAAGTTAATTTGAAATTTAGATTTTGAGTCTAATGGGGACAGTTATTTGTGAGTACAGAGCTGAGGAATATGTTGGGGCTATATAAATAAAGAAGACAATGTCCTAAATAGAGAGAGGATGAGTTAGAGACAACAGACTGGGACACTTGTTTTGGGTAACCTGGACAACCTGAGGCGGATGAGCTTGATCAACAGTATCAAATTGTAGGTGAGAAGGATGAAGGAATTACTGGGATCCTGCATTGCACAGCGCCTTTGGTAAAAATGCCATAGAGGACTTATTTTGTGCAGGACAGGGGATTGGGATTAGTCAAACAAGTACTTGAAAGACAAATATCACTGAACGCAAATCCTTTCTTTGAACATTTTCTCCAGTCTTCCTTATAAATCATATCAGGAAACCCGGTAGACTTGGGATATTTACATATTGGGCGTTATGTAGTATAAGGATGGCAAGCTCTTTTATAAATTTCCAGAACGGCGATTAAGTTCTCCGCTAATGCTGGGCTGGGAAGGTCATCATGATATCTCTGGACCTTTCATTTTTATTTAGTACATTGCTGGAAGTGACCACCAGTTGTCACAGGCAGGGCTGTGGAGTTGGTGTCTGGGTCATTTTTGGATGTAGTCAGAAAAAATTTACTGACTCCAGCTTTAAAATAAGATATTTAAATTACATTCAAATTATTAATATTGTATAATTATATACATTGTTACATATTTAATTTCGTAGGAATTCAGTCACTGGCTTTTTTTTAATTGAATTTGAGGAGTTCTACTGCTTCTGACTGACCATGGCTGTCAACCATTTAGGAGGGAGTCAGAGCAAGAGTCAGGATTGGTGCTTTGTTCTACTGACTCCACAGCCTAGAGCACTGGGGGTCTTACAGACAAGGAAATGTTCCCTGGTTAAAAAAAAAAAAAAAAAAAATGCATGTGATGCTATGTACACATTTCAGAGGACATCTGGATCTCTGAAACAGCAGACACCAACAGTGCCCAATTTACAAAAAAGTTGGATTTGGACTACTTCTGGCTATTTTCAGCATTCACTCTGACACAGTCTCCAAATGGAGACTCCGGAGCAGATGTGAACCCAGCGTTGGCTCTCCTCCAGAAGGAAGCAAATTGCATCTCTACTGCCAATGAGTAGTTGAGTGGCAAGAGTTCTGTCTCTGCTACTGAGTCAATGTCCAATCCATTAATAAACCTTGCAACATGATCTATGCTATTAGACAAACCGGAATATCTGCGCATCTGTAGACAACTCTTTTAGGGCTCTTGACATGTAAGGTAGTTACCTCCAATAGGTGGCACTAAAGGGACAGTCTTTGGGAGGAGAGCTAATTTGTATAACTTATTACCCAGAATCATCGCCTGGTCTGTAAAACTGGCAGTCTCTGCAATAAGAAACAGTACCCCCCCCCCTACAGTAAAGGCCCTTCATTTAGCCAACCAGTACCTCTGTATCGAAGTGCAAGACCCTTGCAACAGCTGTCTACAGATGGATGGCTCTTCCTTTTGGTGTGGTTAATATCCTTAGACATTTTGCAAGGCTTGGTAAAGGGGTTGTGCTGGACTGTGATATTGAGCTCCAGTTCCTCTTCTCAGGCCAGTAACATGTCATCCATTGGTCACATGGTCATGCTGCAGCAGTCCTATTCAAATGAATAGGATAGAGCAGCAATACACAGCCACTATACAGTTTACAGTACTATGCTTGGTAAGTAGTAAAGAGGCCACAGAAATCAATATCAGAGTCCCAGACGACCAAGGTTTGGACATGGACTCGGATTAGCTTCTGCCAATAGGCGGCACTAGAGAATCAATTTTCTTCCTTTTGGAGGAAAGTTTATTTGCATTTTATTCTTAAGACATCTTCATCTGAATATAATGTATTGTTATGTGTGTACCCATTCATTTTATAATAGCAGATACCTCACGATAGCCTATTCCCAATAGATTCTTCATTTTGCTGTGCTCTGCCTTCTAAAGATATAACCAGGTTATTCGGAAGGAAAGTCTTAAGGGACAACACAGTGTGCTGCTTCAACTGTTCTCACCGGCTTTACAAAACCATGGCATATGTTGACTATAGAAGGTGTAGCAGAGGGTAAAGAAAATATCTAAGCACATGTCTTTATGATGAACGACACTCTTGTATCATAAGCGCATGTAACTATATCACCACATAGCAAACATAGCTTATCAGGAGGTGGCAAGGTCCTGCAGTGATGACATCGTCAGGCTCAATATTTTTATGGCATTAAAGCTATGGATTTACCAAGGTCTTTCTAAATAAGACCATCCTTATCTGAGAAGTTCACATTGCAGTTATTACCCTGTAATAGTCTGTAGTGTGGTTAATGACATATCTCAGACACAATAAAACTCTGGCTCTCCAATACTGGGAATAACCGCGCTTTGCGGTGAGACTGTTCTTAGTTACTAGGAATACGTGTCTTGAGATTGTCATAACTTCTGATGTGAGCTGCCAGTTGTGTTTTTTAGCTTTTGCAAGACTTATTTGCTTAGATGTAGTCATTGTTTAAGTTTGTGGAACTCTGGAGCTTCTAGAAATTTAAAAGGAATGTCTTACAATTTTTTTTTCATTTATTAAAACCAGAAATATAAAACTTTTTTCTAATCTGTTTTTACTTTTGATTGTAGATTTTTATTCTATTTTCTGTACATGATTATGGGGTCTGCCATCTTGTCTGAGCTTTTCCTCTACTGTGATATGCACAATCATGGCCATAGGCAGCAATAGTCTGGAGTCGACTCACTGATGCCAATGGAAGAGTTTTCTAGACATGTTCTGTGCAAGTAGATAAGCTGTAACATCTATTGTCAGTGGATACACTGATGGGTGTTACATAATGTTGTTTATGAGGGGGTGTTTTCTTCTATTGTAGTCCTGTCTGTCTTGCCTGTAATGTAAATTTCAGGATGTAACAGGTTTTGTTTTTAATATAGTGACATGGAAAATTTCAAATTAAAACCATCAGAAATTCTTTAATATATGTAAAATAAATGTGTTTTAAATAATATACATAAAGGGAATGTTTAATCAAAAATGATCTAAGTATTGTTATAACCATATTACATCCTTTATCAACAGGAGCACTGAGATGATAACCTACAAACACTATAGGACTTTACCATGGCTTTCCAGCCTAGGCATCAGTAGACTGCTCTTTTACTATTAGTCAATGACCATGTCAAATATTTGTAATGCGCTTTTCTCAGAAAGTGATTCAAAGCACAGGGAGCATTGTGGAGTAGGGAAGTCAGTCGTACAGGCGCTCATCCCCACTCGGGGTCCGCTGTTTTACAGGAAGTCAATTTACCTATCAGCATATTTTTGGCATGTGGCAGAAACAGAGTACATTGTAGTAAACCCATGCAAACACGAGAAGAACATATAAACTTGATGCAGATGTTGCCCTTGGTTGGATTTGAGCCCAGGACCCCAGCGCTGCAAAGTAACAGTGCTAACCAATGAGCCATTGCACTGTAGTCAGACTACAGATCTGGCAGTCTGCTGACAGATTCACAACAAAACTTCGGAGCACTGAAATTTCTCTTACGCTGTATTTCTATTTGGGCTTTGTTCACAGTATCATGGCAAATCCTGTCAGTCTCCCTTGACTTAAATGGAGTCCATCAAGTTTCTATTGAGGTTTTTTTTATTTTTCTTTGTTTTTTTTTCATATAGAATTACATATTCATTCTATTTTAATGATCTGTGAAAAATATACAGTAAAAATCATATGTGGAAAGCTGCAAAATGCTAGAACTGTATTGTAAATTGTTCATTGATTCTATTACGGGAATTATGTAACTTTCATTCATAATGTACATTATGAAAAGTGTAGAACAGGGTAAGAAAGGAAAAAGTGGATTGTTTTCCAAAATGCACTGCAGGTTTGATATGTCTACACCCACACATCTTCATCTAGCATCTTTATTATGATAATCTAAATTTCAAGAATATTGAAAAATATCTAGGCACTTCCGTTCAAAGCTTAGGTTAAGATATTAAGATACTTAAAGGGAATGTGTCGACAATTTTTTTTTTTTTTTAATTCATTAAAATCAGATATTGAAATCTCACTTTTTTCTAATATTTTATTTTCAGATTGTAGTTTTTTTTTTAATTGTATTTTCTGTACATGATTATGTGGGTTACCATATTACCTGAGCTTCTCCTCTGTTCTTTTAACAGCAGTTAATGATATGCTTTACAGCACAGGCATGGTAATATGCAGCAATAGTCTGGAGTCAACTTATTGAGATCTATGAGAGAGTTTTTTAGACCCCTACAGCTATTATAAGGCTCAGTGGCCAGAGTAAAAATTGTAGGATTTGGCACTTTTTACACAAAAAAATCTAAATAGTGATATAGATTTTTTTTGAAATATCAAAAATTTATTAACTATATACTTAGCATAAAAACTTGTTTTAAAAAAAAGGTCATTTTCTGGCAATACAGTCCTTTAAAGAAAAACCTGAGTAGGACTGTACACTGGACTCTTAAAGAGAACCTTTCACCCTCTCCACCAACTCTCTTAGCATCTGTTAATAGATTGAATAATTCTAGCACAGTGGGAATTTTTTCTCTAGCTCTTACCATTCTCCAGTAAGTCAGTGCTGTTAGTTTTGGTGCCTAATGTGCTATTTAGGCTCTGTATTGTTAGGTGAGCAGTGTCAGGCAGGAACAGACAAGGGGTGTCATTCAGAGCTGCAGTCAGAGGCAGCCAGTGTCAGAGCTCAGAATCACACCCCTTGTCTGCTCCTGCCTGACACCGCCCACCTGACAGTACAGAAACTAAATAGCTTATCAGGCACCAAAACTAACAGCACTTATTGCTTGGGAAGGGTGGGGGCTAGAGTAAAAAGTCCAAATGAGTCAGAGTCGGTGGAGCAGCAGCTATTAAATGATGCAGAGAGCTGGTGAAAGGGGCTCTTTAAGTCTAGAATGCACAGAGGGAAACAAAATACTAACAAAAAAAAAGTCTTAGAAAATATAAAACTTGCAGCAAATCTTAGCAACAGGAAAACTTTTCTTTAGTGTCATGGCAAAATGATTGAATGTAGTGCATAGAAGAACATAGGGGTTTGTTCCAGACTTGCTATAAATTACTTAAATACTTCTCACCTTCTGGATGTGTTTTTGCATAAGTAAACACTCGACCAATTTAGTCTAAGCATTATTTATATCGGGAGAAAGTGTATTGTGTGTTTAAAACCTGACATTATGTATTTGTCTTAGAACTCGTTGTTACATCTTTGTACTTACATGTCATTTTACTGTACCTTTTCTTTACCATATTAAATGAACGCATCTTACATTATGTCAAGAACACTTTCTAGCACTCACTTTGCTTCCTATCCACCATACTGTGCTCATGATTTCTTTACATCTGCACTATTACATCTCCCACCAATACATTAGTACATCTTGAAGACGTCTACTTTGTAATGGAGTCATCATTTGGGGTGTTTTTTTTTTTTCTTTTCTCCTTTTTTATAAATAGTGATTGCAAACATCATAGTGATAAAATATTATGTTAGGCTGCTACAGATTATTAGCAGCCCCACTCCATGAAATATTTGGAGATTAAAGAGGACCTTTTACTACCTCCACCAACTCAAACTCTTTCTATCCTTCAATGAGAGATTCCACCAATTCTGGCACAGTTGGAATATTTTCTGTAGCCCCAATATTTTCTGTACTGTTCCAGAGCTGTCCTTTCTATTAGTTTCAGCACAGTTATGTTCTCTATTGTCAAGTGGGTAGTTCCCCAAATGTCTGCTTCAGTGTAGGACTGCCCACCTGAAGGTAGAGATCTTAATTGGCATATTGAGTTTTGAAACAAACACAAATTGCATAGGAATGGTAGAGAAAAAATGTAAAGTGCATCAGAATCAGCGGAGTAGCATCTATTGAAGGATAGAGGTGGTGGAGGTAGTGAAAGGTCCTCTTGGAGTTGGATATGGTGAAGGATCTTTACCTCCATTTTATAATGTACATTATGAAATGCATAGAATAGGGTAAGAAAGGAAAAATGGATTGTATTCCAAAATGTACTGCAAGTTTGACATGTATACACCCACACATCTTCATCTAGAATCTTTATTATGTTAATCTAAATTTCAAGAATATTGAACAATATCTAGGCACTTGCCTTTGATAGCTTAGGTTAAGATAACAAGTTACTTAAATGGAATGTGTCGCCAATTTTTAACAAATTTATTTATACCAAGTATTGAAATCTCACTTTTTTCTAATGTTTTTATTTTTAGATGGTGGGGTTTTTTTTTTAATTTTTATTTTCTGTTTATGAATTTGGGGGCAGCCATCTTGCCTGAGCTGCTTCTCCACTCTGTTAACAGCAAATAATGATCTGCTTTACAATACAGAAATGGTCATAGGCAGCAATAATCTGGGGTCAACTCATTGAGGTCTGTGGCCTTAAACTAGGCAAATACACCAATTTGATGTGTGTAGACATTTGTGAGACTTTCTCTACAGTCTGTGGCTATGAGAAGACTGGCAAATATATTAGATAAGATGCAGCAGCCACAATCAGATGGATCAATGGAGAAGTTGGTGATTCGCACTAAAATTTGATGAATCCTATGTCGCAATTGATAAAGTTCTCATTTCACAACTGGGATTTTTTTTTTACCTTTTTGTAGGCCAAAATTTTTTTTAAAGTGTTATTTTGTAAAGCAGCTTATTTGGAAAAAAAAAATGTGGCTAGTATTACCGTAAGATATTTAAAAAAAAAAAAAAATATTGGGTTGCAAGAGGTGCAAATGCAAATCTGTCTTTAAGAACGATACATAAAAATAGGATATAAAACCGACCATAACTTTGGTTCTGCCATAGGCAAGTGTATGGGACTGACTTATTAGGGCTTGAAAAAAAATAGCAATTTATTTCCACAAATCAGAATTTTTGCGCAAAAATTGTGACACGTTAAGTTTTGCACATATACGTCACTTTCTTGAGATGGGGAAAAGGCACATAGTGAGGGTAAGGCCACTGGCCCCATCAGATTTATCACCAGTTCTCTTGCGGAAGTGATGCCGGAAATCTACACTGGTAAGTTGATTTCTGTTTCGGCACATGGACCCCTGGAAGAGGCGCCTAATTTCTATAACCTCCAACAGGGCAGGGGTTAAGACCAAGTAGCACATGCTAGGCTTGTTAAATCAGCGCCAATGGTTTTAGTGGTCTGTCCTAGTTGGTGGTTGTGGGGGAGCTTTACATTCCTAAGAATGGTAATTCACACAGGGTGTAGTGTGTTTTCTTCTTTGTGCTTTTTATGATATTTGTATAGATTTACATAATCTTGCTATTTTAATGATTTGTGGAGGAGCTATAGTAAAAATCATGTGCAGAAAGCTGTAAAACACTAGAATTGAATTTTAATTTGTTCACTACCGATTCTATTATTAAGGGAATTATGTAACGTTCATTGATAATGTGCATAATGAAAAGTATAGAACAGGGTAAGAAAGGAAAAATGGCTTGTATTCAGAAACGCACTGCGGGTTTGTTAAGTCTACTCCCACACATCTTCATCTAGTATCTTTATTATGTTAATCTAAACTTCAAGAAGGTTAAAAAATATCTAGGCTCTGCCGTTCATAGCTTAGATCAAGATATCAAGGTATGTATAGACAGTAATGTCAGGCAATGGGTCCGAGAATAACTGGTGTAATGATAGACGGTGTGTGATGTCGTGTCGACCTGATGTAGTCTATTAATAGACCAGTTTCTTCTAGGGGATAGTCCAGCCGGATTCAACGTAACCTACTTGTGTCACAAAAATCTACATGTCTGAGATGTACATATGTTTAGTGGAGCCTATGGTTTCCTGTTCCTGAGTAGCAAAATAATGCCCCAAGAAGCTTCCAGCATACACAATAAAGGTTATATTAGCCAAAATGGTTTGGGACCTAAATCTTGTCAATATATCTATACAATAAAACGGTATAGTAGATTCTCTATCTCCCATCTATATCCAGTTAATAAACCTATGAATTAAGCATTTTTTTTTCTTCCTCACATTGGACCCGTATGGGGGACCAATGTCCTTTTTGGAGGCATCCATATATGTCTCAAAATATACATTAAATGGAGACCGTAAATGTGGTTTGAACAGGGCCTAAGGGACAACAGTATACTACTTTTATATTGTTTGGTCCATTCACTGCCTCCCAATACAGATTTTGGGCCCTTGTGCATGTGACATGATGGATTGATATTCTCTGTACAGTAATACCTCGTACATTCGCGAGGTTAGGTTACAGAGCGGATCGCGAGGAATCGCGAATGTTTGGTACAAGCGCTTAGAAGCGCTTACAATGCCGATTTCTAATGTTTAACCCCTAAATATCAATAAACTTTACCCTACAG
The DNA here is from genome assembly GCA_947044405.1 of Leptodactylus fallax. Taxonomy (NCBI): domain Eukaryota; kingdom Metazoa; phylum Chordata; class Amphibia; order Anura; family Leptodactylidae; genus Leptodactylus; species Leptodactylus fallax. The sequence goes on along the minus strand of CAMRHE010000130.1, from coordinate 679,826 downwards.
TACTGTACAGTATACTAAAGTATATACTATACTATATACTAAAGTATACAGTACTGTATATTAATACATTCAGTCATTTTTCTTATACACTCACAGTAAAATGAAACTAATTACCGGGTACGTAACAAACAGGACGCTACTACCCAATAGCGAAGGTGTTTTTTTTTTATTAAATTTCACAGATCTGAGAAAAAAAGAGCAAAATCTATATATGTTAGTTGCCAAAAAAATATCGCGAATCTGTGAATTCGCAAATTCGGAAACGCGAGTGTACGAGGTATTACTGTATACCATATTTTATGTTTCTTCTGTCTTCACACTTTTGAATGGCTGCCAGTATTTTCTTTTTTATTTAGTATATTCTTTAGCATGTGTTTCCTCTCTCCATACAATTTGTATGTATATTTTTTAATTTTATTATTATATTTAGAATTTCCACTAGGTGAATTTTTTTTTTTCTTTGTAGTGTAGGCTTCCTTCGCAAGGGAAACAGTTGGCTTTAATTATAATTTTTCGGAAAAGTAGAACCTCCTGACCTCTAGGGGGCGCCATGATCTTATCAGAACATAAGGGTTTCCAATTTTCATCGTTAAGAATTTTGGGTATGGAACAGAATAAGTATACCCAAATCCTGCATATTGTGGCAGTGTAAAAGCTAGTACTATTCAGCACAGACTTCTTGGCCACCTTAATATCTCAACTGACCTGGACTTTAACATTAAGAAGGGGGAAAAAAATGATCCCTTTAGTTTGATGTCTGAGCTAGTGCACATGATGATTACCAAGTAAATAACCTTTAATCCCATCACATTCTTGTCAGGAGGCGTGAGTGATTGATCTCTGCTCTGAAGGCCATAGGGAACATAGCAGAACCATGCAAAAGGTTGATTCCTGGAGGAATAAGCCTTGGAAATGTAAGACAGGCCAATTACTCCTTGTGCTCTAACATACGTTTACTATGTGCAAAAGGCCTAAGGACACTTGAAGACTCCTCTTGATAGGGAGAACCGTTCAGTAATATAGTAGAACGATTATGGATGAATTTGAGCACAACTTTAAAGAAGGTAACTACTGAAAGCAGAATATATTAGTAATAATACAACAAACTGTAGTGTTAAAGGGGTTGTCTGGGCTTAATTTTTTACAATGAAGTCAGTGGCAGCGGAGCTGCAGTGAAGGCGCTGGGCCGCTATTCAGAGGATGGAGCTTTCTGCTTCCGGCCCCGTATTGTTTACAGGACCGGTGCCGGAAGTGGCTCCTTACAGATGATCCATCTGGGGGCTGGGTGCCAGCCCCTAGTGAACTGAGGATAGGCCATAAAAAATAAGCCCGGACAATCCCTTTTAATAGTGTTTAAAATTTGGTGATGCCAAATTTTACTTTCTGATGGCCATCTGATATTTTGCCAAAATATATTTTTTTAAAATACCTTATCAAAGCAGCACAGTGGCTTTGTGTATATGACTAGAGCAACATGAATTTGTCATGTTCTCCTTGTCTTCAAATGAGTCAAAATATACAGTACTGTGCAAATGTTTTAGGCAGGAATGAATGAACAAAAGAGAAATCTAAATGCCATCAATATTTGGTGTGTCCCCCCCCCCCCCCCCCCCCCCCCCATGCCTTCACATCATTTTCTTCTCAGTACTTGCAGACAGTTTTTGAGAGAACTCGACAGGGAGGTTGTTCCCGCCATCTTGGAGAACTAAGCACAGATCTTCTGTGGATGTAGTCCTGCTCCAATCCTTCTGTCTCTTCATGTAATCCCATACAGATTGGATGATGCTGAGATCAGGACTCTGGGGGGGCCATATCATCACTTCCAGGACTCCTCCTCCAAAGGGCGGTCACATCAAATATTGATGGGGTTTAGATTACTCTTTTCTTCATTTTATTTTGTTAATTGACAAAAATAGCCTATTAGCACTTCTATTTCTGTAAGCATTCTTAATTTGCAGCTTTTTCCTCCCACTCCTGCCTAAAACTTTTGCACAATATTGTCTATTTGAGTTTATTGACTTCATATGTAACGTGATGTTATTATGAGAGTTCCGCTGGCAACAGGGACCATTGTCAGTGCGTTGTATGAATATTGGATAATAGGATACATAATAGATCACAATAAAATGTAATAAAACTTAATCCTTGGTAATAAAACATTAAGATAAATAATGATAAAACAAAATCTTCAAAATTGTCCGAATGTAACTTAAAAGCCATGCGAGTGCCTGACCAGTAAGTGGTGGCCAATCTGACATTCAACAGGAAATTAACTGCAAGCTTGAAATACTTCAGACCTGATGATGACAAATTCAGCTGGAATAGAAAAAAGCCATTTAGAATGGACTGCTATTTTGGTGATTTATTCCGAAATTACGTTCTTGAGATTTTCAGCAACATTAGTAACAAGGTTCAGCAAAACACCACTTATTGTCGATGCTTTTCCATTTACAGAGAGGAAAGCAAATATTTTTGCATATGTATTGTTAGAGTAAGTGCTTCTTTGAATGTCACTTAGGCGATAACTATTAGGATTTTCTTCAATTATATGGCAAATACAGACATGGGCCTATTTTCTCTCTGTGCACCATTTGGACGGGTTGTGCTGTGTACGTAAGTATTCTGGAAGAAGAGGAATTTTCACAATATAACCGGCCAGTGCATTCAAGTCGGTAGCTAATGAACTGGTCTGGGACCTCTTCTTCTTTTCCATAAAAACAAGTTCATAGTAATACACCGAGGAAACATCTCATCTCGAAAGATGCGAAGAAGTTTCTTCTTGTCTTATTAACAGGGCTGGGCTTGAAAGGGTCACTGGGCTTGCAGGATGTCTGGGAAACCTCAAACCTGCTTTAAAATAAGCCCTAACACAACACACAAAACTGATATTATGTAACCGCAAGGTACGTTCTAGGAGGGATGTGTAAACTAGAATTGACTTTTTGAGGTTGTCTTGTGGTTTAGATGCAGTAGAGAGCGTGTTCGGTAGGCTTTAACGTACTTTAGTTTACAGCAGAGTTTCCTAGTAATTTGGAGGGTATGGGATGCCATCCAAACAGTAACCTACAAAGAAGAGTGGTTCGGTTTCATGGATGCATTTCTTCGCTATGTACTTGTAACATAAAACTGATAACAGATCTGACGACACCGTGTCAGACAAGTCAAAAGGAAGAGATGTGAGTACAGGAGACAGAGATTGGCACACTGCAGAGTGACTTACATGCCATCTTATTGTATGATGTTATTGAAACGTTGTGGCATTACATTTGCTGTGCTTGTGCGTTAGAAATAGTGTATGATTTAGGATACTTTTTAGGGCCCCGTAGCTCCCAGCAGAAGATCTAGGCCAGATTAACAGCTGTGGTAAGGCAGACGCTTTTGTAAATGTATGAGACTGTGTAAGATTATCCAGAGATCAGCGAGCCCTGGCCTCGCCGTGGCCTGTTTCCAATCAAACCCTAAAAATAAACACTGGTTAATCAGCCGAAGAGCAGCAAGGATTGACCAGAGCTCCAACAGTCCTGAAATCCAGTCCCTGAATCCTTAGAGAGCCTGAAGCCATTTCTCTGGTTCTCATCCAGATTGAGACTTTCAGATGCTGCACCTCAGTTTTTTTTGTGCTAGATGGCATTTGCTTGTTTTTGATGTGATGAATGGCAGAAATTGCAAACACAAGTTTTTTTTGTGTGTGATCAGCATGTGATATATATTTTGTGGTGTGATGCAAACTACAACATGAAAATATATTCATATCCATATAATTCATTATTAGGTCTTATGCCTCAAGGATAGGACACCTGGCTCCTATGGTGCCATAGAGCCATAGACATCCAGTTTGCTGCCATATGGTACTCTGTATATGTCAACATTGTCTCTACAAAGAGATTCTCCTCTAGATTTCCTTGTGCATGCAAAAGCTGGACGAATACTTCAGATGGCTGGCCAACAGCTCTCTCCTGACGTCCCCCACACACATGCATGCTCAACTCCGCCATGTATTCATGTGTTCTAAATTCTAAATCTCTCCCTCTGGCAGCAAGTTATCTTCCCTGGAAACGAAATGATCAAGCATGTTAAAATGTCTATAGGGGCCTCTGGCTTTCACCCATTAACAGATGGTCATTTGAAGTCAGGGAGTTTGGTTCACATCAATATGTATGGCCAGTTTAACACTGAAATTCTATTAGTCTAATGGTCCAGAAATTCCAATATTTTTAGGATTGTGCTAAACTATAGTAGAACTGGTCAGCGGCACTAAGCAACAGGAATGGCACACAGACTCACCTAGACAGGGCTGGACATGACCAGCTGAGGACTTCTTGGCAAACCAAAACCTGTAGTAGTACTAAAGGAGCATGTTTACTTGATGAAGATGGCAGAAATTGCCAGCACTCACATGAGTCCCTGTGCCCAATGAGGCTCACAATTAGATTTCTGTAAATTCATCCAGTAATTTTAGGGGCTAAGGGAATGTTTCATCAGAAAATGACCTATTTTTTAAAACATGTTCTATTTAAACATATTTAAGAATTATATATAATTATTTTGGTTACTAATGCCAACATATTCTGCTATGCTTTACAGAATTGTCATTGTTCCAAATAGACTTTACAATCTACGTTCCCTATCCATGTGTCTTTGGAGTGGGGAAGGAAACAGGAGTACCCAGAGGAAACGCACGCAAACACATAGAGAGCATACAAACTCCTTGTTGTCCTTGGTAGGATTTGTACCTGGGACTCCATCACTGCAAGGCTGTGCTGAGTAAGACAGTGTTGCGGGTAAAGTATAGGACGATGATATTTGTTATTAGTGCCTTGAGTACTAAGAGAAAACCCATACAGACTCCATGCAAATGATGTCCTTAGTCATATTGGAACCCAAGACCTTAGCATTGTTGTCTTGCAGTGCTAACTACTGAGTAACTATGCTGACCACTCAAGAATTTACAGACTCCATATACATGTTGCCTTAAACTCCAGACCCCAGTGCTGCCAGATAACAATGCCAACTACTGGGCCACTGTGCTAACCATACAAACACCTTCAAGCTGTATATAGATTTTGCTTCTGGTTGGCTCCAGGCCTAGAAAACCCAGTGCTACAAGATAGCAATGCTATGTTGTACCTACTCAAGAACCTACAAGCTCTGTATCAATGTTGTCACTGATTGGGTTAATACCCTGCAACCCTGTGCTGCAAGATATCCACACCTGAGTCCACTGTGGTGCCCACTCAAAAGCTTACAATCTCCATATAGATGTTGCTTCTGACTGGCTTCAAACCCAGGACTGCAAGACAACAATGCTAACTTAGCCTTTGTAAATCATAGCTGAAACATATGACCGTATTGGAGTGTTGACTGGCCCCACTTCACTTTTGGCTTGTTCTTAGAGTTGTCCTTTGTGTTTGTATAGTTTCATGGAACTCAGCCACCGCTGCTACACCATGCTAGGATGATGTACTTATCCAGCAAATATCATTACATCATCCTAGCATGGTGTAGCAAGTAGGTACATCGTGTCGAGTCTCTTTGTTCACTGGCTTTCTCCTAAGTTTACATCAGCGGGAATTAGGAAATAATGGGAAATACACGAGACTGTCTGTGCCCCAACATTATAGTGTTACTTCACATTAAGCACAGCTCCTTATTAAGGAAACAATGTCTGGCTTCTGAACACTGTTACTCGATATCCCAGGTGATCCATGTCACAAGGTGAATATTATACCCATCGCGTTGTAAACATTCTTAAAAGGAAGAGCACAGGCTTTCCCCACCCCACCTCCCTTTCTAATTTCTCCTTTTCATCCGCTGAAAACATTTTTGGTGCAGACAAAAGAGCAGCATTGTTGCCAAGTCTGCGCCACGCATCTTTTCAGAGAAGCAGTGTGCACCAGGAAATTCTTCCAGAGAAGGTATAATCAAAGCATACTTCACCCCACTCCGTAATGTATCGGCGGCTTTTCACATTCCTCCAGCACAATGCCTTAGAAAGTGAAAACATGCACATGGGGAGACTGCCTACGACCTATTTGTCATGCAGCCTAACAGTCTGTAATCAAGCTGCGGCTTAAAATGCACACCGTGTAATTTGTGCGTAAATTAAGAGGTGTTTAAGAGCGCGAGATGTTTGAGAGCTAATGGCTTGCGGCTGACACTCCACTCTCCAGTGCTGCAGCTCCTCCGACACCTGAGGCCTGCCACCCGCTTCTTTATATGAGAACAGGTGCCTTCATGTTGGACTGCTGACACCTGCAGATCTTTAGGTTTTTTTTTCCAAGCGCCACAAACTGAGATCTTGCACTTGTTGCTATGTACAAATATTCTTGGGCCCGTCAAACCAACTCATTTGCCAGATTGTTTTCTTTTTTGTTTTGTTTTTTGCAGATCTGTCCCATCCTTTATCCTTTTGAAGTTAAAATACCAACCAAAAAAAATTAAAATTTTACTTTTTTTTTTTTTTTTTTTAATTTTATTTTAACTGTTTACGTAATACGGCTTGGTTTTGTAAAATATTTTTAAGAAGTTGGAAAGACCTAAAGAGGTTGTCCACTATTAAAGAGGACCTTTCACCCCCTCCCTCAACTCCAGTTCTTTGCATCTTTCAATAGGTTCCCCTCTGGCGCAGTTGGAGTGTTTTCTCTAGCATCAGTGCAGTTAGCAGAGGTGTAGCTTATAGGGGGTGCAGAAGTAGCAGTCACTACAGGCCATGGACCCTGACACATAAAATATACCACTATTCTATATGGCACAAGGTACAAATTTGCACCAGGGTCTAGGAGCTTCAAGTTATGCCTCGGGCTGTAGTTTCAGCACCCAGTATACTATTTAGGCCCTCTACTCTCAGATGGGCAGTCCCAGACTAGAGTAGATAGGCGGGGTACAGAGCATAATTATCATATTGGGTGCTAAAACTAACAGTACTAGTGGGGGATAAAGAAAAAATTGTCAACTGGGCTGGAGTCAGTGGGATGACCCCTATTAAAGAATGCAAAGTGTTGTAGTTGGTGGAGGTGTTGAAAGGTCCTCTTTAAAGAACTCTACAATTGATAACAGTTGAGCAATGGGTGTATCAAGTTTATCTGTGTGTGAACCCAGCAGCAACTGTTCATTTCCTCTACAGCGCCTCTGCAGGTAAAAGAAAGCATTACACTAGTGCTTACTCAAAATAAATAGTTGGTTCAACTGACATGGTAGAATACACCAGTGCACTCTTTTCTTTTCTACTCTTAACCTGGCCATATTCTTTCAATAAATGTTTGTGGAATGCTGTTCCTCCCGACTATATAATACTCAGCCATTCTTGTCTCACCTAAACATGCATGCGTTCCCAATGGGGAGAGAATAGTAAGTGGCCACAAGACTGGTGGCTGCTTATCTACCATAAGAACAAAATGGTATATTGATATTTATTGAGTCGATCTTTTTTCTCCTTGACATTTGAGAGTCAATACACCCCTATAACCAGCCAGTCCCACTGAAATTCGCAAGTATAACCAACCTTGCTCAAGGTTATATGGGATCTTTTACAGTAAGGGCAGAACTAGACTATGATTTCAGTTGCTGCTCCCAGTCAGAGGCAGATCACGTGATACATGAAGTGATGCATTTTTTTTTGGTCCCAATTTACTGCTATTGAAGTGTTCCTGCGAGGTCACTGTAAACTGGCACCAAGTTGGGAGTCAGGGCAGTTACTATAGTCAGGCCATCACCCATGCAGAGTACTGAACCGGGATTTTGTGGACTGGTGCCAGCGGAACCACCTGAAGATCAACGCGGAGAAGACCAAGGAGATGGTGGTGGACTTCTGTAAAGACAGACGCCCTCCTAAACCAGTAGACATCCTGGGGACGGGCATCGAGATTGTGAACACCTATAAGTACCTGGGTTTGCTCCTTAATAATAAGCTGGACTGGGCAGATCATATGGAGGCCCTGTACAGGAAGGGCCCACAGCAGGCTCTACCTGCTTAGGAAGCTGAGAGCCTTTGGAATCCGGGGGGAACTTCTTAGGACTTTCTTCAACTCGGTAGTGGCATCAGCCATCTTCTTTGGAGTGGCCTGCTGGGGGAGCAGTATATCAACCAGGGACAGAAATAAACTTGACAAGCTGATTAGAAGGGCCAGCTCTGTCCTGGGGAGCCCACTGGACCCAGTGCAGGTGGTGGGTGACAAAAGGATACTGTCAGTGGTGAGCTCCATGCAGAAGAAGAAGTCCCATCCCATGCATGAGACTGTGATTGCGCTGGGCAGTACTGTCAGTGACCGACTGCTCCACCCTAAGTGTGAGAAGGAGCGCTATCGGAAGTCTTTCCTCCCCACCGCGGTTAGGCTGTACAACCAACACCAACCTAAGCGGAGATCATTACATACAGAGAACTGAAATATCTCTCTGCCTGTTAAATCCCCCCCCCCCCTGCTACTTCCTATCTGTCTGTCTACTATCAATGTAATGCCTCTCACCTTGGAACATTCCTGTACATTTTGTATTTGTATCTGCTTATCTTTGCTGCTGTAACACACTGAATTTCCCCATTGCGGGACTATTAAAGGACTATTATTATTATTATAATACATTGGTGGCCTATCCTAAATATAACAAGAAAGTGACCTAAAGGGTCCTCTCACACAGAATTTACTGGGACCATCAGAGGTATACATTGTGGGGATTTCCTGACATATACATCTTGAGGGATTACATGGTGTATATTATGGCACTCATTTGACCAATGTCATTTGAAAGGGGCCTATGGATATGTTTGAAATCCCAACTATGGGGGTGGGAGGGTCCGTACTAAAAATGAAAAATCTGTGTTATTTTATCCTTTTACCTATGCCTGTTAAATTTTAAAGGTCATGGGCAAAACTATTTGACAATATGTAATAATAAAAAGGAGGAAAATGCTTATTCTTGGCCCCATATGCACATGTATACTCCTCTGCAATGGTGTTACATGAAAGTGCTGGCTGTCAGTAGCCACCAAGAATAATCTGTATAGAAATTAATGATGGCCCCACCTTGGAGTAAGCAACAGCTTGTATTCCTTTGTGTGTGGTTAGTCATTGTGACTTTCCGTTTTGGCATTGTAACTTGACATTGATAAATCATAGAACAATGCAGTCTTTTTAGTGAACTGGTAGAAGAGCCAATCGGGCAAAACCGCTCCATACCTCATGCATGCCGTTGTATCTTGGCAGAATAGAAAAGGCATCATAACCCACAGCTCATCGTACAACATGAACTTTGAGATTTCTAATGAAGGATTACAAGGTTTACGACTATCTGAATTTATTTTATTTTTTTTTGGACTGGGAAACCATGCTTTTATTCTTTATGTTTTTGTTATTTTATTAAAGGGGATGTCGTCTTAGGGCACATGGAAATCTTAGAGAGGGGTTCCCCACTCAAGGCCTTTCTATATGTGAGAGCCACTCTAGCAGAATGCTGGGCGAACAAGGTGACCATTGATGTGTGTGGGCAGGGCAAAGATGACTCTCTCACTGTCTCTCTTAGGAGTCCTGTCAGGATTTACTCTGCTTTTTAATCAGAAATCCTGCACCAAATGATATAATCCTATAATAATAATAATAATAATAGTCCTTTAATAGTCCCACAATGGGGAAATTCAGTGTGTTACAGCAGCAAAGATAAGCAGATACAAATACAAATACAACATGTACAGGAATAATTCCAAGGTGAGAGGCATTACATTGATAGCAGACAGACAGATAGGGCGTAGCAGGGGGGGGGGGGGGGATTTAACAGGCAGAGAGATATTTTCAGTTCTCTGTGTGTAATGATCTCCGCTTAGGTCGGTGTTGGTTGTACAGCCTAACCGCGGTGGGGAGGAAAGACTTCCGATAGCGCTCCTTCTCACACCTAGGGTGGAGCAGTCGGTCACTGACAGTACTGCTCAGCGCGATCACAGTCTCATGCATGGGATGGGACTTCTTCTTCTATATATCACAGAGTTGAGCTTCTGACCTTCTATCATATTCTACTCTTAGATAGGTCTGCAGAAATTGTGTGTAGTCTGATCATACACCTTTTCAATTGCCCTTTACTTCCTACTTCCTGTCATTTGTTTGGCTAGCATGGAGTACGAATCAGATGGATGGCAAGATCAGACTACTCAGGGCTGGTTTGTAGTCTGTTACTGTGGAGACATACATGGTTTTTTTTAAGACAATTTGCAAGGTTGCTTTATATTTCAATTCAGATGCATTGAAGTCTTTAGAAAATTGTTGTGGAAACCTGGTTTAAAAGAAAATGGACTGTACATACTGTACAGGGATAGAACGTATTTGGTATTTTTACAGCAGCCTTGAAGGACCATTTTAAAACGCAATGTGGTTTGTCAGGCGACACTGGAAAACAAATCTGTCATAGACATTGTGTCTATATGATCAGAAGCCATGACATTAATGTGAACAAACCTCACCTGAGCTTGTCCTTTGAGTACTTTACCATCAGGTTGTGATTGGTCATGATGAAAAAAATTGCCTGTATAAAAAAAAAAATTGACTTCCCAGATAAGGGACTGCTGTAACATGCATGTTGTATTTGGCCAGGTTTCTACAGTCCTTGAGCTGTCTGCTGTCAGTTTTTGATGTGGCAGTAGATGTAGTGCCCATAGAGTAACAGAAGGCTGTCGGCACATACCTGTGAAGATATCAAACTAGTGGACACTCCCAGATGTAGCTAGTCAGGCAGTTATAGTTGCAGTATAAAGGAAACATACTTGTTTTAGGTTCTGTTCACATTGGCATCATGGTTTCCCTTTATAAAGGAAACCACAACGAGTGATGGGCACAAACCTACCTGGTAGACCATTTTAGTACACAGGAAATGACAGCTCAACCAGTCATTGGGCACAGTGGTGACCCTCTTCAACCATAGGTTGGCTGAGCAGTCACTTCCTGTAGCAAACCCGAACTGCCATGCAATACCACATTTCACTTGCCACAAGGGGAGATGTACGGTTGGACATACATTCTGGCTTTGAGGCTGGACCCATTTTCAGAATAGTTTGATTATCTCTAACTGTTTCCATCACAATAGATGTGATCTTTTGTTTGTGTTCTAATAATCTTAACTTTATAGTAATCATTTTATAACCAATAATCTCAGATTTAGTTTTTTACTTTTTAATTTGAAAACAAATTTCTATTTACTGAATGACTACTTCTTAGCCAGTATATTTCTGTCAAGTAACTCTATTATGACTCTAGTATATGCCTTTTTTTTTTTTTTTACAAAAATGTTTTGTTGTGGTTTTGACATGACAGGCAGTGAACAGGTTAACCTCTGGGTAGCTCAGGTTTGGGTGGTTTAACTTCTGATTAGTTTAAAAAGACAGACTATTGCTATGAAATTTAACTTCCTTGCTGTTGAAAGCCCCGCCATAAATCCACGTATAAACTGTTACATGACATTGCAGTGAACTCAACGGTTCACATTGTAACAGGCATCTTCCCCCCCTCCCCGCAGTGTTTTCTTTGGCAGGATCCCCCAGCAGGCTCTCGTAAATCACCTGGTGAACCCTTGCTCATACTAAGCTGGGGGACGGCTTCCAGTGATGAAGCTCCATGAACTCGACTTTATTGATGGGCTAAACTTTTGTGACATGGGTCCAAGATGCGGTGTGGCCTTGAGAAGAAACCCCATTGGTGGAATCTTTCATGACAAATTTTTTATCACTGATTGGTAATACTTTGTTCAGTACTTGGTGACATACAGTACGGCACAAAAACAGAAAAAACGTACATGCAACTAGATATAGACTATAGATCTACAAAACAGCAGTAACAAGATAGAGTGCTCATACGTGACAATCCATGGATATCTGTGGAAAAAACGTTTTTGTTGCAGTTTTTTTTTGCCATAGCTAAATGTGGCTCAGTGGTTAGCACTGCAGCCTTGCAGCTCTGGAGTCCTAGGTTTGAATCCGACCAAAAACAACATCTACAAGGAGTTTGTATGTTCCCCCCGTGTTTGTGTGGGTTTCCTCCGGGTACTTCAGTTTCCTCTCACACTCCAAAGACATACTGATAGGGAATGTAGATTGAGAGCCCTATATGGAACAGTGACTGACAAAGCACTGCGGAATATGGTGGCGCTATATAAGTCAGCAAAATAAGTGTCTTCAAAAAGAATTGGACATATAAAGAAACTTATACTTCTCCCTTCAACTAAATCCACTCTGGCTTAAAAACTGTAGCAAAATCTACAATAAAGAGGACAGCTTTTCAGCAATTTATGGCCTAAGATTATAATGGTTATCCTAATAAAATGTTTTAACCCATGTTGTTAAATTAAATATAAAAAAAATTATATATTTTATACATTATATTATATTTTCTATCTCTCTCTCTCTCTCTCTCTCTCTCTCTCTCTCTCTCTCTCTCTCTCTCTCTCTCTCTCTCATATATATATATATATATATATATATATATATATTACATTTTTTAGTTTTTAGTTTTTTTTTATCCACCTATCACTTCACTTGTACTTCTGGGTGATTTGTGGGTATCAGAGCTCAACCCATGAACTTCAAACATTTCCCATAATTCCTTGCTCTGCGCACGCGCAGTACAGGAGGCAGTACATATATGGACTGTGCGACACTGGGTTCTCAGCCAGTCTCAGTTTTCCACACGTGTTGTGAAGCAGTGCCTGTGCTGGCCCATGCATGTGTCAACATTAGTAACCACATGTATACGGAGGGGGAAAAATGTCCAAAATAGATCACGTGTTGAATGTACAATATGTGATCTACTAGGAAAAACAAGAGAATCACATGGGCCTACTAGGATCACAAAAATGTTCATGCTTTTTGAATGGTGTATTAGAAAATACTACCACTTGGCATTTTGGCACTGTTGAAGAAAATTCTGGAAAACCCCTTTAGAAAGTCCTGAAGTAGGAGAAATATTCTAACGTGAGTCCATCAATGCTGATTTACAGCCTTTCTTCACAAGAATATTCTAAATGAAAAATCTGTGACAGAGCCCTAGAGAAGGCCAGAGTAGTCGGTTCTCTAAGTGTTCTCAGTAGGGGAGAGGGGCGAGTTAAAGCAACCCTCATGTATGTTTATATAAGTGAGGTGAGGTTGATGTGTAGTGCAGCCCTCTGATTGATGGTGATTACTTGTTTATGAACCCGAGGCTGAAGGTCTGAACTTCCTCGAGGGCCAAATAGTTCAGGGGGCTGTTTCCTGAGGCTGCCCGAGGGATCTCTCCATCTGAAAGAGGGAGGAATGGATAGCAGTTGCAGGCAGACAGCCAAGTCTATGTGTAACAAATGCAGAATGATTTTGATATGTAGATCTCATATATTTGTTTTTAAAGTAAAACTGCAGAGATGTAAGACTAAAATTAGATTGCGGTTGACAGGCTCCAAACCCAGTCTGTTACTACTTTCTGTGGCCGGACAGTCAAAAAAGTTTTTGGTGTTTTTTTTTTTAGGTTGTTTTGAAAATAAAAGTTTACTTTATCGGAATGTATTTCATGCATGAGTGGTCATGTCTTCAACATAAGTAAAAGTCCAAGCTTCTAGATCCTTGCTAATGTGATCCATGTGTATTTTTCAGGTTTGGACCTGGTCTGGTCATCTACTGGTATGGGTTCATTGAAGAGCTTGACTGCCACCGGGAACGTGGTATAATATTAAAGGACGAGTTTCCTTCTGATATAGTAACATTGCATGGCTGCATGGCACTGGGAAATGAGCAAGACAAGCAATTCGAAGAGTGCAAGCCAGGGAGAAGCCAGGAAGAACAGTAATATTTACATACGGGTTTTCCATGTTGAACTCCAGATGAACCGCAGGTTACAGAGCTGTCTTCTCATACAAACACTCAGACAATCAGTTTACCTTCCTTCCCAGCCGCCCTTCTGCCCTGTGCTACAGCCCAAAATCCACGCACTACCTCTAACACCTCTGCTTCTGCAGATGCTCTGCGGACATACACACTGGCCTTCCTTCCGTCTGCACCCTTTTACCTTGAGCCAAGAGGAAACCAACGCTCTTCTGACGCCCCTTACTGTTATTACTCTCCAGATATATTTGCAGAAGACCTGTGTTACTGGGCGCGTGATTCACCCGGGCAATGACAAAGTGAGAAAATAGGAAATTTGTGTAACACTTCCAATATCGTGCAGTAGAAAGTTGCCAATAGATGACATCTGACCGTCGGGTAGTAAATGACTTGTCATAGAGAAAGGACTAAATGTTATTGTAACAAATTTATATATTTTTTTTTTTATACAAATAAAGCTTGTTCAGATTGATATAATTTTTTGTCGGTGCCTTGTCTGTAGTACATTAGTATGCTTGTGTAGTTTATGTATGTTTGTTGCTATTTCCCTCCAGTTGTCAATATTACTCTGGAAATGATGGCCTGTTATTGTGATCAATCGAAGAATCGCATACAGCATGGAGTGATATTGTACTTTTGATGATCAGAAGTGTTTGACAAGAGATTTCCCTAAGCGTTGAAAAACTATTTTTGAGATCATGCAATCCTTCTTTTTTATCATTTACAAGGGAAGGATTAGAGGAGTAGCCAAAGGCTCATGGGCCCTGGTGCAAAAGTTCACTTCAAGTTATAATGGAGATATACAGAGTTTTCTTTTTCCTGTTAATTCAGGCCAAAACCTGTCATAATAAAATTGTGGCTACTACAACACATGGCATATTATGGCATATTTCTAGAGAAAAATACCTCTGTGATAACATGCTATACATACCAGAGATCAGAAGACGACTGTGGCAGTTCTGCTATTCTGGCATTCTAGTGTCCCCAGTATTTGCCCTGATATTTGCACGTTCCAGACACAAATTTAGACCCCATTCCAGACCACAATTGACCTGAAAACCAGAGCTGCTGTTGCTAGAAGCCTGAAGACCTTCATAGCTCCTTCACCAGTCATATTACACATTAAAAAAGAGTCGGCTAACCTTTTTAGTTCCAAACCCCAATCTATATACCCCAAAATAAATCAAGCCTTCTCCAAGCAGACCGCAGTCTTAATCCAGACCCAAAATAAATTTCAACTCTATGTTGAATTTTTAAGTTCATACCCCATGTCAAATAATAGATTCAGATCCCAATATAATTTAAACCCCAGGCCAGACACCCCAAACTTAATACAGCCCTCCCCAGACTTGACCCCTCAGACCAGAGCTCAGATTTGATTTAGACCACAAAAGAATTTCAGAACCCACCCAAGACTCCAAAATGAATACAGATACCAGAGCACAAACTAATTCCAGGCCAAACCCTCTTAAGTTTAGACTATGGGCCAGAATAAATCCAGATGTGAACCCAAAATGAATTGAGCCCAGACCCCTACATTTACTTACCACTCCACCTTTCTTGACCCTCTCTTCACCACATTGGGTTTTGACAGTATTATAAACAGAAGCTAAAGAGGACCCAACCAGGCTGTAAGAGGATAAGTAAAGGAAGAAGTTACTGTACGAAGTGGGACCTGTTTGGTTGTACCTAATGGGAACTACACAAGCCTAAATTACTTAAGTAACTCAGCTGACTTATGTGGTGCTGGGTCACAACTTGGACAGGTGTAACCCTTATGCCTAGGCACTAGGAAGGACCACACACTAGGTATGCCACCCACAGACAGCCATGGTATATGTGCATGTTTGACTCTGTGTATAGCTTAAAGTGTCCCGACATTTACAAGTAACTTTTTATATATTATGCTTAGTATAACTTGTGTTTAGGGCATACCCAATGTTAACCTGGGCACCAGTTCACAGGATGTCCTAAAGTTGGAGGGCCGCTAAACTGATAAGGGGCATGGAGGACCTCAGTTATGAGAAGAGACTAAAGGAGTTAAATCTGTTTAGTCTTGAGAAGAGGCCTTTAAGGGAAGATGTGATAAACTTATATACAGTGGGGAAAAAAAAGTATTTAGTCAGCCACCAATTGTGCAAGTTCTCCCACTTACAAAGATGAGAGAGTCCTGTAATTGACATCATAGGTAGACCTCAACTATGAGAGACAAAATGAGAAAACATATCTAGGAAATCACATTGTCTTATTTTTTTAAGAATTTATTTGCAAATTATGGTGGAAAATAAGTATTTGGTCACCTACAAACAAGCAAGATTTCTGGCTCTCACAGACCTGTAACTTCTTTAAGAGGCTCCTCTGTCCTCCACTCATTACCTGTAGTAATGGCTCCTGTTTGACATTGTTATCAGTATAAAAGACACCTGTCCACAACCTCAAACAGTCACACTCCAAACTCCACTATGGTGAAGACCAAAGAGCTGTAGAAGAACACCAGAAACAAAATTGTAGACCTGCACCAGGCCGAGAAGACTGAATCTGCAATAGGCAAGCAGCTTGGTGTGAAGAAATCAACTGTGGGAGCAATAATTAGAAAATGGAAGACATACAAGACCACTGATAATCTCCCTCCATCAGGGGCTCCACGCAAGATCTCACCCCGTGGGGTCAAAATGATCACAAGAACGGGGAGCAAAAATCCCAGAACCACACAGGGGCAACTAGTGAATGACCTGCAGAAAGCTGGGACTAATGTAACAAAGACTACCGTCAGTAACACACTACGCCGCCAGGGATTCAGATCCTGCAGTGCCAAACATGTCCCCCTGCTTAAGCCAGTACATATCCAGGCCCGTCTGAAGTTTGCTTGAGAGCATTTGGATGTTCCAGAAGAGAATTGGGAGACTGTCATATGGTCAGATGAAACCAAAGTAGAACTGTTTGGTGAAAACACAACTCGTCGTGTTTGGAGGAGAGTGAATGCTGAGTTGCATCCAAAGAACACCATACCTACTGTGAAGCATGGGGGTGGCAACATCATGCTTTGGGGCTGTTTCTCTGCAAAGGGACCGGGACGACTGATCCGTGTACATGAAAGAATGAATGGGGTCATGTATCATGAGATTTTCAGTGCAAACCTCCTTCCATCAGCAATGGCATTGAAGATAAAACGTGGCTGGGTCTTTCAGCATGACAATGATCCCAAACACACCGCCAGGGCAATGAAGGAGTGGCTTCGTAAGAAGCATTTCAAGGTCCTGGAGTGGCCTAGCCAGTCTCCAGATCTCAACCCCATAGAAAACCTTTGGAGGGAGTTGAAAGTCCGTGTTGCCCAGCGACAGCCCCAAAACATCACTGCTCTAGAGGAGATCTACATGGAGGAATGGGCCAACATACCAGCAACAGTGTGTGCCAACCTTGGGAAGACTTACAGAAAACGTTTGACTTGTCATTGCCAACAAAGGATATATAACAAAGTATTGAGATGAACTTTTGTTATTGACCAAATACTTATTTTCCACCATAATTTGCATAAAAAGTCTTAAAAAATCAGACAATGTGATTTTCTGGATTTGTTTTCTCATTTTGTCTCTCATAGTTGAGGTCTACCTATGATGACAATTACAGGCCGGCCTCAACTTGTGGGAGAACTTGCACAATTGGTGGCTGACTAAATACCTTTTTTCCCCACTGTAAATGGCCCATACAAGAAATATGGGTAAAAGCTGTTCCATGTAAAATCTCCTCAAAATACAAAAGGGCACTCCCTCCTTCTGGCGACAATGCTTTTTTACTGTAAGGATTGTGAATCTGTGGAATAGCCTACCCCAGGAGCTGGTCACATCTGACGGCTTCAAAAAGGATTAGATGCCTTTTTAGTGCAAAATTAGTATTGATGGAAATGTATAGAATACTTATTTCCTTCACTATTCCCTTCAGTCATGTCCTTTCCCATCCCTTGGTCGATCTTGACGGCTAGAAGTCTTTTTTTCGACTGTACTAACTATGTAACGTCTTGATGAATGCCTCCTGTGTATGCAACTGTTGGAATCCTCCATGACTAGAGGTAAAAAAGTTTTACCATAGTCATAGGTGATGGCTGATAACTTGTAAAGTTCAAAGGGGAATGGATGACTTTCTTGAAAGTAAAAATATCAGGTCAATGAAACTAAAACATTTTGGCAGAGGATGTTGACCAAGGAACTTATTCCAATTGCCATATTTGAATTGGGGAAGAAATTACCTCTGATGGGGTATTTGGCATCCACTTCTTCTTAGATGTTTTTTACTTTCCTCTAGAGCAACATGGTAGGTTTATAGGTTGAATTTTATGGACTTGTCTTTTTTCCAACCATATCAGCTATGCCAGTATGTTAAAATCAATCTAGCAGTATATGTTTTTTGTTATATATAACTCCACGTGTTTGTGTTGAAAATTGGTGGGTGGAGGGCTTCCTTTCCAGTCTACATTTGCCGTAATTTTCTAGGAATATTTTTTGTTTTAGTTTGTATTTATGAAATTGCTTGTCATTTACTGTTGTCCAACTGGTGGCCTAAGATGGCCCATAGACTTTAGTTTGACCCGCTCTGGGGACAGTATATGTCACTGTCGGCTTCTCGTAGATATTTTTGTCCCCCAGTCCAGGCTTCATTGATATTGGACAGCACAAGGGAGCAGTATTGTTGGCTGGATGCGCAGCAATATGATAATACCAAGTAAAAGCATTAAATATCTACGCTAAGGCAATGAAACTGAGAGATACCGTATTGTGTTGATAATAGTAAGATTAGAGGGAGATCAGGAATACAGAGAGGTGTGAAATTCTGCTTCGGAGGTTTTCTTCTCTTGTATGAAGTTGTGGTGTCTTCTGAAACACATGATCTCGCCTGCAGCAAAACAAATATGTGGTTGTCTGCCAAGGAGATTATGGACATTAAAATGTTTAGTAGCTTTTTGTGTCCGCAGTCAATCAAGCAAGCAGAAGAACAGAGAGGTGACTGCGTAAGTGGAGTAGTTCATTTCCCACCATCTGGAAAATGGCTGATACTGAAAGATCAAGCATCCTCAACATCCAAACACTTTCTGAGCTGGACGCTTAATACAAGGAATCTTTTCCAATACAAAATATTTGGCAGCACTTAGCAACCGGCAAAAGTCCACCCATTCTTGGCTCTTTGTCACAAAGTTAGTCTCTTACACTAATTCTAGAAAGATACATGCAGTGATTGATGCTGATGTCAGAAGACAAAACACCCGACATCAAAGGAATTTATCTTCTGGCTGCAAAATATGACAACACCGCGATAGGTTTATGTAATCGAAATTATGAGCTTCTTTCCTTCATATAAGACATGTCACATATGTTGTCCAGGACTCCAGCTCCTGAGCGAGTAATCCGCTTCATTGTCTGTATATTTACTGAGGGCTGTGTACTGGCTTGTAGGCTATACCACTGTGTATAATTTGCAATTCATCATTTGCTATTACCCCTGATGCCTCATAACTTGAACCATATGAAGATCAGGGCTGTGGAGTCAGTAGCCAAACCACCGACTCCGAATCCTCTATTTTTCCCCAGCCCAACTCCTGCTCCAACTCTTTCAGAATTATACAATATTAATAATTGTATAATATAATTTCAAATAATTGACATTTTATTTTGAAGCTGGAGTTGCAGTCAGCTCTTACTCAAAAACTAGTTCCATCTCTCCATTGTAGACTCTATGGTCTTCATGAAGACTTTGCCTCTATGCTGATGGTAGTGGTGAATAAATGATAGATATTTTCTTCAGATCTCTCCCAATGGCAGTGCATGAATGTGTTCTGAATGGGGAACCGACATCTCATGGCAACTTATCTCCCTTTAGAACAAAAGTATCAGGCTGTAAAAATTCAGCTGTACCATCCTCCTTTCCTTGAACATCTGTTGTCAGTCCAGAAGCCCTCATAAACATAAGATGGTTGGCCAGTTTAGTGGCCATAAATGTAATGTGTATGGCCAGTTTTAGTATGGTTATAATGGATTGTCACTACACACCTACAATTCATCAGTTCCATCAGTTATCCCGCAGTAAGTCTGGGTTGTACTGATAAATAGGCACCAACTGGGTATAATAGTTTTTCAAGGAGGCCTTTAATTGACGTCTTGTTAAATCTGTGGACTAGGCAATGGGCTCTTGTAAGCCTCTACAGATTATTCACTCCTGGAAAAGGTATTGCCTGCCATCAGATGTGTGCTACTGCTGAACTACAAATATAAGAACTTTACCCTTTTACAACCCTAGCTTAGTTTAGTTTCAGACTCCGATTTCTCGCAATTCAAATTCAATACAATAGTGCAACACACTAGTAAAACCCTAGACAGGAAACTCGTCCACTGGACAGTCACAACAAAGTATCAAAACTATGCTTTTTTTTTTCAAAGCTGGTCAACTTGAGCCACAATTCTCATGATATGTCAAGTCAAGAGGAAAGGTAAGGAAGGACATATCCGTATATTGAAATTGGGAAACCAATTAAGATTTCATTTAATCAAAATAACATTAAATCTTCAAGTTCTTTTTAAAAAGTAGATCTTTATACAATTCTGCATAATTCATTTATTCTGCTAGTTCTGGACCCTGTTGTATTAAAGTAATGTGTACAATTATAGGCAGCAAGTTCAGAGTCTTTGTTGTATATGGATATCCATATTAAAAAAAAAAATATATATATATATATATATCTAACTACGTTAAAGGGATTCTATACTTGGGAAACCCATTTTTCACTAACACCACGTCGGAATAGCCTTTAGAAAGACTATTCTTCTCCTACCGTTATTTTTCTGCTCCGCTCAGCAGTTTCTGAGAATTTTCGTTTTCTTCTTTATGCAAATGAGTCTTCAGAAAGCACAGGGGTCGTGCCATGTGCTCAAAGAAGATGTTCTTCCGAAGATCAGCGCCTCCTCTCTCTTCTTCTGCTGACGCCTCTCCGCCGCGTTATCAGCTGCCGAGTCTCTGTTCGGGATTCAAATCCCGCGAATGCTCAGTTGGCTCTGCCGTTTTGAGTTGGACAGGGCCGACTGGATTTGGATCCCGAACAGAGACTGATGACGCGGCGGAGAGGCGTCAGCAGAAGAAGAGAGAGGCGGTACTGGATCTTCGGAAGAGCGTCGTCTTTGTGTACACGGAACGCCCCCTGTGCTTTCTGAAGACTCATTTGCATAAAGAGAAAAAAATGAAAATTGTTTCTAAAGGCTACTCTGACGTGGTGTTAGTGAAAAATGGGATTCCCAATGATAGAATCCCTTTAAAGAGTTTTCCCATTTAAGACATTGATGGCATAACACTTGGATAGCGCATTGATGTCCAAGATGACATGAGGTGACAGAATACAGAGCTTTAATAGCACCAATGACACTTTGTTCTAGTGCTGGTGGGAGTTACGGTGGTCAAACGCCACCAATTGGACATTGATGGCATATCCTATAGATATGCTATTCATGTCTTAAGTGGGTTGTCCCTGATCACTGGACAAGGGGCAGAACCTGCTTTATTCTGTTTATTCTGCTACATTCTGTTCAATATCTCTTATGGACAGAGTGAAATATCCGAGTGCTACACTCTACTATTTTCATCAGTTCCTTAGAGTTTCATGTGTGACCGGCATAAAAATTAAAGATGGTACACAGCACCCTCTTTTTCCTGATCGATGGGAATCCCCAGCGACCAGACACTTACACCTTTCCTGTACATAAAGTTGGAAACATTTAAGGTTAAAAAATGTCATTGGTTAATGTTCAAAGTTTAAGATCAGGGCCTTTCTATTGTGTAGTTGGTGGCACCTAAAAAACATAGTAATAAGCAATCCCATAACATGCCTTCCACCAAACAGAAAACAATGTACAATCAGCTCGAGATCTGAGCTTTGGAAATTCTGGAAATAGTTGTCCATAATCTGTTTATGTTATGTGGATATATTTAAATAGAACTTCAGAAGTTCTTTTGATCAAACCCTAGTGTTTGGGACACCATTGTATGTATCTCTCGTATAATTTATTGTGTTGACCCGTTCTGCTCTTTGTGTACTAGCCATATCTGAAACAATAGCAGGAAAGTGGAAACCACAAGAGGAACTTCAGCAGGTTTGTTTATTACGGACTTCTTAATTATATCTTCCTTATTTAACTGTTTTCATTTCTGGCCGTGTACTGAATAGTACCCGCTTACATAATATTTCCTTTTACAGAGAGGTTATATTAAGGTAGCCTGAGCTCACCAGCCGACGTCTGTGTTAGTCCTAACCTTTCCATAACCTCCTTTATTTTGTTTATAGCTCGCTTACAAGGACGTTGGTGGGGATGGGGAATGTACGCTTACAGTACAGATTGTCTTTTCATGGAAAAGTCACTAGAGGTGACAGAAGATTTTGCAACTTCAGCTAAAAATCCTAATAAATATTACATACTTAAAGTAAAAGCACCATTACTGATCAGTTCCTACAACATTTCCAGGTAAATATGCTCTTGCTAAAGGTACAGAAGTTTTAGACACTAGCTACTACTTGATAGTACTAACTTGATGGTACATTATAGTGGGACATCCCATTATATTAATGTCATAATCATGTTATTGCTCTCATCATTTCATAGATATAAGAAGGCCAAGCATCAGAGGTAGAGATATCTCAGTATACAGTACTGGGAAAGGTTTTAGGCAGAAATGGAAACAATGCTGCAAAGTAAGAATGCTTTCAGAAATAGAAGTCTTATTAGTTTATTTTTGTCAATTAACAAAATGAAATGAATTAACAAAAGAGAAATCTAAATCCCATCACTATTTTATGTGACCTTTGCCTTCCATCAATTCTTCTCGCAATACTTGTAGACAGCTTTTGAAGGAACTTGAATGGGAGGTTGTTCCAAACATCTTGGAGAACTGAGCACAGATCTTCTGTGGATGTAGGCTTGCTCCAATCCTTCTGTCTCTTCATGTAATCCCAGACAGACTGGATGATGCTGAGATCAGGGCTCTGTGGAGGCCATATCATCACTTCCAGGACTCCTCCGCCAAAGGGCGGTCACACCAAATATTGATGGGGTTTTGATTTTTTTTTTTTTTTATTTTGCAGAAATTTTTGAACGCCTGTCTAAAACTTTTGCACCATAACTGTACCTGTCTTTTCAAGTAAAAGTCAAAGTCCCTAATTAGTTGTAGATGTGCATTAAGCTGGCCATACACACCTAGTCAGCTTTCAGTCCTTTTGTTCTCAGAGGAGATAATCCCACCTCTCCTCATTCAGAATACATGCACACTCTGCTGAGCATTTCTGTGCATGGGGAAGCAGGAGGAATAATTCAGGCAACAGCCATCTGCATATAGTCAACTTTAGAGGAGTGTAGTCAGAAAGGTTGTATCTATCCTGCATATCCTCTTACAGGCGGATTTTTCCTCTTCTCTTCCCCTCTCACAGCTTGAGTCTTATATAACAGAAATATACTGTTAAAGCATTACATCCCCTCCTTCCTGTCTAGTATTTACTAATTGCTAGACAGATATTTCCTTAGTGGGCAAGTTTCTGAACTTTTACATTACAAAGAGCTTGCAACTTTCTAATGTTAAATCAGTATTACATATTAATATATGTTATAGGGAGAAAGGTTAGCACAATACAGATGTGTACTTCTTACCTCTTCTCTTGGCTCAACATATATGCAGCCCGTCTAGGGTTCTGCTGGTATATCACGATAATTGTATTAAATTTGTGAAAAGTCCCTAACAAATTTTTCAAGAAGGTAAGGTTGTACACATATCTATGTACCCTTAAAGTCTTCTCTGCCTCCTCTTTCCCATTTTTCATGGGTTGTTGAATACCATCCTGTGCTCATCTTGACCCAATCTGTGCAGCAAAGCTGACATGTTAGCTACAGAAACAGGAAGTTCAGCCTATTGTTTCTGCTTTAGTGGTTAGAAGGACAATTGAAAGATGCTCAAAATTAATGAATAAATAAAAATATGTCTAGCCTGCATAGTTTAGATCCTTTTCTTTCTGCCACTGAGGATGGACACATCTTTATGTACCCTTAGAATTTTCTCTACACTCTTCCTTAATGTGTGGGTTGCTGAATGCTATCCTTTACCCATCCTGACCCAATCTACACAGCAAGCTTCAAAAAACAGTAAGCGTCAGTCTATTGCTTCTGCTTTAAAGATGTTACTGCGGCACTGCCTCATAGACTTCAACAGTTTGTATTGTGAGTGAGAAGCGTGGCTCTCCTGCTCTGCCGCGGTACCGGTGATTTGTGGGGGTCCCAGGTGTCAGATTCCCACAGATCTAATATTGATGGCCTATCCTAAGGATAGGCCATAAATCTTTAAAACAGGATAATCCCTTTAAATCTATACAGCAAAGTTGACATGTGAGGTACAGAAACAGGAAGTTCAGCCTATTGTTTCTGCTTTTAGTAGAAAAACAGCAAGATAAAAAATGAATGTGCCTACCCTGTTCAGTTTGGATATTTTTTTTTTTTTGGAGCCAAGCTCAGGGTGGACACAACTCGGTCCTTTTGTAATTCTGACCCAATATATACAGCAAAGCTGATAAGTAAGCTGCTGAAAACAAAGTGTTTTTTTTTTTGTTTTTTTTGCTGAGCTCAGGGTGGATGCTGACATCTACAAGAAAGTAAAAAAAAGGTTGGCATAAGGTGTGGCCTTTAGTGACGTCATTGAGAAGGAAAAAACATTTGAGGACTTAAAAAGAGATTTAAGGATGGTTGGAAGTAGGTGGGAGGTGTCTGGATCAAGAACATATGTGAGACCCAGCTCTTGAACAGATACTAAAGCAGGAGTTTGTTCTACATGAGGAGGAAAGGAAACGGTAACCTTACTTTTGTGCTATTAAGGTGGGAAGAAAGGTGTAATGAACTTGAAAGATAACCATTGTATTTTGTAACATCAAGCCATCTAGAGGACAAAGCTTGATGGATGGAAATATAATAATTATTACTATATTATTATAATCTCTACAAAAACACAAATGCAGGTGAATAACTCCCGATGGCATCAGTCCTGCACCTGTGGACAGGGTGGCATGCGTCCAAATGTTGTACTGTCTCTGCAGATTTAATGTCAGATGGAAGATGTATTCAAAACACATGCAAACCGCATGAAATCCACACAAGTGTGAACAAGCCATAGCTGTCTGTTGTAGACATCAATTGTTCCACCCGTCACCAGTGATTTAAATAACAGGCGGTGGAACGTC
Source organism: Leptodactylus fallax (assembly GCA_947044405.1). NCBI lineage: Eukaryota > Metazoa > Chordata > Amphibia > Anura > Leptodactylidae > Leptodactylus > Leptodactylus fallax. The sequence continues at coordinate 654,762 of CAMRHE010000130.1, read as the reverse complement.
TCTCAGTCCCAGTACGACACTGGACACCAATACACTTTATTAAAGTTTAGTTTACACTTTACAGTCATAAAACACTTCAGCTAAACTCCCAGTCCAGTCTGTGTGCAGACCACCGCAGTTGACGTGATGTTCAGCAATAACTTTACCAGTTTTGTCATAGCACAATGGCTTCCATTTTTAAGGATCACAATCTTCCCATGACTCCATGTGTCGGAGCAGATGCTGGTTGAGCTTGTACATGCTGGTTAGACTAGCTGTCATTTTAATGCATTCCTGGCGTGGGATAATTCATTAGAGCTGTGCAGAATATCCCCATAAAATTCAGGATTTGTAACGTCGAGGCCAACCAACAAGAAAGTGGTGCAAAAAATCAGAGGCAAGACCCACATTCCCTGGAAGGCTTGTTATGGGAGCAAGAAGCCTAAAGCAGTGGTTCTACCTGTTAAAACAGATACTGCGGGTGTGAATATCCATCAATGTTGACACATGGGAGTGCAAGACTCCCCAGTCATATAGAGAGCGATTGCTTTCTGAAAACTCCTGTCAGCGCCGCAGCCATATACAGAAGATGAGAGTTCTCATATGCCACCACCTTAGCATAAGGTTTAACACCGAATGGCCTGAATGAAATGTTGAGATTCCTGAGTACAGTTCCATCAATCACATAAAGTGAAGCATATAGCAACATATATTATAATATTATATTATTATTTTGTTTTCTAATGGGTTTTTTTCCGACTGCTACTGTTTATGAACCATGCAGGAGGTGGAGTTATGGCACCCAGAAGGAGCAGCCCCATTAACTAATACATATAATATTCCCATGGCCGCAGTCAGAAACCAGAAAGATAGACCTAACAGTAGATAAAGGAGGGTCAGAAGGTACAATTTTAGGGTGAGAAAACGTATACAGTATGTCTGCCTTTAACCTCTTATAAGGGTTATAGCACACATTTAATCCCTATCCCTATTGTTGATCGTGAAGTGGGGTGTTATACTCCCATTCAAATTGGAGAGGTGGATGCAGAACATACTCCTCCTGCTCCATTCATTGGTGCACCGGAGATTGCAGAGTACTGTACTTTGAATATTTTCGTTGCTCCCATTGAAATTAAGGTAGCAGGGGCACCCATTCTGTGTCCACCACTGCAATCTGAACACGCCCATTGTTGGGATCGTGGACAAACCCCCAATAATTAGCAATTTATCCCCTATCCTATGGACAGGGGATGAATATGTTTCGTGGCATGATCCCTTTAAGAGTTCTGAATAGTTTGATACTTAAAGGCACAGCCTTTTTCATTTTCCACTGTCGTCTTTTTTTTTTTTCCTCATATGTGGTCCAGTATATGGGATTGACTTTCCCAAACTGGAACTGTTGGTAGGTATGTTGCCAGTGTGTATAATCTTCCCAACCTGCCTTATCTAGGCCTCCAGAAACACCATTCTCCTTCCCCACCAGTCTGAGAATAGCCTTGCAAAATAAAAACTGTGATACTCGCTGATCCCTACTCCTATGCCAATGTGCACCAAGTCATATCTGGTCTCGACTTCCTTTTCTGACCCAATCTATACAGCAAAGTTCACAAGTGAGCTGCAGAAAGCAGGAAGTGCCAGTCTATTTTTTTCTGTACTGATGGCTTGCAGAAGAACTGCAAGAATTCAAGATTTTGTCATGCGGATACATAAGATAAAGACAATTTTTTTTTTTTTTTTTACTAAATGAGGGATTTATTATTTTAATTTTTTAGTTCTATACCAGTTGCGTGTCCATTTTTCTGAGGTGTACTTTCATGTGCCTAATTCACTAGAAAGGAGCATGATGTGTCATGATCTGTCACATATTCACCTTAAAGGGCTTATCCACTTTCCAAAAATTATCTGCAAATACATCCACAGCACATCATGCAAAGGCTGCACAAAGCAACAGTGAGTGTTTAGCACTAAATACTCACTGTTCCTTTGTGCAGCCTTTGCATGGCTTTATTTTACTTGCTGCTCCTTTTATCACTGTTATTTACATGGACAAACTACATTTCCCATGATTCATTTACCCCTCCCTTCTCCACTCTCCCCTGCAATGAAATCACAGGTAATAAATCCCTCCCACATATGAGGTCACATGATGCTGTGATGTTTCATTTGCAAGCTCACCAACCCCCCCTTCCCAGTGAACAGCAAGCAGATGAATCATGGGAAATGTAGTTTGTCCACAGATTCACTGCATGTAAATAACAGTGATGCAAGGAGCAGCAAGTAAAATAAAGCCATGAAAAGGCTGCACAAGGGAATAGTGACTATTTAGCACTGCTGTGGATGTATTTACAGATAATTTTTGGAACCTGGATAAAAATGTGATTCCTTTGCTTTCAGGGTTTGTTTTGTTTTTTAATGCCACAGTACAGTTAACCCTGTTTTATGGTGCTTTTTTTTTTCTTCACATTATGAATGCATCATTAAATGTTATTCTATGTAAACCACACTAATTTCCCTGTTAAAAAACTATGGGCATGAGTAAAAGTCTTGTAAATAGGAACACAAGAAAGTCAAATCCTGCACTTATAGCATAAAGCATTAAAAAAAATTCCACACATGGGTTTACTTAACTAAACCTGATTATTATGATGATACATTGCCTTAAGATCCCATGCACACAGACCAGAAAGTCCACACATCAGTTGGATTTCCTGACCCAAACTCAGTCTAGAGACCTGGACTACCTGCATCACAGAGATGTATGATACTGGGAGCCCCTGTCTCACCGTGGCTCCACTGTTCAGTACTCTATATAGCAGTGATGGCGAACCTTTTAGAGACAGAGTGCCCAAACTGCAACTGAAAACCCACTAAATTATCGCAAAGTGCCAACACAATTTAAACTTAAATTAACCAGGATCTGTTTTATAGTGACCGTGCAATGTTATTACAGCCTGTAATAATATCACATTTCTGCTATAAAACAGATACTTTGTGATGTAAATAGTGAAGGGCCCCCAGACAGTACAATGCGCTCCAAAGTGGCCCCCAGACAATATTATATGCTCCAGAGCTGCCCCCACACAGTATTATATGCCCACAGTGGCCCCCACACAGCATTATATGCTCACAGTGGCCCCGCACAGTATTATATGCTTCACAGTGGGCCCCCCACACAGTATTATATGCTCCACAGTGGCCCCCCACACAGTATTATATGCTCCACAGTGGCATTTGCACATACAGCTGAAAGAAGCGATCACTCACTAACGGGGAATCCTGTACCGGATTCCCTGTTAGTGAGTGATCAGGGCGACGGTGCGTGTGCCATAGGTTCACCATCATGACTATATAGTATAAGACAGTAGAGCTGTGATGAGGCAGGAACTCCTAGCTTTATAGATCACTATGATGCATGGTGTTCGGGGCTCCAGACTGAGTTTGGGTTGGGAAGTCCAGTTGATGTACAGACCAGATTTTTGGGTCTGTATTTCGCCATGTGCATGAGCCCCCATAGTACATTTCATAGTAATGTACATCCTCCTAGTATTACATGTGGGAATTGTACAGATCATCAGTGTATAACGTGACTGTAGTTCTTGGTTCTTTGGTGACATGTGAATCTTCCCATCCACGTGCTGCACTGTGTGCTCTTCTCCTGGGCACTGCACTATCTAGCTGACTCTCCTGCACGTCTCGGTTACATTTTCTTCCTTCACCCTCAGTCTTGGTCTCTTTTCTCCCCCCAGTTTGGGTAGGGGGGCCAACATTAAGCTTTATGATGATGTGAGTTGCAGATTCCATGTGATCATGCTGTTCTACAGCGGACAGCTCAGCAAGAATAATAACATATGTTAATTACGTGCCATGGTTTTCTATGGAAAGGCCATTCCGAGGACCACCTGTCTCACTTGAGGCTACAGCTGTTTGTTAACTAGTGTTAACCCCATCATTATCTCAGACGCTTGGATTGCATTGCACTGGTTCTCTACCCTTCCCCAGTATTCATGTGCATTACACAACCTGCAACCTGACAAATGATCACCTTTATTCATAGGTAGTAGTGTGCAGGGTATGTAATATTACTGTATTAGCCTTTTACACAGTGACCATTGAAATGACTGTATTATAGACCCATTGTCACACCGAATGCTAATATCAAGTTGTGTTGAGCTGGCTTTACATGTTACAAGGGTATCATCCAATATTGGCAGGTCTGGCTGATACCCATTGATGTATATGGGGGCCTCCCAACTCTTCCCTGACAGCAGCTTTATTCCGCTCTCCTTTTAGGACATGCCCACTTAGCTGAGCAGTGTATATGTACAGTATATAATGGAGCTGGGTGAGGTGGCCGGCTTTAGCCTCAAACATATTGGAGGAGACGTTATGAAGACCAATGTTATCAATGCTGAACATCATATCTCCTGCACTGGCGGAGAGTGCACCTGATTTAGGTCTTCTCTGTGGCTGTTCGCTTACACTGAAATCTATGGCAGCTCATGGCTGGTGTAGATTTCAGGTATCATCTATTCCGGTTTTCTGGCGTAAGTAATAATAAATTGGACGGGGCTGGTGACCCCTCCCATCCCCTCATTACTCCCCCTTCAAGAAAGTTTTGAGGGCTGCTTGTACATAGAATAGAGCCGGGTCGAATTGTCAGCAGCAGAGACTGCCAGTACCTGCAAATCTAAGAATCTACTCAACAGGGGCCAGTATATATATATTAGTAAGTGTGCTCACATTAGGCAGTGAGTGCAATGCAGAAAAGTTTATTAAAACCATTATGAAATTTGTCTGGGTATTAAAAAAAAAACAAAAAAAACTTTTATTATACAATTTTTTTTTTTCTTGCATAAAATTCTTTTACATACAGGAACTGTCTCCAAGCTGTGGCTCTCCAGTTGTTGCAAAACTACAACTCCCAGCAGATACTAAAAGCCATAGATTGATAACCACTGCTCACAGACAATGTATAAGTACATCTGACCCTGTGTCTGCATCTGCCATTACATTTAACTAGTGTTAAGATGGCCATAAACTTTTTCTTTTCCCCAATTTCAGTTGTCAGGAGGCCTTGATAAACATTAAAGGGGTTATCCAGTTTCTAATATTGATCAATATTAGATCTACAAGAGTCTGACACCCAGGACCTCCACAGATCAGCTGTTCAGGGACAGCATGGCACTCAGTAAGAGTGGAGCTGCGCTGCTCACTCACCATATGATTTGTAGCAGCAGTTTTGGCATTGCAGAGTTGTCCCATTGGAGTCTATGGAGTAGCACTGCAGTAACAAAATCAGTCGCCACATATTGAGGAGTGTGGCTACCAGCATGTAAAATTACTGGGAGTCACACTGTTCCTGAACAGCAGATCTGTGGGGGTGTCAGCTGTCAGACCCTCACAGATCTAATATTGATGACCCATCCTAAGGATAGGCCATTAATATTAGAAATTGGATAACCCCGTTAAATGGTCAGCTGTTCCTGCCACAATTGGTGGGTTCAGCTGACATTAGACTATTGTATGTAGCCTACTGGTGACACATTTTATTCTTCAACTCAACGCTGAGGTACATATGGAATAACTGTTTAATATAGCCCCGTATATGGATGGCCAGATTGTGTAAGATCCAGTTGCTTCTCCTCTTCGACTCGATGGCAAATTGTGTTACCAGACTGCTGATTATAGCACAATGATATGATAAAGATACAGCTGCCAGGGACAGATTATTCCGGTATGTCTCATAGACAGATGACTATTGGGCGTCAATATGGGTTTGCTGGCCAGCAGCACAAATACCAAGACACCTGCAACCCCGGCCATGTTCCAGATGTGTTAGTAATGGATGGAAACGAGCGCACACACATGATTAAATGTAATTAGCTGTAATGGATGAAATGCATAGAAATCTCTTTCTATTAGTAGGGGCCATTTATTAGGAAGAGGTTTTTGTGGTCTGGTGTCCCCAGGGAGTGTTAGGGTTAAGATGTGTGACTGCACCTGTTGGGAGCCCCCATCCATCTCACAATGGCACATTACAGCCCAGTCAGTGTCCTGTGGACGTGTTCTTAGATGGCTATTTATTGCCGCCAGCTGCATTCTAAATAAATAGGTTGTTTGACACCCAGCAGTCCCTCCACAGCAGCAGGAGCTTCCGACTGGTAGCACGATTCACCATATATATTTGACTTCCCATTCACCGTCCATCATGCTGTTCAGCATCCCCCTTCCATAGAGATAGACAAGCTGGTTGCAGTAGGTGGCGACACCCTTTCCATATATACCAAGTTTCATGTGTTCACCTATGAAGAATTATTAACAACTAAGACATTAACACTTTTAAGATGTTCTATTTTTGCTTTCAGGTATAAATAAAATGTTAGCTGTATTCTGCTGGTCAGTACAATGACAGTTAAAACAAATGTATGTAGTGTTATCCTTAATAAATATATATATATATATATATATATATATATATATATAATTACCTGCTCCTGAGATCCATGACTTTTTTGTTGTTCTGTCTATGGAGCTGTGCGAGGGCTTGTTTTATTTTACATTTTATTGGTGTACCTATAACTGTTTAATTCCATTTTATGGGATGGAGACTGAACAAACCTATATATAACATCTTAAATTGTGGTATCCCTTCTACTACTTTATACCTTTACCTTTTTATCTGTACCTACTGTCACTGTAATGCCTCTACCTTGGAGCTTTTGTATTTGTATTATCTTTGCTGCTATAACACACTGAATTTCCCCATGGTGGGATTATCTTATATTTTATTTATTTATATACATATATAGCATTTTATTTAACTTTTAAAATTCATTTTGCTGAAACAATTCTGGGAGAGAACTGCGTGCATGTTCAGCCACCTCCGTTTAGAACTGTATAGGGACTTTGGCCACCAAAGGCGAACAAAGGTCACAATACAGGAGTCAACACTGATCCAAAATGGATTGCAATGAATCTGTCAGATTGTCAATTGTCCATTTTAGTTGGTGGCAAGAATAGCTCTTCAGACTATGGAAATGAAGACCCAACAGAACCAGCACCATTATGAATAATCCTCACTCTTTATCATTGGAGTCCAATCTGTCATCTTGATGTTCCCTTTCTGTTCCGTACAATCCTCAACTTACAGTATAAGCTCAGTACATTGTAGTTTACCCTAAATGCTGACAACATCTCCCCAGCTCCACCATGTAGCCACAGATTAGCAGCGGCTTACTGCTTGTTGTGTATACAGACACTTCATGTTGTTGCTTTGATCTCATAAGTATATATGCCTCCTTGTGAGACCAAGGGCCACATGTGAGTCCTCTGCAAGGATCGTATTGCCCTTCCCTTCACAGGGAACATGAAAGGATATTAACACTGTTAGCTCTTATTTTCCGATTTGGATATAATACACATAGTCCCTATGGACTGCTCTGAAAAGAGATTTCAGTATGGGAAAAAGATGACAGGGAGACGTTACAGGGCATTCCTATGTAGTACAGGGAAGAAAAGTGACAGGAACACAGGTGCTAAATGTTTAACGTTACTTTGCTGTGATCCGGCATCAGATGTCAGATGTGCCCTGACCTCATCTTTATGTCACTGACACATAGATACTTATTGCTATTCCAGATGATGGCCAAGCTTTCATCTTCATGGAATATCCCAAGGATATAGCAGATACTTGTCACATACAAGTAAAGTAGAAAGCCCAAAATCTACCTGTCTGGTTAAAAAGTCACAATTTCATTTATAAACTTTGTGTAATTTCTTACAAAAATCTCATTTAGTTTTACTGTAGTGGATCCCAAAGGGACAGGCGCTGCTCTTGTTCCCGGTGACTATGGGGCCCATCCACTAATAAAAGAAAGATTGAAATAGGGGACAGTTAAACATTCCCTGCAGCAAGGCCAACCTTCGGTCAGGCAGCGCCCTGTGCTAAATCAGCCCCTCAGAAAAAGACCTTAACAAGTAGTGTGAAGAACTTGGGGCACTTTTGCCACTTATTGGGGGTTATTTATCATCTGTCCCTTTCTTGACCATATTTTTTGCATGTGCACCATTTTTTTTTTTTTTTTTAGCATAGTTTTACTCTGGTGTCTATTGCTGATGTATACGCACCTCCTTGCCCCCCCTTTTTTTTTTTTTTTTTTGCAAAAAATTGCACAATTGCCCCTTTTTAATGCAATCTGACCTGACAGGCTTTTTTATGCTGGCCATATACTGGAGCGCATTTGTGCCTTTGTTTCCCCCTTTTTTAAAAGGTGCAAGTCATAAAAGCATCGTGAAAAGGATCTCCATTTAGGCCACGCCCCTTTTCTTGACAAAAAGCAAAAGTGGCGAGGGCAGCATAACATCTGGAAAAAAAGGTGCAAAATTCTTCATCAATGAAGTGCAAGGCAGAAAAAGACCACAAAAAGGCACAATTTACACCAAATAAGGCTCAAGTAGCTTAATAAATGTGCCACATTTCCCATTTAGGCCATCCATACACGGGCCTAATGTGTCCTTTTCCAGATCATATTTCAGGCGCTAATCCCTTTCAGACCTTGGGTCTAATGGCCAGAACTTACTACATGATAGACCACTATGATGTTTAAGGTTCGGGTTATAAAGAGGTCTGAACACGATTTGCAACCGTAATACAGTCCAGAAAATCCAGACACATTGTAGCAGTGAGCAGGATGCCTAAGAGTAAGTTCACAAGGAAGGTATTTTGTGGTGGAAACTGCCATGCACAATACGCCATGGAAATCTGCTGTCAGCCGAAAGTGAGGTTCAGGCAGAACCCACCTGAACATCCACCTGCTTCATATTTCTGCTAGCTGATTTTTTTTTGGCTAGCATAAAAAAACGCACTTGCCGCCCATTAAAATAAGTGGATTTGTTAAAGTGGATTCCACAGCAAAAATTCTACTTTGTGAACTTAACCCAAGTATCCTTTTGTTCAGTGACTTCTTGATGCCCATTTGCCATTTACTGCCCCTTTAGCACTCTTTGTCACAGAACACTAAAGAGGCAATAAAGGGCAAATGGTATCAAGGGGCATAGGACATTAAAAAGGCAATAGGTGCCAAAAAGGTACCAGGGTTGCACCAAATCCCCTGCCCATTTGCCATTTATTGCCCTCTTTAGTCCATCGGGGGAGTGTCCCCAGTCTGTGACTGATCAGGACTTTCCACTACCATTAAACAGTTGTGTCTGCCATTGCCATTGTGACTGTTCACGCAAAACACTGCCTGCCTCTGCTGCTTGCGGTTTCTGCCTGTCTGAAACTTATAGAGATGATATTTGTGCAAAACTTCCTCCCTTTCCTGCATCCTGACTAATGACATAGTGTGGACCTGATGTCATCACTTGGCATTTTCATGACATGCAGTAATTCACGTGTGGAGGAGCTGCGCTATGTGGGTCCATGGGTGTGGTGAGCCTGGTCAGTGAGTGACAGTGTGAGTGTGGTGGGATCAGTGACCGTGCCATTGCAGAGGTTGCACATAGCTAAGGCCAGCTATGTCCTATACATCTGGCGGCCATGAGTGCTAATGTTCAGGAAAAAACAGGGGATGTACTTCTAAATCAGCGCTGTGGATTTTAAGATGATGAGGTTCTCAGAGATCAGATCCCCACACTCATATAGTATTGACATATCTCTTGTCCAGTGTGCTTGAACTGAATAGCATACGATGTCTCTCAAATAGTTGTCAAGGAAAGGAGATAATGCCCAAAGCCTCTCTGCCTCACTGCAACCTTTAATAAGTAGTAACTATACCGAAGAAACTGTATGCTGTTTCATTGGCAACTGTACCAAAGTCTCTCATCTACCATTTCAGCTCCAAACTTCTGATCTATATGGAACCAATGGTCATCAGTGATGTCCTAGGGTCAGGCTTCTTTAATGGACAAGAAAAGGATTACAGGCATACCTCTTTGAGATTGCCACCCAAAATTATATTGAAAAGTCAACATCTAGGGGATGGTCTTCCCAAAGAATATGGTCAGTATGCATAATACAGTGGGGAAAAAAGTATTTAGTCAGCCACCAATTGTGCAAGTTCTCCCACTTAAAAAGATGAGGCCGGCCTGTAATTGTCATCATAGGTAGACCTCAACTATGAGAGACAAAATGAGAAAACAAATCCAGAAAATCAAATTGTCGGATTTTTAAAGAATATATTTGCAAATTATGGTGGAAAATAAGTATTTGGTCACCTACAAACAAGCAAGATTTCTGGCTCTCACAGACCTGTAACTTCTTCTTTAAGAGGCTCCTCTGTCCTCCACTCATTACCTGTAGTAATGGCTCCTGTTTGACATTGTTATCAGTATAAAAGACACCTGTCCACAACCTCAAACAGTCACACTCCAAACTCCACTATGGTGAAGACTAAAGAGCTGTGGAAGGACACCAGAAACAAAATTGTAGACCTGCACCAGGCTGGGAAGACTGAATCTGCAATAGGCAAGCAGCTTGGTATGAAGAAATCAATTGTGGGAGCAATAATTAGAAAATGGAAGACTTACAAGACCACTGATAATCTCCCTCGATCAGGGGCTCCAGGCAAGATCTCACCCCGTGGAGTCAAAATGATAACAAGAACGGTGAACAAAAATCCCAGAACCATACGGGAGGATCTAGTGAATGACCTGCAGAAAGCTGGGACTAACGTAACAAAGGCTACCGTCAGTAACACACTACGCCACCAGGGACTCAGATCCTGCAGTGCCAGACGTGTCCCCGTGCTTAAGCCAATACATATCCCGGCCCATCTAAAGTTTGCTAGAGAGCATTTGGATGTTCCAGGAGAGTATTGGGAGAATGTAATATGGTCAGATGAAACCAAAGTAGAACTGTTTGGTAGAAACACAACTCGCCGTGTTTTGAGGAGAGTGAATGCTGAGTTACAGCCAAAGAACACCATACCTACTGTGAAGCATGGGGGTGGCAACATCATGCTTTGGGGCTGTTTCTCTACAAAGGGACCAGGACGACTGATCCGTGTACATGAAAGAATGAATGGGGCCATTTATCGTGAGATTTTGAGTACAAACCTCCTTCCACCAGCAAGGGCAATGAAGATGAAACGTGGCTGGGTCTTTCAGCATGACAATGATCCCAAGCACACCGCCAGGGCAACGAAGGAGAGGCTTCGTAAGAAGCATTTCAAGGTCCTGGAGTGGCCTAGCCAGTCTCCAGATATCAACCCCATAGAAAACCTTTGGAAGGAGTTGAAAGTCCGTGTTGCCCAGCGACAGCCTCAAAACATCACTGCTCTAGAGGAGATCTGCATGGAGGAATGGGCCAACATACCAGCAACAGTGTGTGCCAACCTTGTGAAGACTTACAGAAAACGTTTGACCTCTGTCATTGCCAACAAAGGATATATAACAAAGTATTGAGATGAACTTTTGTTATTGACCAAATACTTATTTTCCACCATAATTTGCAAATATATTCTTTAAAAATCCGACAATTTGATTTTCTGGATTTGTTTTCTCATTTTGTCTCTCATAGTTGAGGTCTACCTATGATGACAATTACAGGCCGGCCTCATCTTTTTAAGTGGGAGAACTTGCACAATTGGTGGCTGACTAAATATTTTTTTCCCCCACTGTATATGGTGGAACACAAAATGTGTCACATGAGAGTGGTCTGGATGAGGGTGATCTTCTTAAAGAGGTGGTCTTTTGGGGAAGTTTCACTGTATTTTATTCTGTAAACCATTATTTTTAACACTGTTACCTCTAGTACGTTTTCCAAGTGGAGTGTAATTGTGTGATAAAGAAAATATAATGGACAGAAAAATAAGCTGAAATATATTATTAAATAGTTCCTGCATCATATATAGTAATATCCATTGTCAGGGGAGTCGCTCTATAAGGAAGTCATATTTTCTACCCCACCCTATCTACATAATAAATTCTATTTTCTGACTTTAGTGAATAGCTTCACATATAATGGGCAGATTGTTCCCTCTCTCTACAGTTTGGACTCCTGCCGGGGCTGTATCCAAATTAAGTATAATCAGGGCTAGGGAGCCATGTGTGCTGAATGCTCTCATGTTAGTCATTGTGTTCTGCCATGTGCATTGTGATACAGTAAACTGACGCTACGTTATTGACGGATCTATTTTTGCAGGTGAGGCTGCAGATAGGAAAGTTAATAAACATAAAGCAATTAAGAGTAGATGCCTATTAGCATATCCCGTAACATGTATAAACACAGCTATAGTATAAAAATAAACAATTGAACATTTGAGAATCCATATGAACATCACTGTGTTCCATATGTATGACAAGACGCGCCGTGCTGTTTGCATATATCTCTACCGCTCTGGCTGGTGAGAAGTTTGACAGCCAGGAATCAGTCTGGAGCTGCGGTGTGACTGTGCAGAAGGGGGAGCTCTGCCGCTAATCTCTCTACTGTGACCTGGAGTAACTCGCAATCTGTGATATCTTTTATTTTTAACCAATGTTTTTTGTTTTTTTTTCTAATATGCAGACACTGAGCTGGAAGCTGCCAGACAGATGGAAAGAAAAGAAGGAGGAGATTTATTTCAAAATTTCTGCCGACCTTCCTAAGCAGTGACTGCTCCTTTAGTACTGGGATCCGGGTAAACACTGCTATTATTTCCCTAGCTAATATTTTGCCAGTAACTGTGATGAGCCGCAGAGATAATGGACAGTAAAATGTAATCTTAGCACAAGCAAATAAAGGCACAGAAACTTGGCAACGGTATTGTTACATATCATTTACATAATGAGAAACACCCTATCAAGCATGTTACATGTAACACAGGCACTAGCTAATGGAACACAGGTACTAGCTAATGGAAGTTAAAGGAACACTCCAGGAAAATCTGATACACTGGGGCAAATTTATTAAGACTGGTCGTGACTTATAAAAAAAAATATTGGACCGAGTTGCAGACGCTTAGGGCCCTCCCCACCCACATTTGCACAATGTAGCGTGCGAGGCGCAGATCAGGACTTGACGTGCACATTTGATGCAGAATGGGGTCTTGCACCAAAAGTGCTCCTCAATGTCGTCCCTCTACGCCAGTTTTCTGGTGTAGAGGGAATGACGAATTTGGCCCACTGTGTTATGCCTAGTGCAGGGCCTGAGGGGTGGTGCGTGTTCTCCAATAAGTAGAACTCTGCAATTTACTAATATATCTTTATTAGAACTTCTGTGCCTTATTATTCGAAAGCCTGGTCTTCTGTAAAGATGGACAAACCTCTGAAGATTTGTTTTGCCCTGTGTTCAGATCAAGCAGTCGTCTTGGTCCGAACTTGTTCGGATAAACCGGAAGTGAAATTATTATACTCTGGGATCTCTTCAGAACCCAGAATATAATAGATGGAGGCCCAGGGCAGGTGACAAGAATAAAAAACATTTATACTCACCTTCCGTTGCCTCTTTTGGGCCTCCTTGCGGCGTCCGGTGTCTATCTCTGCTTTCTCATAGCATCTGGTGATCTTCTGTGATGTCATGCATCCAGGGTCACCAATGAGGCCTGTGATTTGGCCTCCAGTGGTGACATAGGCACGCTAAGCATCATGACACTCAGCGTGCCCATGTCACCGCTGTGACAAAGTGCTGGACGCAGCGAGGAGGCCCAAAAGGGATAATGGAAGGTAAGTCTAAATGTTTTTTATTTTTCTCACCTCACCTGGGCCTCTACCTTTTATACTCTGTAGTGACTTCAGAGTATAATATTCTACTGCAATGCATGTTGCAGTGGTCATTTTAGTTCGTCCCAGATAAATCCCAAATTGTCTGGTTTTGTTAAAAACCAAACAATTTGGAATATTTGGGTCAAATCAGGTTTGCTGCGAACCGATTCGCCCATCTCTAGTGTGATCACATTGGGACAGATTTACTAAACTATCTAAAAGTAAAAATTTCTTAGTTGCCCATAGTAACCAATCGCAGGGCAGCTTTCATTTGTCAGAAAAAGATTCCAAAATGAAAACTGTGCTGTGATTGATTGCCATGGGCAACTAAGAACGTTTTGCTTTTAGATAGTATTAATAAATTTGCCCCATGTACTTGTATAGAGGAAATAGCTGTCAACTGAACAAGGACCAAAAGTAAAATAATACCCAGTCAATGGAGATTTATGAAGATTGGTGTCAGTCTTTGTATCCTCTGCACATGTGGAGGATGCATCTCATTTATGAGGAGGTGCACGCTTCTTCTCAACTTAGGCAAACCCTCCGCCAGGCCATGTGCCTGCGCACTGAAATCTATGCTAGCATGTAGCTGGAGTATGTTTCAGGCATCAGTTACACTAGTAGACTGGCATCAATTATAATAAATAATAGCACACCACCTACACCATAACCCCATCCATGAAACAACCAATTTGCACCAAAAATTGTGACCTTTTTTTTATACCTTGCCAGGCATAATAAATATGCTCCAAGATATCAACCAGAAGAAATCAGAAAAAAATCAAAAAAATCTATTTTTACATCTTTTTATCATTTTTTTTTTTCAGTGGACCTTTCTCATGTTTTATTTTGTAGAGTAATTATAATATATTCACGTGGACATAACTACCAGGGTAGCAGGCATATTAGGCTGCTATTGTGCCCAATAACTACCAGGGTAGCAGGTATATTATCTGTTGTTGTGCCCAATAACTACCAGGATAGCAAGCATATTAGCTGCTGATGGGCCCAATAACTACCAGGTAGCAGGTATATTATCTGTTGTTGTGCCCAATAACTACCAGGATAGCAGGCATATTAGCTGCTGATGGGCCTAATAACTACCAGGTACCAGGCATATTAGCTGCTGTTGTGCCCAATAACTACTAGGATAGCAGGAATATTAGGCTGCGATTGTGCCCAATAACTACCAGGTTAGCAGGCATATTAACTGCTGATGGGCCCAATAACTACCAGGATAACAGGCATATTAGCTGCTGATGGGCCCAATAACTACCAAGATAGCAGGCATATTAGCTGCTGTTGTGCCCAATAACTACCAGGGTAGCAGGCATATTACCTGTTGTTGTGCCCAATAACTACCAGGTATCAGGCATATTAACTGCTGTTGTGCCCAATAACTACCAGGGTAGCAGGCATATTAACTGCTGTTGTGCCCAATAACTATCGGGGTAGCAGGTATATTAGCTGCTGTTGTGCCCAATAACTATCGGGGTAGCAGGCATATTAGCTGCTGATGGGCCCAATAACTACCAGGATAGCAGGCATATTAGCTGCTGATGGGCCCAATAACTACCAAGATAGCAGGCATATTAGCTGCTGTTGTGCCCAATAACTACCAGGGTAGCAGGGATATTATCTGTTGTTGTGCCCAATAACTACCAGGTATCAGGCATATTAACTGCTGTTGTGCCCAATAACTACCAGGGTAGCAGGCATATTAACTGCTGTTGTGCCCAATAACTATCGGGGTAGCAGGTATATTAGCTGCTGTTGGGCCCAATAACTACCGGGGTAGCAGGCATATTAGCTGCTGATGGGCCCAATGCTACCAGGATAGCAGGCATATAGCTGCTGATGGGCCCAACTACTACCAAGATAGCAGGCATATTAGCTGCTGTTGTGCCCAATAACTACCAGGGTAGCAGGGATATTAGCTGTTGTTGTGCCCAATAACTACCAGGTTCAGGCTATTAACTGCTGTTGTGCCCAATAACTACCAGGGTAGCAGGCATATTAACTGCTGTTGTGCCCAATAACTATCGGGGTAGCAGGTATATTAGCTGCTGATGGGCCCAATAACTACCAGGATAGCAGGCATATTAGCTGCTGATGGGCCCAATAACTACCAAGATAGCAGGCATATTAGCTGTTGTTGGCCCAATAACTACGGGGTAGCAGGCTTTAGCTGCTGTTGTGCCCAAAACACCAGGGTAGCAGGCATATTAGCTGCTGATGGGCCCAATAACTACCAGGGTAGCAGGCATATTAACTGCTGTTGTTCCCAATAACTATCGGGGTAGCAGGCATATTAGCTGTTGTTGTGCACAATAACTACCAGGATAACAGGCATATTAACTGCTGATGGGCCCAATAACTACCAGGATAGCAGGCATATTAGCTGCTGATGGGCCCAATAACTACCAGGATAGCAGGCATATTAGCTGCTGATGGGCCCAATAACTACCAGGGTAGCAGGCATATTAGCTGCTGTTGTACCCAATAACTACCAGGGTAGCAGGCATATTAGCTGTTGTTGTGCCCAATAACTACCAGGTAGCAGGCATATTAGCTGCTGTTGTGCCCAATAACTACCAGGGTAGCAGGCATATTAGCTGCTGTTGTGCCCAATAACTACAAGGGTCGCAGGCATATTATCTGTTGTTGTGCCCAATAACTACCAGGGTAGCAGGCATATTAACTTCTGTTGTGCCCAATAACTACCAGGTAGCAGGCATATTAGCTGCTGTTGTGCCCAATAACTACCAGGGTCGCAGGCATATTATCTGTTGTTGTGCCCAATAACTACCAGGTATCAGGCATATTAACTTCTGTTGTGCCCAATAACTACCAAGGTCGCAGGCATCTCAGCTGCTGATGGGCCCAATAACTACCAGGGTATCAGGCATATTAGCTGCTGATGGGCACAACAATAAAGGGGACTCATTACCTCTTCAACATAAGGTGCTGTTATTTATGGCTATGGATGGTGGATTAACCCTGCTGTGTGCAGTACGACATTACTTTCTGCATTATGCTTGTACTGTGACATGTGTGCATTATACCTTTATCTGACATCATAATATGGTATGTTTTTTTTCCCTATGCTGTGATGTCACAGTGAACATAGTGATTTTCAGTCCTTATCCCACTATTGTGACATCACTGTCTTCATTATCATAGTACCGCAGCACTACAGTTCATTACTGTGGGATCACTGTATTCATATTCCCTGTACTATGACATCACCATGTTTATTGTCTCTTCACTGTGACATCACTGGGTTTATTGTCCCTGTGCTTTTACATCAATATGTGCCTTATCCTTGTATGGTGACATCCCTGTACACAATATCACTGTGGGCATTATGCATGTTCTGTGACATCACTGTGTTCATTATCCCTGTACTTTGACATCACTGTGTGCGATATCTCTGACCTGTGACATCACCGTGTAGAATATGTTTGTACTGTGATATCACTATGTGTCTTATCACTGAATATTATTGCGCAGTAAGATTTGTTCTGGTGCTATATAGTTACATGTTACACCCCTATATGTTTACATAATTTCTAAAGTGAAGTGTGATTTGAGTGAATGACTTTTCTATTCTTCATTTGTTGTATACCTTGATTCTACCATGTGGAGAGGTTCAATATTGATTTTGCATTTGCAGCCTTTCTTTGGTGACTCAGATATTGAGGAGCTGTCATCCCTATGCACCGATGGCCATATACATGAACCTAGTATGGAAATCAGTAGGAACTGGCCATTGTCCTCATTGTTTTAGAAGAAAATACTGAGTTGTGAAGAGCAGTGCTGGCTGTCAATATGGCTGGTGTATATTGATGGTGCTACTTATCCATTTCAATTGACTACCCATTTTTTTTTTCTGGAAGCTGCGATAATTCAGCTACATCATGATGAGCATTCTAGTCACCCCAAAGGGCATGGGCACTATGCTTGTGGCAACCACACCCAGCAGCAGCCATTAAACCCTTTATATGCCTTGATCAATACGGATTGCATCATACAAGGGAGGGTGATCCATTCCCCTTTAGATACATGATAGGGATACGTGTCATATGATTTGGGAGCCCATGTCTTGTTTGGGCAGACAGTTCAATGAGGACCTCACTGCTGCCTGACCATAATGCCTGTTGTTTAAAAATAAAAAAAAAAAATAAAAAAATGTTAACTTTTTTTTTTTACAATAAACCTTATTTAAAAAAAAAGTCCCATAAGCATAAAATAGTCTAACTTTACTTCATGTTAAAATGATCGTAACAAAATGTATAATAAATTTATAGCATAATATATGATGACTGGTATTTTCTGTAATAAATAAAATAATAAATAGTAAAAACATCAGTGGAGTTACCTTATTCTGCATTTTTGCCCAAATAAAAATGTATTAAGATGAAATGCTACATAAAGTATGCAAAATAAAAAGCTCTGAAGTTATGATTATGAAAGCCAGAATCCAAAAAAAAAACAAAATACAAAAATTATTCAAGTCCTGAAAGCTAAAATGAAGTTAAAGGAATCTGTATCATTGTGTTATTCTGCAGGCAATAAGTGAAATAAGAGGTAATATATCCAGCACTCTCCTATGTATTATGCAGTCTCTTCCATCTATCTTATTCTGCTAGTCACAGCCTCACAGATTTACTTTTTTGAAAAGTTTTTCCAGGTGCCCCTTGTAGTCTTGGCTTTTATTCCAGATGATACTGGGCCTCATGTACGGATTTGTTTTTGTTAAATGAAGGTATTTCTGATCGCACTTGTGATAAAAGCTGTTACTCGCAGTTGTCTCTAAATTGGTGGCGTGTTTTTCTCATCTGCATATGAGTTCTCATTCCTCGCATTATACTAAATGTGTTACATTTATGCAAGCAGAACCAAAAAATTAAGGTGGTAAACACCCAGTAAGGGAAGAAAAGAGACTGAGTGTGAGACTCTTCAGATAGTAGTAGTAGCAGCGACTGCCTGCTATAGTCCCAGTATGGCCTACCAAGCAGAGGAACCCATGGCATGAGAGTCACACATTTCATTTTATACAGTAGACCATATACAGTAGACATAACTTTTTTCTTATTATAGGTTCCTATCTGCACCCTGCCCAATTTTCAAAAATGTCATATTATTAGGGGCTGTGCCATTACTTACACTAAAATCCTCCTGAAGCCTCCTCGCAAGTGAAGGGCACGTACTTGACTGGTACACTAATCACTTCGATAGCGCTGCTGAAGATGGGGAACTTTCAGG
This sequence comes from Leptodactylus fallax, assembly GCA_947044405.1. Taxonomy (NCBI): domain Eukaryota; kingdom Metazoa; phylum Chordata; class Amphibia; order Anura; family Leptodactylidae; genus Leptodactylus; species Leptodactylus fallax. The sequence continues at coordinate 635,835 of CAMRHE010000130.1, read as the reverse complement.
TCTTATTCTCCTGATAACTGGGGGTCCTACACTTATCCTGTGGATTGGGGAAAAGTGTCTGTAAAGAGTTTCAGCAACAAAAATTGTATTGTTTGTATAATGAAAAGTTATACAATTTTCCAGTATACTTTCTATATCAATTCCTCACAGTTTTCTAGATCTCTGCTTGCTGTCATTCATTCTGCTTACTCACAGTGGATAAAAATCAGTCCATGGTCATGTGATATACAGTCCATGCTCATGTGATATACTGTCCATGGTCATGTGATATACAGTCCATGGTCATCTGGTATACGGTCCATGGTCATGTGGTATACGGTCCATGCTCATGTGATATACGGTCCATGCTCATGTGATATACGGTCCATGGTCATGTGGTATACGGTCCATGCTCATGTGATATACGGTCCATGCTCATGTGATATACGGTCCATGGTCATGTGATATACAGTCCATGCTCATGTGATATACTGTCCATGGTCATGTGATATACAGTCCATGGTCATCTGGTATACGGTCCATGGTCATGTGGTATACGGTCCATGCTCATGTGATATACGGTCCATGCTCATGTGATATACGGTCCATGCTCATGTGATATACAGTCCATGGTCATGTGATATACTGTCCATGGTCATGTGATATATAGTCCATGGTCATCTGGTATACGGTCCATGGTCATGTGGTATACGGTCCATGCTCATGTGATATACGGTCCATGCTCATGTGGTATACGGTCCATGCTCATGTGATATACGGTCCATGCTCATGTGGTATACGGTCCATGCTCATGTGATATACGGTCCATGCTCATGTGATATCGTCCATGGTCATCTGGTATCGGTCCATGGTCTGTGGTATACGGTCCATGCTCATGTGATATACGGTCCATGCTCATGTGGTATACGGTCCATGCTCATGTGATATACGGTCCATGCTCATGTGATATACAGTCCATGCTCATGTGATATACTGTCCATGGTCATGTGATATACAGTCCATGGTCATCTGGTATACGGTCCATGGTCATGTGGTATACGGTCCATGCTCATGTGATATACAGTCCATGGTCATGTGGTATACGGTCCATGGTCATGTGATATACGGTCCATGCTCATGTGATATACAGTCCATGGTCATGTGGTATACGGTCCATGCTCATGTGAGATACGGTCCATGCTCATGTGATATACAGTCCATGGTCATGTGGTATACGGTCCATGGTCATGTGGTATACGGTCCATGCTCATGTGGTATACGGTCCATGGTCATGTGGTATACGGTCCATGGTCATGTGATATACGCTCCATGGTCATGTGGTATACGGTCCATGATCATGTGGTATACGGTCCATGGTCATGTGATATGCGGTCCATGGTCATGTGATGAGCACACAGATGCACAGCTCGTTACCAGGCAGATGTCTGATTACTGTGCTGTGACTGTAACAAGCTGAGCATCCATGTATCATCAGACCAGGGACTGGTTTTTATCCACTGGAAGTAAACAAAGAATGACAGCAAGCAGAGCTAGAAAACAGTCAGGAATCAATATAGAAAGTACATTGGAAAATTGTATAAATTGTATAACTCTTTATTATACAAACAATAAAATTTCATTTCTGGAAATGGACAACCCCTTTAAGGAATACTGCCCAATTTAAAAAGTTATTACTAATTAGTTATTACCTGATATGTTTGCTGCTTCTTTTTTTGCTAAATTCCAGACTATATTAGCTTTCTGTGCCACAAACAAGTGCTGGATCATCATCTACTCTGGATTATCGGATTCTGGAATAATGGAATTATCCTATGCTAGATCACGTGCACAAAGTATGATCTGACACCAGTTTCTGGAAACAATTTTTGGTGCATGGCCATATTTGCATAAAAATTTTTGATGTTTCTCTGCTACTCTCACACACATTTTTTAATAAATGGGTTCGGCTATTCAGCCTTTTTATAATGTAAATTGCTGTTTTCCATATACAAATGAAGTGCTTTGGGGCATGTCTTAGCTTGCATGGGCTTTGGTATCAAACTTGCAAAGCACTTCCCCCTCATTTGCATATGAATAAAACTATGATTTACATGAAAATGGGGCTCCAAAGCTGAATAACAGAGATATATTTGGAAACCTCTACAAGGTAATGGGATTAGGTCACCAGATTACTGCTGACAGACTCCCTTTTAATAATTTTGGCACATCTGATACCAGCAGGGAATAGATTGAGACCAGCATAACAAACACTGGTCCTAATAATGTAAAGCACCATGGAATTAATGGTGCTATATAAATAAACAATAATAATAATAATAATAATAATAATAATAAATTCTCCCATTTACCGTACTTTGCACAGTATATACGTAAAGAGTAACTAAGAGCACACATAATGGGGGCTATGAAAATTTTAAAAGAAAAAAAAATATTTACTGATTTAAGGATTTTTGTATAATTAATTATTTAATTATGATTTATGAATTAATTAATTATGTACTGTAGGTTACATCTCATACTGCAGAAATCGGGCAAGTCTCTGTATGTCTCTTATAAGGCTATATTTACATGTCAGAAATATCTGCAATTGTCCTAATTCATCTGAATGGGATTTCCATTCTGCAGAAGTGAACTCAGAAATTTCTGCAGCAAATCTGCTGCATGTGAATATTTCCTAACAGGCCAGACTTAGCCCCATTCCCTGATGTAAGATGACTGCAATAGGTTATAGACAATTCATGAACATGTTAACTATCTATTGTTTTCAGCACAGTAGAGTCACATGAGACAGGAGCAAGACTGATGGGGACAAGTGACAACTTCCTCCAGTAAGAGTGACACAATACACGTCGGTACACATACAGTATCATTTCAAATGCACAATTCAAGAGCCTTATATTGGTCACAAATGTAACAATTTTGCTACAAAATATCCATATTTGCATGCCGGTCACAGGCATTACAAAGCAAATAAATGTCTCATAAATGAAATGTGCAGCATGAAAGATTGTCATGTTCACCCCCAAATAGGCATTGCTATCACATGATCAACCAGTTTAAGACCTTAAACTTTACAATGGGTTTTTGGATTTGTTTTCTTATCAAAAAAATTATAAGTATATATATTTATGTGAAAAATATGAGCCCATATACAGCAGATCTTCTAGATCCTATAAGTTGTGAAGTGAGGCCCCCTTGGATCCTTGTTTTTCTAGAACATCCCACAGATCAGATTGAGATTTAGGGAATTTGGAAGCCATGTCAGCACCTTGAGCTCTGTCATGCACCCCAAACTATTTCTGCAGTGTGATAAGGGCATATTATTGTTCTGAAGAGCCCACAGTTATTAGGTAATATCGCTGCCATGAAGAGGTGTAGTATAGGACCGTTTGGGGGCCACAAAGGTTCCTTTGCTACATAAAATATACCACTATTATGAATGGCACAAGGTAGCTAGGGGCCTCATTACAGATTATACATTGGGGCCCAAAAACTTCAAGTTACACCTCTGATCCACATAAATGCCAAGAGTCAGGACCCAAAGTCTCATAGCTGAACAGTGACCAGAACATCACACTGCCATCACCAGCTTGACTTCTTCCCATAGTAGGTTCTGGTGCCATCTTTTCTCCATGTACCAGTGACATATACACCGAGCCATAGACATGCTGTGATAGAAAACATAATTCTTCCAACCTGACTTCTTCTTCCATTACTCCATTATCTAGGTCTGATGGTTCACATGCCCATTATAGGAACATTTGACAGTGGGCAGGGGTCAGCATAGACTACACAGCCCCATACACAGTGCTCTGACACTTTTCTATCATAGTCATAGCATTGTACACCACATATACAGGCACATGTACTATATATAGATAGTTATGTCATCCTGTACTGTATATTTATATAATGTAGCACTGTATACCTCATATACAGACATATGTACTTTATGTAGTTGTCATCCTATACTGTACAATTATATAGTGTAGTACAGTACACCTCATATACAGGCACATGTACTATATATAGATATTTATATTTAATCCTGTACTGTACAATTATGTAGTGTATCACTGTATGCCTCATATACAGTCACATGTACTATATATAGATATTTTTCATCCTGTACTGTACATTTATATAGTGTAGCACTGTACACCACATATACAGACATATGTAGTTATGTATATTTGTCATGCTATACTGCACTAGTTTATATTGTAGCACTGTACACCTCATATACAGAATGTACTATATATAGATATTTGTCACCCTGTACTGTACAATTATATAGTGCAGTACTTTACACCTCCTATACAGATATATACTATATGTAGTTATGTATAAATGTCATCCCATAGTGTACTATTATATATTGTAGCATGGTACACCTCATGTACACATGTACTTTATGTACTTATGTGTATGTCATCCTGTACTGTCCTATTATATATTGTAGTATTGTACACCTCAGGTACATGTACTATATACAGTATAGATATTTGTCATTCTATACTGTACTATTATATATTGTAATGCTGTATACTTCATATACTGACATATGCATTATATATAGATATTTGTCATCCCATACTGTACTATTATATATTGTAGCACTGTACACCTCATATACAGACATATGTAATCTATGTACTTATGTATATATGTCATCCTATACTGTACTATTATACATTGTAGCACTGTACACATCAAATACAGATACATGTACTATATAGATATTTATGCCGTACTGTACAATTATATAGTGTAGTACTTTAAACCTCATATACAGACATATGTACTATATCTAGCTATGTATGTCCTATACTGTACTATTATATATTGTAGTACTGTACACCTCATACACAGACATGTACTTTATGTAGTTGTGTGTATGTCATCCTGTACTGTACTATTATATATTGTATTATTGTTCACCTCATATACAGATACATGTACTATATACAGTATAGATATTTGTCATCCCATACTGTATTATATATTGTAGAGCTGTACACTTCATATACAGACATATGCATTATATATATAGATATTTGCCATCCCATACTGTACTATTATATTGTAGCACTGTACACCTCATATACAGATACATGTACTATATATAGATATTTGTCATCATAAACTGTACTATTATAATTTGTAGCACTGTACACCTCATATACAGGAATATGTACTATATGTAGTTACCTATATATGCAATCCCACATGGTACTGTTATATATTGTAGCAATGTACACCTCATACAGCTTTATAGACCTATGTACTCTATATATATGTCAACCTCCACTTTACTATTATACAGTATATTGTAGCACTATAAAATTTATACAGTGATATAGAAATATGTACTAAGTAGAAATATATATACACTGTATTTTGTTTGTACTATATTTTACCCAGATATATATATATATATATTTTTTTTTTTTATCACCAGTTGTAAATGTATGCCTTATATGTGTACTGTTGACTTGCCTATTATACAGCTGTATATAGTTATATATTATATGTATATATATATATATATATATATATAAAAAGTCACCCAGCCTATTATATTACTAGTATATATTTTAGCACTGCATAACTGTATGGCTTATTTGTGTGTAGACATATCTGCTATATTAATATATATATATATATATATATATATATATATATATATAGTCATCCTGCACTGTACACCTCATATAGCTGTATACTGTAGACATAACTACATATCTGCTCTGTCTAGGTATTCTGTATATATGTCACCTCCTAATGCTGATGTGTATTTCACACTACTGTTATATATTATAGCGCTGTATGCCATGTACTGTAGGCTTCTCCACCCTATATCTATCTATGCATGTACTGTACAGCTCACATAGCTGTGTGTGTGTATATATATATATATATCTGTATATTTCATCCAGCTGTGGTATATAATATAAATATATATATATATATATATATATATATATATATATATATATATATAAAATCTTCACCACCCTGCGCTGTACTATTGTATGCTGCAGAGCTGTTTCCTTCATACAGCTGTATGTATATATATATATATATATATATATATATATATATAGTATATATACATGATATACTTCAGCGCTGTACACAGCTGCCTAGCCGTATTTTCTCTATGTAGATATATGTGTGATTGGGCATAATTTACATTACATCTTTCTCTTCTCCGCGCTCTCTATAGGATGTATCACATAATAATAATCACGAATAAGCAGTTTAGTAACAATGTCAGCTCTGCTACATCTGCATTCTCACACACAATACACAGCTAATACGGGTAGATCCTGTCTACAATTCTGCTATAAGTATTAGAGTCAGGATTATAAGAACATGCGATCCTCCCGTGTACTTAGCGCTGTGTCTGTATAATGACCTGTACTTTACAAGTGCTGATTTATCCTGCTGCCTGTACCGACCACAGTGTGCGACCCTGCTGTACCGTGCTGGGAGGGGAATTTACTTATTTATCTGTTTTTATCTATCTCTTTTTCTATGTGTATTATTTGTATTCTTTTACGTATAATATATACATTAAATTACACAAATTTTACAGAGTATAATCCTGCCAATCTAAAATAATCTGTTGTGTAATTCTGCAAATAAAATAATTCTCAATATAAATGTAAAATAATCTCAATATTTTCCTTCGGTGTGTAATATTGCACATAAATAATAATGCTATGAATAATTGCTGTAAATATTAATATATAATGTAGAATTAGATTTTTGTTACAATGTATAGATAATAATAATAATACACCAATAACCAAATCATCCTAATGCCAATCCTCATCTGTGTTTATTATTTCAGTATTTTCCTCCACATATTCTAATCTCTTTATATTTCCAGTCTAGTCTCTCACTTTTCTTATTAACTATTATTATTATCCCAGTGTATAATCTTGCACACATCACAATAATCTGCATGTTTCTTAAACTGCCCTGTAAATGACATGTATTATTATTACTGCACTGTGTAATCCTGCACATATTACAATCTGCGTTTATTAAAAATAACCCCACAGTGTGATTTATGTGGTGGAGGAGTCTGCCCTGTGATGGCTGCCACACACTCACTGGGGCAGAACAACTGGCACTATTGTTAACCCATATCATGTCGCACAGTTACAGGTCACCCTGCCTGGAAGGTTGCAGGAAATATTAGGAATAGGATTCACATAGAAGAGTCATAAGGATGTGTGGTGTCCAGTACAGGGGACACAGGGGCAGGACCGGTCTGCATTGGTTGCAAGGAAGGGAATGCTAAAGCAGCAGGCTGCATTGTGAGTTGGGGGGCAGGAGCTATCTGCATTGGTAGAGGAGGGGGCGCTTGGATTAAGGGCTTCACAGAGCAGGGGCAGCAGGATAAGGGATAGATGAGGGTTCCCTCCTGTCAGTCCTGAGGTGTGGGGGTCCTCCTCCCCTGTGTTTGGTGTGTGCACAGTTTATCCTGCAGTCTCCTGGGGCAGGCAGTGAATGCTTTATTTTTATTTTCCTCCTATTTGTTTGCTTTAGATGTTGAGCTCTGTGAGGAAGTTGTAAAAACTCCCTCTGGTGAAAACACAGAGAAAGAGAAGTGTGCAGCCTCTGGCTACAAGTACTGCGAGTGACCGGCAGGGGGCGCTCAGAGGTTGTGTCTGCTGCTTCATCAGAGGACTCCTCCACAGGGCAGCTGGATTCTGGTGTCAATTCTCTACTTTACAATGTAACTAAATGTACAAACATATTTCCTGCTAATGAGAAAATACCAAACACTGTGATATAAAGGTAAATATAGAGCTAAATATATCACAGGAGGTGAGTACCCACAGAAGCCCTGCTTTTCTTACATTCTGGGGAGGGTTAACCCCTTCCTTACCTGCTCCAATGTACTGTGCATGGTCTGTGCTGGTCCATGTACTGGCAGGTGGGCATCCTGCTGTATATATACCCTGCAGCAGCAGCAGTAACCTGATACAAAGTCAGTGGGCCCCTGCTGAGCCTGGCCTGCTGTCACTAGGACATGATGTATGGGGTGTGTGCTGGTGCAGGTACATAGGACAATGACAATGCATCCACCTCATTATCCACTTATAATCCACAATAAGATGTAATTTCCCTCTTTCAAGGACAAGTACAGGCATAATTTGGAGTCATCTCAGCCCTTTCTTCATCTTGGCCACAAGGTCTTCAGTAATGATTATGTAGCTGAATGTGCTATAAATATTATATTGTGTGTTTTTAGCTGATTCTTTTGTATTGGGAGTAAAAGGGGTGATCAGTGGTCACCTCTCCCAGCAGTGTCCCTATGTGACCTGCCCTTGGTGAACAGCAATTCCCTAATATAATTCTATTATAAGGATATAAGCCTTTGCCAAATAATAAAGCAGTGGGCACTGAGGTTCAAGAGCTTTTATACGGCGCCTTATAATAATAGTTAAATTCTTTACATTGTCTATAATAAGTGGAAATATGTCTGATGGAGAAGAGGTGATGTCACATTGTGTTAACTACATAAATCCAGGTAATGCCTGGTACCTTTAATATATTGTGCCAAATGGCAAACCCAGCTTAGCTACATCTTTACATAACTATGACTGGGGGCAGACCTAACAAACCCATATCTTGGAAGTCAAGCAGAACTTGTTGGTAGATTTGGAATACAAATGTATTAACTATATATCTCTAGTTAGCAAAGTGAAGATGTCACATGATGGAATGATGATCATTTTTGTGGCTTATATAGCGCCAACATATTCACTCACTGTCCTAAGTAGAGCTCACAATCTAAATCTATGGAGGCAAAATAGTGCAATATAATCCATTCAAAGATTTTCAAGAAAGTTTTTAGAATTTTGATTATTGGTGGATTTTCCTCCTGATGTCTGTATAGGAGATGCTAAAGTATTTTTTTTTTTTTTAAATATTTGGAGGATTTACTAAAAACACCTTTAGGCTAAGGACACATGTTACAGAAACGCAGCAGAAACCGCAATACAAAACATTCCTTGTTCGTTTTTCATTGCGTTTTGCCATTTTCCACTGCGGAAATTGAGCTTCAATTTTTATTCCATTTTTTATCACCCCATATAAGTCTATGGAGAAAAAACGCAATGTTTTTGCAGATAAAGTGAACAGGTTGCTTCTTTATAAATGCACATCGGTGTGTTTTCCACAGTTTTTTTCTGTAATGTGTGAATGAGATTAAATAAAATCTCATTCACTTTGCTGGGACTGTAAAATACAGAGTTTTTGACACTTGCGTTTCTACAGCAGCCAAAAACAGTTTCCATAAACTGTGGCCTCAGTCTTAGGCAGTGTTTGTGGCATTTTTAATGCAGTGTTTTTGAGCCAAGTACAGGAGTGAATATGAAAGGGAAATGACATCTTTTTGTTTGATACTTTTCCTTTTTATTAGCTCAAACAAACTGCATCAAAAACTGCATGTGTGATTCCAGCCTTACTGTGCACATAAATAATATTTCAGAGATATGTACAGTCTTAAATCGGATTGCTTCACCACCACTGATCATCTGGTTAGAACACCTGGCAGTGGGTGACATTGCAGAACCATAGCAGCCAGCCATAGCATGGCACTGTAATGCTGTGACACAATGTGCCATGATTGACCGCCTTGGCCACATTTGCAGAGGTCACCCTTGATGTTCAGGATTGAATAGTTTTTTAGAGCTATATGTATATTTCAAATATTGTATTTTCCCATAGAGGGCACAGTAAAGAGGTTTCTGAAACTTTACCAAGATAACAGTCAATCCCTTTAAATGGGATATCTCAGGAAAGACATGGATGTTATATTGATAGGATATCCCAACCATTTCCAAACAGCGGGTTCTCACTACTTGTGCCACCAACAATTGTGGCAGTGGAGCTTCAAAGGGGCAGTGCCAGCTTATCTCAGACCATTACCCATATTATTATTCATTTATTTGGCTTACATGTATGGCGCCAACATATTCTGCAGCGCTTTACAGACATTGTCAGTCATTGCCTTGCCATCAGAAGGCTCATTGTACATAGGGGTGATTTAAGATGTGGGCACATGGTCAGTGCCTGAAGACTGGCACCCTCCCAGGGCAGCTTATTTCTGTTATTTCTTACCTATAATATTTGGTCTATGGCTGGTTTCCCCTGAGCTTCCTTATTCTACTACTATAGGTGTGAGGTATCAGCTCTCCTGCCAGTGGAAAGGTTAATAGAGGCAGCCTGTTACTCTCATCATCCCTGTGCCAGTCCCTGACCTAGGCACTGGGTGGTACCATGCCATCTCTTCCTTTTCTAGAGCCTTGCAATCCCATTTAGTGAATAGAAGCTAATAAGAAATTATCAGATCAGATTGAGGACTCCTAATTAAACCTTGGAGCTGCCTGAAGATAGAGGATGCTGAGATAAGGAGGAGAGAGAGGAGCTCAGCTCAGTCTACAAGTCTGTAATATTTCATAGTTTATTGGGGGTGGGGGATATGGGGGTGTAAATCTGCAGCACACTGTATTATCATACATGTAAATATTAGGCCTGGCTGGCTAATTGGGACCCCTGCCCCCTTATTAGGTGTGAGGCAGGGAGAGAGTGTGTGGAAGTGTCAGTCATCTTCTAGCTGCAGAACATTACTGGAGTGTGAAGGAATTGTCTCTAATTCACAAAGGCAATCGGGCAGAAAAAGCCCTCACCAAGAGCCTGCTAGTTATTAATCAGAGAGCCCCTCATACAGGGAAGGAAGGGTGGGAGTTAACCCCTCAGTCCCCTTATTAACTTACACACAAGACCCTTTTCTGTTGCAGAACTGTAGTTGTAGAAACTTATATAACTTTATCTATCTATCTATCTATCTATCTATCTATCTATCTATCTATCTATCATCTATTTATGTATTATCTATCTATCCACCCATGTCATATCTATCTATCTATCTATCTATCTATCTATCTGTTGTGATCTGTTTTTATTTTGCCAGAATTATTCATGCAAAATTAGAACATAAAATGAATTCACAATGTAATGTATGTAACTGGAGATTCTGAATTATTTAGGTGTTACTGCAGTATATAGATTGCCTACAGTAAATATTTTACTTTGGTTCATATAGCCTATTCATGTTATAATTTGACCTTTATCTATCTACATCTATCTATCTATCTATCTATCTATCTATCTATCTATCTATCTATCTATCGTGAGTTTCTGTTATGTATTAATTTATCAGGGACTCACTGTACAGATGTTAATTATATTTGCAAGAAATGTATATCTACCTAGTTATCTAATTATCTACCTAGTATCTATCTATCTATCTATCTATCTATCTATCTATCTATCTATCTATCTATCTATCTATCCGTCTATCTATTACCTTTGGTGAGGGACTCGCTGTTTGTGCAGACGTTAAATGTATTTATAACTAGAGATTCAGATTTCTTTAGTTATTATATAAGACTTCCTAAAGTAATAATTCTATTTTGGTTACTACAGTTATTGTTTTAGTTGTGGATCAGACGAACATGTCTATCTATCTATCTATCTATCTATCTATCTATCTATCTATCTATTTTGTAATTTTTTTTTCTGCCTTGTATAGCTGTCAATATTTCACTTTAATTACATGAAATCTATCTATCTGATCTATCTATCTATCTATCTATCTATCTATCTATCTATGTTTCTTTTCCCTGTTAGTAACAGCGATAATAAGGACTATAAGGGGTGCCAGAAGTTGTGCAGAGATTTGTAGAGTGCCTGTAGTAGATGGATGTTGTGCTGTAGTTCGGTTACACATCAGATTTTACTTTTGAGGCTGGGACACCGCTGTCAGAGACTGCAGCCTGTAGTGATATGTGGGGTCTGCTGGTTTATGTATTATCTGCCATAGGCGGGGAGTAGTCACTTTGCACTGCATAGCTGTAAGACTGCAAAAATAACTCTGTATTTTATAGGATAAAAAGAAACAAAACTGAAAACGAACAGATATCAGATATAGTTAAGTAATAGAGATTAGTAGATACAAGATAGATATACAGATAGATAGATATCTATTTACTACATTGTTAGATATGACATAGATAAATAGATCCGAAATAATTGGATAGATAGATAAATGACACAGATTTTATATATATATATATATATATATATATATATATATATATATATATATAAACACATATCTAGATAGAGAGATAGGTATATAGTTAAATGAATAGACAGAGATAGTTATGAAATAGATACATAGATAAAGAGTTCTGGAATAGATAAATAGATAGGTAGATAAATAAATAGTTATGGGATAGATAGATAGATAGATAGATAGATAGATAGATAGATAGATAGAAGTGGATAGACAGATAAATAATTATGCCATAGATACACAGACAGATACATAGTTATGGGATAGACAGATAGATAGATAGATAGATAGATAGATAGATAATTGTATTTATATTTACATGAGAAAATGAGCCTTAAGGATCTCAGATAATGGCCCCAGATCATGCTGTGTGATGTGGAACAGTTCTCACTATTTGGTGCTGTGCCCTCTTCCCCCTTTCTTTCTCTTGCCCCTTCACATTTGGGGGGCACAGGGGGCCCCGGCTTCATGGCCCAGTGAAGAAGTTTTGTTGAGTGTGTTTTCTGCATTGATCAGTCAGTCTTGGCTAATCTAATTATCCCCATCAATAGCAGGCTGCAGAGAGGATCATTATGTGGGTGACGTTGATAAATGATCTTGGCTGAGCAGTTTTCTCTCGGGCACCCAACACTGACCCTCCCACACACACAGACCCAGGGTGACCATAGAAACCACTATATAGGGAAGAGAAGGGGGGTTAACCCCGTCATGCACCATGGCAGAGCCAACTGCCAGCAATAAATATATATATATATATATATATATATATAGCTATATATATAGCTATAGCAGATCCATAGAGATAGTGCAGGCTGGGTGCTGGGGTAAGTGTCTGGAATGCAGAGGCCATTAGTCCTAGGAGCTGGGATTATTCCTGGTATGTGATGTTACCTATGTGTCCAGGAACAGGCTGAAGGTTACCACCACCACCCAGAGCTGGAGATCATTTCCAGTAAGAGCCTCTGCTCATCTCAAGCCTTTTCCATCATCTGAATATTTTATTTAAGCAAAATAAGAAATATTGAGAGCAGTAATTGATTCCTAATGATTTAGAAATCGATGCGTGGAGGCCAAAGGGTGTTTGTTTATTTTGCTTTCCTTGTTCTGAAGCTGCAGCTCAAGTAACTGTGGTGCTGGGATGGAGGCTGGGAAATGAGAAGCAAGCAGGC